>CM065392.1:27840000-28450000 GCA_033060915.1 Euryodendron excelsum
GCGGGTGTTGATGTTATGTGATTGTGACGTGGTGTGGTGCATAGTTTGTGTTATTGTGTTGATGTTATAGGGACCATTTTTAAATGAAACTCTGTCAAAATTTTTAGAAATTCAGAAAAAGGGTTTGACAAATTTTTAGAATAAAATCTTTTTGAAAGAAAAAAACATAAAACCATTGAGGATGGGGTCTTTTTGGCAAATAAGACCCCAAAAAACTCAGGGGCCTGAAAAGCTACTAGAATAAAATTTTAGAAAGACTTTTGAAAATGGAAATATTTTGGATGATTTGAAAATAGATTTTGACTTAGGAAAACTCAGGACTTTGATGAGAATTTTGGAAGATTGAGTTTGAAGAAAACTTTTTTGGAGGAAGATATTTCAGAAAACCTTGATTGGAATGTAAAAAGCTTGGGATGGATTTTGATTGGAAAATCTTGAAATTTTGATTTAAAAATCATTTGGAATTTTCGGACAAAACGTGTAAAAAATTCGTTTTGACTAGACTTTTGAAAACAAAATGTTTAGACAATTCATTTTAACTTGAAATTGGAAAATCAAAATGTAAAAGAAATTCATTTTGACTTGGAAATGGAATTTCAAAATCAAAATGCGTAGGAAATTCATTTTGACTTATCATTTGAAATCTTTGTGGACAGAAAACTTGGAAAGATTTTGGAAAATAAAATTTTAGGAGAAATTTTGGAGGTAAGAACTTAGGAACTCTTTTGAATTTGGAAAATTTTGAGATTAACAAAGATTAGGATGGAAAACTTTGGAGCTTGATAAAAATTTTGGAAGGAAGAATTCTTGGAGTGAAACCTTGAAAATTTTTAAGGATTTATTTTGGCTAAGACTTTTTTTTTTTAAAAAAAAGAATAAGTTTGGGAGAAATTTTCTTGAAAAACTGAATCAGAAAAGCTTGGAGATGGATTGAAAAAATTTGAGATTTGATTTTAAAAATAATTTTTTGACCTTGATTTTCGAAGTAGATTTGGGAGGAAAACATTTAGCAACCTTAGAATTTGATTTTAAGAAGTGACTTTGAAGATGAACTTTGGGAAGGGACAATTAGAAAACCTTTTGAAAACTGATTTTGGAAAGGAACTTTTAGAAGAAAGAGTTTTTTGAAAACTTTTGGAGGAAAATAATAGGAAACCATTGGGAAACTAATTTTGAAAAAGAATTTTTGAAAGGAAAAAGCTAAGAAACTTTTCGAGAATTGTTTTTGAAAAAAAAAACTTTTGAAGAAACCTTTGAGAGTTGATTTTAGAAAAGAACCTTTGAATGAAAAGTTTAAGAAACCTTTTAGGTTGGTTTGAGTAGAATTTATATGAAAGTTGTATCATTCATTTTTATTTATGTTTTATCTTTGGTTATTATCATTATTATTTTTTTTCTTACTTTTATTTCTTATCTTTTGAACTGCATATACCGTATATTAATACATGTTACCTTGACTCACCTTTCAGGATGGCATACGTGGGCGATGACGGTTCCGAGAGGAGACGCCGCTTCGGGAAGGTGGCCCATACAGATTATGTCAGCAGCTCCAGTTGATCCAGGGGTAGTCCGCGGTCTGCTGGACAGGCATCTTCTAGCCAGAGTGGACCGGGGAGTAGACCTCGAGTCGACCCCTTCCTTTCAGTTAAGCCAACATTTGGAGAGGAGATGGTGATCACTCCCTAAAAGGGTGATATTTAACCGCAAGTGCACGGCCGCAATATAGTAATAATTTCTCGTAAGTACGAGATCGATCCCACAGGGAAGATGGTTTACGTGAATAGGAAAACTTACCGTGGATCAAAAATATTAGGAAAAACACTCCAATAAACAAAAATATGATTTTAGGTTGAAAAAAGATTGTTATCTAATTTAAACTAAGAAACAAAAAGTCCCAGAATCAATCGTTCTAACCAATTGCGTCTCTTGGAATTCCAAAGGGGATACTTTAATAACTCAAATCCTTCGATTACGTCGTGAGTCTCGGATTCGGAAGATTTAGCTATAAAAACAAGTGTTCTTCAAAAGTTCAACTCCTCGAATAAATTGGGTTGTTAGAATCAAGGAGGAGTACCATCGATTCGTGCAACACATGTATTGAATATAGATTCATGCACAAACGTTACCGAACATAATCAAACGTCCAACTTTTCGAAAGTTCTAGAACAAATAAGAAGAAGGAAGAAAAACTAGAAGATTTAACTTTAAAACCAAGAACATACTTCTTTCGTTCATCCAAGATCTTCAATTAATCTTCACAAGTGATTCCAAGATGAAATCTAGCTACTCATCATAATCATAGATACGCAAAGTTGTATTGAAAATACATTGAAAGACTGAGTAATCTAATTACAGGAATTAAAAGCTGAATGAAAACTATGAACAAACTACTCTAATCTACTCCTAAAACCCTAGAAAATGTCAACCTTAGCAATCCCCTCAAAACATCAAAACTCCTAAATCTATTCCACTACCTACTAATCTCTCTACAACTAAAAAGTGAGTTAATCTATAAATCCCGTCATCACTTGTACGGACGATTCGCACCGAGTGCTTGGATGGGTTGGGTCTCTTCACGAAAGTTGTAAGTTTCAAAAAGTTATATAAAATCGACATATTATGGGCCAGAATAGCCTTTCTGGTTTGCAAGATATGGGCTTCCAAAATTCCAGCTCTACATACTTCAACAGCTTGTACCACAGCCTCAGTAGCTTGTACCTTGACAGCAATCTCTTGAAACCTATGATTAAATTGCATTCGAAATCATTCCATTTAAGCTTAAAACTGTTCAAATGCCTAGGGCACCTTTCGAACGCCATAGACGACCGTTCGAACAATCTTCTAACCCTCTTTAGATGGCTTTTATGCTCTCTAAATCTATCGAACGGTATTCGAGCTTGATTTTGGCGTGACACTGTTCCACGTATTATTCGAGCGCCACTGTACACAGTTCGAACACCCTTGAGAACGGTTCGAACGCCCTTCGAATGCCTATTCTGTTTCAATGCGAATTAATCCCTTTTTAGCTAGGATTCCTGAAACTAAACACAAACCTAACTTAGTACGAATTAGGATCAAATTAACATAATTAAACATAATATAAAACTAACAATTAGCTAATTAAGACATGTAGATTGCACTTTTAGAGTACAATCAGATGGATGCCGAGGTTTCTCACTTTTGGCCTTTAGGATGGTCGATGCTATTTTGCGTCGTCTGCAGATTTGGTATGACGGGTATCCTCCATATGAGCAAGACATCTTTCGTTGGTCCATTGGTTCTGTGGCTTCTCTCCTATCGGTGCAGCTTATTTTTTACAATGGTTCCCTTCTGGCTGCCTGACTTGTCTTTCTTCTGTAAGCTTGCTCCCTCTTACCACGAGTATGGTTTCCTCCTTGGTCTTCGAAAGGATTTGGCTAACATTGTGCGACTTATTTTTCCTGATGGTTGCATGACAGTTGTTTCGTCTCAGCTTGGGCTCCATTGTGCAATCCTTTCTTCTGATCCCTTGCCCCAGTTTTCTTATGTTCCAGTAAAGTTTTTGTTTTCTCTCTTTTAGGTCGTGATAGGCATGACGACTCATCTAGTTGATTAGTACTCTTCTCATAATTGGTCAGTCTTTCGCATGGTGGCCCTGACTTTGCTCTTCTTATGATTCTTGGTGTTCTCCTCGAGGGAATGACTTGGTTGACTGTCGATTATGTGTACTGCTTGCCCGGATTCATGAGGGGTACTCATATGCTCCTATAGTTGTGAAAGAGACCTTTGTGAGCCTTACTAGACTCCATTAGGGTCTAACACACATTTTTAGGAATGTTCTTCATTATTCCAGCTTCGGGCGATCAAACACTTATTTGTTGCTCCTCTTTTTCAACATATATAGTATCCCAAGTCGGAAGTCATTTGATTGGCGAGGTCAAGGGTGGGTCGTTGTCCCATTCTCTATTTCTTGTCAGCCATGGATATCTGAGCTTTCTAAGGCACATGCCAATGCTGGAGATGTCTAAGAGGTAGCTTTAGCTCATTTTTGTGTTTTACCTTGTTCTTTGTTTCTTATTTGAGAGAGAGAGAAAGACATAGAGTTAGTTTTTGTACAAAAACAGTTTACTTATGCTAATTCTAAATATGCATAGGTAAATGGGTGAATGCATGTTATACTTTATTTTTTATTTATTTATTTTTATGAATGCGCATAAAATTAGATGCATGACTTATTTTGCATGTCCTACTTTTTTTATTTTTTATCAATGCACAGGTTCATACAAGAATGGAATTTAATGCATGTTATACTTTTGGATGAAGACACCCACAAGAATGGAATTGAATGCTTGCCATGCCTTTTGATGAATGCATGAATAGATACAAACTACATAGGAATTTAATGGATATATAAGTTATACATGTAACAGATGCATTAGCACTACACGTATATATGCTATTTACAAGGAATGTCCCAAGATTGCCCCAGGGCCCATACTCTCAAGATTTTATTTTCTTTTCAAGATTCTGCCCCATTTAGTTTTGTCCCATTCTTATCGGGGTATGATAGTATTTGCACCATTCTCCAGGGATGTTAACCTCTCGGTCTGCTATCCTATCCCTACTTTCTACAGGGTTACTGTTTGGGGTTTTTCTGATATCACTTGGTTTTCTCTTTCAGATTTTCAAAATGCCACCATGGCTTAAGCGACAACTCGCATTCCCTTTGCAGAGTGATAAAAAGCTAGGCCATCAATCCTAAAAGACTTCTTTTAGGATCGTAATATAGGCTGAGTTTAGGGGTTGTAAGAAACAAAGGGATATTTAGGCTCAAATATTTTGTTTTAGTGGGTTATTTAAACAAGAACCATCTAAGCACACTTTGGAACATAAGATTGCCACTGCATTTCTCCCCAGTTCTCCTTTCTTATCCTACTTGTATGGGTTTTGTTAGGCTTATTTGAACTAAGCAATTTTCTTTGATCAAAGAGGACTTTAATTTGAACCATAACGTAGGCTAGGTTAAGGGATTTATAAATGAAAAGGATACGCAGGCTCAAATTTGATGTTTCTTCTAGTAGGGTTTAAATCCACACCATCCTTGGTTGGTCTTCCAATGGGGTTTCGTCCCCTGATATCCTCTTCTAGCTTCAACAACTCATCTGGCTCATTTAGATCAATCAATCTTCTTTTAATCAGAGAAGACTTTAACAGGGTCGTCATGTAGGTCACGATTTTGGGTTTTTACAAGAAAGGGTAAAAGCTCGAACCTATTGAATCTACTAGGCTTCTTTGTTATCTAGGATCACCTTTAAATAACTATATATTCTTCAAGGAGTTCACCTTTCTTGTAGTTTGATCCTTGACCTTCTAACGGAGTTGCCCCTTCATTTTTTATTTTTTATTTACTTGCCCCGTGGTAGCTTTTTCTCTTTGCTTTTCTGTTTCTTCCCTTTCTTTTGCTTTCTGTTAGACGAACATTTCCACAACTTCCTTCTCTCAAATAATTTTCTTAGCTTTTCAATTTATCCCATTATGGGCGGTGATCCCTAGGTTGGGGTTTCTTTCTAGAGAAAAAGGTAACTGGCTCATCAGGTTGGACAAGGGTTGCTTTTAATTGTATGGGAAATTGTAGGCACCCCATTTTTGGCCGCTCAGCGGTCTACAGTCTACCTAGACTTATATTCAAGTCAATGTAGACATATTCTGAGTCAAATAAGCTTTTCAAGTCTAATCCCGTCTATCTATCGCTTCGCGGGTCCACCAGGCCCAAATAGAGGCAAAATGACCAAAATGCCTTTAAGGGCATTGTTCAGTCCAATTCCAAATCAGATACGTCTTTCTAAAGATGGCAAGTCCGCTTTCCAATTCTTTTTTCAAATTCCAATTCCAATCCCTCTCTCGAGAAAGTTGATTCCTCGAGATGGCAAGTCTATCATGTCCGGCATGTTTTTCAAAGAAAATCCATTCGGAACGGTAAGTCCCTTCAAACCTGTCGACCGGGATGAGACCTTAAGTCCCCTAGATGGTAGAACGGTCCACCTTTGGTGCCTGCTAGCCTGTCAATGTAGAAATTTTCGTTTCGACACGCCTTCCAAAAAAGTTGACTTATCAGGTGCTAAGTCCCTTTAGCAGCTTCTCAAGATTAGGCAGTCTTGGGAATGATCGCGAACCGTTAGAGTAGCGGAAGTACTCGTAAACATCGCAACCGTTAGAGTAGCGAAAATACTCGCAAATAGGTCAATATAGGGAAATGCCAACAAACCCTTGTATCACAAGATCGCAGTCAGAGTGGCAAAAATACTCAAAACCCAGGTCAACACCTGTGCCTGCTAGTCCACTTTGGTGAAAAATGACCAAACTGCCCCTAGGGCCATTTTTCGGCATGTTTCTCGAGAACACACCTAAGTCCTCAGAATGGTAAGTCCACCCTTCCAAGATTGTCTTAAAAGCAATTTAGCATGATTAGGTGCCTTCTAGTCAGTTTCGGGCCAATTCTAGGGCTTTCCGGTCAAGATGACCATTTTGCCCTTAGGCATCCAAGAGCCCCGGGGACCACACCGGCTCTGAGTATGAAATCGGTAACCTCCCGAGAATGCTTTTCATAGTATTCCCAACCTTCCTTTATCTTTCCAGATCATTCTGAGTCAGTTCCGATAAACCTAGTGCAAAATGACTGTTTTACCCCTGGTGGGTCGGTCGCCTTTTTCTAGCCACATCGGCTCTAGATATCAAACTGGTAGCCTTTGGGAACATTCTAAATAATGTTTCTAAATCTCGAGTCTTCTTCCAGGACATTCTGAGTCTGTCCCGACAGCTTTCCGATCCAATTGACCGTTTTGCTCTTAATGGCTCGGTCAACCCTTCCGATAAATCTTGTCATCCTTTTTCAAGTCTACTACCTCCAGGACACTGTTTTAAGTGTTCTTGTCCTTTTTCGGCCTTTTGGGCCATTCCCGGTCGCTTAAATCCTTCCCGGACCTTTCGAAGTCATTCCTAGTGAAGCCAGGCTAAAAATTGCTTGGTAGTCACTAGTAAAGGCGCCCAAATCTTCTGAAGATATGTTACTTGCCGACGTTAAAACTTTCCTAACTGGATGGCGCCACTAATAGTGGTGCCAAGCCAATATTTGGCCTGGTGCCACTTCTAGTGGCGCCAGAAGGTTTTTTGGCTTGGCGTCACTGCAACAAGCGCCATGTAGGCAACCCTCATGGGTGCAGTCACAACCTTTTTCAAATCTCAAATTCCACAACCTTTTTCAAGCTTCTATTTCCACAACTTCTTTCAAATCTCCAATTCCATAATCTATTTCCAACTTCCAATTCTAAAGATCTATTTTCAATCCTCAATTTCAATTTCTAAACTTTCTTTCCAATTTCAAACTTTAATTCTTCTTTTCCAATTCTATTTTCCAATTCTCTTTTTCTTGCACTTACATCTCATGCATTAGTCTTTTCAAAATTGTTTTCTAAAGCGGATAGGATTGGACATTTGTTAGTTGAAGACTCTCATAGGTGAATTTAGGGTAAATAGATATGTAGGTACTGCAAGGGCGGGGTAGGGTGATAGCTTAGTGCGTCTTCCTTACATGTAACCAACCTCCGAACCTAGATCACTGTTTTCGAAAGACCAAAATGGAATTTATTTTCAGAAAGGGCTTAATTATTTTCTAAAGATTCCCAAACAATCTGTTTTCCTAAAAGCCCTCTCTTGATGAAGTATTTTCAAAATCGTTTTCAAAAACCCTAAGTGTAGTCTTCAGATTATGCTTAGTTTTTAGGTGGTGACTCCAAATGTTTTCCAAAAACCATTTATTCAAATCAATTTTCAATTCAAACCTAGTCGCACTCATTCTTCTAGGAGGATGAATTCTAACGAGAGAGTATAGTGTTTTTTCCACTTGTGTGTGTATTCTTCGAGTGCGAAAAATCTAGGTGCGACAGCTGGCGACTCCACTGGGGACACTTAGAGGGTTAGGCCGTAGTCATGTCTCTTTACTCTTCACTCACGTAGAGTATTCAATTAACTTGTTCAATCCTATTCACTTTAAATTTTCAAAACCAAATTTTCAAAATTGTTTTAAAAAAAAAACATGCATTTATTCATATTATCTTGTATTAAGTTTGTCATCCACATACTAACTCTTGCATCTTTATTTTGTTGGTGTGCTTTTTGTTTAAATTTTATTAACTGTCATGTATGAATGTGATGAATAGGATGAATGGGAGTTGTTGGGCTCTTTCCTCCGCTTTCAAAAATCACACACACACTACACGTGCACTTACATTCTGCATACTTGCATTTTTACCCTTATATGACCCTACTAGTTAGAAAGGGGGAATGGTATATTGGTTGTGGGCGAGATGCTGTGTCAGTTTCTTCGCCTACGGCCTCTTGATGGTTCCCCTACTCGGATCACCAACCAATCATGGCACCACCTTGGGGAGTAGGTCTAGATTTGAATATCCGGGGACCGAGCCTTTTTAGGACGCATTAGTCAACCCTCAACCTCATGCTCATATAGACACCATGCATAGCCGAACCTCTGCCGGATTTAAGACACGTGCACCGTTTTCCAAAATCATAGAGGAAAGGGCGACTGCTTTTATTTTTCATTTATACTTGTTTATTCATGTTGTTATAATGACTGTATTCGTACTGTTATAATAGCTGTCTAACTGCTCATACATGCATATGTACTTCAACTGTATTCTCTTTCCTTATACTCTATGCATCCATTTTCCTACATCCCGTATTCCACGTCAAGACAAAAGTTCCAAGTAACTTAAGTCACTGCATTCTCATGTATATGATTAACCCAAAGAGAGTGACACCTAGTTCACTCTCCCTTGTATTAAGCCTACCCAAACCCTAGGAGTTCCCACGTAACCCTAAGGACTCATAGCATGCATCTCAATTCTTTCCATAAGAGGGGCCCCAATCCCTCTATGCTCGCAGAGATAGGTTTGCCGAGAAGACAAGGGGCAATCAGTCAACAAGGTCTCTCAGTGACCTCCTTGACATTGAATCTAAGGAAGGCAGATCTGGAGACTCAAGAGTAGTTTAGGACTTCTCATGTAAAACTAGATAGGCAGAAATTCCAAAGAAACATGTTCCCTCTCCGCCTGTTAAAATGTATTTCAATTCTTTTATATCATAAACCCGAAGTTAAATGTATTTCTTCATTTTTCGCAAATGAGTGAGTGAATAAATGCTTGAATGAAGGAAAGGTTCCCAGCTGACGGTAACGAATTTGCATACAAGGGTAATCCCCTATCTCCAAAAGTGAGCCAATACATCATGCTTAGCTTCCCTCCTAAAAGAGGGGCACCCTAGAACATGCATTGCATAAAGCTCTCTAAAAACCAGAAACTGACTTGCGATTTATGTTTTTGTCTTTTTCTTTCTTCCTTTTTATTTATAGAGGTCACCCTGCACTAAGTCAATATTACTCCCAAGAAGGGGCAACATCCACCTAGGGATCCCATTATTACCCGGCAAAGAGCATCACTGATGGCTGTTGACCCTGAAGAATCATCTCAAGTCTCTCGGGAAGAGATCAACAAAATGAGGACCAAGATGGATGAGATGCTTAAACTCATTCAAACTATGTCTATGAAGGATACTACTGTAGTTCCATCAACATCCATGACTTCGTCAAAGGACCCTGAACCCGCTAATCCAAGGATCATGCTTCAGTCTGACAATAGGGGGAGGAATAAGGAAGATGCCAAAGGGATCAGCGTTGAAGAGGACGAGACCATATTACTTTCACCTGTCGTAAAGAAGGCCCCCCTAGACCCTCTCAGTCTGAAAATCCAAGGGCTAGAGGATTCACTGCGAAGTCTCCATGGCCACGACACTTACGGGTTCACTGCCTATGACAAGTTATGTTTCTTTCCTAACCACCCGAGACCCGCTAGGTTCAAAATGCCTAACTTCCAGAAGTATGACGGCACTGGTAACCCCGTCGCTCATCTTCGTCTCTATGCTGGAGTGCTAAATGGTCATGGCAACGATCCGAAGCTCCTCATGTAGATATTCCAACACAGCGTCACGGGGCCTACTCTATAATGGTTTGCTCGTCTGGACCTAAGGAAGATCACAACCTGGATCAAGCTGGTTAATGCATTTAAAGCCCAATATTGTCACAATATTGACCTCACCTCTGACTGATGGTCCCTGATGACTATGAGCAAGGGTGAAAATGAAAGCTTCAAGAAGTATGCCTTGAGATGGAAAGAAGCTACCGCACAAGTCAATCCCCCATTGGAAGAGATGGAGTACGTACAACTGTTTGTGCACACTTTTCAAGGTATATACTATGAGAATCTTTGCACAAGTGTAGGGAAAAGCTTCTCCGAGCGCATCATGCAGGGGGAGATGATAGAAAATGGCCTCAAGACAGGGAGGATTACGGACTCCTACGCCAAGACTGGAGAAAGTACTGCTAACATAGCCAAGAGAGTGGCTACTACAAAGGGAACAGTCAGGAAGGAAAGCGAAGTATCTGCCATCTTGCTTGGCCAACCACCTCAGTACCATCCACCACTACAATCACACCATGTCCTGCCCTTACCCACCTTAGCAATACCTGTTCCAACCTCTAACTATGGCCCCGCTGGGGCATAACCCAATTGTAATAGACATGCTCGACATATCCGTACCTTTGACACCTTAGCCTGCACTCAAACTGAGGCCTACCATAACTTGCTGAAGAATAATATCTTGAAGCCCATACCTGCTTGCCCATTGCCAAGCCCTCTACCCCCAACCTTTAATGCCGCCCTTACATGTGAATACCATTTGAGTGGCCAAAGGCACGACACCGAAAGCTGCTTCGCTCTCAGGCACAAAATCCAAGACTTGATCAACAACAAGACCATTGATCTGTAGCCGGTAAAACCTGCTCCGACCCCCAATATGACCACTAACCCTCTGCCGGATCACACCGTCAACATGATATTAGTAGAGATGAAAGGCAAGGGAGAGTTTGACGAACTTGAGGCCGAAGGTTATGAGGACGATTGGGAGACCAATGAAGAATATGATTGGGAGGAGGATCTCCCATTGTGCTCGATTTATCTTTATAACCCCGATGAGGTGCTTGATGCTTTTGACTGGCCCATTGAGGAGCCAATATTCCCGAAGGAAGAACATATCGAAAGCATAACCGCTGATAGATGGGGTGATGAGTTTCTACACCGGAAGTATGCAGCAGCTGAAAGTCACTTACTGGAAAACCCTTGGCTCACAACTGAGTACAACTATGAAGACATGGGCTAGGGGCTAGAAGAGCCAATAGAACAGACAGAGCCGTTCGAGTTAAAAGGAGGCGAACTAGCCACCCTATTTATAGAAGGACCTGTTGCAAAGAACGAGAAAGAGATCAATGAAGCTAGTGACTACACCATCATTGCCGACATGTCCGGAGCTCTAGCAGAACCCTCCGCTTGTCTTGCCTTGGCTAAGGACCCGAACCACGAATGGAGTATCGAAGATGTGGGCATTGTCCCGAGGCCTTACTAAAGCAGGAATCCCATCAAAAGCGTACAAGAAAGGGGTGTTTTCACCTAATTTCTTTCTATCCTTTTTACTTTCTGTCTTTAAATTGATGTTTACATTTCATTTTTTGCTTAAGAACCCTATGCTTTCCATAAAAATGATAATAATAATCAAATGATAGTCTTTTATTCCATTGTTGTTGTCTTATCTTCCCTTGGGAATGGTAGCTACTTTATACGCAAGGGGCATGGTTTATCTTAGGGGTCAGTTTGACTTGAAGGGATGATAGCATGAGTTAACCACTCCCTCAACAATCAGCTTTTCAAAAAAAGAGAGTTCTTGGATGAGTGAGGATACTACCCAAAGGCAACACTTGCAAGACACCGAAGCTAAGCGATGTGTGGCTAGACTATCAAAATGAAGAGGAGCCATCTTTCATTTTCCTATATAAAAAAATGCTTATATTCCCTTTGCTTAACTCCTAGTGCCTTGCGGAAAGCGAAAATTTTCTTTGTCAACCCCGATCCAAGACTGTCCTCCCCACACTAGGGTAGACAATAGTTGAGAACTCTAGGAATGGTATCCACCCCCACAATGCTAAGGTAGCATTGAAGGCTCTATAGATCAAGCAATCTAGTTCAAAGTGAAGAGAGGCCCTCATTTCATTTCCTATGCAGTCCGAAGCAACCCCTTGACAAACCCGTTGGGCCATTTATCCTTTTCGAGAAAACTCTAACCTAGGGATCATCGCCCACATTGGGTTAGATTACTGAGGAAAAGGTCTAAAGGAAAAAAGGATGGTAGAATTACTCGTTCCATAGAAAGGAAAAAAAAATAAAAAGGACAAAGCGAAGGAAAAGAGTTGCCAAAGGGCGAAAAAAAAAAAAAAGAAGAAAAAAAAATCATGATTGAGCATTCTTGAAAAGCATAATAAAAGGGCAGAAAGAGAAGTGAGTCATACAGAAAGGTCGAAAGAAAGGAGGCGTTTTCACCATGAGAATTATATAGTAAAAGCAAGGAAGGAAATTTAAAGGTGATCCTAGGTTACAAAGAAACCCAGTAGAAACAATAGTTTCAAGCCTTTACCCTTTCTTGCAAAATCCCAAAACCATGGCTTACATTAGAACCCTACTAAAGTCCGCTCTAATTGAAGACAGATTGCTTGATCTAAATGAGCTAGATATGCTGCCGAAGCTAAAGCAGGATGCTAACCCTACTGGAAGAAAAATAGTCAAGGATGGTATAGATCTAAACCCTGTTGAAAATCACATTGAATTTGAGCTTACATATCCCATTGTTTCGAAAGCCCCATAACCTAGCATACATTATGGTCATAGAACAAAGTCTCCTCAGATTGAAGGACTGGCCACTTATCGCTCTGCTAAAGGTCAGGTAAGCTGTTGCTACAACCCCGAGAGTTGAGAGTTTTAGCCCAATAATCATATACACTAACCCTGAGGTAGTGAGTAGGAGGGGATCAAAAAGTTGAGAAAGTTACGAAATGTTATCATCCAGTCAAGGTAAGATCGAGCCAAAGGAGCGGCTAGGCCCCCCAAAAAGGAAGAAGTTACCATTTTGAAGATTACAAGTTCAACAACACCCCTTGTCATTCTGTTAGTTAATGTATTTCTAATATGTGCATAAAAAAAAAAAACAAAAAACAAAAAATCCCATGAGCTTCGCATAGGACATAACTCCATGTAAAAATAGAAGTCACCAACATCAACTAGTGTAATAGATACACAACATCATCATTTCTACAAATGCATCGGATCATATACTTAGTTGCAAAAAAATCAATTATAAATGTCTCTGCCTATCCATGCATCTAAATACCATAAATATCGATCGTTGTATAAAACTTACAAAATAAAATTGTTTAACATAAATACATCTCAAGAATAGGGGCAAGGGAAGATCAGAATCTCCACAAGGGGCATCTATCAAAGGTCAAAGTCAATATCATCTGGATTGAAATCTCCGAAACCCGGCATCAGAGGAGGTGGATAACTACTCGAAGCACCAGCATTCTGTAAGGAAGATAGAACCGAAATTAGCCACGTGAAATAAGAACTAAGCAACAACAAAGCAAAAAGAAGGGGAGAAAAGACGACATACCCCGCCACCTCCCATCTGAGCTATCCGAGCCATCAAGGAAGCCACCTTTGCCTGATACTGATCTTGCTCCGTCTGTTATCGATCCCTCTGATCCCTCATAGTAATAAACTTAGCCTGGGGCACATATCCTCCGGCTCGGCGCCACAAGTCAACCACCTCCTGGCCCACAGCGTACCCTCCGACTACTACCTCAAACTGAGTAAAGGCATCGACAGAATGAGCTCCAAAGTGCGTAGCATAATCTGTATCTGGAGGAAGCAAGAACTCAGCACCGGGCTACCGCTCTTGATAGGGGATAGGCACTCCCGCCACCAAGGCCCCAAACATATACTCTGGTGAAGCTCCTGCTGACCGGAACTCCTCATGAAACTGCCGCTAGTGTCACTCTTCTAGATAGGACTCCTAAGTATCATCATCGAGAAAAGTAGCCCTCGACAGGGATAATGGGACCAAGTACCATACAGTCTCATAATAAACTGATCCAATGAAGGGCCACCAAGTCACATCTCTTGCCTCAATCAACTCCAGGTTCCCCCGTAGCGTCACAAAGTTAGTAATCTCCAATCGATGGGCCACCGGGTCAGGAGCCCACCTCAAAGCACGTGGATAAAGGTCATCCTCGACAACGACAGGGCCACGAACAGGCAGGTACTCATAGCTCCACCAGACAAGAAAGGGCCAGAAACTAATCATGCTGCCCCAACGGGAAGAAGTTCAGACCTGCATCGATCGAAGGAAGCAGCCAAAGGAGAAGGACCCCCAATCCAGCTCCTATAAAGCCCCAAGATCAGCTACTCTGCTCACCAAACGAAAAGGCACAAGCAACTTGTTGTTGTTACAGAAGCAGCTAAAGATTGTCGCGCCCAGATTTTTCGCACTCGAGGAATACACACACAAATGGGAAAAACACTGTACACTCTCGTTAGAACTCACCCTCCTAGAAAAATGAGTGCGACTAGGTTTGGATTGAAAATAAATTTGAATAAAGGGCTTTTGGAAAACATTTGGAGTCGCCACCTAACTTGATTAAGGTGAGTTAGGTCACCTAAAAACTAAGCATAATCCGAATACTACACTAAGGGTTTTTTAAAACGATTTTGAAAATACTACCTCAAGAGAGGGTTTTTAAGAAAAGAGGTTGTTTAGTAACCTTTGAAAAACATTTAAGCCCTTTTTTGAAAATAACTCCATTTTTGGTCTTTGAAAACAGTGATTCTTGGTTCGAAGGTTGGTTACGTGTAGAGAAGACGCACTAAGCCATCACCCTACCCCGCCCTTGCGGTACCTACATGTCTATCTATCCTATATTCACCTATGAGAGTCTTCAACTAAAAAATGTTCAATCCTATCCACTTTAGAAAAAGAATACTTTAAAAGACATGAGGCTTGATATGCGAGTGTAAGAAAAGAGAGTTGGAAAATAGATTTGGAAAGAAAATGATTTGATTTAAAAGAGATTTGAAAAGAATTAGGGAATTGGAAAGTTTTAGAAATTGGAAAGGAAATAGAAGCTTAGAAGTTTGAAATAGATTATAGAATTGGAGATTTGAACAAAAAAAGGTTGTGAAAATAGAAGCTTGAAAAAAATTGTGGAATTTGAGATTTGAAGAAAGTTGTGGAAATAGAAATTTGAAAAATGTTGTGACCGCACCCATGAGGGTTGCCTACGTATCCTTTTGGAGGAATCAGGTCAGTCGTAGTTCGAACAAGAGTCCGATAGAAAATAAAAGGTTTGATTGGAAAAAGAAATTGAATTGGAATTTGGATTTGATTTGAATTTAGAATAGAAAATTGGAATTTGAACTGGAAGAATAGAGACCTTAGACCTAGGAAGATAGGACTTAGAAAGGACTCGAGATTAAGAAAGACTAGACTTGAATGTTGGACTTGGAAGATTAAGAAAGATTGGATTCAGGAAGGGTTCAAATTAGGAAAGGTCCGATTTAGGAAAGTTTCAAACTAGGAAAGTGTCTTTTTTGGAAAGTTTCGTTGTAGGAAAGTTTCAATTTAGGAAAGTGTTCGAATTTAGGAAAGTTTTGAAATTAGGAAAGGTTTTGAAATTAGGAAAGGTTTCGTTTTAAGAAAGTATTGAAATTGAAAAGTTTTGAATTTAGAATGTTTTGAAATTGGGAAGTTTTGAAAGTTGGAAAGTTTAGAATTTAGAAAATTTCGAATTTAGAAAGTTTTATAGTTGGAAAGATTTGAAGTTTAGGGAAGTTTAGAATTTTAGAAAGATTCAAAATTCAAGTTTTAGAAATTCTTGAAATTAGGAAAGGTTTTGAGTTTAAGAAGGGTTTGAAAACTTATATTTGGAAAGTTAAGATTTGGAAAGGGATGGAATTAAGAAAGGTTTAAAAGCTTAACGTTTAAGGAATGATTTAAAAGTTTAAGTTTAGGAAACTTAAGGTTTAGGAAAGTACTAGATTAGGAAGGAGTTGAATTAGGAAAGATTTGGGTTTGGAAGGATTAAGATTCCTATTTCCTAAAACAAGGAATTGGATTTTGTTTCTAAAAAGAGATGTTTTGATTTTGTTTCCAAAAACAGAGGATAGAATCTAGCTTCCTAAAGGGAGAGATTGGATTTTGTTTCCTAAATGGAAGATTGGATTTGGCATGGATTTGGTAGGTGAAGTTTTGGAAACCTTAGATTTGGAAGACTATAGTTTTGATGTAGAAAAGATGTTTTGGAAATATATATATAGTTTTGATGTGGAAAACAAGAGGTTTTGGAAACCTAGGTTTTGAGGCCAAAATAAGGGATTGGAAATCATGCTTTTGGGAAGGAAAATTAGGGTTTTCTAATTGTGGGTTCTAGGGTTTGACTTGGACTCTAAGGAAAGAGTTTTTAGAAAGTAGGTTTTTTGGAAAGAGAAATTTTTGGAAGGAAATCCTAGAGAGGAGTTTCTAGAAAGTGAATTTTGAAAAGAGTTGTTTAGGAAGGAAACGTAAGGAGCGTCTTTGGAGAGTGAACTTTGCGGAAAGCATTTTTGGAAAGGAGCTTTTAAAAAAGATGTTTTTGGAAAGAGCTTGATGGAAAAGAGTTTTTGAAAAAAACAATTTTGGAAAGGGGATTGGAAAGAGTTTTCTAAGAAGGAACCCTAGGGAGTGTTTTTAGGAAAGGAATTTTGAAGAGGGTGTTTTGGAAATGAGTTGAAGAGGAAGCTTTGAAAATAGATTTTTGGAGGGAGTTTTTGAAAAACAATTTTGAGAAGGGATTTGAAGAGGATATTGAAGCGAATTTTCAGAAAGTACGTTGAAAAGAGGTTTTTGGAAGGAGGGATTTGAAAAGAGAGTTTTTAGAAAGTATATATAAAATACCTCACTTTCCTAAAGCGATTCTAACCATAAGAAAGTGGTTTTGAAAACAACAATGTTTTGAAAATATGGACCATATTGGTCACTTTAAATGTAACACTTTCCTAAAGCAACCCTAGACATAAAAAGGCTAGAATCATTTGAGGATTGTGGTTTTGAAAACAAGTTTTGAAAAAGAAGATTTTGATACAATTTTGAAAACAATGCTAATGCAAGCTTTGAAGACGAGTTTGAAAACGAACTTCGGAAGAATGCAATATCATGATATGCACAATGCAAAGAGGGTCATGAACATACAAGGTTAAAGGCTTCACCATATAATCAAGGGGGCCGAACCCACATGGTCTCCAATTAGACTAAAAGAAAGCCCTCGACATGGTGACTCTCCAATAGCCTAATCCTACACATGGACCGGGACTTCCCTTCTTTAAAGCATGCAAGAAAGGGGGGAAGAAGACGAGGGATTAAAATAGAAGAAAACCCAAGTGGGTTAGGAGAGAGAAGAGAGGGGATAAGATGCGTAAACGTAAATAAGAAGCCTACCTTGTGTCTTCTTTATTTTGCTTAGCTTTGTGTGCTTTGCTTTGCTTGTCCTGCTTCAGTCTTCAAGAGTTTGTCTTCAATTTTCAAAGCTTTAGATTGCAGCACTTCAAGTCTTCAAAG
Source organism: Euryodendron excelsum (assembly GCA_033060915.1). Classification (NCBI taxonomy): domain Eukaryota; kingdom Viridiplantae; phylum Streptophyta; class Magnoliopsida; order Ericales; family Pentaphylacaceae; genus Euryodendron; species Euryodendron excelsum. The sequence goes on from CM065392.1 coordinate 27,857,581, forward strand.
GAGGCTTTGGAGGCTAGTGTATGAGTGTATAGAAGTGTATGTGAGTGTATAGGAGGTTAGGGTTTATGTGTGTAGGCTAGGGTTTGGAAAACCTAAGGAGACTAGGGTTTAAAGAGGCTACGAGCTCTGTATATCAAAAAGTAGGGTTTTTAGACTGAGTTTGCGGCCTTTTCTCACGCTGGAGGGGGCTCTGTATTTATAGACAAGGGAATCAACTGACGCTTGTTGCAGTAGTGCCAGGGCAAATTTTCTCTTGGCGCCATTGGGAGTGGCGCCAAGCCATTTTTTGGCTTGGCGCCACTACTTGTGGCACCAACAACTTAGGAAAATTCATTAAGTCGGCAAGCAACGTATTTTTGGAAGATTTGGGTGCCTGTACTAGTGACTACCATGCAATTTTTAGCCTAGCTTCACTAGGAGTGACTCCGGAAAGCCCGGGAAGGACCTAAGGGATCGGGAATGGCCCAAAATGTCAAAAATGGACAGGAACACTTAAAATAGTGTCTTGGAGGTAGTAGACTAGAAAAAAGATGACAAGATTTGTCGGAAGGGTTGACCGAACCATTAGGGGCAAAATGGTCAACCGGGCTGGGAAGCTGCCGAGACAGACTCAAAATGTCCCGAAAGAAGACTCGAGATTTGAAAAAATTATTGAGAATGTTCCCAAGAGGCTACCAGCTTGATAACTAGAGCCGGTGTGGTCGAAAAAGGCGATCGGCCCACCAGGGACAAAACGGTCATTTTGCACCGGGTTTACCGGAACTGACTCGGAATGATCCGAAAAGATGAAGGAAGGTCGGGAATACTATAAAAAGCATTCTCGGGAGGTTACTGGTTTGATACCTAGAGCTGGTATGGTCCCCGGGGCGTTCGGATGCCAGGGGCAAAATAGTCATCTTGACCAGAAAGTCTCAGAACTTGCCCGAAACTGACTAGAAGGAACCTAATCATGCCGGATTGCTTTTAAGACAATCTTGGAAGGGTAGACTTATCATTCTGAGGGCTCAGGTGTGTTCTCGAGAAACGTGTCGAAAAATGGCCTTAAGGACAGTTTGGTCTTTTTTCACCAAAATGGACTAGCAGGCACTGGTGTTAACCTGAGTTTTAAGTGTTTTCGCTACTCTGACAGCGGTCTTGTGATACAGGAGTTTGTTGGCAATTCCCTATATTGACCTGCTTATGAGTATTTTTGCTACTCTGACAGTTACGATGTTTGCAAGTACTTTCGTTACTCTGACGGTTCATGATCATTCTCGAGACTGCCTGATCTCGAGAAGCTGCTAAAGGAACTTAGCGCCTGAGAATTCAACTTTCTCAGAAGGCGTGTCGAAAAGGACATTTCTGCATTGGCGGGCTAACAGGTGCCAAAAGGTGGACCGTTCTACTATTTAGGGGACTTGGGGTCTCATCTCGGTCGACAGATTGAATGGGGACTTACTGTCTTAAAAAAGACGTGCCTAATTTAGAATTGGAAAGGGGACTTATCGTCTTCGAAAAGACGCACCTGATTTGGAATTGGAAAGGGGACTTATTGTCTTCAAAAAGACAAGCCTAATTTGGAATTGGAAAGGGGACTTACCGTCTTCAGAAAAACGTGCCTGTTGGAATTGGAAAGGGGTCTTATCGTCTTCAGAAAGACGCGCCTGATTTGGAATTGGAAAGGGGACTTACAGTCTTCGAAAAGACGTGCCTGATTTGGAATTTGGAAAAAGGACTTACCGTCTTCTGAAAAATGTGCTTGGTTTGGAATATGGAAAGGACAATGCCCTTAAGGGTATTTTGGTCCTTTTGTCTTTCTTTGGGCCTGGTGGGCTCGCGAAGCGATGAATAGACGGGATTAGACTTAGAGAGTTGATTTCGATTGGAATACGTCCATATTGACTTGAGTACAAGTCTGAACAGACTGTAGACTGCTGAGCAGTCAAAAATGGGGTGCTTACAAAGATGATGTACAAAATAAGTCGCCGTCTCATAATGTCCCGCCTGGCAAGCGATGGCTCAGCAACAAAGGTACGGTCATCTTGATTGAGCCAAGAGACTGGGAAGGCTGAACGCTCAGGAGGAGGCAAGTCCAGCAGAATGCATGCCTTCTCTCTACTGACTAACTATAGAGTGATCCACTGGCCAACGAAGGAAAGCCCTGTGATGATCGCCCAATCCAAGGGAGTGGGACCTAACTTGAAGCCAACAAAATGGAAGGTCCCGGTCTCTCCAAACCACCACTCAACTAGCGCCAGTACCAAATGTTGGTTCAGGCGGGTAGCCTGTAATCCCATGAAGGCTCCAAATTCGATCTCAGCCAAGAAGGCATGATATGACGGAGCAGCCCGCTGCATGGTCACGAAGACCTGATGAACAGCCCCTTTAAAAGCTATGTGTACCCGAGGAGGGTGCAAATGCTGTCTGGAATATACACTGGGGTGATAAGCAAAGTCCCCGAGCGGTGGGATGTCTAGTACCTCCAGGTCTCCCAAGTCAGCATCCGTCTGCCTATGTCTGAAAGAAGCTCTCCCATAACCGGTCGCCTGATCCCCAAGGCCCGGTACCTCCTCCTTAGCACTAATATCCTCCGCAAAGGCCTGCTCAACCGGAGGAAAGGGGTCGACAGGTGGTCTACTCCCTTGTCCACTCTGACTGGAAGAGGCCCTTCCGGTAGATTGTCGGCTACCTCTGGATCGATTGGAACCACCGGTGGAATCTATCCAAGCCGCCTTCCCCGAGCCACGTCTCCTCTCAGAACCATCATCACTCGCATCTGCCATCCTGAAAAGGTAAGCCAACGTAAGAGGTGTTAATATACGGTACATGCAGATAAATAATAATAAAATAAAGTAAATAAACAATAAAAACAAACAAAAAATAATAATAATAAAAAGATTTCAAATGATAAGTCAAAACAAATTTCCTGCATCTTTTGATTTTCCAACTTCAAGTTAAATCTCAAGGGTTTTCTGTCTTTTTCCTTCAAAAAGATTTTATTTCTAAATCTTTCCACTCTTTTCCTGATTTCTAAAAAATTTCGACAGAGTTTCGTTTAGAAATGGTCTCTATAACACCCATGACATTAACACAAAACACAAACTGTGCACTTCACAATGTTACAATCACATAACATCAGCACCCACGCATACTCTTTAATTTTTTGAAATTTTTAAAACATATGTTTTATTTTTTCAATAAATCAATGGTTTTCAAAGTTATCCTAAAATTTCTCAAAATCATTTCAAATGTTTTCTAAATATTCCTACATTTTCAAAATTTTTGAACTCTAAAAATTTCATCAATTTCTTAAGTTTTCCCATTTTCCTAATTTTTTAAGTATTTTCCTACTCTTCAAAAAATCAAAAATTCATCAAGTTTTTAAAAAATCACGAAACTTTACATGGTTGTTAAACACATTTTTCTAAGGCACATGACATAAAAATCTAGCTAGAAAACCCAATGTCCAAGCCTGTAGGAATAAACCCCCAATTCTTGTAGAAAACCCTCTTCACATAATCACGTAAAATCACTCAAATTCAATCAAACAAACACCAAAATGCAAAAATAAATTACCATAATGTTCAAAACATATCAAAACATCAATTTCCACTGTCCACACAACTCAAACGGAATTCTACACATCAAAATCAACAGAAAATTGGAAATTCACTTTTTAGAGTTCTCCGGCAAAATCTTCTCTTCCGGCGACTTTTCCGATGACGGCGTCTACTTCCGACAATCACCCGTGATCCCCAAGAAGTGCCCCTTCAAGGTTCAAGTTGATTTCTGCACAAAGATTCTCAATTTTTCACAAACTCTTCAAAATCATGCGGGTGTTCGAACTAGAAAATTTTCTGGTTTTGTTCCTAAGCGTGGCGCCACTGTGCTAGTGGTGCCAAGCCAACTTTGCCAAAGACGCCACTCCTAGTGGCACTAGTTGCCAATTCTGGGCAGCTTTGCCCTTTTTCCCGTCAAAACTCATTTTCGAAATCCTTTTGAGCCCAATATCCATTTTCGAACCCCCATTGGCGAAAAATTTCCAAAGTTTGTCCTTTCGACTGCCTCACGGTCAACGTAAGACTCTTACTCTATCGTTTTCTGTCTTCGACAAGCAAAGATAGAAAAAGAGGGGCAGCTGTAAGCACCCCATTTTTGACCGCTTGACGGTCTACAGTCCGTCCAGACTTGTATTCAAGTCAATGCGGATATATTTTGAGTCAAATTAACTTTCCAAGTTTAATCTTATCTATTCATTGCTTCACGAGTCCACCAGGCCCCAATAGAAGCAAAATGACCAAAATGCCCTTGTGGGTGTTGTTCGGTCCAATCCCGTAGGCACGTCTTTCCAAAGACGGTAAGTCCCTTTTCCATATTCCCATAGGTGCGTCTTTCCGAAGACGGTAAGTCTCCTTTTCAATTCCAATAGACACGTCTTTCCGAAGATGGTAAGTCCCCTTTTCCAATTCCAATTCCAATCCCTCTCTCGAGAAAACTGATTCCTCGAGACGGTAAGTCTATCCAATCTAGCAAGTTTTTCAGAGAAAGTTTCTTCAGAACGATAACTTCCTTTAAACCTATCGACCGGGACGAGACCCCAAGTCCCCGAGATGGTAGAACAGTCCATCTTTGGCGTCTGCTAGCCCGCTAATGTAGAAATGTTCGTTTCGACACGCCTTCCGAGAAAGTTGACTTCTCAGGTGCTAAGTCCCTTTAGTAGCTTCCCGAGACTAGGCAGTCTCGGGAATGATCGCGAACCGTCAAAGTAGTGAAAGTACTCGTAAACATAGCAACTGTCAGAGTAGCGAAAATACTCACAAGCAGGTCGATATAGGAAATTGCCAACAAACCCCTGTATCTCGAGGCCACAGTCAGAGTGGCGGAAACAATCAAAACCTAGGTCAACACCGGTGCTTGCTAGCCCACTTCGGTGAAAAATAACCAAACTACCCTTAGAGCCATTTTTCGCCACGTTTCTCGAGAACACACCTAAGTCTTCAGAATGGTAAGTCCACCCTTCCAAGATTGTCTTAGAGATGATCCGGCATGATTAGGTGCCTTTTAGTCAGTTTCGAGTCAATTTCAAGGCTTTCTGGTCAAGATGACCATTTTGCCCCTAAGCATTCGAACGCCCTGGGGACCACACCGGCTCTAGGTATCAAACCGATAACCTCCTGAGAATGCTTTTTATAGTATTCTTGACCTTTGTTTATTTTTTCAGATCATTCTGAGTCAATTCTGGTAAACCTGGTATAAAATGACTGTTTTGCCCCTGGTGGGCCGGTCGCCTTTTCTAGCCACACCGGCTCTAGATATCAAACCGATAACCTCCCAGGAAGTTTCTAAATAATGTTTCCAAACCTCAAGCCTTCTTCCGGGACATTCCGAGCCCATCCCGGCAACTTCCCGGCCCGATTGACCGTTTTGTCCCTAATGGCCGGTCCACCTTTCCGACAATTCTTATCATTCTTTTTCAGGTCAAATACCTCTGGGACCCTATTCTGAGGGTTCCTACCCTTTTTCGGCCTTCCAGGCCATTCCCGATCCTTTAAATGCTTTTCGGACCTTTCGAAGTCACTCCTAGTGAAGCCAGGCTAAAAATTGCATGGTAGTCACTTGTACGACGCCCAAATCTTCTCAAGATACGTTGCTTGCCGACCTTAAAACTTTTCTAAGTGGCTAGCGCCACTAGTAGTGGTGCCAAGTCAATATTTGGCCTGGCGCCACTCCAAGTGGCGCGAGAAGCATATTTGGCCTAGCGCCACTGCAACAAGCGTCAGGTTATTCCCTTGTCTATAAATACAGAGCCTCCTCCAATGTGAAAGAAGTCCGCAGACTTAGTCTAAAAACCCCATTCTTTGATATATAGAGCTCATAGCCTCCCTAAACCCTAGTTCCTTTAGGTTCTCTAAACCCTAGCCTCCATACACAAACCCTAGCCTCCTATACACTCATGCACTCTCATATACTTATACACTAGCCTCCAACCCTCTATTGAAGACTTGGATTGCTGCAACTACAAAGCTTTGAAGATTGAAGACAAACTCTTGAAGATTGAAGTGAAGACCGAAGCAAGACAAGCAAAGCAAAGTGTGCAAAGCTAAGCAAAATAAAGAAGACACAAGGTAGGCATCTTATTTACGTTTACACATCTTTCCCCCTCTCTTCTCCCTCTGAAACCACTTGGGTTTTCTTCTATTTTAATCCCCCATCTTCTTCCCCCCCCCCCCTCTTCTTAGATGCTTAAAACAAGGAAATTCCCGGTCCATGTGTAGGATTAGGCTATTAGAAAGTTACTGTGTCGGGGGCTTTCTTTTAGTCTAACCGAAGACCACGTGGGTTTGGCCCCCTTGATTATGTGGTGAAACCTTAACTTTGTAAGTTCACGACCCTCTTTGCATTGTGCATATCATGATATTGCATTTCTTTCAAAATTCGTTTTCAAACTCGTTTTTAAAAGCTTGCATCAAAATCTCCTTTTTCAAAACTTGTTTTTAAAATCACAATTCTAGGGTAATTCTAGTATTTTCATGGCTAGGGTTGCTTTAGGAAAGTGTTACATTTAAAGTGACCAATATGGTTCATATTTTCAAAACATTGTTGTTTTCAAAACCACTATCTTAAAGTGGTTCTAACCTTCTTATGGTTAGAAACGTTTTAGAAAAGTGAGATATTTTATATACTTTCTAAAAAATCTCTTCTAAAAAATCTCCTCTTAAAAATCTACTTTCCAACATGCTTTCTAAAAACTCTCTCCAATCTCCTTTCCAAAGTTGTTTTCAAAAATTCCCTCCAAAAATCTATTTTTCAAAAACTCTTTTTCAAACTCCTTTCCAAAAACACTCTCATTGAAATTCACTTTCTAAAAGAACTCCCTAGGTCTTCTTCCTAGAAAAACTCTTTCCAAAAATACCTTCTTCAAATTCACTTTCTAAAAGCACTCCCTAAACACTTTCCTAAAAATTCGCTTTCCAAAAACTCCTCTCTAGGATTTCTTTCCAAAAATCCCTCTTTCCAAAAAACTCACTTTCCAAAAACTTTTTCCTTAGAGCCTAAGTTAAATCCTAGAACCCACGATTAGGAAACCTTAATTTTTATTCCCAAAAACATGATTTCCAATCCCTTATTTTTGCCTCAAAACCTAGGTTTCCAAAACCTCTTGCATTCTACATCAAAAATATATATATTTCCAAAACCTCTTCTTTACGTCAAAACTATAGTCTTCCAAATCTAGGGTTTTTATAACTTTACCTTTCAAATCCTTACCAAATCCAATCTTCCCATTTAGGAAACTAGATCCTATCCTCCGTTTTTGGAAACAAAATCAAAACACTTCTTCTTAGGAATAAACTCCAAATTTTTCCTAATCCAAATCCTTCTTAATCTCATACTTTCCTAAACCTAAACTTTTAAAGCTTTCCCTAAACTTTAAACTTCCAAACCGTTCCTAATTCAACCCTTTTTCCATCCCTTTCCAAACCTTAACTTTCTAAATCTTAACTTTCCAAATCTAACTTTTCAAATCTTTCTAAACTTCCGAACTTTCTAAATTCCAAACTTTCTAAATTTCAAAACTTTCCAACTTTCAAAACTTCCCTATTTCAAAATATTCCAAATTCAAATCTTTCCAACTTTCAAAACTTTCCTAATTCAAAAATTTCTTAAAATGAAACCTTTCATAAACCAAAACTTTCCTAAAATGAAACTTTCCTAATTCGAACCCTTCCTAATTTCAACTTTCCTAATCTTCCAAGTCCAACATTTGAGTCGAATATTTCTGAATCTCAAGTCCTTCCTAAAACCTTTCTGTCCTAAGGTTGTGACCGCACCCATGTGAGTTGCCTACGTATCCTTTTTGAGGAATCAAGGCAGTCATAGTTCGAACTAGAGTCCGATAGAAAATAGAAGATTGGATATGAAAGAGGAAGCTGAATTGGAATTTGGATTTGATTTGAATTTAGAATAGAGGATTCAAAATTGGAATTGAAGGATTAGGAAATTGATTTGGAAAGATAGAAATTGGAAGAGGGATTTGGAGTTATTTTGGAAAGATTGAGCTTTAGGAAACCTAGACTTAGGAAGATAGGATTTAGGAAGGACTCGAGGTTTAGGAAAGATTCAACTCGAATGTTGGACTTGGAAGATTAGGAAAGACTGGATTTAGGAAAGATTCGAATTGGGAAAAGTTTGAATTAGGAAAGTTTTGAATTAGGAAAGTTTCGTTTTAGGAAAGTTTTGATTTAGGAAAGTTTTGAAAGTTAGAAAGATTTGAATTTGGAATGTTTTGAAACAGGGAAGTTTTGAAAGTTGGAAAGTTTTGAAATTTAGAAAGTTTGGAATTTAGAAAGTTCGAAAGTTTAGAAAGATTTGAAAAGTTAGATTTGGAAAGTTAAGATTTGGAAAGGGATAGAAAAAGGGTTGAATTAAGAAAGGTTTGGGAGCTTAAAGTTTAGGGAAAGATTTAAAAGTTTAGGTTTAGGAAACTTATGATTTAGGAAATTATGAGATTAGGAAAAATTTGGAGTTTATTCCTAAGAAGAAGTGTTTTGATTTTGTTTCCAAAAACGGAGGATAGGATCTAATTTCCTAAATGGGAAGATTGGATTTTGTAAGGATTTGAAAGGTAAAGTTTTAGAAACTCTAGATTTGGAAGACTATAATTTTGACGTAAAGAAAAGGTTTTGGAAATATATATATATAGTTTTGATGTAGAAAATAAGAGGTTTTGAAAACCTAGGTTTTAAGGCAAGGTTGAAAATCACATTTTTGGGAAGAAAAACTAGGGTTTCCTAATTGTTGGCTCTAGGGCTTAACTTGGGCTCCAAGTAAAGGAATTTTTGGAAAGTAAGTTTTTGGAAAGGAAGATTTTTGGAAAGAAATCCTAGAGAGGAGTTTTTGGAAAGCAATTCTTGAAAAGAGTCTTAGAGGAATGCTTTTAGAAGAGAATTTTGAGAAGAAGTTTTTAGGAAAGAGATTTAGGGAGCGCTTTTAGAAAGTGAATTTTAATGAGAGTGTTTTAGAAAGGAGTTTAAAAAGAAGTTTTAAAAAATAGATTTTTGAAGCGAGTTTTTGAAAACAAATTTGGAAAGGAGATTGGAGAGAGTTTTTATAAAGTATCTTGAAAGAGAGGTTTCTAAGAGAAGATTTTTGAGAAGAGATTTTTTTGAAAATATATAAAATATCTCACTTTTCTAAAATGATTCTAATTATAAGAAGGTTAGAACCACTTTAGGATAGTGGTTTTGAAAACAATGATTGTGAAAATATGGACCATATCGGTTACTTTAAACATAACACTTTCCTAAAGCAACCCTAACCATGGAAAGACTAGAATCACCTTAGGATTGTGATTTTGAAAACAAGTTTTGAAAAAGAAGATTTTGATGCAAGTTTGAAAACAAGTTTAATGCAAGTTTTGAAAATGAGTTCGAAAATGAATTTTGGAAGAATGCAAGATCATGATATGTGTAATGCAAGTTGGGGTTATGAACATACAAGGTTAAGGCTTTACCACATAATCAAGGGGGCCGAACCCACGTGGTCTCCGGTGAACCCAAGTGGTCTCCGGTTAGACTAAAAGAAAGCCCCCGACACGGTGACTCTCCAATAGCCTAATCCTACACATGGACCGGGAATTTCCTTGTTTCAAGTATGCAAAAAAAGGGGGGGAAGAAGATGGGGGATTAAAATAGAAGAAAATCCATGTGGGTTAGGAGAGAGAAGAGAGGGGGGAAGATGCGTAAACATAAATAAGAAGCCTACCTTGTATCTTCTTTATTTTGCTTAGCTTTGCGCGCTTTGCTTTGCTTGTCTTACTTCGGTCTTCACTTCAGTCTTTAAGAGTTTGTCTTCGATCTTCAAAGTTTCGTAGTTGTAGCCATCCAAGTCTTCAATGGAGGGTTTGAGGCTAGTGTATAAGTATATGAGAGTGTATGAGTGTATAGGAAGCTAGGGTTTGTGTATGGAGGCTAGGGTTTGGAAAACCTAAAGGAGACTAGGGTTTTGGGAGGCTACGAGCTCTGTATATTGAAGAGTAAGGTTTTTAGACTGAGTTTGCAGACCTCTTTCACACTGAAGGGGGCTCTGTATTTATAGAGAGAAGAATGACCTGGCACCTATTGCAGTGGCGCCAGGCCAAAAATCCTTTTGACGCCACTGGGAGTGGCACTAGGCCAAATATTGGCTTGGCGTCACTACTAGTGGCGCCATCCAGTTAGGAAAGTTTTAAGGTCGGCAAGCAACGTATCTTAAGAAGATTTGGGTGCCAGTACTAGTGACTACCATGCAATTTTTAGCCTAGCTTTACTAGGAGTGACTCCGGAAGGTCCGGGAAGCATTTAAGGGATCGGGAATGGCCTGGAAGGCCGAAAAAGGGCAAGAACTCTTAGAACAGGGTCCCGAAGGTATTTGACCTGAAAAAGGATGACAAGAATTGTCGGAAAGGTGGACTAGGCTATTAAGGGCAAAATGGTCAATTGGGCCGAGAAGCTGCCGGGACGGACTCGGAATGTCTCGGAAGAAGGCTCGAGGTTTGGAAACATTATTTAAAAACATCCCAAGAGGTTACCAATTTGATACCCAGAGCCGGTGTGGCTAGAAAAAGGTGACTAGCCCACTAGGGCCAAAACAGTCATTTTGCACCGGGTTTGCCAGAATTGACTCGGAATGATCCTAAAAAATAAAGGAAGGTCGAGAATACTATGAAAAGAATTTTCGGGAGGTTACCAGTTTAATATCCAGAGTCGGTGTGGTCCCTGGGGCGTTCAGATGCCTAAGGGCAAAATGGTCATCTTGACTAAAAAGTCTCGGAATTGGCCCGAAACTAACTAGAAGGCACCTAATCATGCTAGATCGTCTCTAAGACGATCTTGGAAGGGTGGACTTACCATTCTAAGGACTTAAGTGTGTTCTTGAGAAACGTGTCGAAAAATGGCCCTAGGGGTAGTTTGGTCATTTTTCACCGAAGTGGGCTAGCAGGCCCTGGTGTTAACTTGGATTTTGAGTGTTTCCGCCACTCTGACGGCAGTCTCGTGATACAGGGGTTTGTTGGCAATTCTCTATATCGACCGACTTGCGAGTATTTCCTCTACTCTGACAGTTGCGATGTTAACGAGTACTTCCGCTACTTTGACGGTTCGCGATTATTCCCAAAATTGCCTGATCTCGGGAAGCTGCTAAAGGAACTTAGCGCCTGAGAAATCAACTTTCTCAGAAGGCATGCCGAAACGGACATTTCTGCATTGGCGGGCTTGCAGGCTCCAAAGGTGGACCGTTCTACCATCTAGGGGACTTGGGGTCTCGTCTCGGTCGACAGGTTTGAAGGGACTTACCATTCCGAAGAGACTTTCTTCGAAAAACATGTCGGACATGATAGACTTACCGTCTTGAGGAATCAACTTTCTCGAGAGAGGGATTAGAATTGGAATTTGGAAAAAGAATTGGAAATGGGACTTACCGTCTTCGAAAAAACGTGCCTGATTTGAAATTGGACCGAACAATGGCCTTAAGGGCAATTTGGTCATTTACTTCTATTTGGGCCTGGTGGACCCGCGAAGCGATGGATAGACGAGATTAGACTTGGAAAGCTGATTTGATTCAGAATATGTCCACATTGACTTGAATATAAGTCTAGACGGACTATAAACCGCCGAGCGGTAAAAAATAGGGTGCTTACAGTTGCCCTTATTTTTTTTATCTTTGCTTGTCGAATACAGAAAACGATAGAGTAAGAGTCCCATGTTGACCGTAAGGTGGTTGGAGGGACGAACTTTGGAAATTTTTCGACAACGGGGGTTCGAAAATGGATATTGGGCCCAAAAGCCTTCGAAAATAAGTTTTGGCGGGAAAAAGGGCAAAGCTGCTTAGAATTGGCAACTAGCGCCACTAGGAGTGGCACCTTTGGCAAAGTTGGCTTGGCGCCAGGCCTGGGAACAAAACCAGAAAATTTTCTCGTTCGAACACTCGCAAGATTTTGAAGAGTTTGTGAAAAATTGAGAATCTTTGTGCAGAAATCGACTTGAACCTTGAAGGGGCACTGCTTGGGGATCACGGGTGATTGCCGAAAGTAGACGTTGTCATCGGAAAAGTCGCCAGAAGAGAAGATTTCACCGGAGAACTTCAAAAAGTGAGTTTCCAATTTTCTGTTGATTTTGATGTGCAGAATTCCGTTTGAGTTGTGTAAACAGTGAAATTTGATGTTTTGATATGTTTTGAACATTATGGTGATGTTATTTTTGTATTTTGGTGTTTGTCTGATTGAATTTGAGTGATTTTACATGATTATGCGAAGAGGATTTTCTACAGGAATTGGGAGTTTGTTCCTACAAGCTTGGGCATTGGGTTTTCTAGCTAGATTTTTCTGCCATGTGCCTTAGAAAAATGTGTTTAACAACCGTGTGAAGTTTCGTGTTTTTTTGAAAACTTGGTGAATATTTTATTTTTTGAAAAATAGAAAAATACTTAAAAAATTAGGAAAATGGGATAACTTAAGAAATTGATAAAATTTTTAGAGTTTAAAAATTTTGAAAAATGTAGGAATATTTAGAAAATATTTGAAATGATTTTGAGGAATTTTAGGATAACTCTGAAAACCATTGATTTATTGGAAAAATAAAACATATGTTTTGAAAATTTTGAAAAAATTAAAAAGTGTGCGGGGGTGCTAATGTTATGTGATTGTAACGTTGTGAAGTGCACGGTTTGTGTTTTGTGCTGATGTCATGGATGTTGTAGGGACCGTTTTTAAACGAAACTCTGTCAAAATTTTTAGAAGTCAGGGAAAGAGTTGGAAAAGATTTAGAAATAAAATCTTTTTGGCGGAAAAAGCCAGAAAACCCTTGAGATTTATTTGAAGTTGGAAAATCAAAATGTGTAGGAATTTCGTTTTAACTTATCATTTGAAATCTTTTTATTATTTTTTATTGTTTGTTGTTTATTTTATTTTACTTTATTATGTTATTATTTATCTACATGTACCGTATATTAACACCTCTTACCTTGGGTTACCTTTTTAGGATGGCAGATACGGGTGATGATGGTTCTGAGAGGAGACGTCGCTTGGGGAAGGCGGCTCGGATAGATTCCACTGATGGTTCCAGTCGATCCAGAGGTAGCCGACGATCTACCGGACGGGCCTCTTCCAGTCAGAGCGAATAGGAGAGTAGACCATCTGTCGACCCCTTTCCTCTGATTGAGTAGGCCTTTGCGAAGGAGAATGGTGCTGAGGAGGAGGTACCGGGCCTTGGGGATCAGGTGATCAGTTATGGGAGAGCTTCCTCCAAATATAGGCAAAACGAATGTTGACTTGGCAGACTTGGAGGTACTGGACATCCCATCGCTTGGGGACCTTGCTTATCACCCCAGCGTATATTCCAGACAGTATTTGCCCCCTCCTCGGGTACACACAACTATTAGAGGGGCTGTTCACCAGGTCTTCGTGACCATGCAGCGGGCTGCTCCATAATATCTTGCCTTCTTGGCTAAGATCAGATTTAGAGCCCTCATGGGATTACAGGCTAAAAGCCTGAACTGGCATTTTGTACTGGCGCTGCTTGAGCAGTGGTTTGGAGAGACCGGGACCTTCCATTTTGTCGGCTTCGAGTTAGGTCCCACTCCCTTGGATTGGGCGATCATCACAGGGCTTTCCTTCGTTGGCCGGTGGATCACTCTATAGTCAGTCAGTAGAGACGAGGCATGCATTCTGCTGGACTTGCCTCCATAGTTTTGTACATCATTTTTAGCTGCTTTTGCAACAATAACAAGTCGCTTGTGCCTTTTCGTTTGGTGAGTATAGTAGCTGATCTTGGGGCTTTATCGGAGCTGGATTGGGGGTCCTTCTCCTTTGGTTACTTCCTTCGATCGATGCGGGTCCGGACTTCTTCCCGTTGGGGCAGCATGACTAGTTTCTGGCCCTTTCTTGACTGGTGGAGCTATGAGTACCTGCTTGTTCGTCGCCCTACAGTTGTCAAGGACGACCTTTATCCACGTGCTTTGAGGTGGGCTCGTGACCAGGTGGCCCAGCGATCGGAGATTACTGACTTTGTGACGTTATGGGCAATCGAAGATTACTCGCCTATCAGGAGCGGCAGCTGGGTGCCGAGTCCTTGCTTCCTCCGGATATAGATTATACTATGCACTTTGGGGCTCATTCTGTCGGTGCCTTCACCCGATTTGAGGTAGTAGTCGACGGGTACGTTGTGGGCCAAGAGGTGGTTGACTTGTGGCGCCGAGCCGAAGGATATGTGCCCCAGGCTGAGTTTACTACTATGAGGGATTAGAGGGATCGATACTAGACGGAGTGAGATCAGTATCAGGCAAAGGTGGCTTCCTTGACAGCTTGGATAGCTTAGATGGGAGGTGGCGGGGTATGTCGTCTTTTATCCCCTTCTTTTTGCTCTGCTGTTGCTTAGTTCTTATTTCATGTGGCTGATTTCGGTTTTATCTTCCCTGCAGGATGCTGGTGCTTCGAGTAGTTAACCGCCTCCTCCGATGCCGAGTTTCAGGGATTTCGATCCAAATGATATTGATTTTGACCTTTGATAGATGCCCCTTGCGGAGATTCTACTCTTCCCTTACCCCTATTCTTGAGATGTATGTATGTTAGATAGTTTATTTTGTAACTTTTGTACAAAGATGGATATTTATGGTATTTAGATGCATGGATAGGCAAAGACATTTATAATCTTTTTAGCTAGGCATATGATCAGATGCATGTGATAGATGATGATGTTATATATCTATTACATGAGTTGATATTGGTGACTTTTATTTCTATATGGAGTTATGTCCTATGCGAAGCTCATGCAATTTTTTTAAACTATTTATTATTGTCTTTTTTTAATTTTATTTTGTGCACATATTAGAAATTAACTATCAGAATGACAAGGGGTACTGTCGAACTCGATATCTTTGGAATGGTAACTCCTTCCTTTTCGGGGGTCTAACCTCTCCTCTGGCTAAACCTTACCTTGATTGGATGATAGCACTTCGCACCTTTCTCAACTTTTTGATCACCTCCAACTCTCTGCTTCGGGGTTAGTGTACATGATTATTGGGCTGAAATTCTCAACTCTCGGGGTTTTAGCAATAGCTTTCCCAACCTTCAGCAGAGCGATAAGCGGCCAGTCCTTTCAATCCGATGAGACTTTTTTTAGGACCGTAATGTAGGCTAGGTTATAGGGTTTCAGAAATAACGAGATATATAGACTCAAATTCGATGTTGTTTTTAGCAGGGTTTAGATCCATACTATCCTTGACTATTTTTAGTAGGGTTAGCATGCTTCTTTAGCTTCGGCAGCGTGTCTAGCTCACTTAGATCAAGCGATCCATTTTCAATCATAGTGGACTTTAGTCGGGTTGTAATATAGGCTGTGGTGTTGGGGTTTTGCAAGAAAGGGTAAAAGCCCAAACCTAGTGTTTCTACTGGGTTTCATTGTAACCTAGGATCACCTTTAAATTTCCTTCTTGCTTTTAGTATATACTTCCCAGGGGCAAAAATGACTATTTTGTTTTACTCTTTCTATTTTTTTTCAATCTTCTTATTATGCTTTTGAAGATGACTCAATCATGACTTTTTTCAAGCCTTTCTTTAGATCTTTTTTTTTTTTTTTGTGGCCTTTTATCCCGGTCAACTCTTTTCCTTTGCTTTGTCCTTTTTATCTTTTTCCTTTCTATGGAACCAGTAATTCTACCATTCCTTTTTCCTTTAGACCTTTTCCTTAGCAATCTGACCCAATGCGGGCGGTGATCCCTAGGTTGGGGTTTTCTCAAAAAGATAAATGGCTCAACGAGTTTGGCAAGGGATTGCTTCTGACTGTATGGGAAATAAAATGAGAGCCTCTCTTCACTTTGAACTAGATTGCTTGATATATAGAGCCTTCAATATTACCTTAGCATAATAGATGTGGATACCATTCCTAGAGTTCTCAAATATTGTTTGCCCCAGTATCGGGAGGATAGTCTCGGATTGGGGTTGACAAAGAAAATTTTCGCTTGTTACGAGGCTCTGGGGGTTAAGCAAAGGGAGTATAAGCATTTTTTATTATTACTGTTTTTTTATATGTTGGAAAATGAAAGATGGCTCCACTTCACTTTGATAATCTGGCCGCACATCGCTTAGCTTTAGAGTCTTGCAAGTGTTGCCTTTGGGTAGTTTCCTCACTCATCCTTATCCTCTCTCTTTCTGGAAAGCTGATCATTTGGTGAGTGGTTAACTCATGCTATCATCCCTTCAAGACGGATCATTCTATAAGATAAACCATGCCCCTTGCGTAGAAAGTAGTTACCATTCCCAAGAGAAAATAAGACAACAACGATGGAATAAAAGGCTATCATTTGATTATTATTATCATTTTTTATGGAAAGCATAAAGTTCTTAAGAAAGAAACGAAATGTAAATATCAATTCAAATACAGGAAATAAAAAGGATAGAAAGAAAGTGGGTGAGAACACCCTTCTCTTATACGCTTTTGATGGGATTCCTGCATTCTTCAATAGGGCTTTGGGACGATGCCCATATTAGCAATCCATCCATGGTTGAGATCTTCAACCAAGGCAAGATAGGTAGATGCTTCTCCCGGAGTTCCAAGTGAGTTGGCGGCGATGGTGTAATTGTCAGCTTTCTTGCCTTTATTTGTTTGCTCTGTAGTTTCTCTAACAAACCAGTTGGGTGGCTCATCTTCTTCCAGCTTGATAGATTGAGCCCGTGCTTTCCCGCTCTGTCATCCAGCCGTGGCTCGGTGTTCCTCAAGTGTACACAATGGGGGATTCTTATCACTCAGTTTGGATAGCTCCTGGTCAATCTTCTTTACAGATTCATATACGAGCTCATCTTTGGGGACTGGCATTTTATCGGGGTTAGACCGTAACCAGGCATCACATTGCTTCATATCTTCGCATTCCATTTCCTCCCCACCCTTGTAATATATCTCTTGGCATGCAGCGAAACAAACCTTGTCGTTATCAAATTTTGTAATGACGTTGACGGTGTGGTCTAGCGGAGGGTCCGTAGTGACGTTTGGAGAATGATTTGCTGGTCGTAAGCTAATGATCTTGTTATCTATCAGGTCTTGAATCTTATACTTAAGGGTCAAACAATCTTCAGTGTCTTGTCCTTGGCCGCTCGAATGGTACTTACAAGTTGCTGCAGATTCAAAGTAATGAGACAGAGGATTGGGTCTGGTCGAGCAGGTATAGGCTTCAGATATCCGACCGCTAAGAGACCAAAATAGGCCGTGGTCTGTGAACAAGCGAGTTTAGTAAATATCCACTTTTTCCCACTTGTTCGCCTAGGCCGAGGAGGTGTTGTAGATGTTTTTGATGATTGGGAACTGAGCTTTGGTGAGGTCACAACCGGGTTGATGGTTTGGGAATTGAAAGGACTTCGGGTTTTACGTTTCAAAATGGGATAAGTTTCAGTGACAGGCCCAAATGGGTTGGGTTGGTATCCGTAGGAGAGATTATATAATCCATGGGTTTGGTTAGAGGTTGGTTTGGAAGGCATCTGAGTAAGGCCCTCAGCTTGGGGAGGTTGTTGGTAAGCAATGGTCGAGGCATAGTCTTGGTCTTCCTTCTTCATCATTTTTCGTCCATTATGGGTTTGGGCTTGCAAGGACTCTACTTGCTCATGGGTTGCATGGGATAAGAGTGAAAAGAGTATGCCTTCCATTTTGATCATCCTATATCTGACTCCTCTCGCCTTCGCTAGTAGTAGAGTTAAGGTATCGAGAGTGAGTAATACCATGGGCGTTTCTGAGCTTTTGGCCTGTAACGATGGGGGGATGAGGGGAGGTACTTCAAACCAACAAAGGAAAAGAGTCAGCGTTTTATCTTGACAAGTCTTTATGCAATGCATGCTCTAGGATGCCCCTCTTTAGGAGGAAAACTACACATGGTGTATTGGCTTATGTTTGGAGATAGGAGATTTGCCCTGGTATGCAGATACCTTACCGTCAGATGGGGCACTTTCCTTCGTTCATGCATTTATTCACTCACTCATTCGCAAAAAATGAAGAAATACATTTAACTTTGGGTTTATGATATAAAAGAATTGAAATACATTTTAACAGGAGGAGGAGAGGGAACATGTTTCTTTGAAATTTCTGCCTATCTAGTTTTACATGAGAAGTCCTAAACCTCTCTTGAGTCTCCATATCTGCCTTCCTTGGATTCAATGTCGAGGAGGTCACTAAGAGACCTTGTTGACTGATTGCCCTTGTCTTCTTGGCAACCCTATCTCTGTGAGCATAGAGAGATTGATGCCCCTCTTATGGAATGAATTGAGATGCATGCTACGAGTCCTTAGGGTTACGTAGGAACCCTTAGGGTTTGGATAGGCTTAATGTAAGGGAGAGTGAACTATGTGTTACTTTCTTTGGGTTGATCATATATATGAGAATACAGTGACTTGAGTTACTTGGAACTCTTGTCTTGACATGGAATATGGAATGTATGAAAATGGATGCGTAGAGTACAAGGAAAGAGAATACAGTTGAAGTACATATGCATGTATGAGCAATTAGACAGGCATTATAACAGTACGAATATAGTCATTATAACAACAGGAATAGATAGGTATAAATGAAAAATAAGAGCAGTCACCCTTTCCTTTATGGTTTTGGAAAACGGTGCACGTGTCTTAAATCCGGCAGAGGTTCGGCTATGCATGGTGTCTATATGAGCATGATGTTGAGGGTTGACTAATGCATCCTAAAAAGGCTCAGTCCTCGGATCTTCAAACCTAGGCCCACTCCCCGAGGTGGTGCCATGATCAGTTGGTGATCCGGTGGGGGAACCATCAAGAGACTGTAGGTGAAGAAACTGACACAGCATCTTACCCATAACCAATATACCATTCCCCCTTTCTAATTAGAAGGGTCATATCAAGGTAAAAATGCAAGTATGCAGAATGTAAGTGCATGTGCAGTGTGTGTGTGATTTTTGAAAGCGGAGGAAAGAGCCCAACAACTCCCATTCATCCTATTCATTACATTGATGTATGGCAGCTAATAAAATTTAAACAAAAAGCGCACCTACAAAATAAAGATGCAAGAGTTAGTATGTGGATGTCAAACTTAATACAAGATAATATGAATAAATGCATGTTTTTTTTAAAACAATTTTGAAAATTTAAAGTGAATAGGATTGAACAAGTTAATTGAAGACTCTACATGGGTAAAGGGTAAACAGACATGACTATGGCCTAACCCTCTAAGTGTCCCCAGTGGAGTCGTTAGCTGTTACCCCCAGATTTTTCGCACTCAAGAAATACACACACAAGCAGAAAAAACATTGTACACTCTCGTTAGAACTCATCCTCCTAAGAGAATGAGTGCGACTAGGTTTGAATTGAAAATTGATTTGAATAAAGGGCTTTTGAAAAATAATTTGGAGTCGTCACCTAACTTGATTAAGGTGAGTTAGGTCACCTAAAAACTAAGCATAATCCGAAGACTACACTTAGGGTTTTTAAAAACGATTTTGAAAATACTTCCTCAAGAGAGGGTTTTTAGGAAAATAGGTTGTTTGGCAACCTTTAGAAAATAATTAAGCCCTTTTGAAAATAAACTCTATTTTGGTCTTTCGAAAATAGTGATCTAGGTTTAGAGGTTGGTTACGTGTAGGGAAGATGCACTAAGCCATCACCCTACCCCGCCCTTGCGGTACCTACATGTCTATTTACCCTAGATTCACCTATGAGAGTCTTCAACTAACAAATGTCCAATCCTATCACCTTTAGAAAAAGAATGTTTAAAAAGATATGATGCATGATATGCAAATGCAAGAAAAAGATAATTGAAAAATAGATTCGGAAAAGAAGAATTGAAGTTTGAATTGAAAAGAAAGTTTAGAAATTAAAATTGAGGATTGAAAATAGATCTTTAGAATTAGAAGTTAGAAATAGATTATGGAATTGGAGATTTGAAAGAAGTTGTGGAAATAGAAGCTTGAAAAAGGTTATGGAATTTGAGATTTGAAAAAGGTTATGACCACACCCATGAGGGTTGCCTACGTATCCTTTTTGAGGAACCAGGTCAGTCGTAGTTTGGACCAAAATTCAATAGAAAATAAAAGATTGGATATGAAAGAAGAAGCTAAATTGGAATTTGGATTTGATTTGAATTTAGAATAGAGGATTGGAAATTGGAATTGAAGGATTAGGAAATTGATTTGAAAGATAGAAATTGGAAGAGGGATTTGGAGTTGTTTTGGAAAGGTTGAGATTTAGGAAACCTAGACTTAGGAAGATAGGATTTAGGAAGGACTCGAGGTTTAGGAAAGATTCAACTCGAATGTTGGACTTGGAAGATTAGGAAAGATTGGATTTAGGAAAGACTCGAATTGGAAACAATTCGAATTAGGAAAGTTTCGTTTTAAAAAAGTTCTGTTTTAGGAAGGTTTCATTTTAAAAAAGTTTTGAATCAGGAAAGTTTTGATTTAGGAAAGTTTTGAAAAATGGAAAGATTTGAATTTGGAATGTTTTGAAATAGAGAAATTTTGGAAGTTGGAAATTTTTGAAATTTAGAAAGTTTGGAATTTAGAAATTTCAGAAGTTTAGAAAGATTTAAAAAGTTAGATTTGGAAAGTTAAGATTTAGAAAGGGATCGAAAAAGAGTTGAATTAGGAAAGGTTTGGAAGCTTAAAGTTTAAAGAAAGATTTAAAAGTTTAGATTTAGGAAACTTATGATTTAACATCTTGTAAGGGCCGCCAAGTCACATCTCCTGCATGGCCGGCAAAGGTGGACCGTTCTACCATCTAGGGGACTTGGGGTCTCGTCCCGGTCGACAATTTTGAAGGGACTTACCATTCCGAAGAGAATTTTTTCAAAAAATGTGCCGAACATGATAGACTTACCCTCTTGAGGAATCAACTTTATCTAGAGAGGGATTGGAATTGGAATTTGAAAAAAGAAATGGAAAGGGGACTTATCGTCTTTGAAAAGACGTGCCTGATTTGGAATTAGACTGAACAATGCCCTTAAGGACATTTTGGTTATTTTGCCTCTATTTGAGCTTGGTGGACCCACGAAGCGATGGATAGACAGGATTAGACTTGGAAAGCTTATTTGACTCAGAATATGTCCACATTGACTTGAATATAAGTCTCGACGGACTGAGAAATGAAATGAGGGCCTCTCTTCATTTTGAACAAGATTGCTTGATCCATAAAGCTTTCATGTTACTTCAGCTTGATGGTCGATGACATTCTCTGCCAGATCTTTTGCTACCTGTCTGCCCAGTGTGGAGAGATGGTTTCCGATCAGGGTTGACAAAAAAAATCTTTCGCTTCCTGCGAGGCACTAGTGGGTTAAGAAAAGGGAATATTTTTGTGTATGGTAGTAGAATTGAGGGCCTCTAATAATTTCAAATTAAATTTCTTAGTCCATAAAGCCTTTATACAAAATTTAGACAATATTCCTAGGGATGATGTGTTTTGGCCAGTGAACCCCTACATATTCTATCAAATCAACTACTCCGTACTTACCCAACGTGGGAGATGGTTCTTGGTTTGGGGATATCTGAATAGAAGTCACTTACGGCTCTAGTGGGCTGAGCAAAGGATAATGTTTATTTAGGATAAATAGAACAATGATTTCTCATCATTTTGAGGACTTAGCTACCCATCGCTTATCTAGGATATCATGCAAGTGTCACCTCTTTAATAAAATTTACACCTCTTTGTTGAGATTGTCTTCCTCCTATCTCTCACTCTCTCTCTCTCTTTATATCTCTCCAAGGTTTTAACCCCCCTTTGAATGGGTTGCCCATGCTATCCCATCTTTTAAGTCGAGTTATTTACCAAATGGAGAAGAATCCCTAAATGCAATAATCGTCCACAAGAGTATGAGATAAAGGGGATAAATTGGGAACTACCTATTTTCATTTAAAAACATGATTATGTGGCATGCTATATTTATTTAAAGAAGAGATGCGAGAGCTAGAAAGAAGAAAAGAGAGTAGACGAATTTTGTGAAAACCTCCCTTTTCTAGTGGATCTCTTGGTGAGAACCCCTAATAAGGTTTTGAAACTACGTCAACTTTTTTGGTATTTCATACTCTGGGTGTATCACTAAACGACGGAGGGGCAAATTGACAGATCTTTTGTAGTGCTTGGCATGCATTTGGAAGTTAAGAGATTCTTTTGTAGCATCGCACGGGTCTGATAGGACTTTGCAAATGGTGAAGCCTTCTTCTATATGGACGGCGATTGTCGCGGCATGGTGTGGAGGTAACGTCTTGCAAATAGATGGCTAGTTCTTCTTGCTCCTTAATGCATGTTTGGTCTCTTCTAATAGCTAGGCTCATCCTTCCATAAGTTTGAATCAGGTGGAGTGCTAGAGGGATTCCATGAATTTGGTTGTATTCTTTGACCTAGAAAAAGAAAAAGAAAAATAGAACATAGTCAGCATGTGGAGTCGAAGGTTTTATGCGATGTATGTCCTATGGGGGTCCTTTCTTTGAGGGAATCTAAGTATGATGCTAAATCCATTTTGGGGGCGGGGTTTTGCCCCTTATGTAATACAATATCTCTTTGGCATGGGCCAGTTGATAATTCTTTGTTTGGGCAATCCCGCCGCGATGGACTGAGAGAGATTTGGGCCTCTCTCGAGATATGGCTCTATGCATGCCATGAATCCTTAGGGTTTAAGAACCCTTAGGAGTTGTGGTAGGTTCGATTAACACAAGATTGGATTGCTCCTTTCTCTTTACGGTTAATTGAATGCATGAAAATGAAATGACTTAAGTTTCTTGGAACTCTTGTCTTAAAATGGATGGGGATGCATGAGCATAATAGAAGTGAACATGTGAGTGAGCAGTATGATCATAATAAATGAATGGTTTTAAAAAAAACCCCTTCTTGTATTGCTTCTGTCTTCGGTTCTCTTAGTACTTGGAGATGAGGAGGGGGAGGATAGAAGACAAGAGACAAAAGAGAAGTAAGTGTCTTGATTTGAAGATTTTTATGCAATGTATGTCCTAGGGGTGCCCCTACTTGAGAAGGAGACTAAACATGATGTATTGGCTCACTTTTGGAGATAGAGGGTTTGCCCCTGTATGCAAGTACCTTACCATAGATCAGGAACCTACATTCATTCACACGTTCAATTGCAAAAAGTAAAATAATACATTAAACTTTGAATTTAGAATACAACAGGAAACAGAGTACACTTTAATAAGGAAAAAGGGAAACATTTTCCTTTGGACTTTCACCTATCTAATTTTACATATGAAATCCTAAACTACTTTTGAGTCTTTAGATTCTTCCTCTTTGATTTGACGCCGAGGAGGTTGCTGAGAGACCTTGTTGACTGATTGCCCCTTGTCTTCTTGGCAACCCTATCTCCGTGAGCACAGAGGGATTGGGGCCCCTCTTATGGAATGACTTGAAATGCATGCAATGACTCCTTAGGGTCACGTGGCAACCCTTAGAGTTTGGGTAGGTTTAATGCAATGGAGAGTGAACTGGGTATCACTCTCAATGGGTTGATCATATGCATGGAGACATAGTGACTTGAGTTACTCTGCAAATATCGTCTTGTGATGCAATATTATATGCATGAATATGGATGCAAAGAGCATAAGGAGAGAGAATGCAATTAAAGTAAATATGCATACAGGAGCAGTTATACAGGCATTACAACGGTAAGAATACAGTCATTATAATAACAAGAATAAACAAGTATAAAGGAAAATAAAAGCGATTGCCATTTCCTCCATGTTTTTGGAAAACGGTGTGCGTGTCCTAAATCAGGCAGAGTTTCGGCTATGCATGGTGTTTATATGAGCATGAGGTTGAGGGTTTCCTAATGCGTCCTAAAAAGGCTCAATTCCCAGATCTTCAAACCTAGGCCCACTTCCTGAGGTGGTGCCATTATCGGTTGGTGATCCGAGCGGGGGAACCAGCAAGAGGCCGTAGGCGAACAAACTGACACATCATCTTGCCCACAATCAATATACCGTTCTCCTTTTCTAACTAGAAGGGACAAATCAAGGTAAAGAATGCAAGTATGTAGAATGCAAGTGCACGTGCAGTGTGTGTGTAATTTTTAAAAGCAGAGGAAAGGGCCCAATAACTCCCATCCATCTTGTCCATCACATTCATTCATGCATAGCAGTTAGTATGACATAAAACAATAATGCAAACAAAAGTTCACCTACAAAACAAAGATGGAAAAGTTAGTACATGGATGGCAAACTTAATACAAGATAATATGAATGGAGTTAAATGTAAGTTTTTGAAAACAACTTTGAATTTGGAAAATTTAAAGTGGATAGGATTGAACAAATTAATTGAAGACTCTACATGGGCGAAGGGTGAAAAGACATGCCATTGGCCTAACCCTTTAAGTGTCCCTAGCGGAGTCACCAACTGTCATACCCCAATTTTTTGCACCCGAAAAAGACAAGTGAGAAAAACGCAGTGCTCTCTCGTTAGAACTCATCCTCCTAGAAGATTGAGTGCGACTAAATTTGAATTAGAAATTAATTTTCATTAAGTGCTTTTGGAAAAAAAAAATTTAGAGTCGCCACCTAACTTGATTAAGGTGAGTTAAGTTACCTAAAAACTAAGCACAATCCGAAGATTACATTTAGGATTTTTTGAAAAAATGATTTTTTGACAATACTTCCTCAAGAGAGGATTTTTTTTTTTTAAAAATAGGTTGTTTGCCAACCTTTGAAAAAGATTTAAGTCTTTTTTTAAAATAACTCCGTTTTGGTCTTTCGAAAATAGTGATCCTAAGTCTAGGGGTTAGTTACGTGTAGGGAAGATATCCTAAAACCATCACCCTACTCCGCCCTTGCGCTACCTACATGTCTATTCACCCTAGGTTCACTCATTACAGTCTTTGATTAATAAATGTCCAAAACTATCCACTTTAGAAAAGAAGTTTGAAAAGAATTCTGACATGATGCATGATATGCAAGTGCAAGAACAGACTTGATTTTTATAATAGATTTGAAAAGAGAAATTTGACTTTGAAAATATATTTGAGAAAAGACTTCATTTGATCTTGAAATGGACTTGAAAAGATTGGATTAGAAATTGGGAGAAAGTTTTAGAAATTGGAAATAGAAATTTAAAAATAGATTATTGGAATTGAAAACTTGAAATAGAATTGAAAATTTGAAAAAGATTATGGAATTAGAAGTTTGAAAAAGGGTTGTGAAATTGGAGATTGGAAAAAAGGTATAACCGCACCCATGGGGGTTGCCTACGTATCCCTTTTAAGGAATTAGATCAGTCGCAGTTCAGACAAGAGTCTGATAGAAAATAGAAGATTTGGCTTGGAAAAGAGTTGGAGTTGGAATTTGGATTGGAAGATTAAGAAATTTGAACCTTGATTGGAAGATTTGAAAAGATTGTTTTTGAAAAACTTGGTTTTAGGAAACCTAAACTTAGGAGCTTAGGAAAGACATGAGATTTAAGAAAGATTGGACTTGACTTAGAGGGTTTTAGAAAATATTGACTCAAATGTTGGACTTGGAAGATTTAGAAAGATTGAATTTAGGAAAGGTTTAAATTAGGAAAGTTCCGTTTTAGGAAAGTTTCATTTTAGAAAAGTTTCAATTTAGGAAAGGTTTTGAAATAGGAAAGGTTTCATTTTAGGGAAGTTTCGAATTTAGGAAAGTTGTGAATTAAGAAAGTTTCATTTTAGGAAAGGTTTAAAATTTAGGAAAGTTTACTTTTAAGAAAAAGTTGATTTTGGAAATGCTCAAATTTGAAATTTTAGGGATAATAAAAATTTAGACTTTTGGAAAGATTTAGATTTTAGAAAGATTTAGCATTTAGAAAGTTTCAACTTAAGGAAGTTTCAAACTTAGAAAGCTTGGACTTAAGAAAGTTTTGAATCTAGAAAGTTTTGGATTTGGAAAGATTTGAAATTTAGAAAGTTTAGAATTTTAGAAAGATTCAAAATTTAAGTTTTAGAAATACTTGAAATTAGGAAAAGTTTGAGTTCAGGAAGATTGAAAGGTTTAAAATTTGAAAAGTTGAAAATTGGAAAATTTTAACATTAGGAAAGTTTAGAATTAGGAAAGAATTGAATTAAGAAAGGTTTGATTTCTATTTCCTAGAAAGATGTGATTTGATTTCGTTTCCAAAAACGGAGGATAGGATATAGTTTCCTAAATGGGAGATTGGATTTGGTTTCCTAAAGGAAAGATTGGATTTGACATGGAATTGGAAGGCGAAATTTTAAAAATCCTAGATTTGGAAGTTTATGATTTGATGTAGAAAATAGGTTTTGAAAATTTATGATTTTGATGTGAAGAAAAGGAGGTTTTGGAAACCTAGGTTTTAAGGCAAGATTGAAAATCATGTTTAGAAAAGAAAATTAGGGTTTCCTAATTATTGGCTCTAGGGCTTGACTTAGGCTCCAAGGAAAGAGTTTTTAGAAAGTAAAACTTTTTAGAAAGAAAGATATTTGAAAAGGAGATCTTAGAAAGGAGTTTTTTAGAAAAAAAACTTGAAAAGAGTTTTTTTTAAAAAAAGGAGATTTTGGAAAGTGAAATTTTGAGAGTTTTTGAAAAGAGAGGTTTTGAAAAGAAAGCTTTTTAGCAAAGGGATTTTTGGATAGAGTTTTTGGGAAAGAGACTTAAAGAGCGTTTTAAGAAAGTGAATTTTGAAAAGGGCTTTTTGGAAAGGAGTTTAAAAAGAAGTTTTGAAAAATAGATTTTTAAAGGGAGTTTTAGAAAGCAATTTTTTAGAAAGCAACTTTGAAAAAAGAGATTTTTTTACAAAGTGCATTGGAAATAGATTTTAGGAAAAAAAAAGTTTTTAGAAAGTGAGTTTAAAAAGAGATTTTGAAAAAGATATGAACCACGAAAGTCACTTTAAATGTAACACTTTCCTAAAGTAACCCTAACCATGAAAAAGCTAGAATCACCTTAGGATTGTAATTTTGAAAATAAATTTTGAAGAAGAAAATTTTGATGCAAGTTTTGAAAACAAGTTTGATGCAAGTTTCGAAAACAAGTTTAAAAACGAATTTTAGAGGAATGCATGACCATGATATTCACAATGCAAGTTGGGGTCGTGAACATACACGGTTAAAGGCTTCACCACATAATCAAGGGGGCCGAACCCAAGTGGTCTCCGGTTAGACTAAAAGAAAGCCCCGACACGGTGACCTTCCGTAGCCTAATCCTACAAATGGATCGGGGAGTCCCTTATTTCAAGCATGCAAGAAAAGGGTGGGGGGTAGAGGATGGGAGGATTAAAATAGAAGAAAACCCAAGTGCGCTCAGAGGGAGAAGAGAGAGGGGGGAAGATGCGCAAACATAAATGGAGAGCCTACCTTGTATCTTCTTTATTTGTTTTTGTTTTGGGCTTTCTTTATTCCGGTCCTTGCTTTGCCTTGCGTCAATCTTCGAGAGCTTACTTTGATCTTCGGGAGCTTTGGAGTTACAGCACTTCGAGTCTTCAATGGAGGTTTTGGAGGCTAGTAAATGAGTGTATAGGGGTGTATGAGAGTGTATGGGAGGCTAGGGTTTGGTGTATAAAGGCTAGGGTTTGGAAAACCTAAAGGAAACTAGGGTTAGAGAGGTTTTGAGCTCTGTATATCAAAGAGAAGGGTTTTTAAATTGTGTTTGCGGACTCTTTTCATGCTGGAAGAGGCTTTGTATTTATAGACAGAGGACTGCAGTGGTGCCTGCTACAGTGGCGCTAGACCAAATTTTGGCTTATATGGCGCCAGCCACTTAGGAAAGTTTTAAGGTCGGCAAGCAACGTATTTTCAGAAGATTTGGGTGCCTGTACTAGTGACTACGATGCAATTTTTAGCCTAGCTTCACTAGGAATGACTCCGAAAAATTCGGGAATGATTTAAAGGACTAGGAATGGCCTGAAGGGCCGGAAAAGGACATGAACCCTTAGAATAGTGTCTCGGGGTAATGGACTTGAAGAAAGATGATAGGATATGTTAGAAGGGTTGACCGAGCCATTAGGGGCAAAAAAGTCAATTGGACCGAAAAACTACCAGGATGGACTTGGAATGTCCCGAAAAAAGACTCGAGATTTGGAAACATCACTTAGAATGTCCTAGGAGGTTACCGGTTTGATACCCAGAGCCGGTGTGGTTAGAAAAGGCGACCGGTTTACCAGGGGCAAAACGGTTATTTTGCACTAGGTTTGTTGAAACTGACTTGGAATGTTCTAGAAAGGTAATAAAAGGCTGGGGATACTGTTAGAAGCGTCCCCGAGAGGTTACCGGTTTGACACCTGGAGTTGGTATGGTTCCCGGGGTGCTCGGATACTTAGGGGCAAAATGGTCATTTTGAGGGGAGGGTCTCGAAATTGGTTCGAAACCGACTGGAAGGCACCTAATCTTGCTGGATCGTCTTTGGGACGATCTTAGATAGGTGGACTTACCGTTCTGAGGACTTTGGTACTTTCTCAAGAAACGTGCCGAAAAATGTCCTTAAGTGCAGTTTAGTCATTTTTCACCGGAGTAGGCTAGCAGGCACTGGTGTTGACCTGGATTTTGAGTGTTTTCGCCACTCTGATGATGGTCCCGTGAAATAGGGGTTTGTTGGCAATTCCTTATAACGACCTGTTTACGAGTGTTTCCGTCACTCTAACGGTTGCAATGTTTATGAGTACTTTCGATACTCTGACGATTGCGATGTTTATGAGTACTTCCACTACTCTAACAATTCGCGATCATTCTAGAGACTGCCTGATCTCGGGAAGCTACTAGGTGGATGTAAGCACCCCATTTTTGACCGCTCAGCAGTCTATACTCCGTTCAGACTTGTGTTCAAGTCATTGTGGGCATATTTCAACCGAAACCAACTTTCAAAGTCTAAATCTCATCTTTCCATCGCTTTGTGGGCCTGCCAGGCCCAAACAGAGGCAAAATGACCAGAATGCCCTTAGGGGCATTGTCCTTTCCCACTCCAACTCCAATCCCTCTCTCGAGACAGTTTATGAGACGGGTCCAAATCAGGTACGTCTTTTCGAAGATGGTAAGTCCCCTTTCCAACCCCTCTCTCGAGACAGTTTATTCCTCGAGACGTTTCCAAATCAGGCATGTCTTTTCGAAGATGGTAAGTCTCCTTTCCAATCCCTCTCTCGAGACAGTTTATTCCTCGAGACGGCTCCAAATCAGGCACGTCTTTTTAAAGACGGTAAGTCCCTTTTCCAATCCCTCTCTTGAGATAGTTTATTCCTCGAGACAGCTCCAAATCAGGCACGTCTTTTCAAAGACGGTAAGTCCCCATTCCAATCCCTCTCTCGAGATAGTTTATTCCTCGAGACGGCTCCAAATCAGGCACGTCTTTTTGAAAACGGTAAGTCCCCTTTCCAATCCCTCTCTCGAGACAGTTTATTCCTCAAGATGGTTCCAATCAGGCACGTTTTGAGACTGCTTTTTCGGATCATTCCGAGTCAGTTCCAGTCAACCCGGTACAAAATGACCGTTTTGCCCCTGGAGGGCCGGTCTCCTTTTCTAACCACACCGGTTCTGGGTATCAAACCGGTAACCTTCTGAGACTACTTTTTGTAGTGTTCTCAACCTCCCTTTACCTCTTCAGATTATTCCGAGTTAGTTCCAGCAAACCCAATGTGAAATGACCATTTTGCCCCTGGTGGGCTAGTCACCTTTTCCGACCACACCGGCTCTGGGAATCAAACCAGCAACCTTTGAGAACATTCTGAATAATGTTTCCAAATCTTAAGTCTTCTTCCGAGACAGTCCAAGTCCATCCCGGCAGCTTTCCGATCCAATTGACCGTTGTGGCCCTAAAGGCCCGGTCAACCCTTCCGGCACATCCTATCGTTACTTTTCAAGTCAAATACCTCCGAGACACTATTCTAAGTGTTCCTGCTCTTTTTCGGCCATCCGGGTCATTCCTGGTCTTTTAAAATGATTCTCGGACTTTCCAAAGTCACTCCTAGTGAAGTCAGGCTAAAAATTGCATGGTAGTCACCAGTACAGGCGCCCAAATCTAGTTAAAAATACGTTGTTTGCCGACCTTAAACATTTCCTAAATGGCTGACACAACTAGTAGTGGGGCCAAGCCAAAAAATGGCCTGAGTGGCGCCAGTGTAAAGTTTGGCCTGGCGCCACTGCAACAGGCGCCAGTGTTGTCCAACCTCTATAAATACAGAGCTTCCTCCAACATGAAAGAGGTCCGCAAACTCAATTTAAAAATCATATATTTCGATATATAGAGCTCGTGCACTCTCTAAACCCTAGCTACTCTAGGTTTTCCAAACCCTAACCACCATACACTAAACCCTAGCTTTTTATACACTCATACACAACTCCATACACTCATACACTAGCCTTCAATCCTCCTTTAAAGACTTGGAGAGCTACAATCTAAAGTTTGAAGACAACTCTTGAAGATTGAAGACGAAGATCAAGACGAAGACCGAAGAAAGCAAGGCGCGCAAAATAAGCAAGATACAAGGTGGGTTCTCCATTTAAATTTCTGCACTTCCCCCTCTCTCTTCTCTCTCCTAACCCACTTGGGTTTTCTCTATTTTAATCTCCCATCTCTTTCCCCCCCTTTCTTTGCATGCTTAAAACAAGAAGACTCCCGGTCCATGTATAGGATTAGACTATCGGAGGCTCACTGTGTCGGGAGCTTTCCTTTAGGCTAACCGGAGACCACGTGAGTCCAGCCCCCTTGATTATGTGGTGAAGCCTTAGCTTTGTATGTTCACGACCCCAAACTTGCATTGTGCATATCATGATCTTGCATCTTCCAAAAAATCATTTTCAAACCCGTTTTTAAAACTTGCATTCAACTAGTTTTCAAAATTGCATCAAAATCTCTTTTTCAAAACGTGTTTTCAAAATCACAATCCTATGGCTAGGATTGCTTTAGGAAAGTGTCACATTTAAAGTGACCAATATGGTCTATATTTTCAAATCTTGTTGTTTTCAAAACCGCTTTCCTAAAGTGGTTCTAACCCTCTTATGGTTAGAATTACTTTAGGAAAGTGAGATGTTTTTACACCTTCTAAAAACTCTCTTTTCAAAAATCTCTTCCTACAAATCTCTTTTTCAACATACTTTCCTAAAACTCCTCTTTCCAAAGTTATTTTCAAAAACTCATCGCAAAAATCTATTTGTCAAAACTCTCTTTTTCAACTCCTTTCCAAAACGTTCTCTTCAAAGTCCACTTTCCAAAAACGTTCCCTAGGTCTTTTTCCTAGAAAAACTCTCTCTAAAAATCTTTCCAAAAACTCTCTTTTCAAAATCTTCCCTCTAGAAACTTCTCTTTAGGATTTCCTTCCGAAAACTTGTTTCCAAAAACACATTTTTCAAAAACTCCTCTTTAAAATCCCTTTCCAAAAACTCTCTCTTCAAATTTACTTTCTAAAAATTCCTCTATAGGATTCCCTTCTAAAAATCTTCATTTCTAAAAATGCACTTTTCAAAACTATTTCCTCAAAGCCCAAGTCAAGCCTTAGAGCTAACCATTAGGAAACCCTAATTTTCTTCCCAAAAACATGGTTTTCAAACTTTGCCCCAAATCTAGGTTTCCAAAACCTCTTGTTTTCTACATCAAAACTATACACATTTCCAAAACCTCTTTTCTAAGTCAAAATTCTACACGTTCAAATCTAGGGTTTCTAGAAACTTTCCCTTTTCCGAATCCTTGTCAAATCCAATCTTTCCATTTAGGAAACTAGATCCCGTCCTCCGTTTTTAGAAACCAAATCCAATCCCTTCCTAATCCAAACCTTTCTTAATTCGACTCCTTCCTAATTTCCTACCTTCCTAAACCATAAGTTTCCTAAACCTAAACTTTAAATCTTTCCTTAAATTTCAAAATCTAAATCTTTCCTAATTTGATTCCTTCCTAAACTTCTCCTTTCCTAAATCTTTCCTAAATTTTAAAACTCAATTTCCAAATCTTTCCTAATTCTACTTTCTTTTCAAATCTTAACTTTTCAAACCTAAGTTTTCAAATTTTTCTTAATCTCAAGATTTTCTAAAACTCTAAAACTTTCTAAATCCTAAACTTTCTAAATTTCAAATCTTTCCAAATCCAAAGCTTTCTAAACTCAAAACTTTCTCAAAACTTCCATGTTTTCTAAACTTTCCCACTTTCAAAACTTCCTTATTTCAAAACATTCCAAAATTCAAAACTTTCTTAACTTGAAACTTTCTAAATTCTAAACCTTTCTTAAACTAAACTTTTCCTAATTCAAAACATTTCTAAATTCAATACTTTCCTATTTCAAAACCTTTCTTAAAACGGAAGTTCCCAATTTCTAAAAACTTTCCTGATTTCAAAACTTTCCTAATTTCAAGTCTTTCCAAATTTCAAAACTTTCCTAATTTGAAAATTTTCCTACTTCAAAACTTCCTTAATACAAAACTTTTCAAAAATAAAACTTTCCTAATTCAAAACTTTCCTAATTTTGAAACTTTCCTAATTCGAAAACTTTCCTAAAATGAAACTTTCCTAAAACGAAACTTTCCTAAATCGAACCTTTCCTAATTCGAACCCTTCCCAAGTCCAATCCTTTCTTAAAACTTCCGAGTCTAATGTTCTAGTCAATTCTTTTTCAAAATCTTTCCAAGTCAAATCCAATCCTTCTTTTTGAAATCCTTAAGTCTAGGTTTCCTAAAACAGAGTTTTCCAAAGTCAAGTCTTTTCAAATATTTCAATCAAAATTCAATCTCTTCAATTCCAAAATTCTAAATTCCATATTTCAATCTTCTATTCTAAGTTCAATCTCTCAATCTTCCAATTCAATTTTCAATTCAATCCCTTCTTCAAATCAAAACCTTCTATTTTCAATCGGACTCTTGTTCGAACTACGACTAACCTGATTCCTCCAATTCATGGGTGCAGTCGACATATTTTTCAAAGTTCCAATTCCACAACTTCTTTCAAATTTCAAATTTCTCCACATTTTTCAAATCTCCAATTTTACAATGTTCTTCAAGTTTCCAATTCCAAAAATCTATTTTCAAATCTCAATTTTCAAATTCTAAGACTTTCCAATTTCAAATCTATCTTCTTAAATCTGTCTTCTAAAATCCAATCAAATTCTTCTTTTCAAATCTATTTTTCAATTCTCTTATCTTGCACTTGCATATCATGCATCATGCCTTTTTAAACATTCTTTTTCAAAGTGGATAGGATTGAACATTAATTAGTTAAAGATTCTCATAGGTGAATCTGGGGTAGATTGACATGTAGGTACCGAAAGGGCGGGGTAGGGTGATGGTTTAGTGCGTTTTCCCTATACGTAACCAACCTCCGAACCTAGATCACTGTTTTCGAATGACCAAAAAGGAGTTATTTTCAAAAAGGGCTAAATGTTTTTCAAAGGTTGCCAAACAACCTGTTTTTCTTAAAAACCCTCTCTTGAGGAGATATTTTCAAAATTATTTTCCGAAACCCTAAGTGTAGTTTTCAGATTATGCTTAGTTTTTAGGTGACCTAACTCACCTTAATCAAGTTAGGTGGCGACTCCAAATCTTTTTCAAAAGCTCTTTAATCTATTCAATTTTCAATTCAAACCTAGTTGCACTCATTCTTCTAGGAGGGTGATTTCTAACGAGAGAGTACAACATTTTTTCCGCTTGTGTGAGTAATCCTTGAGTGCGAAAAATCTGGGCACGACAGTGGACTTATCTCCTAAGAAATCAACTTTCTCGAAAGGTGTGCCAACTAACAGACATTTCTTCATTGGCGGGCTAGCAAGCGCCAAAGCTGGACAGTTCTGCTATCTCGGGGACTTGGGGGAATGTGCCAAATAGGATGGACTTACCACCTTGAGGAATCTACTTTCTCGAAAGGCGTGCCAAATTTAGTTGGAATTGGAATTGGACTGGAATTAGGATTAAAACGGGGACTTATCGTCTTTGAAAAGACATGCCCATTGGAATTGGACTGAACAATGCCCTCAAGGCATTTTGGTCATTTTGCCTCTATTTGGGTATGGCGGGCCCACGAAAGCGATAGATTGATTGGATTATGTTTGGAAAATTGGAATATGTCCATATTGACTTGAACTCAAGCTTGGACGGACCGGAGACTGCCGAGCAGGCAAAATGGGGTGCTTACAGCTTGGTGATTTTTTTTACGAAACAATTTTATTTTTAATCATTTACCATTACATATTTATCCTAGGGCAATAATTGATGAGCTTGATAAAAACATATTGGCTTTGTAAAGTTTAGAAAAGATTCATTAAAACTATAGTCTCAAAGTTTTAAGAGATCGTGATGTTATTGTTAGAGTCAAACCTATGATCTCTACTAGGAATGACATAAATAAGTTTGATAAACATATCCAAGAACTTCTAGTAAATAAGCTTATAGAAGAAACAAAGAGTACTCACTTTAGTACCATTTTTATGTTAAGGATCAGTAGCAAGGAAAAACTAGAATGGTTATTAATTAAAAGAGACTAAATGAACATCTAGAATAAGAATTAAAGAGGAAAATCCCCAATAGTTATTAATTATGAGAGATTGAATGAACGTTAAAAGATGCATAAGTGACCAAACCAAATGGGAAAAAATTATTTAGGAAGTTTGGTTGTAACTTGGAAGTCAAGATTCTAGCAAACCCAACATAGAGAAGAGTCAAACTCATTGACTGCCTTCATAGGTACGTGACCAAGAGGACATTAATTACTAATGGATAGTTAAGCCTTTTGAATTAAACATAGCCCTACATATTTATCAAAGATAGATGGATGGATGGATGGATGGAATATTTAATGACATTAAAGATTTTTGCACAGATTACATAGATGATATTTTATTATTCTCAAAAACAATTAAAGGACATAAAAAGCATCTTAAATTGTTATGTGAAAAAGTGTAAAAATATTGAATAGAACTCTCCCCTAAAAGGATTGGTAGAAAAGGGATCAAGAGAAATCTTGGGACCAATCAGGACAAAAACTTCGGGAACATACTATCTCTACATTAAAAGAATTTCTAAAAGAAAAACAAGAAAAGAAACCATTACAAAGAGTTTTAAGAATTCTTAATTATTGAAGACATTTTTTAAAAATCCTACTCAAATGGAAAGACTGCTGCTAGAAAATTAAAAAAAAAACAAATAATTTAATTGGACCGAGTAAGATAAACAAAAAAAAAAAACTTATAATACAATTAAATAAAGCATAAAGAATCTTCCAAAAGTATATCTTCTCCAACAAGGTGATAAAATAATATTAGAATCTGCCACAGAATGCCAAGAATGTAGCCCGAAAACAATATCATCCAAGAAGAATTATATTAGCATATTAATTCTTCTTTTTGAAATTAATATACAAATTTTTGAAATTAAACCCAAGTATGCATGTGGAGGTGCACCTAAAAATTCTTAAGCACATACTAAAAGAGAAAAGGACATAGAGAATTTATGTAAATCAGCACTGATCACTTGTAAATAATGTGATTGAAATCTGTCAGTGTGCGATTGTAATGCAGTAATAACTCAGTAAGTTGTCGCGCCCAAATTTTTTGCACTCGAGGAATACTCACACAAGCGGGAAAAATGTTGTACTCTCTTGTTAGAACCCACCCTCCTAGAAGAATGAGTGCGACTAGGTTTGAATTGAAAATTTGATTTGAAATAAAGGGCTTTTGAAAAAGATTTGGAGTCGCCACCTAACTTAATTAAGGTGAGTTAGGTCACCTAAAAACTAAGAATAATCCGAAGACTACACTTAGGGTTTTTGAAAAGATTTTGAAAATACTTCCTCAAGAGAGGGTTTTTAAGAAAACAGGTTGTTTGGCAACCTTTGGAAAACATTTAAGCCCTTTTTGAAAAATAACTCATTTTGGTCTTTGAAATCAGCGATCCTAGGTTCGAAGGTTGGTTACGTGTAGGGAAGATGCACTAAGCCATCACCCTATCCCGCCCTTTCGGTACCTACATATCAATCTACCCTAGATTCACCTATGAGAGTCTTTAACTAACTAATGGTTCAATCCTATTCACTTTTAAAAAGGAATTTTTGAAAAGAAACTAATATGATGGATGATATGCAAGTGCAAAAAAAGAGAATTGAAAAATAGATTTGGAAAGAGATTAATTTGAAATTGATTTGATTTGAAAATAGATTTGAAGAGATGGAATTGAAATTGAACAAGTTTGAAAATTTGGAAATAGAAATTTCAAAATAGAAATTTTGAAATTGGAATTTTGAAAGTAGATTAGAATTTGAGATTTGAAAAATGTGGAGGAATTTGAAATTTGAAAGAAGTTGTGACCGCACCTATGAAAGTTGCCTACATATCCTTTTGGAGGAATCAGGTCAGTTATAGTTCGGACCGGAGTCCGATTGAAAAGAGATTGATTTGAAAGAAAGAGATTGAATTGGAAGATTGAAAGATTGAACTTTGAATAGAAGATTGAAAATTGGAATTTAGAATTCTGGAATTGAAGAGATTGGATTTTGATTTAAAAAAGATAGAACTTGGAAGAGAGATTTAGACTTATTTTGGGAAGATGGAGGTTTAGGAAACCTAGACTTAAGAAAGATCAGACTTAGGAAAGACTCGAGAGTTTAAGAAAGATTGGATTTAGGAAATGTTTGAATTAGGAAAGGTCCGATTTAGGAAAGCTCCAAATTAGGAAAGTTTCAACTTAGGGAAGTTTTGAAATTAAGAAAGTTTTGAAATTAGGAAAGTTTCAAAATTAAGAAAGTTTCAACTTAGGAAAGTTTGAATTTGGAAAGGTTTGAAAAAGGAAAGTTTTCAATTTAGGAAATGTTTGAATTAAGAAAGTTTTGAGTTTAGAAAAGTCTTAGAATTGGAAAGATGTTGAAGTTTTGGAAAGTTTAGAATTTGGAAAGATTTAGGTTTAGAAAGATTTAACTTGAGAAAGTTTCAAATTTAGAAAGTTTAAGATTTAGAAAGTTTTAGAGTTTTGAAAAATCTTGAAATAAGGAAAGGTTTGAGTTTAAGAAATGTTTGAAAGCTTAGATTTGAAAAGTTGAGATTTGAAAAGAGGTAGAATTAGTAAAGAGTGGAGTTAGGAAGGATGTGAAAATTGAGTTTTAAAATTTAGGGAAGATTTTTATGTTCAAGTTCTGGAAACTTAAGATTTAGGAAAAGAGAAGCTTAGGAAGGATTCGAATTAAGAAAGATTTAGATTTTGAAATTTAAGGAAAGATTTAAAGTTTAGGTTTAGGAAACTTATGGTTTAGGAAGGTAGGAAATTAGGAAAGAGTTGAATTAAGAAAGGTTTGGATTAGGAAGGGATTGGATTGGGTTTCTAAAACAAAAGATTTGATTTTGTTTCCAGAAACGCAGAACGGGATCTAGTTTCCTAAACGGATAGATTGGATTTGGTTTCCTAAAAGGAATGTTAGATTTGGCAAGGATTTGGAAAGGGGAAGTTCTAGAAACCCTAGATTTGAATGTGTAGAATTTTAACGTAGAAAAGAGGTTTTGGAAATGTGTATAGTTTGGATATAGAAAACGAGAGATTTTGAAAACCTAAGTTCAAGGCAAAGTTTGAAAATCATGTTTTTGGAAAGAAAATTAGGGTTTCCTAGTCGTGAGTTCTAGGGCTTGACTTGGGCTCTAAGGAAAGAGGATTTTTGGAAAGTGCGTTTTTGGAAACGAAGGTTTTCTAGAAGGGGATCCTAGGGAGGAGTTTTTAGAAAGTGAAGTTGAAGATGGAGTTTTTGGAAAAAGATTTTAAAGAGAAGGAGTTTTTGGAAAGTGTGTTTTTGGAAACGAAGATTTTAGAAGGAAAATCCTAGAGGGGAATTTCTAGAAGGAAGATTTTGAGAAGAGAGTTTTTAGAAAGATCTTTAGGGAGCATTTTTGGAAAGTGGATTTTAGGGAGAGCATTTTGGGAAGGAGTTGAAAAATGAGGTTTTGAAAAATAGATTTTTGTCAAGAGTTTTTAGAAAACAATTTCGCAAAGGAGAGTTTTAGGAAAGTATGTTGAAAAAGAGATTTTGAGGAAGAGGGATTTGAAAGGAGAGTTTTTTGGAAGATGTAAAAGATCTCACTTTCCTAAAGCGATTCTAACTATAAGAAGGCTAGAAACACTTTAGAAAAGCGGTTTTGAAAACAACAAGATTTGAAAATATGGACCATATTGGTCACTTTGAATGTAACACTTTCCTAAAGCAACCCTAGCCATGGAAAGGCTAGAATCACCCTAGGATTGTGATTTTGAAAACATGTTTTGAAAAAGGAGATTTTGATGCAATTTTGAAAACAAGTTTGAAAACGATTTTGAAAACAACTTTGAAAACGACTTTTGGAAGATGCAAGACCATGATATGCACAATGCAATTTTGGGGTCGTGAACATACAAGGTTAAGGCTTCACCACATAATCAAGGGGGCCGGACCCACGTGGTCTTTGGTTAGACTAGAAGAAAGCCCCCGACACGGTGACTCTCCAATAGTCTAATCTTACACATGCATCGGGAATCCCTTTGTTTCAAGCATGCAAAGAAAGGGGGGGAAAGAGATGGGGGATTAAAATAGAGAAAACCCAAGTGGGTTAGAAGAGAGAAGAGAGAGGGGGGAAGTGCGGAAATTTAAATAGGTAGCTTACCGTATGTCTTGTTTATTTTGCGCGCCTTGCTTATCTTCAATCTTCGGTCTTCGTCTTGATCTTCGTCCTCAATCTTCAAAAGTTGTCTTTAAGCTTTAGATGACAGCTATTCAAGTCTTTGAAGGAGGGTTGAAGGTTAGTGTATGAGTGTATGGGGGTGTGTATGAGTGCATAGGAGGCTAGGGTTTTGGAGGTGCTCGAGCTCTGTATATCGAAATATATGATTTTTGGCTTGAGTTTGCGGATCCTTTTCATGTTGGAAGAGGCTCTGTATTTATAGAGGTTGGACAACACTAGCGCCTGTTGCAGTGGCGCCAGGCCAAACTTTACACTGGCGCCACGCCAATTTTTGGCTTGGCATCACTAGTGGCGCCAGCCATTTAGTAAATGTTTAAGGTCGGCAAGTAACGTATCTTTGACTAGATTTGGGTGCCTGTAATAGTGACTACCATACAATTTTTAGCCTGGCTTCACTAGGAGTGACTCCGGAAAGTCTGGGAATGATTTGAAGAAGCCGGGAATGACCTGGAAGGCCAGAAAAGAGCATGAACACTTAAAATAGTGTCCTGGAGGTATTTGACTTGAGAAATGAGGATAAGATGGGTTAGAAAGGTTGACTCGGCCTTTAGGGGCAAAATGGTCAATTGGACTGGGAAACTACCGGGACAGACTTAGACTGTCCCGGAAGAAGACTTGGGATTTGGAAACATTATTCAGAATGTTCCCAGAGGTTGCCGGTTTGATTCCTAAAGCCAGCGTGGTCGGAAAAGGAGATCGGCCCACCAGGGGCAAAACGGTCATTTTGTACCGGGTTGGCCGGAACTGACTCGGAATGATCCGGAAAAGTAAAGGAAGGTTGAGAATACTACAAGAAGTAATCTCAGAGGGTTACCGGTTTGATACCCAGAGCCGGTGTGATCAAAAAAGGAGACCGGCCCACCAGGGGCAAAACGGTCATTTAGCTTCAAGTGGGTCGTACGGGCCCGAGAAGCGACTGGTGGACTAAATTCAAGTTAAAAAGGCCGGCTTAGAGTCTAAATATGCTTGTGATGTGTGAAAGTGAGCTTGGTCAGCTCAGAGATTGCCGAGCGGGCAAAAATGAAGTGCTTACAGCTTCCCTTCTTTTTTTGTCTTTGCTTGTCAAAGACAGAAAACGATAAAGTAAGAACCCCATGTTGACCACGAGGCGATTGGAGGGACTTGAGAATAATAGGAATTCAAAGAACAGTTACCTCGAGTAGCTGGTCGATGCTTGGTATTTTATTTGGTAAAAATGACACTCTTCTAGGGAATTAATGCTCCTTAAACTGGCACTCCATCTAGCATAACAATGCTCCTCTGGGGGGAATTGACGCATCTTGAACTAGCACTCCGTCTGGCAAAACACTGCTCCTCTAGGAAAGTCCAAGACTGATTGTTGATACTTCTTAAACCGGCACTCCGTCTAGCGAAACGCTACTCCACTGGGGAAGTCCAAGGTTGACTGCTGATACCTTTTGAATCGGCACTCCGTCTGGCGAAATGCTGCTCCATTGGGAAAGCCCAAGGTTGACTACTGATACCTCTTGAACCTGCTCCACTGGGGAAGTCCAAGGTTGACTGTTGATACCTCTTGAACTGACACTCCGTCTGGTGAAACGATACTCCACTGGGGAAGTCTAAGGTTGGCTACTGATACATCTTGAACCGGCACTCCGTCTGGCGAAACGCTGCTCCAGTGGGGAAGTCCAAGGTTGACTGCTGATACCTCTTGAACCGGCACTCCTTCTGGCGAAACGCTGCTCCACTAAGGAAGTCCAAGGTTGACTGTTGATACCTCTTGAACCTGCTCCACTGGGGAAGTCCAAGGTTGACTGCTGATACCTCTTGAATCGGCACTCCGTCTGGCGAAACGATGCTCCACTGGGGAAGTCCAAGGTTGGCTACTGATACATCTTGAACCGGCACCCCGTCTGGCGAAACGTTGCTCCACTGGGGAAGTCCAAGGTTGACTGTTGATACCTCTTGAACCGGCACTCCGTCTGGCAAAACGCTGCTCCACTAGGGAAGTCCAAGGTTGACTGCTAATACATCTTGAACCGACACTCCGTTTGGCGAAATGGTGCTCCACTAGGGAAGTCCAAGGTTGACTACTGATACCTCTTGAATCGGCACTCCGTCTGGCGAAAAGCTACTCCACTGGGGAAGTCCAAGGTTGACTACTGATACCTTTTGAACCGGCATTCCGTCTGGCAAAACGCTACTCCACTGGGGAAGTCCAAGGTTGGTTGGGGGGGTTGAGGGTGGGCCATTGCCCCGTTCCTTGCTTTTTGTTGGCTAGGGAAGTCTGAACTTGCTGAGGTGTATGCCAATGTTGGAGATGTCTAAGGTTACTTGATCGCAGGATGGCTTTTTAGCTCCATTTTGTACTTTACCTTGTTCCTTATTTCCTATTTGGGAGAGAGAGAAAGACATAGGGTGAGTTTTGTACAAAAATAATTTAAAAATGCCATGGTAAAGGGTGAACGCATGTCATATATATATATATATATATTTTTCATGACTGCACATGGGATTAAATGCATGATCTATTTTTATGAATGCTCATAGTTTAGATAAGAATATAATTGAATGTGTGTCCTACTTTTTATAACTGCACAAGTTCACGCAGAAGTAGAATTGAATGCATGCACATATAGGAATGGAATTGAATGCAATGACCCCTCTTTTTTTCTTTTTCCTCTTCTTTTTTTTTTTTTTTTGGTGATAAATACACAGATTTATGCAAGAATTGAATTAAATGTACAACCTACTTCCTTACAAATGAACAGGTTCATACAGGAGTGTAGTTGAATGCATAAATAGATACACACTACACAAGAATTCAAATGGATGTACAGGTTATATATGTCATGGATGTATCAGTATTACATGTGTATAAACTATTTACAAAGAAAGCCCCAGGATTGCCCCTTGGGCCCATACTCTCAGGATTCTATTCCTTTCCAAGATTCTGCTCCATTTAGTTTTGTCCCATTCTTATCGGGGTGTGATAGCATTTACTCCATTCTTCAGGGATCTTGACCTTTTGGTTTGCTATCCTATCCCTACTTTCTACAGAGTTACTGTTTGGGGTGTTTCTGAGCTCACTTGGGTTTCTCTCTCAGATCTCCAAAATGCCACCATGGCTCGAGCGACAACTCGCATGCCCTTTGCAGGGCGATAAACAGCTAAGCCCTCAATCTGAGAAGACTTCTTTTATGACCGTAATGTAGGCTAAGTTTAGAGGTTGTAAGAAACAAAGGGGTATTTTGGCTCAAAGATCTTCTTTTAATGGGTTGTTTAAACCAACACCATCTAAGCACCCCTTGGAGCATGAGATTGCCCCTTGCATTCCCTTCCAGTTCAGCCTAGTTGTCTTGGTATTGTTCAGGCTTATTTGGACTAAGCAATTTTCTTTGATCAGAGAGGACTTTAATTTGGACCGTAACGTAGGCTAGGTTAAGGGTTTTATGAATGAAAAGGATGTGCAGGCTCAAATTTGATGTTGTTTCTAGTAGGGTTTAGATCCACATCATCCTTAGTCGGTTTTCCAGCGGGGTTTTGTCCCCTAATATCCTCCTCTAGTTTCAGCAACACGTTTGGCTCATTTAGATCAAGCAATCCTTTTCAATCGAAGAGGACTTCAGTAGGGTTGTAATGTAGGCCACGGTTTCGGGTTTTTACAAGAAAGGGTGAAGGCTGAAACCTATTACTTCTACTTGGTGGCTTTGTTACCTAGGATCACCTTTGAACTTCCTCTTTTACAAAAGGAGTTGAACTTTCTTGTAACTTTTGACCTTTTAAATCTGACACTTGCCCCTTTTCTTTTTTTTTTTTTTTCTTTTTTCTTTTCTCTTGACTTCCAGCTTTATAGCACAACATGGTTCTTTTTCAATCTTTCCTCTGATATGCTTCTTTTTTTTTCCTCCTTTCTTATTGCTTTTGACGAGACAAACATTTCTACAACTTCTTTTTCTCAGATCCTTTCCTTAGCATTTTGATTTAACCCATTATGGATGGTGATCCCTAGGTTGGGGTGTTTTCTGAAAGGAAAGGTAACCGGCTCAATAGGTTTGACAAGGGTTACTTTTAACTGTATGGGAAATGAAATGAGGGCCTTTCTTCATTTTGAACAAGATTGCTTGATCCATAGAGCCTTCACGTTACTTCAGCTTGATGGTCGATGACGTTCTCTGCCAGATCTTCTACTTCCTGACTGCCCCAGTGTGGGGGATGGTTTCGGATCGGGGTTGACAAAAAGAAAACTTTCGCTTCTTGCGAGGCACTAGTGGTTTAAGCAAAGGGAATATTTTTGTGTATGGTAATAGAATTGAGGGCCTCTAATCATTTCAAATTGAATTGCTTAGTCCATAAAGCCTTTATACAAAATTTAGACAATATTTATAGGGATGATTTGTTTCGGCCAATGAATCCCTACATATTCTATCGAATCAACTACTCTGTGCCTACCTCGGTGTGGGGGATGGTTATTGGTTTGGGGACATCTGAATAAAAATTAGTTACAGCTCTAGTGGGCTGAGTAAGGGGTAGTGTTTATTTAGGATAAATAGAATAAGGGCTTCTCATCATTTTGAGTACTCGGCTGCCCATCGCTTAGCCAGGATATTATACAAGTCTCACCTTTTCAATAGAATTCGCACCTCTTTGTTGAGATTGTCTTCCTCTTATCTCTCACTCTCTCTCTCAGTCTCTCAAAGGTTTTAACCCCTTTTAAATAGGTTGCCCATGCTATCCCATCCTTCAAGTTGAGTTATTTACCAAATGGGGAAGAATCCCTAAATAAGACAATCGTCCATAAGAGTATGAGACAAAAGGGAT
Organism: Euryodendron excelsum; assembly: GCA_033060915.1. NCBI lineage: Eukaryota > Viridiplantae > Streptophyta > Magnoliopsida > Ericales > Pentaphylacaceae > Euryodendron > Euryodendron excelsum. The sequence continues at coordinate 27,900,935 of CM065392.1, forward strand.
AAACTGGAAACTTCATCTTTTTCATTTCAAATCATGAATGCATGGCATATGTGTTTATTTAAATAAGATATGCAAGAAAATAGACAGACAAAAAGGAAACAGATGAATTTTATGAAAACCTCCCTTTTCTTGTGGGCCTTTTGGTGAGAACCCTTAACCTTTAATAGGGTTTTGGGACTATGCCAACCTCCTTGGTGCTTCATTCACCAGGTGGATGGCGAGTTCTGGACATTTAGCATGCATTTGGAAGTTAGAAGATTATGTTGTTGCAATGCACGAGTCTGACAAGACTTCGCATCTAGTGAAGTCCTCTTCTGCTTGAAGTCCTCCTCTGCTTGGATGGTGATTGTTGCGACATGTCGTGGAGGTAATGTCTTGTAGGTGGACGGTCAGTTTTTCTTGCTCTTTGATATAGGTTTGGCCTTTTCTAACAACTAGGTTTATCCTTCCATGAGTTCGAATCTGGTGAGGTGCTAAAGGGATTCCATGAATTCAATCGTGATCTCTGACCTACAAATAGAAAAAGAAAAACAGAATGCAGTCAGTATGTGAAGTTGGAGGTTCTATACAATGCATGTCCTATGAAGGTCTCCTATTTGAGGGAATCTAGGCATGATGACAAGTCCATTTTAGAGATGGGGTTTTGCCTCTATTATGCAATACAATACCTCTTCGACGTGGGCCGGTCGATGTTTCCTTATATCGGCAATCTCGCCTCCATGGACTGGGAGAGATTTGGGCCTCTCTCGAGATATGGTTCTATGCATGCCATGAATCCTTAGGGTTTAAAAACCCTTAGGAGTTTTGGTAGGTTCAATTAACATGAGATTGGATTGCTCCTTTCTCTCTACGGTTGATTAGATGCATAAGAATGAAATGACTTGAGTTTCTTGGAACTCTTGTCTCAGAATAGATATGGATGCATGAGCATAATAGAAGTGAACGTGTGAGCAATATAATAACAATAAATAAATGGTTTAGAAAAACTCCCTTCTTATCTTGCTTCTGCCTTTGGTTCTCTTGGTATTTGGAGATAAGGAGAGGGAGGACAGAAGGCAAAAAACAAAAGAGAAGAAAAAAAAAGAAGTTAGTGCCTTGATTTGAACATTTTTATGCAATGCATGTCCTAGGGGTGCCCCTACTTGAGAGGGAGACTAAACATGATGTATTGGCTCACTTTTGGAGATAGGGGGTTTGCCCCTATATGCGGATACCTTATCGTTAGGTAGGAACCTTCATCCATCCATGCATTCATTCATAAAAGTAAAGAAGTACATTAAATTTTGGATTTAAGATACAAAAGAATTGAAATACATTTTAATAGGGGAGGGGGAACATTTTCCTTTGGACTTCCACCTATCTAATTTTACAAAGGAAAGACCTAAACTACTCTTGAGTCTTCGGATTCGTCTTCCTTGGATTTGATGTCGAGGAGGTCACTAAGAGACCTTGCTGATTGATTGCCCCTTGTCTTCATAGCAACCCTATCTCCGTGAGCATAGAGGGATTGTGGCCCCTCTTATGGAATGGATTGGTATGCATGCCATGAGTCCCTTAGGGTTACGTGGGAAACCTTAGGGTTTGGGTAGGTTTAATGCAAAGGAGAGTGACCTTGGTGTCACTCTCAATGGGTTGATCATGTGCATGAGAATTTAGTGACTTGAATTACTTGGAACTCTTGTCTTGACATGGGATATTGAATGCATGAACATGGATATGCACAGAGTATAAGGAGAGAAGATATAGTTGAAGTAAACATGCGTGCATGAACAGTTAAACCGGCATTATAACAGTAAGAATGCATACATTATAACAACAGGAATAAGCATATATAAATGAAAGTAAGCGCAGTCGTCCTTTCGTCCGTGGTTTTGAAAACAGTGCTCATGTCTTAAATCTGGCAGAGGTTCGACTATGCATGGTGTCTATATGAGTATAAGGTTGAGGGTTGACTAATGCGTCCTAAAAAGGCTCGGTCCCCGAATCTTCAAACCTAGGCCCACTCCCCGAGGTGGTGCCATGATCGGTTGGTGATCCGAGCGGGGGAACCATCAAGAGGCCATAGGCGAAGAAACTGACACAGCATCTTGCCCACAACCAATATACCGTTCCCCCTTTCTAACTAGAAAGGACATATCAGGGTAAAATGCAAGTATGCAGAATGTAGGTGCACATGCAATGTGTGCGTAATTTTTTATTTTTTATTTTTAAAGTGGAGGAAAGAGCCCAACAACTCCCATTCATCCTGTTCATCACATTCATGCATAGCAGTTAATAAAATTTAAACAAAATGTGTACCTACAAAACAAAGATGCAAGTGTTAGTATGTGGATGACAAACATAATACAAGATAATATGAGTAAATGCATGTTTTTCTTTTTTTTTTTTCTAAACAATTTTGAAAATTTGGTTTTGAAAATTTAAAGTGACTAGGATTGAACCAAGTTAATTGAAGACTCTACATGGGTGAAGGGTAAAGAGACATGACTATGGCCTAACCTTCTAAGTGTCCCCAGTGGAGTCGCCAACTGTCGCGCCCAGATTTTTCACACTCGAGGAATACTCACACAAGCGGGAAAAATGTTGTACTCTCTCGTTAGAACCCACCCTCCTAGAAGAATGAGTGCGACTAGGTTTGAATTGAAAATTTGATTTGAAATAAAGGGCTTTTGAAAAAGATTTGGAGTCGCCACCTAACTTGATTAAGGTGAGTTAGGTCACCTAAAAACTAAGAATAATTCGAAGACTACACTTAGGGTTTTTGAAAAGATTTTGAAAATACTTCCTCAAAAGGGGGTTTTTAGGAAAACAAGTTGTTTGGCAACCTTTGGAAAACATTTAAGCCCTTTTTGAAAAATAACTCCTTTTGGTCTTTGAAATTAGCGATCCTAGGTTTGAAGGCTGGTTATGTGTAGGGAAGATGCACTAAGCCATCACCCTATCCCGCCCTTTCGGTACCTACATGTCAATCTACCCTAGATTCACCTATGAGAATCTTTAACTAACTAATGGTTCAATCTTATTCACTTTTAAAAAGGAATTTTTGAAAAGAAACTAATATGATGGATGATATGCAAGTGCAAGAAAAAAGAACTGAAAAATAGATTTGGAAAGAGATTAATTTGAAATTGATTTGATTTGAAAATAGATTTGAAGAGATGGAATTGAAATTGGAAAGTTTGAAAATTTGGAAATAGAAATTTGAAAATAGAAATTTTGAAATTGGAATTTTGAAAGTAGATTGAAATTTGAGATTTGAAAAATGTGGAGGAATTTGAAATTTGAAAGAAGTTGTGACTGCACCTATGAAGGTTGCCTACGTATCCTTTTGGAGGAATCAGGTCAGTTGTAGTTCAGACCGGAGTCTGATTGAAAAGAGATTGATTTGAAAGAAAGAGATTGAATTGGAAATTGAATTGGAAGATTGAAAGATTGAACTTTGAATAGAAGATTGAAAATTAGAATTTAAAATTTTGGAATTGAAGAGATTGGATTTTGATTTGAAAAAGATAGAACTTGGAAGAGAGATTTAGACTTATTTTGGGAAGATGGAGGTTTAGGAAATTTAGACTTAAGAAAGATCAAACTTAGGAAAGACTCGAGAGTTTAAGAAAGATTGGATTTAGGAAAGGTTTGAATTAGGAAAGGTCCGATTTAGGAAAGCTCCAAATTAGGAAAGTTTCAACTTAGGAAAGTTTTCAAATTAAGAAAGTTTTGAAATTAGGAAAGTTTCAAAATTAGGAAAGTTTCAATTTAGGAAAGTTTGAATTTGGAAAGGTTTGAAAAAGGAAAGTTTTCAATTTAGGAAATGTTTGAACTAAGAAAGTTTTGAGTTTAGAAAACTCTTAGATTTGGAAAGATGTTGAAGTTTTGGAAAGTTTAGAATTTGGAAAGATTTAGGTTTAGAAAAATTTAACTTGTGAAATTTTTAAATTTAGAAAGTTTTGAATTTGGAAAGATTTGAAATTTAGAAAGTTTAAGATTTAGAAAGTTTTAGAGTTTTGGAAAATCTTGAAATTAGGAAAGGTTTGAGTTTAAGAAAGGTTTGAAAATTTAGATTTGAAAAGTTGAGATTTGAAAAGAGGTAGAATTAGAAAAGAGTGGAGTTAGGAAGGATGTGGAAATTGAGTTTTAAAATTTAGGAAAAATTTTTATGTTCAAGTTTTGGAAACTTAAGATTTGGGAAAGGAGAAGCTTAGGAAGGATTCGAATTAGGAAAGATTTGGATTTTGAAATTTAAGGAAAGATTTAAAGTTTAGGTTTAGGAAACTTATGGTTTAGAAAGGTAGGACATTAGAAAAGAGTTGAATTAAGAAAGCTTTGGATTAGGAAGGGGTTGGATTTGGTTTCTAAAAGAAAAGATTTGATTTTGCTTCCAAAAACGTAGGACGGGATCTAGTTTCCTAAACGGATATATTGGATTTGGTTTCCTAAAAGGAAGGTTAGATTTGGCAAGGATTTGGAAAGGGGAAGTTCTAGAAACCCTAGATTTGAAAGTGTAGAATTTTAACGTAGAAAAGAGGTTTTGGAAATGTGTATAGTTTGGATATAGAAAATGAGAGATTTTGAAAACCTAGGTTGGAGGCAAAGCTTGAAAATCATTTTTTGGAAAGAAAATTAGGGTTTCCTAATCGTGAGTTCTAGGGCTTGACCTGCGCTCTAAGGAAAGAGGATTTTTGAAAAGTGCGTTTTTGGAAACGAAGGTTTTCTAGAAGGGGATCCTAGGGAGGAGTTTTTGGAAAGTGAAGTTGAAGATGGAGTTTTTGGAAAAAAATTTTAAAGAGAAGGAGTTTTTAGAAAGTGTATTTTTGGAAACGAAGATTTTAGAAGGAAAATCCTAGAGGGGAATTTTTGGAAGGAAGATTTTGGGAAGAGAGTTTTTAGAAAAATCTTTAGGGAGCGTTTTTGGAAAGTGGATTTTGGGGAGAGCATTTTGGAAAGGAGTTGAAAATGAGGTTTTGAAAAATAGATTTTTGTAAAGAGTTTTTAGAAAATAATTTCGGAAAGGAGAGTTTTAGGAAAGTATGTTGAAAAGAGATTTTGAGGAAGAGGGATTTGAAAGGAGAGTTTTTTGGAAGATGTAAAAGATCTCACTTTCCTAAAGCGATTCTAACCATAAGAAGGCTAGAACCACTTTAGAAAAGCGGTTTTGAAAACAACAAGATTTGAAAATATGTACCATATTGGTCACTTTGAATGTAACACTTTCCTAAAGCAACCCTAGCCATGGAAAGGCTGGAATCACCTTAGAATTGTGATTTTGAAAACATGTTTTGAAAAAGGAGATTTTGATGCAATTTTGAAAACAAGTTTGAAAACGATTTTGAAAACAACTTTGAAAACAACTTTTGGAAGATGCAAGACCATGATATGCACAATGCAATTTTGGGGTCGTGAACATACAAGGTTAAGGCTTCACCACATAATCAAGGGGGCCGGACCCATGTGGTCTTTGGTTAGACTAGAAGAAAGCCCCCGACACGGTAACTCTCCAATAGTCTAATCTTACACATGGATCGGGAATCCCTTTGTTTCAAGCATGCAAAGAAAGGGGGGAAAAGAGATGGGGGATTAAAATAGAGAAAACCCAAGTGGGTTAGGAGAGAGAAGAGAGAGGGGGGAAGTGCAAAAATTTAAATAGGGAGCTTACCGTATGTCTTGTTTATTTTGCGCGCCTTGCTTATCTTTGATCTTCGGTCTTCGTCTTGATCTTCGTCCTCAATCTTCAAAAGTTGTCTTCAAGCTTTAGATGACAGCTATTCAAGTCTTTGAAGGAGGGTTGAAGGTTAGTGTATGAGTGTATGGGGGTGTGTATGAGTGCATAGGAGGCTAGGGTTTGTGTATGGTGGCTAGGGTTTGGAAAACTTAAGGAGGCTAGGGTTTTGGAGGTGCTCGAGCTCTGTATATCGATATATATGATTTTTGGCTTGAGTTTGCGGATCCTTTTGATGTTGGAAGAGGCTTTGTATTTATAGAGGTTGGACAACACTAGCGCCTGTTATAGTGGCGCCAGGCCAAACTTTACACTAACACCACTATGAGTGGCGCCAGCCATTTAGGAAATGTTTAAGGTTGGCAAACAATGTATCTTTGACTAAATTTGGGCGTCTGTACTAGTGACTACCATACAATTTTTAGCCTAGCTTCACTAGGAGTGACTCCGGAAAGTCCGGGAATGATTTGAAGAAGCCGGGAATGACCTGGAAGGCCGGAAAAGAGCAGGAACACTTAAAATAGTGTTCTGGAGGTATTTGACTTGAGAAATGAGGATAAGATGGGTCGGAATGGATGACCGGGCCTTTAGGGGCAAAACGCTCAATCGGGCTAGGAAACTACCGAGACAGACTCGGACTGTCCCGGCAGAAGACTTGGGATCTGGAAACATTATTTAGAATGTTCCTAGAGGTTGCCGGTTTAATTCCCAAAGCCAGCGTGGTTGGAAAAGGTGACCGGCCCACTAGGGGCAAAACGGTCATTTTGTACTGGGTTGGTCGGAACTGACTCGGAATGATCTGGAAAGGTAAAGGATGGTTGAGAATACTATAAGAAGTAATCTCAGAGGGTTACCAGTTTGATACCCAGAGCCAGTGTGGTCGAAAAAGGAGACCGGCCCACCAGGGGCAAAACGGTCATTTAGATTCAAGTGGGCCCTACGGGCCCAAGAAGCAACTGGTGGACTAAATTCGAGTTAAAAAGGCCGGCTTAGAGTCTAAATATGCATGTGATGTGTGAAAATGAGCTTAGTCAGCTCAGAGATTGCCGAGTGGGCAAAAATGGGGTGCTTACATAAGTCAAGATCAAATCCAAAGAAAACGATTAACAAAACATGCAAAGTTGGAGCTGGAAATTCATCCACGGTAAAAGATTAGATACCGACTAAGCCGTACTAAATACCGGAATATTGCAATGATTTTAGTTGAAACCTAAACCAACCTGTTTGAATTCCACCAAGAGTAGTACCATTGAGATATGGACAGTTGTTGTGGAAAAATAGTAAACAAAAAAATATATTTTGCTTTGGAAGATTTGATAATTATAGAACTAGACTTTAAACAACAAAAACGGTCTTGGATTCAATTGATTAGACCACCCAATTCACCTAAAATATCAACGGAGGTTTTGTAACTCAAATCATTGGTTTCATCTTTAGCTTTTGATTTGAAAGATTTAACAATAAAAATATATTATTTCAATAATAATTAAATCTAGAATAGTAAAATTAACATCATAGATTCATACCATCGATTCGTATATACCAGCTGCTTTATCAAGACAGAAGGTATTACAACATAGTCAAGAGTATAAGTTTTCTCAAAGATCTAGAATTTAATTACCAAGAAATACTAATTACCTCTGTTGATATCACAAGATCCTTAGATGATCTTCATAATTGATTTCAAAAATAAAACTAGCTACTCATAATATTGAAGAGACTTGACTTGAAAAAAAATGACTTCATAAATAATTGGAAGCTTCTACATATATCTCTCTCTCTTGCCTCCTCTCAAGCTCCCCCTCTTGCCTCTCTTGGTGTTGCTATTTATAAACTCACAAGATGAAGTTATCCATTCCCTACAATGATGCATTATTCTTTTTTTTTTTTAATTATTAATTTCTTCTTTTGTCTTCTTTCTATGTCAATTACCATCTTTTCATATCAATTTTCATGTGAATTATCTTCTTTCTATGTCAATTGTCATCTTTTCATGTCAATTTTCATGTAAGTTTACTCTCACTTTTATCCAAAAGCAAAACATGTCTTGCTTGTTTTGGTCGAGTTGTTGAAAAATAAATGTTTACCCATGTGGGTGGGCTCCAATTAATGAAAACTCCTTTTTTTTTTCCATGTGAGTTTGCTCCCACTTTTATCTAAAAACCTTCAAAATACTTAACAAAATTTATTAAGATTAAAGTAAATTAATTAAAACTATTTATAATTATTTTAATGCTAATAAACACAAATTTCGGAACTTGTAATTACATTTTTATAATTTAATCACACCCCCCAGCTTGCTTTTTGCTAGTTCCTACCAAAATAAATAAACACACTTAAAAAGATATGCTCTGCTTTCATAGGGATCACGAGTGCATTTAGCATATGCACCAAACCTTTAAACCCCCTACATTATCCCTAGTGGACGAGTGGTGTCTCGTAAGGGTTTCTAGTGAGGGTATCGACAAATATCAAAATGGACCTGTAACTGAGGATTATGAGAATAAAGTATGACATGTATCAAAATACAAGTATATTCTATCTATCCTACTGTTTAATACACAAGCAAAGATAATGTCTTAGAACAACATATGAGAGGTTTTTGTGTTTGTGTGATCATTATATGATAAGAAAAATATTACAATATAAAAACACAGGTACATCCTTTAAGTTTTGATTCAACCTCACTGAATATTCTTTCAGAAGTAAGAAAGAACATAGGCATCTCACACAGGTTGTCCTTGCAAAAGAGTAAATATAATGTAAAATCAAAAGAGGCAACCATAAAGAAATGACGTGAATATATAAAGTGAGAGATGACTTGACATAGTTATATGAAAGAATTCTCATGTTAAAATCACATAAGCAATTGATAAATGAATTCTATAAGCAGTGAATGAGCAAGCAATGTACAGCTTAAATCCTTGAGGACTTTGTTTAGGTTGTAACTTGGCCATGAGGTTTTAAGGTAGGGAGAAAGAAAGGATAAAAGGCTAAAAATATGTGTGATCAAGGCATGAATTGATCAATGACTACAGACTTTCAATTTCTCAATTTCAATTAATTTTTATTTCAATAGACAACCTCTTCTTCTACTTCTTCTTTCTTTCTTTTTTTTTTCTTTCTACTCCCCTTTTTCATTTTTTTTTTGTTTCTTCCGTTGCTAATTACTTTTTCTTTCATTTTATAAATAAAACACCCCATTCTGAATTTAACTTGCACAAGTCAAGATATTTGTGTGTTTTTTTTTTTAGGGATGCAACTTTAGCAATGATATATGTAGCAAGAGACAAAAAAATAGGCTTAAAAATAGTTCCAAGAGAATTATGTTAAGAAAGAAATCTGTGGATCAAAAGATCAAAGATTACCTCAATTCATTGTTGAAAGTACACAACAGCTCAAAATTTTTAGAATTCAACATATTCAATTACTATAGCAATTTAAACAATTGAGTCAAATACAAGTATAATAGAGCTATTGAATGAGTGATGTAAAAAAAATTTATTAAGAGTACATGTAAATACTCTGAAAGGCGTGATTGGCTTTAAAGCTCACTTGGTAAATAGTCTCCACTTTTGTAAGGATGAAACTATACAATATGTAAAAATACTAAACTTATCATAATATGATAATCAGTGATATAAAATATCCTCTTTTTATGCGTCAAGATAAAACCTTGCAATTATATTTAAAAAAAGGATGAAATAAAAATTATGCTAAAGTGAATAAAAACACGTGTCAGATAAGTTCTCAAAATCTACATTTGCATTTCACATTAAACTGTACAAAATTATAAAAGATACGTAAATTTATATATATATATATATCACAAATGCATTGAGAAGGTCGAAGTGTACGCACCTTAGCCTTGTGAATGATGATTTTCTCATTATTTGTTTTTTTTTCTTTGAAATATACAAAACATCGGCAAAATAAATGTTAGTCATATTTACAAATAAACATAAACACAGAAAATAAACACTCACAACCTAACACACCCTAAGAGGAATAATTATTATAAAGTCGAGCCAGACTTTTGACATCAAAATTAAGATAGTCTACTATTCTAGTAATTCCAAGGCGTCTCAATGCCTTAGCATCTACTTGCCCTTTAATAATATCTAGGTAAACCATTTGATTCCTTGACATTAGTCGGTTACTCCCTTTGTAATTTTTATTCACACACGTGTGTCTAGGACAACGATGACACTTATATAGTATATTTGCTCTTCTCTTACAAGCCAGAGTACTGTGACCAGTAAGAGATTGAGGTTGTTCCTCTTAGAGCTCAATTCTTCTCACCATCTTTGCATGATGATCTATCTCACCCCATATATCAAATGAAAATATCCGATAGATGCAACATGCAAATGTAAGCACTCGACCATCTATATGTGAAGTCACAACATAATTACTAGTTGAAGACATAACTCTATCTAGTTCTTTAATATCTGCTGCTCAAAAAGACAAAACTATAGAAAATAACAACATAAAATATAAAAAAAATGAAAATGTCCCCCCCCCCCCCCCCGGGCGCCTTCCCAACTAGAGAAGTGTCATGTCTCGAGGCATAGAAGGGAACAAAAGGGGAGAAAGTAACAAACACGGGAGGGGAACAAGGTAGTCCCCCCAACCAAAAAGAAACTATCTACCAAATTATATTAAACTATCCTCATTGTACAAATCACAGGGTGTTGCTTCTATTCAAGCAATGATGGATCCATGAGATCCACACTTTCAATGAAACTCACAAAATTCTTAAGGTAGGGCTTTGTCGCGCCTAGATTTTTTGCACTCGAGGAATACACACACAAGCGGAAAAAATACTGTACTCTCTCGTTAGAACTCACCCTCCTAGAAGAATGAGTGCGACTAGGTTTGAATTGAAAATAAATTTGAATAAAGGGCTTTTGGAAAACATTTGAAGTTGCCACCTAACTTGATTAAGGTGAGTTAGGTCACCTAAAAACTAAGCATAATCCGAAGACTACACTTAGGGTTTTTGAAAACGGTTTTGAAAATACAACCTCAAGAGAGGGTTTTTAAGAAAACAGGTTGTTTGGCAACCTTTGGAAAACATTTAAGCCCTTTTTGAAAATAAACTCCATTTTGGTCTATCGAAAATAGTGATCCTAGGTTCGAAGATTGGTTACGTGTAGGGAAGACGCACTAAGCCATCACCCTACCCTGCCCTTTAGGTACCTATATGTCTATTTACCCTAAATTCGCCTATGAGAGTCTTCAACTAACAAATGTCCAATCCTATCCACTTTAGAAAAAGAATGTTTTAAAAGAATGATGCATGATATGCAAGAAAAGAAAAGAAAGTTAGAAAATAGATTTGGAAAGAAATTGATTTGATTTAAAAAGAAACTTGAAAAGATAGATTTGATTTTATTTTATTTTGAAAATAGATTTGAGAAAAGAGATTTGAAAAGAATTACGAAATTGGAAATTGGAAAAAGGAAAAAGGTTGTGAAAATAGAAGCTTAAAAAAGATTGTGACTGCACTCATGAGGGTTGTCTACGTATCCCTTTAGAGGAATCATGTCAGTCGTAGTTCGGACAAGAGTCCGATAGAAAATAAAAGATTTGATATGGAAAAAGAGTTCGATTGGAAAAAAGAGTTTGATTTGAACTTAGAATAGAAGATTGGAAATTGGAATTGAAGGATTAGGAAATTGATTTGGAAAGATAGAGATTTAGGAAACCTAGACTTAGGAAGATAGGATTTAGAAAGGACTTGAGATTAAGAAAGACTTGACTCGAATGTTGGACTTGGAAGATTAAGGAAGGATTCAGATTAGGAAAGTTTCAAAATAGAGAAGTTTCGTTTTAGGAAAGTTTCGAATTACGAAAGGTTTCAATTTAGGAGAGGTTTCATTTTAAGAAAGTTTTGAATTTAAGAAAGTTTTGAATTTAGAAAGTTTTAGATTTGGAAAGATTTGAAGTTTAGAAAGTTTGAAATTTAGAAAGTTTGGAAGTTTAGAAAGATTTGAAAAGTTAAATTTGGAAAGTTAAGATTTGGAAGGGGATAGAACTCGGAAAGGGTAGAATTAGAGAAGGTTTAGATTTAGTAAAGATTTGGAAGCTTAAAATTTAAGGAAAGATTTAAAAGTTTAGGTTTTGGAAACTTGTGGTTTAGGAAAGTAGAAGATTAGGAAGGATTTGAATTAGGAAAGTTTTAGACTAGGAAGGGTTGAGATTCCTATTTCTTAAAACAAAAGATTGGATTTTGTTTCTAAAAGAGAGGGTTTGATTTTGTTTCCAAAAACGAAGGATTAGATCTAGTTTCCTAAATGGGGAGATTAGATTTGGCATGGATTTGGAAAGAGAAGTTTTAAAAACCCTAGATTCGAAAAGCTATAATTTTGATGTAGAAAATAGGTTTTGGAAACCTAGGATTTAGATGTAAAGAAAGAGGTTTTGGAAACCTAGGTTTTGAGCCAAGATTGGAAATCATACTTTTGGAAAGGAAAATTAGGGTTTCCTAATTGTTGGTTCCAAGGCTTAACTTGGACTCTAAGAAAAGAGATTTTTGGAAAGTGAGTTTTTAGAAAGGGATATTTTTGGAAGGAAATCCTAGAGAGGAGTTTTTGGAAGGGGACTTTTAGAAGGGGATTGTTGGAAAGAGTTTTTAGGAAAGAGATTTAGGGAGCGTTTTTAGAAAGTGAATTTTGAGGAGAGTATTTTTGGAAAAGAGTTTAAAAAGAAATTTTGAAAAATAGATTTTTGAAAGGAATGTTTTAGAAAACAATTTTGGAATGGAATTTGAAAAGGAGAAAAGAGATTTTTTAGAAAGAGAGATTTGAAAAGGGAGTTTTTAGAAAGCTTATAAAAATATCTCACTTTCTTAAGGGGATTCTAACCATAAGAAGATTAGAACCACTTTAAGATAGTGGTTTTGAAAACAACAATGTTTTGAAAATATGGACCATATTGGTCACTTCAAATGTAATACTTTCCTAAAGCAACCCTAACCATGAAAAGGCTAGATTTTGAAAAAGAAGATTTTGATGCAAGTTTGAAAACGATGTTAATGCAAGTTTTGAAAACGAATTTTAGAAGAATGCAAGATTATGATATGCACAATGCAAGTTGGGGTCGTGAACATACAAGGTTAAAGGCTTCACCACATAATCAAGGGAGCCGAACCCACGTGGTCTCCAGTTAGACTAAAAGAAAGCCCCAGACACGGTGACCCTCCAATAGCCTAATCCTACACATGGATTAGGAAGTCCCTTGTTTCAAGCATGCAAGAAAAGGGAGGGAAGAAGATGGGGGATTAAAATAGAAGAAAACCTAAGTGGGTTCAGAGGGAGAAAAGAGAGGGGGAAGATGCGTAAACTTTATTTTGCTTTACGCGCTTTGCTTTACTTGTCTTGCTCTAGTCTTCACTTCAGTCTTCAAGAGCTTGTCTTGATTTTCGAGAGCTTCAGTTTGCAACATTTCAAGTCTTCAATGGAGGCTTTGGAGACTAGTGTATGAGTGTATGTAAGTGTGTAGGAGGCTAGGGTTTGGAGAACCTGAAGAAGCTAGGGTTTAGGAAGGCTACGAGCTCTGTATATCGAAGAATATGGTTTTTAGACTGAGTTTGCGAACTGTCGTGCCCAGATTTTCACACTCGAGGAATACACACACAAGCAAGAAAAATGTTGTACTCTCTCGTTAGAACTCACCCTCCTAGAAGAATGAGTGCGATTAGATTTGAATTGAAAATAGATTTGAATAAAGGGCTTTTGGAAAAAGATTTGGAGTCGCCACCTAACTTGATTAAGGTGAGTTAGGTCACCTAAAAACTAAGCCTAATCCGAAAACTACACTTAGGGTTTTTGAAAAACTATTTCGAAAATATCTCCTCAGGAGAGGGTTTTTACGAAAATTGATTGTTTGGCAGCCTTTGGAAAACATTTAGCCCTTTTTAGAAAAATAACTCCTTTTTGGTCTTTGAAAATAGTGATCTAGGTTCGGAGGTTGGTTACGTGTAGGGAAGACGCACTAAGCCATCACCCTATCCCGTCCTTTCGGTACCTACATGTCCATCTATCCTAGATTCACCTATAAGAGTCTTTAACTAACTAATGTTCAATTCCATCCACTTTGAAAAACAATGTTTGAAAAGAAACTAACTTGATGCATGATATGCAAGTGTAATAGAAGAGAGTTGAAAATAGATTTGAAAGGAGTTTGATTTGATTTGAAAACAAAGAGATAGAAGCTTGAATTTGAAGATTGAAATTGAATTTGGAAATTGAAATTGAAGATTGAAAATAGGAATAGATCATAGAATTGGAAACTTAAAGAAAATTGTAGGATTGGAGATTGGAAGGAAATTGTAGAAATAGAAATTTGAAGAATGGTGTGGAATTTGAGATTTGAAAAAAATTGTAGAATTTGAAATTTGGAAAATGTGGAGAAATTTGAAATTTGAAAGAAGTTGTGACCGCTCTCATGAGGGTTGCTTACATATCCTTTTGGAGGAATCAGGTCAGTCGTAGTTCGGACAAGAGTCCGATTGAAAATAGAATGTTTAATTTGAAAAAGGAGTTGAATTGGAATTTGGATTTGACTTGAACTTAGAATAGAATATTAAAGATTGGAATTTAGAATTTTGAAATTGAAAAGGTTGAGTTTTGATTTGGGAAGATAGAACTTGAAAGAAAGATTTAGACTTGTTTTGGAAAGATGGAGGTTTAAGAAACCTAGACTTTAGGAAAGAGACTTAGGAAAGATTTGACTCGACTTGGAAAGTTTAGAAGATTAGGAAAGATTGGATTTGGGAAATGTTTGAATTAGGAAAAGTTCAAATTAGGAAAGTTTTGGAATTAGGAAAGTTTTCGACTTAGGAAAGTTTTGGAATTTGGAATGTTTTGAAATAGGGAAGTTTTGAAAATAAGAAAGTTTTGAGTTTAGAAAGTTTTGGATTTGGAAAGATTTCAAGTTTAGAAAAGTTTAGAATTTTGGAAAGATTCGAAGTTTAGAAAGATTTAACTTAAGAAAGTTTTGAATTTAGAAAGTTTTGAATTTGGAAAGATTTGAAATTTGAAAAGTTTAAGATTTAGAAAGTTTTAGAGTTTTAGAAAATCTTGAGATTTAAGAAAGGTTTGAGTTTAAGAAAGATTTGAAAACTTAGGTTTGAAAAGTTTAGATTTGGAAAGGGGAAGAATTAGGAAATATTTGGATTAGGAAGGGATTGGATTTTGTTTTTAAAAGGGAAGGTTTGATTTTGTTTTCAAAAACGAAGGATTGGATCTAGTTCCCTAAACGGGGAGATTGGATTTGGTTTCCTAAAGGAAAATTTTGATTTGACAAGGATTTGGAAAGGGAGGTTTTAGAAACCTTAGAATTGGAAAGCTATAGTTTTGACGTAAAAAAGAGGTTTTGGAAATATGTATAGTTTTGATGTAGAAAACAAGAGGTTTTGGAAACTTAGGTTTTAAGGCAAGTTTAAAAATTATGTTTTTGGAAAGAAAATTAGGCTTTCCTAATTGTGAGTTATAGGGCTTGACTTGGGCATCAAGAAAAGAGATTTTTGGAAAGTGCGTTTTTGGAAACGAGGAATCCTAGAGAGGAGTTTCTAGAGGGAAGATTTTGGAAACGGAGCTTTTTAGAAAGATTTTTGGTAGAAGAGAGTTTTTAGGAAAGTGAATTTAGGGAATGTTTTTAAAAAGTGAATTTTAAGGAAAAAGAGTTTTTTTTGGAAAGAGATCCTAGTGAGGAGTTTTTTTAGAAAGAAATTTTAAGAAAAATATTTAGGAAGAGGTTTTTCTAAGAAGGAAACCTAAGGAACGTTTTTGGAAAGTGGACCTTGAAGAGAGCCTTTTGAAAAGGAGTTTAAAAAGAGAAGTTTTGGAAAACAGATTTTTGGAGGGAGTTTTTGAAAACAAACTTTGGAAAGGAGAGTTTTTAGAAAGCACGTTGAAAGAGGAGGTTTTAGGAAAAGAGATTTTTGAAAATAGAGTTTTTTGGAAAGTATAAAAACATCTCACCTTCCTAAAGCGATTCTAACCATAAGAAGGCTAGAACCACTTTAAGAAAATGGTTTTGAAAACAACAAGAGTTGAAAATATGGATCATATTG
Source organism: Euryodendron excelsum (assembly GCA_033060915.1). NCBI lineage: Eukaryota > Viridiplantae > Streptophyta > Magnoliopsida > Ericales > Pentaphylacaceae > Euryodendron > Euryodendron excelsum. The sequence goes on from CM065392.1 coordinate 27,916,729, forward strand.
GTCACTTTGAATGTAAAACTTTTCTAAAGCAACCCTAGCCATGAAAAAACTAGAATCACCCTAGGATTGTGATTTTGAAAACAAGTTTTGAAAAGGAGATTTTAATGCAATTTTGAAAAGAAGTTTAATGCAAATTTTGAAAACAAGTTTCAAAACGATATTTTGGAAGATGCAAGATCATGATATGCACAATGCAAGTTTGGGTTCGTGAACATACAAGGTTAAGGCTTCACCACATAAACAAGGGGACTGGACCCACGTGGTCTCCGGTTAGCCTAAAGAAAAGCCCCCGACACGGTGACCTTCCGATAGTCTAATCCTACACATGGACCAGGAGTCCCCTTGTTTCAAACATGCAAAGAAAGGGGGGGGAAAGAGATGGGAGATTAAAATAGAGAAAACCCAAGTCGGTTAGGAGAGAGAAGATAGAGGGGGGGAAGTGCGGAATTTAAATAGAAAGCTTACCGTATGTCTTGTATATTTTACGCTCCTTGCTTGTCTTCGATCTTCGTCTTGATCTTCGTCTTCAATCCTCAAGAGTTGTCTTCAATCTTTAAACTTCAGGTTGTAGCTCTTCAAGTCTTCAAAGGAGGGTTGGAGGCTAGTGTATAAGTGTATGGGGGTGTGTATGAGTGTATAGAAGGCTAGGGTTTGTGTATGGTGGCTAGGGTTTAGAAAACCTAGGGAGGCTAGGGTTTTTGGAGTGTTTGAGCTCTGTATATCGAATATTGGTGTTTTTAGACTAAGTTTGCGGACCCTTTTCATGCTGGAAGAAGCTCTGTATTTATAGAGAGAGGAATGCACTGGCACCTATTGCAGTGACGCTAAGCCAAAAATTACACTAGCACCACTAGGAGTGGCGCCAAACCATTTTTTGGCTTGGCGCCACTAGTAGTAGCACCAGCCATTTAGGAAATGTTTAAGGTCGGCAAGCAACGAATCTTTGACTAGATTTGGGCGCCAGTACTGTGACTACCATGCAATTTTTAGCCTAGCTTCACTAGGAGTGACTCCGGAAAGTTCAAGAATGATTTGAGGAGGCCAAGAATGACCCGGAAGGCTGGAAAAGAGCAGGAACACTTAGAATAGTGTCCCGAGGGTTTTTGACTTGAAAAATGAGGATAAGATGCGTCGGAAGGATTGACAGACCCTTTAGGGGCAAAACGGTCAATCGAGTCGGAAAGCTACCGAGACGAACTCGGACTGTCCTGGAAGAAGACTCGAGATTTGGAAACATTATCCAAAATGTTCCCAAAGGTTTCCGGTTTGATTCCCAGAGCCGGTGTGGTCAGAAAAGGCGACCAACCCACTAGGGCCAAAATAGTCATTTTGCACCGGGTTTGCTGGAACTAACTCGGAATGATCCGAAAGGATAAAGAAAGGTTGAGAATACTATAAAAAGCATTCTCGGGAAGTTACCGGTTTGATACCTAGAGCCGGTGTGGTCGAAAAAGGAGACCGGCCCACTAGGGAAAAAACGGTCATTTTGCACTGGGTTTGCCGGAACTGACTCAGAATGATCTAGAAAGGTAAAGGAAGGTTGAGAATACTATAAGAAGCAATCTCAGGAGGTTACCGGTTTGATACCCAGAGCCGGTGTGGTTCCTGGGGCGTTTGGATGCCTAGGGGCAAAATGGTCATCTTGACCGAAAAGTCTCGGAAAAGGCCCAAGGGGCAGTTTGGTCATTTTTCACCGAAGTGGGCTAGCAGGCACAAGTGTTGACCTGGGTTTTGAGTGTTTCAGCCACTCTGACGGGGGTCGCGTGATACAGGAGTTTGTTGGCAATTCCCTATATCGACCTGTTTGTGAGTATTTCCGCTACTCTAACGGTTGTGATGTTTGCGAGTATTTTCGCTACTCTGACGGTTTGCGATCATTCCCGAGACTGCCTGATCTTGGGAAGCTTCTAAAGGGACTTAGCACCTGAGAAGTTAACTTTCTCGGAAGGCGTGCCTAAACGGACATTTCTGCATTGGCGGGCTAGCAAGCGCCAAAGGTGGACCGTTCTACCATCTAGGGGACTTGGGGACTCATCTCGGTCAACAGGTTTAAAGGGGCTTACCGTTTCGAAAAGATTTTTTTCGAAAAATGCGCCAGACCGTCTTGAGGAATAAACTGTCTCGAGAGAGGGATTAGAATTGGAAAGGGGTCTTATCGTCTTCAGAAAGAGGTGCCTGATTAGAGTAAATTTACCGTCTCAAGGAATCAACTGTCTCAAGAGAGAGATTAGAATTGGAAAGGGATCTTATCGTCTTCGGAAAGACGTACCTGATTTGGCACCGTCTCAAAGAATAAATTGTCTCGAGAGAGGGGTTGGAGTTGGAATTGGAAAGGACAATGCCCCTAAGGGCATTTTGATCATTTTGCGTCTATTTGGGCCTGACGGGCCCGCAAAGCGATGGACAGACAGGATTTAGACTTAGAGAGTTGGTTTCGATTGGAATACATCCATATTGACTTGAGTACAAGTCTGGACGGAGCGTAGACTGCCGAGTGGTCAAAAATGGGGTGCTTACACAGACCTCTTTCACGCTGGAAGAGGCTCTGTATTTATAGAGAGAGGAATAACCTAGCGCCTGTTGCAGTGGCGCTAGGCCAAAAATCCTTCTAGTGCCATTAGGAGTGGCGCCAGGCCAAATATTGGCTTGGCGCCACCAGCCAGTTAGGAAAGTTTTAAGGTTAGCAAGCAACGTATCTTGAGAAGATTTTAGGCGCTTGTACTAGTGACTACCATATAATTTTTAGTCTGGCTTCACTAGGAGTGGCTCCGGAAGGTCTGGAAAGGATTTAAGGGGGCCGGGAATGACCCGGAAGGCCAGAAAGGGACAGGAACCTTTAGAATAGAGTCTCGGAGGTAATGGACATGAAAAGGATGTCAGAGTTTGTTAGAGGGGTCAACCGAGCCATTAGGGGCAAAACGTTCAACCGGGCCGGAAAACTGCTAGGACAGACTCAGAATGTCCCGAAAGAAGACTCAAGATTTGGAAACATTATTTAGAATTTTTCCAAAGATTACCGATTTGATACCAAGAGCTGGTGTGGTTAAAAAAGATGACCGGCCCACCAGGGGTAAAATGATCATTTTGCATAAGAAAGTTTTGAGTTTAGAAAGTTTTGAAATTTAGAAAGATTTGAAATTTAGAAAGTTTTAAAGTTTTGGAAAATCTTGAGATTAGGAAAGGTTTGAGTTTGGGAAAGATTTGAAAGCTTAGGTTTAAAAAGTTAAGATTTGAAAAGAGGGTAGAATTAGGAAAGATTTGAAAATTGAGTTTTAAAATTTAGGAAAGATTTTTATGTTCAAATTTTGAAACTTAGGATTTAGGAAAGTGGAAGTTTAGGAAGGATTTAAGTTAGGAAAGAGTTGGATTAGGAAGGGATTGGATTTGGTTTCTAAAAGAGAAAGTTTGATTTTGTTTCCAAAAACGGAGGATTGGATTTGGTTTCCTAAATGGGAAGATTTGATTTGGTTTCCTAAAGGGAAGATAGGATTTGGCAAGGATTTGGAAAGGGAGATTCTAGAAACCCTAGATTTGAAAGTGTTGAATTTTAACATAAAAAAGAGGTTTTGGAAATGTGTGTAGTTTTGATGTAGAAAACAAGAGGTTTTGGAAAGAGATTTTTTGGAAACGAAGATTTTTGGAGAGAGAGTTTTCGAAAACAACTTTGGAAAGGAGAGTTTTTGGAAAGATTGTTGTAAAAGAGATTTTTAGGAAGAGAGATTTTTGAAAAGCGAGTTTTTAGAAGGTGTAAAAACATCTTACTTTCCTAAACTGATTCTAATCATAAGAAGGCTAGCACCACTTTCAGAAAGTGGTTTTGAAAACAGCAAGGGTTGAAAATATGGACCATGAAAGTCACTCTAAATGTAATACTTTCCTAAAGCAACCCTAGCCATGGAAAAGCTAGAATCACCCTAGGATTGTGATTTTGAAAACATGTTTGGAAAAAGAGATTTTGATGTAATTTTGGAAACAAGTTTGAAAACAATTTTGAAAACAACTTTGAAAACGGTTTTTGGAAGATGCAAGATCATGATATGCACAATGCAATTTTGGGGTCATGAACATACAAGGCTAAGGCTTCACCACATAATCAAGGGGGCTGGACCCACATGGTCTCTGGTTAGACTAGAAGAAAGCCCCCGACACGGTGACTCTCCAATAGCCCAATCCTACACATGGACTGGGAATCCCCTTATTTCAAGCATACAAAGAAAGGGGGGAAAAGAGATGGGGGATTAAAATAGAGAAAACCCAAGTGGGTTGGAGAGAGAAGAGAGAGGGGGAAGTGCAAAAATTTAAATGGAGTACCTACCTTATATCTTATTTATTTTGCGCGCCTTGCTTGTCTTCGATCTTCGGTCTTCGTCTTGATCTTCGTCTTCGATCTTCAGGAGTTATCTTCAAGCTTTAGATTGCAGCTTTTCAAGTCTTCAAAGGAGAGTTGAGGGCTAGTGTATGAGTGTATGGGGGTGTATAGGAGTGTATATGAGGCTAGGGTTTGTGTAGGGTGGCTAGGGTTTGGAAAACCTAGGGAGGCTAGGGTTTAGGGATTGTTCAAGCTCTGTATATCGAATTATATGATTTTTAGACTGAGTTTGCGCATCATTTTCACGTTGGAAGAGGCTCTGTATTTATAGAGGGAGGAATACACTGACGTATGTTGCAGTGGCGCCAGGCCAAAATTCCTTCTGGCGCCACTAGGAGTGGCGCCAGGCCAAATATTGGCTTGGCGCCACTACTAGTGGCGCCAACCAATTAGGAAACTATTAAGGTCGGCAAGTAACGTATCTTTGACTAGATTTGGGCACCTTTAATAGTGACTACCATGCAATTTTTAGCCTGGCTTCACTAGGAGTGACTCCGGAAAATTCGGGAATGGTTTAAGGGATCGGGAATGGCCCGGAAGGCTGGAAAAGAGCAGGAACACTTAAAATAGTGTCCTGGAGGTATTTGACTTGAAAAATGAGGATAGGACGTGTTGGAAGGGTTGACTGGGCTTTTAGGGGCAAAACGGTCAGTCGGATTGGAAAGCTACCGGGACGGACTCAGACTGTCCCGAAAGAAAACTCGAGATTTGGAAAGATTATTCAGAATGTTCCCAAAGGTTGCCAGTTTGATTCCCAAAGCCGGTGTGGTCAGAAAAGGTGACCGGCCCACTAGGGGCAAAACGGTCATTTCGCATCAGGTTTGCCGGAACTGACTCGGAATGATCCAAAAGGATAGAGGATGGTTGAGAATACTATAAGAAGTAATCTTAGAGGATTACCAGTTTGATATCCAGAGCCGGTATGGTCAGAAAAAGGCGACCAACTCCCAGGGGCAAAACGGTCATTTTGCACTAGGTTCGCCGGAACCGACTCGGAATGATTCGAAAAAGTAGAGGGGGATTGAGAATACTATAAGAAGTATTCTCAGGAGGTTACCGGTTTGATACCCAGAGCCCGTGTGGTTCTTGGGGCGTTCGGATGCCTAGGGGCGAAATGATCATCTTGACTGGAAAGTCTCGGAAAAAGTCCAAGGGGTAGTTTGGTCATTTTTCACTAAAGTAGGCTAACAGACATTGGTGTTGACCTAGGTTTTGAGTGTTTCCGCCACTCTCACGGCGGTCGTCGTGACACAGGGGTTTGTTGGCAATTCCCCATATCGACCTATTTGTGAGTATTTCTGCTACTCTAACGGTTGTGATATTTACGAGTATTTTTGCTGCTCGGACCATCTCGAGGAATAAACTGTCTCGAGAGAGGGATTGGAAAGGGGTCTTACCGTCTTCGAAAAGACGTGCCTGGGTTGGAACCGTCTCGAGGAATAAATTATCTCGAGAGATGGATTGGAAAGGGGACTTACCGTCTTCGAAAAGACGTGCCTGGGTTGGAACCATCTCGAGGAATAAACTGTCTCGAGAGAGGGATTGGAAAGGGGACTTATCATCTTCGAATAGACGTGCCTGGTTGGAATTGTCTTGAGGAATAAACTGTCTCGAGAGTGGGATTGGAAAGGAGACTTATCGTCTTCGAAAAGACGTGCCTGGGTTGGAACCGTCTCGAGAAATAAACTGTGTCGAGAGAGGGATTGGAAAGGGGACTTACCGTCTCTGAAAAGACGTGCCTGGATTGGAACCGTCTCGAGAAATAAACTGTCTTGAGAAAGGGATTGGAATTGGAAAGGACAATGCCCCTAAGGTCATTTTGGTCATTTTACCTCTATTTGGGCTTGGCGGGCCCGTAAAGTGATGGACAGACGGGATTTGGACTTTGGAAAATCGGTTTCGATTGGAATATGCCCACAATGACTTGAACACAAGTCTGGATGGAGTGTAGACTGCCGAGCGATAAAAAATGGGGTACTTATAGCTGCCCCTCTTTTTCTGTATTTGCTTGTCAAAGACAGAAAACGATAAGAGTAAGAGTCCTATGTTGACCGCGAGGCAGTCGGTGGGACGGACATTGGAAATCTTTCAACAACGGGGGTCGAAAACAGATAGCTGGCCAAAAAGGCCTTCGAAAATGAGATTTGGAGGGAAAGGGGGCAAAGCTGCCCAAAATTTGAACCTGGCGCCTTTGGCCGAAAAACCTTGGCGCCTCTGCTAGTGGCGCTAGGCTTAGGATAAAAACCAGAAAATTTTCTAGTTCGAACGCCTACGGGATTTGAAGAGTTTTCACAAATCTGTGAGGCATTGCGAGGAATCCGTCTTAGACATTGAAGGAGTACTTCTTGGAGGCCACGAGTGATTGCCGGGAGGAGACCACGTAGCCGGAAAAGTCGCCGGAAAAGAAGATTTCGTTGGAGAACTTCCAAAAAGTGAGTTTTCAAATTTTGTTGATTTTGATGTATAGAACTTCGTTTGAATCATGTGAATAGTGAAAATTGATGTTTTGATATGCTTTGAACACTTTGGTGAAGTTGTTTTTGCATTTTGATGGTTGTTTGATTGAATTTGAATGATTTTTCATGATTATGCGAATAGGGTTTTCTGCAGGAATAGGGGATCTATTCCTACAGGCATGGGCATTGGGTTTTCTGGCTATATTTTTAGGTAATGTGCCTTAGAAAAATGTGTTTAACAATAGTATGAAGTTTCGTGATTCTTTGAAAGCTCGGTGAATTTTTTATTTTTTGAAAAATAGGAAAATACTTAGAAAATTTAGAAAAGTGAGGAAACTCAAGAAATTGATAAAATTTTTAAAGTTTGAAATTTGGAAAAATATTAGAATATTTTAGAAAACATTTGAGGTGATTTTGAAAAATTTCGGGAGACTTTTGAAAACCATTGATTTATTTGAAAAATAAAACATGTATCTTGAAAATTTTGAAAAATTGAAAAATGTGCATGAGTGCCGTTGTTATGTGATTGTTATGTTGGAAAGTGCATATTTTGTATTTTGTGTTGATGTCATAGGTGTTGTAGGGGCCATTTTTAAATGGGACTCTGCTGAAATTTTTTAGAAACTAGGAAAAGAGTTGGTTAAAGCTTTAGAAATAAAATCCTTTTGAAAGAAAAAGACGGAAAAACCCTTGAAATTTGATTTGAAGTTGGAAAATCAAGATGTGCATGTAGGAAATTTGTTTTATCATTTGAAATCCTTTATTTGTTTTGTTTGTGTTAGTTGTTTATTTTATTTTACTGTTATTTAAACTGCATGGATGGTCTATTAACATCACTTTACCTTAGCTTACCTTTTCAGGATAGCAGACGAGGTTTTGAGTCGACTGAGAGCTTAGCACAGTAGCTACCCTCCGAATGAGCAGGACATCTTTCGCCGGTCCTTTGGTCGGGTAGCTTCACTTTTATCAGTGCGGCTCATTCCCGGGCTCATGGAGGCGGTGATTCCCTTCTGGCAGCCTAACTTGTCTCTTTTTCGCTTTGGGGAGTGCGAGCTTACCCCTACTCCTCACAAGTATGGGTTTCTTAGTGGTTTTCGAGATGTTTCTACTGATATTGTGGGACCCCTATTTCCGGATGGTTGTATTACAATGGTTTTGTCCCAGCTCGGATTCAGACGCGCAGTTCTTTCGTCTTCTTCTTTGCCCTAGTTTCCTTATGTCCCAGCAGAGTTCCTATTTTCCCGTTTTGAGTTTCCCAAGGGTATGCGAGTTCATTCAGGTGAGTGGCACACCTCCCAGGATTGGGCTGTTTCTAGTATGGTTGCCTTGGCCTTGCTTCTGCTGAACTTCTTGGTGTTCCCCCGAGAAGATGATTTAGTGGATTGTCGACTCTGTGCACCGCTAGCCTTGATCCGTAAGGGGCATTCCTATGCTCCTATGATTGTAGGGGAGACCTTTGTGAGTCTTACGAGATTCCAGCAGACCCTTGGCGCTCGTTTCCGGGGATGCACTACTCTCTTCCAACTCTGGGCAATTGGACACTTGTTCGTTACACCTTTGTTCCAGCATACATGGTATCCTGAGCTTGACCATATACACTCCCTAGCGAGATCTCAGGGTGTCATGGTAGATAAGGGGAGATTTCCGCAAACCATTGCATCTTGGGCTGACTACCTCCAAAGCATAAGGTTGGGCACTATCCAGTGGTATTCAGGACTGGTCGGTAGGTATTGCTTAAGAGTTCGACCTTCCGGGAGGGCCTTCGTGCCCCTAGCAGGCTTGCAGGGCATTGCCCCTTTCTTCGGTATTCGAGTTCTGCGACAGCTTGGTAGGAGTCAGGATATCCTTATTTAGCATCTACAGCCGATTTTACTCTTGTCTTTGAGGCGTCGATCCCTAGAGCATTGGTGGTGAAAGTTATGGATACATGGAGATCTTTGCTTCCTCACGTTGATGATGATGGTCCCTTCTCTGTCATTCCCCCTGCGACTGAGGCCTACCATTATTGGCTTCGACGCTACGTGTTGGGTCCCAGTAGACTTGGGGATCTTCTCATTGAGACTCCTTTACCTCCCATAGGGTATACCAATTTCTTGACTGCTATGATTGTTTAGGGGCGTCGTCACAGGCAGGAGAATTGTCATCTGATACGGATGTTGCATGACCGGTTGAGGATGAGAGACGTTGAGATAGTTTCATTGGAGAGGTAGCTAGCAACAGCCAGATCGACACATGATGACCCACCTTTAGGTGTTGCGAGGGTCCGTAGGCGGCCACGAGGCGTTCTAGGCAGTTCTCCTTCCCTAGAGGGTGATGTGATGGATAGCCAGTCTTTGCGGGAGACTGTGGAGTCCCTTACTCTAGAGAGGGACATGCTTCTGGCTAGATGTGCGGACTATGAGTGAGGCCGGCCCGGGTCTTCTGTAGCTGGTACTTTTTCGAGTGCTCCTCTTGTGACTGGCTAGCCAGTGGATCCCTACATAGCTGATTCCTCCTCTGATGATGGCGGGGAGCGATATATTTTTGCCCCTCGCTCTTAGATTTGCTGATTATCGCATTTGTAGAAAAACATATTTTGTTTAGTGTTATACCTCTTTTTGTCTTATGAATTCATGACCTCCCGTACTTTTGGTATGACTTCCCTGCATGATTAGTATAGCAACAAATTTGGGGAAAATTAAATGAGAATTGCAGCTTAATGAAAAATAACTACCTTTCGTTTGATTCTCTGACTCACTGATTGTCCTGCGAAAGGGACCCCTGCTTCCTTTAACCTTAACTGGGCTAAGCCGGAGAATGCCTTTCGAGACGCCTTTCGACTTTTACACTGTTGCTTTCATACCTTAACTTCTGGGGAATGCAGTAGCTTGAGCTATTTCTTATATCTAAATCTCTTGGTCCAAGCCCCCCTTTTTCCTTTTCTTTTTTTTTGCTATTTTTACTACTAGTGCCCTTGAGGGTTTTCACCAGTCCCAGCTCTATCATTTTTGCACCAAGGCGCCTTTACAGGTTTCCGCTAGGGTTGACAGTTTTGTATCTTACCATATCCCTACCTTTTTACCTATGGCGCCCTTTCGGGTTTTCACCGCATCCTCGGGAAGCACTTAACTTTCCTCTCTTTTTTCTCTCTCTTTCCTTAGCTTGGTCTCGGGTTTCTGTTAAAAAGCTCCTAAATGCTACTTGCATCATTCTCCAGCCAATGGCATATTTTAGTAAGCTCATTTGGACTAATCAATTTAACTCTAATCTGAGAGAACTTTTAGGGTTTGTGGTGTAGGTTTTTACTTTTGAAAGAAAAGGAAAAGGCTCAAGTCTACCACCCTACTAGTGATCACCATCAATAGTTTTTGGTTCAATGACACTTTTTCTGCGTATTCCCATCTTTCTTTGGGTATCTCATCGCACGCTTCTTCTTCTTCTTCTCCTTTTTTTTTTTTTTTGCCAATGACGTTAATACCAATATTTGTGCAAACTTAAAGTAGTACTTTAAGGCTTTTTTCTTTTTTTTTTTTTTACGCATATCTCCAGTGCCTCTACTTTGACTTAACATGATCACTTTGTTGGGGAATGTTTCTGAAAGAAAGTAATCGGCACTAAGGGTTTGACAAAGGTTATATACATGCATTTTAATTGGAGAGAAAATGAAACGAGGGCCTCTCATCATTCTAGAATTAAATTGTTTAGTCCATAGAGCTTTACCCTTGAAACACTACCTTATTGATTAGTGGAGAATGAAGAAAGTAGATTTTATTGCTTCCCCACAGAAACCAAAGGCCTAACTTTCGGAATCATATGGAGTAGTGCTTGACATCATCTGAATTCAATGGGCTAGGGAATTCTTGGCCATCCATTTCCTCCAAAACGAGAGCTCCTCCAGACAGGACCCTCTTTACCACGAATGGCCCCTCGTAGTTTGGAGCAAATTTCTCATGTGCTGCCTCTTGATGGGGGAACACCTTTTTGAGCACCAAATCTCCTGGTTGGAACGATCGAGGTCGTACTTTCTTATCAAACGTTCTGGCCATTTGCCTTCTGTAGCATTGAGCGTGATAAATCGCAGCTAGCCGCTTCTCGTCCAGCAAACAGAGTTGGGCATACCGGTCTCTAATCCATTCTGCTTCATCTAGTTTGGTTTCTGTTAAGATCTGTAAAGAAGGAATCTCAATCTCAACAGGGATGACCGCCTCAATGCTGTAGACCAGCTCGAAAGGGGTACTTCTGGTGGAGACTCTCATAGTAGTTCGGTAAGCCATCAGTGCAAAAGGAAGCTTCTCATGCCAATCTCTGTAGTTGTCAATCATTTTTCAGAGTATTCTCTTAATGTTCTTGTTGGCTGCTTCTACTGCTCCATTCATCTGAGGCCGGTAGGTGACCGAATTCCAATGTGTAATACGAAATGTTCGGTATAGCTTTGACATCAACTCGTTGTTCAGATTGGAAGCATTATCGGTAATGAGTGACTCGGGAATCCCATACCGGCAAATGATATGATTTTTTATGAACCTTTCCACGACCCTTTTAGTGACATGAACATAAGAAACGGCTTCTACCCATTTGGTGAAATAATCAATGGCAACCAGGATGAAGCGATGGCCGTTGGAAGCTTTAGGAGTGATTGGACCAATCATATCTATCCCCAACTTAGAAAAAGGCCATGGGGCTAACATAGAGTGGAGCTCAGTCGGTGGTGCTTTGATCTTATCCCCGTGTATCTGACATTTGTGACACTAAAAAACGTATCTAATGCAATCCGACTCCATTGTTGACCAGTAATACCCTGTCTGGAGAATCTTCTTTGCTAGCGTGTGGCCATTCATGTGGGGACCACAAAATCCCTCGTGCACTTCCTCCATAATGACTTTGGCTTCGGCAGTATTGACACATCTTAGAGGTCCGAACCATGATCTCCTGAAAAGCTCATTTCCAGCCATGAAGTAGTGTCCCGCCAAACGACAAATGGTCTTCCTATCGCGTTGTGTTGCCGCATCGGGGAACGTCCTGGCTTGGATATACCTCTGGATGTCATAAAACCATGGTTTCTCATGGGGTTCAATAGTTGTGTGTAGGCAATAGGAGGGGACATCCCTGGTAAAGATCTGTAGGGGGTATTTCTGTGCCCCTGTCGACCTTGATTTCTGCAGCTAACGTAGCCAAAGCATCGGCGAAGCTGTTCTCTGTTTGGGGTATGTGACGACAATCCACGCTCTTGAATAGCTAACACAAATCTTTGACCTGTTGATGATACGAGGAAAGTTTGGCATCTCGAATTTGGTACATGTCCTTGGATTGCTGAATGACCAGATCTGAATCGCCGAGAACAACCAATTCGTTAATCTTCATCTCCAATGCCAATCTTAATCCCAGGATACAAGCCTCATATTCGGCGATGTTATTGGTGCAGAGTTCCAGTTGTAGCTTAACCACAATAGGATAATGACTGCTTGTTCTTGACACTACTACTGCCCCAATGCCAGCTCCCCTTTTGTTAGCAGCGCCGTCGAAAAACATCTTCCACTCGGCTGGTTCTTGCTCTTCAGATGCACCATCAACGCATAGTATATTTTCATCAGGAAATTGGGGCTCCATGGATTGATAATCATCGATGGGGTTCTCGGCCAGATAATCAGCTATCACCTGCCCCTTGACTGCTTTACAGGTAGTGAATACAATGTCGAATTCTGACAGGATCATGTGCCATCGAGCAATTCTGCTGGACAGGGTTAGTTTCTCAAATATATACTTGAGGGGATCCATTTGAGAGATGAGGAAGGTGATATGTTAGAGCATGTAGTGTCGAAGCCTGTGAGTTGCCCAAGCTAATGCGCAGCAGGTTTTCTCGAGATCGGAATACTTTGCTTCATATGGCATAAATTTCTTACTGAGGTAGTAAATGGCTTGCTCTTTTCTTCCCGTTTCATCATGCTGCCCCAGGACGTATCCCATAGAAGTATCTAACACTGACATGTACATCAATCAGCAAAGGACGTCCCGGGGTTGGTGCCACTAGGATAGAGGGATTGTGAAGATATTCTTTAATTTTCTCAAACACTATTTGACAGCTATCATCCCACTCTTTTGGAACGTCTTTCTTAAGGAGCTTGAAAATAGGTTCGCACAGGTGGGTCATTTGGGCGATGAACCTGCTAATAAAGTTCAACTTTCCTAGAAAAGATCGAACCTCCTTTTCCCCTTTTGGTGTAGGCATTTCAACAATGGACTTTACTTTGGCGGGATCAACCTCTATCCCCTTTTCATTGACTATAAACCCCAGCAATTTCCCTGAAGATACTCTGAATGTGCATTTGGCCGGATTTAGCTTAAGCTGATATCCACGGAGACGATCAAACACCCTCCGCAAGTTGAACAGGTGGTCTTTCCGTTACTTGGACTTGACGATCACGTCATCCACATAGATCTCTACTTCCTGATGCATCATGTCATGGAATAAAGTTACCATGGCTTTTTGGTAGGTTGCCCCTGCATTGCGGAGTCCGAATGGCATGACTTTATAACAGTATACTCCCCAGGGGGTAATGAAAGCAGTCTTTTCCCGATCCTCCTCAGCTAGCTTAATCTGATTATATCCCGAAAAACCATCCATGAAAGAAAACATTCCATGACCGGCCGTGTTGTCAACAAGCAAGTCTATGTGTGGGAGAGGAAAATCATCCTTTGGACTGGCCCTGTTAAGGTCCCGAAAGTCAATACACATTCGTACCTTGCCATCTTTCTTAGGTACCGGGACAATATTGGCCAGCCATTAGGGATACTCTACTACTTGCAAGAATCCTGCCTGGAGTTGTTTAATCACCTTCTCTTTGATCTTCAGGCTCCATTCAGGTTTCAATCTTCTTAGTTTCTGCTGAAAGGGTTTCATCTGCGGGTCCAAGGGTAGTCTATGTTCCATAATAGATTCATCTAGTCCGAGCATGTCTTGATAGGACCATGCGAAAACATCCAAGTATGCGCGCAAAAGTTCTAACAATTCTTTGCGTTGCCATTGATCTAGGCATGTACCGATTCTAAGCTCTTTTGGATACCCTTCATTTCCCAAATTAACGGTTTTCATTTCCTTTTGTTCCCGAATTTCCTCTGGCACCTCCTCTATAAAATTTACAACTTCTTCAATTCCCAGTTGTTGGTAATCAAACTCAGTATTCAAGTCATCATTTATCAAGATTGGCATTCTTCGAATTAGCTGAGTAAGATATCGGATGCAAGGGTCCCTGGCATGGAAAATAGTGTATAATAAATCAAACAAGAAAGGAATATTTTTTCATTGATAACTTGATTTTAAAAAGTTAAGACAAATAAATTTAAAAGGACAAAATTTGTTTATAGCAAATCAGTTGCTCCAGGATCTCGCTCTAATGGGCTTTGTACCGAAACTTGCGAGCACAGATGATGTCTTTGCTGGCCCAATTATGCAACTTTTCTCCTAGCAACATCGCTCAAATGGATCCATCTTCGGTTACTCCGATGCTGGCCGTCATGACGGATGCTTCTTCTTGGACCTTTCTCTTCTTCCTGCTTAATATAGGTATTCCGTCCCCCATGTCCAACTGCTTGAATTGGTCTAAGAGTTCCACGACAGCTTTCTTATCAGCCCTCTTCTTTTGCGCTGCTTCTATTTTCTCCTTTCTTGTGGGTCCATACCCCAACCCAAAGGTGGGTTCAGTTGACGGTATTTCTATAATTTCAAGTCTTCCTTGTAAACATCTCCCTAAGCCTTTGCCCGGATGGAAGCCATTTGCTTTAAAATACCGTACTACCATCTGAGAGTTCCTGGAATATTTTGGCTCCACTTGATCTTCCTTCTGCACAACAGTGATATATTCGAATGATTGAAAACAAGAGAGTAGTTTAGTGTTAGATGCAATGATATCAGCCTTGTATACAACGAGCTCCTTTTCAGCGAAAATAGAGACCAGCTTGGAGCCCACGATGAACTTGACTTTTTGATGAAGGCTAGAAGGAACCGCGCAAGCCAAATAAATCCAGGGCCTTCCTAACAACAAATTATAGACAGCCGGAACGTGTAAGACTTAGAATTTAATTGTGAAGGTTACTGGTCCTATCTCAACAGGCATTTCAATTTCCCCCATGGCTTCCCTCCGAGAACCATCAAAGGCACGGATGATCATACCACTATTTTTCAAATAGGTTTGGTCCATTCCTAGCCTTTCTAGGGTAAAATACGGGCACACGTTTAAAGTTGACCCATTATCTATCAATACTTTGGCTACCATTTTTCCTCTTGTCCTTACAGCGATATGTAGAGCCCGGGTATGGCCTGTTCCATCAGCCGGAATCTCGTCATCAGAGAAGGTAATGATGTTTGGAGCCATAATGAGACTCACCATGTCATGTAGATTATCTGACATGAAACTCTCAGGCACATGAGCATCCTTGAGGATCTTTATTAAAGCATTCCGGTGCACTTCGGAAGTGAGCAGCAAACCCAACATTGAAATATGGGCTGGGGCTTTCCTGAGTTGTTCCATGATATTGTAATCGACCTTTCCTAGCGCTTTGGTGAATTCTGACATCTCCTAATCCGTTGGTTGGTTGGAGCATTCTCCTTCTTTATCCTTCCTCTTTCTTTTTCTTTCCACTTCAACAGAGGTGTAAAGGCGCCCTGACCGAGTCATCCCCCCTATTTCTGTTACGAGCTCTCCGGTGCCCTTATCAGGTGGGTAATTCCATGGGACGTTATGAAGACTGGGTATTGGCGTTTGGGTTATGGTGGGAAGAGTTATCCTTGGATTTATGAGCAAAGGGATTGCCACAGGTGGAGGGTTGGTGAGGACGGGTAGAGTGGTGGGCACAATCGGCTTCTTTGGCAAGACTAAAGGCAGCTTAGGTCATATGTCTCCTTGGTTGTTGGTTTGAGGTTCAAGTCGAGCCATAACGATCATGGGTTTAGGTTTGAATAACGTAGCAAGGACAAGGTGATAATGGGAAAGGTCCAGTAAGGTTCCTATGGTTAGGTTCATGTCGGGTTGATAAGATTGCGTGGTTAGGAAGGAATGATCTTGGTATTTGGGCTCCTCTAAGGCAGAAATTGTCCCTTCTGAGATTGCGGTAAGTGGGTTGCACAGGGGGTTCCTGCTAACATTCTTGCTTTCCAATGGTATATTCTCCTGAAGCTTGCGAACTATTACCTTCACTATTATGGAGGATGTTGGACTAGTATTCATTACCTATAACAATGACGACAACAGTTACAAATTAGAGTTTGGTTCTTGGAGAAATCTATGCAATGCATGTCCTAGGGTGCCCCTTTTTAAGAGGGAAACTAACATGATGTATTGGCTCACTTTTGGAGATAGGGGATTTGCCCCTGTGTGCAGACACCTTACCGTCAGGTAGGAACCCTCAGTCATCCACACATTCATTCATAAAGGTAAAGAAATACATTGAATTTTGGGTTTAAGATACAAAAGAATTGAAATACATTTTAATAGGGGGAGGGGGAACATTTTCCTTTGGACTTCCACCTATCTACTTTTACAAAGGGAGACCCTAAACTACTCTTGAGTCTTCGAATTTGCCTTCCTTAGATTTGATGTCGAGGAGGTCGCTGAGAGACCTTGTTGATTGATTGCCCCTTGTCTTCTTGGCAACCCTATCTCTGTGAGCATAGAGGGATTGGGACCCCTCTTATGGAATGAATTGGTGTGCATGCCATGAGTCCCTTAGGGTTACATGGGAACCCTTAGGGTTTGGGTAGGTTTAATGCAAGGGAGAGTGACCTTGGTATCACTCTCAACGGGTTGATCATATGCATGAGAATGCAGTGATTTGAGTTACTTGGAACTCTTTTCTTGACATGGAATACTGAATGCATGAATATGGGTATGCAGAGAGTATAAGGAGAGGGAATGCAATAGCAAAATAAACGTGCATGCATGAGCAGTTAAACAAGCATTATAACAATATGAATACAGTCAGTATAACAGCAGGAATAAATAGGTATAAATGAAAGTAAGAGCAGTCGCCCTTTCCTCCGTGATTTTGAAAACGGTGCTCGTGTCTTAAATCTGGCAGAGGTTCGGCTATGCATGGTGTCTATATGAGTATGAGGTTGAGGGTTGACTAATGCGTCCTAAAAAGGACCGGTCCCCGGATCTTCAAACCTAGGCCCACTCCCCAAGGTGGTGCCATGATCGGTTGGTGATCCGAGCGGGGGAACCATCAAGAGGCCGTAGGCAAAGAAACTGACATAGCATCTTGCCCACAACCAATATACCGTTCCCCCTTTCTAACTAGAAAGGACATATCAGGGTAATAATGCAAGTATGCATAATGCAAGTGCACGTGAGTGTGTGTGTGATTTTGTAAAAGTGGAGGAAAGAGCAAAACAACTCCCATTCATCCTGTTCATCACATTCATCCATAGCAGTTAAATAAAACTTAAGCAAAAAGCGCACCTACAAAACAAAGATGCAAGTGTTAGTATGTGGATGACAAACATAATACAAGACAATATGAATAAATGCATTTTTTTTTTAAACAATTTTGAAAATTTGGTTTTAAAAATTTAAAGTGAATAGGATTGAACCAAGTTAATTGAAGACTCTACATGGGTGAAGGGTAAAGGGACATGACCACGGCCTAACCCTCTAAGTCTCCCCAGCGGAGTCGCTAGCTGTCGCGCCCAGATTTTTCACACTCGAGGAATACTCACACAAGCGGGAAAAATGTTGTACTCTCTCATTAGAACTCACCCTCCTAAAAGAATGAGTGCGACTAGGTTTGAATTGAAAATAAATTTGAACAAAGGGCTTTTAGAAAAGGATTCTGAGTCGCCACCTAACTTGATTAAGGTGAATTAGGTCACCTAACAACTAAGAATAATCCGAAGACTACACTTAGGGTTTTTGGAAAAGGTTTTGGAAAATACCACCTCAAGAGAGGGTTTTTAAGAAAAACAGGTTGTTTGGCAACCTTTGGAAAACATTTACCCTTTTTTTTTTTAAAATAACTCCTTTTTGGTCTTTGAAAATAGTGATCCTAGGTTCGGAGGTTGGTTACGTGTATGGAAGACGCACTAAGCCATCACCCTACCCCACCCTTTCGGTACCTACATGTCAATCTACCTTAGATTCATCTATGAGAGTCTTCAACTAACTATTGGTCAATCCTATCCACTTTGAAAAAGATGTTTAAACAGATATGATGCATGATATACACGTGCAGGAAAAGAAAGTTGATTTAGAAATAGATTTGAAAAGAGTTTGATTTGATTTGATTTGAAAAGAAAGAAATGGAAGCTTGAATTTGGAAACAAGATTTTGGAAATTGAAATTGAAGATTTGAAAATAGAAATTTGGAATTGAAAATTTGAAAATAGATTGGAATTGGAGATTGAAGAAGATTGTAGAATTGAAGATTGGAAAGAAATTGTAGAAATAGAAATTTGAAAAATGCTGTAGAATTTGAGATTTGAAAAAGGTTGTGGAATTTGAGATTTGAAAAATGTTGTGAAATTTGAAATTGGAAAGAAATTGTGACCGCACCTATGAAGGTGGAATTGAAAGTTTGAAAAGTGTTGTGACCGCACCTATGAAGGCTGCCTACATATCCCTTTGGGGGAATCAGGTCAGTCGTAGTTCGGACCAGAGATTGATTTGAAAGAAAGATTGAATTGAAAATTGGAATTGGAGGATTGAGAGATTGAACTTTGATTGGAAGATTAAAAATTGGAATTTAGAATTTTGGAATTGAAGAGATTGGATTTTGATTAAAAGATTTGAAAAAAAGAATTGACTTGAATATTAGACTTGGAAGATTTAGGAAATGATTGGATTTAGAAAGAGTTTGAATTAGGAAAGGTCCAATTTAGGAGAGTTTCGAATTTGGAAAGTTTCATTTTTGAAAAGTTTTCGAATTAGGAAAGTTTCGAAATTAGGAAAGTTTTGAATTAAGAAAGTTTCAATTTAGGAAAGTTTTGGAATTAGGAAAGTTTTGAAAAAGGAAAAGTCTCACTTAGGAAAGTTTTGAATTAGGAAAGTTTTTAATTTAGGAAATGTTTGAATTAAGAAAGTTTCAACTTAGAAAAGTTTTGAAATTGGAAAGTCCCGTTTTAAGAAAGGTTTTGAAATAGGAAAGTGTTGAATTTTAGAAATGTTTTGAATTAGGAAAGTTTTGAATTAAGAAAGTTTTGAAGTAAGGAAGTTTTGAAAATTGGAAAGTTTAGAAAACAAGAAAGTTTTGAAAATAAGAAAGTTTTGAGTTTAGAAAGTTTTGAAATTTGGAAAGATTTGAAATTTAGAAAGTTTTAAAGTTTTGGAAAATCTTGAGATTAGGAAAGGTTTGAGTTTAGGAAATGTTTGAAAACTTAGGTTTAAAAAGTTAAGATTTGAAAAGAGGGTAGAATTAGGAAAGATTTGAAAATTGAGTTTTAAAATTTAGGAAAGATTTTTATGTTCAAGTTTTGAAAACTTAGGATTTAGGAAAGTGGAAGTTTAGGAAGGATTTAAGTTAGGAAAGAGTTGGATTAGGAAGGGATTGGATTTGGTTTCTAAAAGAGAAAGTTTGATTTCATTTCCAAAAACGGAGGATTGGATTTGGTTTTCTAAATAGGAAGATTTGATTTGGTTTCCTAAAGGGAAGATAGGATTTGGCAAGGATTTGGAAAGGGAAATTCTAAAAACCCTAGATTTAAAAGTGTTGAATTTTAACATAGAAAAGAGGTTTTGGAAATGTGTATAGTTTTGATGTAGAAAACAAGAGGTTTTGGAAAGAGATTTTTTGGAAACGAAGATTTTTGGAGAGAGAGTTTTCGAAAACAACTTTAGAAAGGAGAGTTTTTGGAAAGATTGTTGGAAAAGAGATTTTTAGGAAGAGAGACTTTTGAAAAGAGAGTTTTTAGAAGGTGTAAAAACATCTCACTTTCTTAAAGCGATTCTAACCATAGGAAGGCTAACACCACTTTAAGAAAGTGGTTTTGAAAACAACAAGGGTTGAAAATATGGATCATGAAAGTCACTTTAAATGTAACACACTTTCCTAAAGCAACCTTAGCCATGGAAAAACTATAATCACCCTAGGAATGTGATTTTGAAAACATGTTTTGAAAAAGAGATTTTGATGCAATTTTGGAAATAAGTTTGAAAACAATTTTGAAAACAACTTTGAAAACGGTTTTTGGAAGATGCAAGATCATGATATGCACAATGCAATTTTGGGGTCGTGAACATACAAGGCTAAGGCTTCACCACATAATCAAGGGGGCCAGACCCACATGGTCTCTGGTTAGACTAGAAGAAAGCCCCCGACACGGTGACTCTCCAATAGCCCAATCCTACACATGGATCGGGAATCCCCTTGTTTCAAGCATGCAAAGAAAGGGGGGAAAAGATATGGGGGATTAAAATAGAGAAAACCCAAGTGGGTTGGAGAGAGAAGAGAGAGGGGGAAGTGCGAAAATTTAAATGGAGAACCTACCTTGTATCTTGTTTAATTTGCGCGCCTTGCTTGTCTTCGATCTTTGGTCTTCGTCTTGATCTTCGTCTTTGATCTTCAAGAGTTATCTTCAAGCTTTAGATTGCAGCTCTTCAAGTCTTCAAAGGAGAGTTGAGGGCTAGTGTATAAGTGTATGGGGGTGTATAGGAGTGTATATGAGGCTAGGGTTTGTGTAGGGTGTCTAGGGTTTGGAAAACCTAGGGAGGCTAGGGTTTAGGGATTGTTCGAGCTCTGTATATCGAATTATATGATTTTTAAACTGAGTTTGCGCATCATTTTCACGTTAGAAAAGGCTTTGTATTTATAGAGGGAGGAATACACTGGTGGTTGTTGTAGTGGCGCTAGGCCAAAATTCCTTTTGGCGCCACTAGGAGTGGCGCTAGCCAATTAGGAAACTATTAAGGTCGGCAAGCAATGTATCTTTGACTAGATTTGGGTGCCTGTACTAGTGACTACTATGCAATTTTTAGCATGGCTTCACTATGAGTGACTCTAGAAAGTCCGGGAATGGGTTAAGGGACCGGGAATGGCCCGGAAGGCTAGAAAAGAGCAGGAACACTTAAAATAGTGTCTTGGAGGTATTTCACTTGAAAAATAAGGATAGGACATGTTGGAAGGGTTGACCGGGCCTTTAGGGGCAAAACGGTCAGTCGGATTGGAAAGTTGCCGTGACGGACTCAGACTGTCCCAGAAGAAAACTCGAGATTTGGAAACATTATTCAGAATGTTCCCAAAGGTTGCCGGTTTGATTCCCAGAGCTGGTGTGGTCAGAAAAGATGACCGGCCCACCAGGGGCAAAACGGTCATTTTGCACCAGGTTTGCCGGAACTGACTCGGAATGATCCGAAAGGATAGAGGAAGGTTGAGAATACTATAAGAAGTAATCTCGGAGGATTACCGGTTTGGTACCTAGAGCCGGCATGGTCAGAAAAAGGCGACCGGCCCCTCGGGGCAAAACTGTCATTTTGCACCGGGTTGGCCGGAACTGACTCGGAATGATCCGGAAAAATAAAGGAAGGTTGGGAATACTATAAGAAGCATTCTCGGGAGATTACCGGTTTGATACCCAGAGCCGACATGGTCAGAAAAAGGCGACCGGCCCCTAGGGGCAAAACGGTTATTTTGCACTAGGTTCGCCGGAACCGACTCGGAATGATCCAAAAAAGTAGAGGGGGGTTGAGAATACTATAAGAAGTATTCTCAAGAGGTTACCGGTTTGATACCCAGAGCCGGTGTGGTTCCCGGGGCGTTCGGATGCCTAGGGGCGAAATGGTTATCTTGACTGGAAAGTCTCGAAAAAGGTCCAAGGGGAAGTTTGGTCATTTTTCACCAAAGTGGACAAACAGACACCGGTGTTGACCTGGGTTTTGAGCGTTTCCATCACTCTGACGATGGTTGTCGTGACACAGGGGTTTGTTGGCAATTCCCTATAACGACCTATTTGTGAGTATTTTCGCTACTCTAACGGTTGTGACATTTATGAGTATTTTCGCTACTCGGACCGTCTCGAGAAATAAACTGTCTTGAGAGAGGGATTGGAAAGGGGTCTTATCATCTTCGAAAAGACGTGCCTAAGTTGGAACTGTCTCGAGGAATAAACTATCTCGAGAGTGGGATTGGAAAGGGGACTTATCGTCTTCGAAAAGACGTGCTTGGTTGGAACCGTCTCGAGGAATAAACTGTCTCGAGAGTGGGATTGGAAAGGGGACTTATCGTCTTCTAAAAGACTTGCCTGATTGGAGCCGTCTCGCGGAATAAACTATCTCGAGAGTGGGATTGGAAAAGGGACTTACTGTCTTTGAAAAGACGTGCCTGAGTTGGAACCGTCTCGAGGCAGAAACTGTCTCGAGAGAGGGATTGGAAAGGGGACTTACCGTCTTCGAAAAGACGTGCCTGGGTTGAAACCGTCTCGAGGAATAAACTGTCTCAAGAGAGGGATTGGAAAGGGGACTTATCGTCTTCGAAAAGACGTGCCTGGTTGGAACCATCTCGAGGAATAAACTGTCTCGAGAGTGGGATTGGAAAAGGGACTTATCGTCTTCGAAAAGACGTGCCTGGGTTGGAACCGTCTCGAGGAATAAACTATCTCGAGAGAGGGATTGGAAAGGGGACTTACCGTCTCCGAAAAGACGTGCCTAGATTAGAACCGTCTCGAGGAATAAACTGTCTCGAGAGAGGGATTGGAATTGGAAAGAACAATGCCCCTAAGGGCATTTTGGTCATTTTGCCTCTATTTGGGCCTGGCGGGCCCGCGAAGCGATGGACAGACGGGATTTGGACTTTAGAAAATCGGTTTCGATTGGAATATGCCCACAATGACTTGAACACAAGTCTGGACGGAGTGTAGACTGCCGAGCGGTCAAAAATGGGGTGCTTACATGTTGGAGGGACGGGCTTATGAAATTTTTGGAAGACGGGGAGTGTGGAAACGGATATTGGGCCCCAAAGGCCTTTAAAATTGAGTGTTGGCACGAAAAAGGGCAAAGTTGCCCAGAATTTGGAACTGGCGCCACTAGGAGTGTCGTCTTTGGCAAGTTTGGCTTGGCATCACTTCTAGTAGCGCCAGGCTTAGGATCAAAACCAGCAAACTACTGGTTCGACGCTGCTGCGGGATTTGAAGAGTTTTTGAAAAATCGAGAGTCTTTGTGAGGGAACTGACCTGGACATTCAAAGGAGCACTTCTTAGGGATCACGGGTGATTGCCGAAAGTAAACCACGTCGCCGGAAAAGCCGCCGGAAGAGAAGATTTCGCCGAAGAACTTCGAAAGGTGAGTTTTCTATCCTATGTTGATTTTAATGTGTAGAACTCCGTTTAAATCTTGTGAACAGTGGAAATTGATGTCTTGATAAGTTTTGAACACTATAGTGATGTTATTTTTGCATTTTGGTGCTTGTTTGACTGAATTTGAGTGATTTTGCGTGATTATGTGAATGAGATTTCTGCAGGAATTGGGAGTTTGTTCCTACCGGCTTGGGTGTTAAGTTTTTCGACTAGATTTTTGTACTATGTGGCTTGGAAAAATGTTTTTAACAATCATGTGAAGTTTCATGATTTTTGAAAATTTGGTGAATTTTTTATTTTTTGAAAAATAGAAAAATACTTAGAAAAAAATAGGAAATTTGGAAATTGATGAAATTAATGGAGTTTAAAGTTTAGAAAAATGAAGGAATATTTTAGAAAATATTTGAAATGATTTTGAGGAATTTGAAGACATTTTTGAAAACCATTGATTTATTGGAAAGATAAAACATGTGTTTTGAAAATTTTAAAAAATTTAAAAAGTGAGCGCAGGTGCTGATGTTATGTGATTGTAACATTGTGAAGTACACGGTTTGCGTTTTGTGTTGATGTTGTGGGTGTTGTAGGGACCATTTTTAAATGAAACTCTGTCAAAATTTTTAGAAATCAGGGAAAGAGTTAGAAATAAAATCTTTTTAAAGGAAAAAGACAGAAAACCCTTGAGATTTGACTTGAAATTGAAAAATCAAAAGGTGTAAGAAATTCATTTTGACTTATCATTTGAAATCTTTTTATTATTATTATTATTTTTTGTTTTTTATTATTTATTTACTTTATTTTATTATTATTTATCTACATGTACTGTATATTAACACCTCTTACCTTAGCTTACCTTTCCAGGATGGCAGATGTGGGTGATGATGGTTCTGAGAGGAGACGTCGCTTGGGGAAGGCAGCTCGGACAGATTCCACAGATGGTTCCAGTCGATCCAGAGGTAGCCGATGATCTACTGGACAGGCCTCTTCCAGTCAGAGCAGACAGGGGAGTAGACCACCTGTTGACCCCTTTCCTCCGGTTGAGCAAGGCTTAGCGGAGGAGATTGGTGTTGAGGAGGAGGTACCGGGTCTTGGGGATCAAGTGATCGGTTATAGGAGAGCCTCCTCTAGACATAGGTAGACAGATGCTGATTTGGGTGACCTGGAGGTACCGGATATCCCACCGCTCGGGGATCTTGCTTACCACCCCAGTGTATACTCTAGACAGCATTTGCCTCCTCTGCGGGTACACACAACTTTTAGAGGGGCTGTTCATCAGGTCTTCGTGACCATGTAGCGGGCTGCTCCATCATATCGTGCCTTCTTGGCTGAGATTGGATTCGGAGCCTTCATGGGATCACAGGCTAACCGCTTGAGCTGACATCTGGGGCTGGCTTTGGTTGAACGGTGGTTTGAAAAGATGGGGACCTTTCATTTTGTTGTCTTTGAGTTGGGTCCCACCCCCTTGGATTGGGTGACCATCACAGGGCTTTCCTTCGTCGATCGGCGAATCACTTTACCGTTAGTCAGTAGAGACGAGGCCTACATTCTGCTAGATTTGCCCCCTCCCGAGCGTTCTGCTTTCCCTGTTTCTTAGCTCAGCCGGGATGACCGTACCTTTGCCGTTGAGCACTCCCCTGGTCAGCATGACATTATGAGGTGGCGACTTGTTCTGTATATCATCTTCAGCTGCTTCTTCAACAACAAGTCACTTGTCCCTTTTCGGTTAGTGAGCATAGTAGCTGATCTCGGGGCTTTATTTAAGCTAGATTGGGGGTCCTTCTCCTTCAGCTGTTTTCTTTGATCAATGCGGGTTCGGACTTCTTCCCGTTGGGGAAGCATGACTAGTTTCTAACCCTTTCTTGTCTGGTGGAGTTATGAGTGTTGGCCCAAAAGGCAACCCAAGAGGGGGGTGAATTGGGTTTTTTGAAGATTTGTAACAATTAAGATTAATTAAAATTAATTTAAGCAATGTAATAGTGATCCAACTATATGTGATGCAATGTAATCAGTAGAAATAAAGAAAACAGAGCAATAGAAGGGAGACACAGATTTACCGAGATTCAACCACAAACCGTGGTCTACGTTCTCACCCCAAGACTTCCTTGAAGTCTTCTTCCACTATGTAATCACCTATTACAGGATGGGCTACTGATTGACAAAGTGCTCAGCTCACTATACAAGAACTCCTCACCGAGCTCTTCAATCTCTAAGTGGTTTTGTCCAAGCTCCACTCAAACTTATAAGAGTTTTTCTTTCACAAGAGAACTCTCAAACTCTCAATTACAAGTGTAGAAAAGTTTACAAGTAACTAATACACTCTCTACCAAGAGTAGATTTTACATTCAAAGCTCACAGGAATAAACAGGAAGAATATTCAGGAATATCAGGTTGATCAGTCAGTGATTCTTGTCTCTTGTGTCTCTCCCTCTTGATTCTTGGTTATAAATGTAGTTGGTGGCTGGTATATAAACCCTTGCATTGATTCCATCCGTTGGAGGTAGTTGGGCTTCATTAATGCATGTCCAGTTCGTTATAACGTTAGGAAAACTAGCCGTTATATCCAAGGAGTCGGCTCTAGGTTTATGGAGTCGACACTTTCTGCTTTTGCATTTACCAGATGTTGTTCACTGACTTTATGAGTCCGCTCTTCATATCGATGAGGTGACTCCTTGTTCATTCTGTCTTCACATCTTCAGCTTCTGCTGTCATGAGGCGACTCTTTATCTTCAAGTGTCCGCTCATTGATCATGTCATCTTTAAGCCTTTTACTTCTGTTGTCAAGAGGCGACTCTTTGTCTTCATGTGTCCGCTCATTGATCATGTCATCTTCAAGCCTCGGCGTCTGTCTCCATGAGGTGACCCTTTATTTCAATGAGTCCACTCTTTGTCTATATGGTCTCTAGGCTTTTTGCTTCTATGATCAAGAGGCGACTCTTCATCTTTCATGAGTCCACTCATTGTTCATTTTGTCTTCAAGCCTTTTTCTTCTGTAATCAAGAGGCGACTCCTCATTTCCATGGGTCCCCTCATTGTCCAGAAATCTGCTTTCTGACTTCTAATGATCTAGTTCATCTCAGCACTGATATAAGATCTTCAAGGAGTATTTCTTTGGGGTATGATGATCAATCAAATCTCTTTAGCTCATCAGAGTTAACTTTTATTCAATTTGGATTGAATCAATCATTGGATATTAATCTTCTCTTGACCCTTAAACTGTCAAAACTTCATTTGATCAATGTACATCGTTTATTCTTCATTTGCAAAGCTTTCTTTTTCATTGTAGAACATCTTCTTCAATGCTAAGCTTCCTCAATTACGTAGAGCTTCACAATGCTTCATTGCCAAGTTCTTCTTTTTTATAGCAGTTCTTCGTTCTTATTTACAAATCACTTTAGTGAGACTTTTGCAGACTTGATGAAATCTCTTCATACACCTAGTCTTTATTGATTCTTTACATTGTAGAAGATTTCTTAACTTGGATTCCATGTAGAGATCAGATAATTATTGTGAGCCATCTTCTCAGCAACTTCAATCACATAATCTGAATTGATCTTTGCATTCTTGATGAAGTCTTCTCTTGAGCATTTTCAATTTCTTCAACACTTAATTCATCTTCAACTGATCTTTGCATTCTTGATAAGATCTTTTTTTGGCATTTACAACATCTCCACAATCAAATCGTCTTTAACTGAACATTGCACCTTCTGATGAAGTCTACATTCTTTCTTGAGTGCAAATCAGTCTTCATTGAGTCTATGCACACTTTGATGAAAGCTTTGTTTGAACACCTTCAATCTCTTCAAATATAAGACATTTGTTTGAAGTAGAGATAGGCATCACTTCTCTGTTTAGTTCATTGCATAGCTCTCGAATTTGTTGTGCATTATTTTTGACATGCATTAGACTTAAGATTGAACTTTAAGTCTAAATTATGAACTTTGTTAATCTGCACACTAAGTAGATTCATTAGTAATATAACATAAGGTTTAGTTATCATCAAAATCAATATGAATATGAGAATTAACCTTGAGTCAACAAGGATCAACCTTGAGTCAACAATCTCCCCCTTTTTGATGATGACAAAACCTTTGCAAAATAAGTTCATGTAAGCTTAAATGAAATGATCAAAGTTAAAATATCATACCAGTAAGGAAACTCCCTCTTTGTTTTGTAATTAAACAAATGATGCTTAGAGGATAAGAGCAATTTTCAGGGAGTTTTTGTCAGTGAAATTAGAGATATTTAGAGAGAAATGATTCACGTTACTCCCCCTGAGAACATGCTCTATATATGTCAAAAGGTACTCATTTCATTTCATTTTCATTTAATGCTAATGCAGTAAACAATTTTTGTTATTTTAGTAAATTCTATTTCTTGTCCAAATCAGGTTCCCCAATATTAAAAAAAAAAAAACACTTCTCCCCCATAAGTTATGTTATTCCAATTGTAAGTGATGTTTGACTTATTTTTCAACAAATGTGCTTTGTACAATTTTGCAATATAATTTTTATTTCAAAATTCTTCTCCCCCATAATTTAAACAGATTCTTCTTGTCAATTCTAAGTGATGTTTAACTCATTTTCCAACAAACATGCATTGTACAAAATTTCAATACAATTTCCATTTCAAATTCTTCTCCCCCTTTTTGTCAATTCATAAAAAAGAGAAATAGAATAAGAATGATACCAATTGAGTGAGAATGATAGACAGGTACAATAGCAAAAAAATAAAAGAACAAAATAGATTGTTTAAACAGGGAATAAATCAAACAAGTTATCAGAGTAAACACATTTGATACCAAAACAAAATGATATTTCATTGATTAAACTGTTAAGATTACAAAAAGGTGAGATTACAAAATTTGTACAATTATCATGTCCATAAAAAGTATTCCAATTATAATCAACACAATTAGTTAACACAAAAGAAATGTTATAACAGGGCCATGAGGAAAACAGATGTGATGAGGTAAGAGGAAATATGAGGTGAGGAGAGATGATAGAAGTAAGGAAAAATAGGATTAGAGAAGGAGAGTTTGGTGAGCTTCAGATTCAGTGGCCGAAGAGTCCTTTTCCCTAGCTTCTTCCCCTTCCAATGCTTCCTCTTCTTCTTCTTCTTCAGTAATTTTCCCTTTCTCATTTCTCAATATTTGAACTTCCTTTTTGAGTTCTCTCATTTTTCTTTCAAAAATCATCATCCTTGTATTTGCAATATTTGCCTTATAATGCAATTTGTCCAGAGATTCCATAACTTGAGTCATAAAAGAACTTAAATCTCCTAAACTTTCTTGTGATCTAGAACTCAATAATCTTCTTGTGCTTCTCTGCCTCAAGGTGCTCCCAAATGGAGTTTTTTCTTTTGAAGTACTTTCTCCTTCAGTTTTCTTTGAAATCCATTTGTCATTTTTTAGCATGTACCCCATTCTTTTGAGTGTTTTCTCGTTGTATTCGTCACTAATGGCCTTGGGAATTATTTTCTCCTCATTCTTCAGATCATTAACAAAATTCTTGAAAAGTTTTGTCAGGAGAATTTCATATGGTAAGGTGATTTTGGAGATGGTAGCCTTATAAATATGATCCAAGATGAATAGAGGCAAATTGAATCTTAAATCAACTATATATGCCCATAGGAAGAACAACTCCTTTTCCGAAACATAATCATACTTCCCAGTTTTGGGAGTGAATATGGTGTAGATAAAGTGATGAACAAGCCTTAATTCAAGAGGTAGATCAATAGCAATGGGCTGAACATTTTCATCCATGTCTTTTCCATATAGGGCTTTTAATTGGTCTTTTATGGAGACATTATCTCTATAGACTTCTCCACCAATTCTGATTCCAAGAATGTTTCTAATCACTTCTCTATCCAAATTGATGGTAATTCCTTTAACATAATTTCTGACAGACACTTCTCCAGATTCCCTTTCAGCATTAGAATAGAAATGAGCAACCAAATCAGGGTAAACATCATCCCTGAGTGTTGTCATATATTTCCATCCTAAGTTTCTAAATTTTGTACCAAATTTAAACTTATGAAGATCAAAGAATTTATAGTCTATCCATCTTCCATTGAATACTTTTCGAAGAGAGAAGAACAAATTGTACCTTTCTTAGGCCTTACCCTCACTGAAATATAGTTCATTCCATTCCAGGACTGCTGAGGATGAAGCTTCTCCAGTTTTACTCTTTTTCCACATCCCTTTGTCTTTGCTAGACCCTCCTTTGGATTTTCTCTTTGGCTCTGTTGGAGTAGGAGTTGGTACTACTACTAGGGCTTTGGACATCATTTTCGGTTTCGAGGTTTTGGGAGCCATTGTAGGAGAAAGGAGAGATGAGTGAGAATGGAATGTGGTCGATTAGGGTTTTTAGAGAGATTGAGATGAAGATTCGCGATGGTTGAGAGTGACGGTTGGGTTTTGGTGCGAACAGGGGAGCGGGAGAGAAAAAGAGTGAGAGTGAATGAGTTAGAGGGAAATTTTGAATGTTTGTAAAGTGGGTTTCGTCAAAGTATATAGGTTCGAAGCATGAGGCGACTCATGAACTAAATGAGCCGACACATGCCTTGTTAATAAAATGATTTAAGTCCACTGTCGTGATGAGCCGACTCTATGAAATAAAGTGTCGACTCTTTTATCCAGACTGAGCATGTGAATCATAAGGATTTCATGAAATGATCTTTTTCAAGTTTTGAGATAAAGATTGTCTTAATATGATCATATAATGCATCATGAATACAAGAAAAACATTTCATATGAATGATAAACATATTTAAACATTCAAAATACAAATTTCACTCGAATCAAACACAATTTAAGATATAGGATCACTCATCCCTAATTCTATTCTAATCATACAAAAACGATCTTCAGTTAATGGTTTAGTAAAGATATCAACTAATTGCATATCAGTACACACAAAGTAAAGTTTTATATCACCTTTTTGCACATGATCACGTATAAAGTGATATCTGATTTCAATGTGTTTTGTGCGAGAGTGTTGAATAGGATTTTTAGTCAAGTTTATTGCAGTAGTATTATCATATTTAATAGGAATATGATCAAACAAGATTCCATAATCTTCCAAATCTTCCAATTGTTGTTTGAGCCACAACACTTGTGCACAACAACTTCCAGCTGCTACATATTCAGCCTCAGTTGTGGAAAGAGCAACTAAATTTTGTTTCTTGCTATACCAAGATACAATCATATTATCTAAGAGTTGGCAAGAGCCCCTTGTGCTCTTCCTATCAACTCCACTCCTTGCATAGTCAGCGTTAGTTTAAGCATTTAAATTTAAAAATATATTTCTTGGATACCATAATCTAAGATTTGGTGTGTGCTTAAAATAACGAAAATTCCTGTTTACAACAATCACATGAGATTCTTTAGGATTAGATTGAAAGTGAGCACATAAGCAAACACTAAACATTATGTCAGGTCTACTAGCAGTTAGATACAATAGAGATCCTATCATGCTTCTATAAAGTTTAGTATTTACTGACTTACCTTTCTCATCGCTATTCAATTTAGTTGTAGTACTCATTGGAGTATTTATAGGCTTTGCATCTTCCATGCCAAACTTTTTGATTAAGTCCTTGATGTACTTGGCTTGGTTGATAAAGAAGCCTTTCTTTGATTGCTTGATTTGAAGTCCGAGAAAGTAGTTGAGCTCTCCCATCATACTCATCTCGAATTCTCCCTGTATACATGTCGCGCCCAGATTTTTCGCACTCGAGGAATACACACACAAGCGAGTAAAGTACTGTACTCTCTCGTTAGAACTTACACTCCTAGAAGAATGAGTGCGATTAGGTTTGAATTGAACTAGATTAGAATAAAAAGGGCTTTTAGAAAAGATTTGGAGCCGCCACATAACTTTATTAAGGTGAGTTAGGTCACCTAAAAACTAAGCATAATCCAAAGACTACACTTATAGTTTTTGGAAAAGGTTTTTGAAAATACCACCTCAAGAGAGGGTTTTTAAGAAAACAGGTTGTTTGGCAACCTTTAGAAAACATTTAGCCCTTTTTAGAAAAATAACTCCTTTTGGTCTTTGAAATCAGTGATCCTAGGTTCGGAGGTTGGTTACATGTAGGGAAGACGCACTAAGCCATCACCCTACCCGCCCTTTCGGTACATACATGTCAATTTACCCTAGATTCACCTATAAGAGTCTTCAACTAACTATTGTTCAATCCTATTCACTTTAGAAAAAATGAATGTTTTAAAAAAACATGATGCATGATATGCAAATGCGAGAAAAGAGAATTGAAAAATAGATTTGGAAAGAAATTGATTTGATTTAAAAAGAAAGAGATAGAAGTTTGAATTTGGAAAGAAGGTTTTGGAAATTGAAAATAGAAATTTGGAAATAGAAATTTGGAATTGGAGGTTTGAAAATAGATTGGAGATTTGGAAAGATTTTGTGGAAATAGAAACTTAAAAAATGTTGTATTGGAGATTTGAAGAAAATTGTAGAATTGAAAATTTGAAGAAGATTGTGGAAATAGAAATTTGAAAAATGTTGTGACCGCACCCATGAGGGTTGCCTACGTATCCTTTTGGAGGAATCAGGTCAGTCGTAGTTCGGACAAGGGTCCGACAGAAAATAGAATATTTGATTTGAAAAAGAAATTGAATTGGAATCTAGAATAGAAGATTAGAAATTGGAGTTTTGAATTTTGGAATTGAAAAGATTGGATTTTGATTTGAAAAGATAGAATTTGAAAAAAAGATTTAGACTTGTTTTGAAAAGATGGAGGTTTAGGAAACCCAGACTTAGAAAAGAGAGGATTCAAGAAAGACTTGAGATTTAGAAAGTTTTGACTTGAATGTTACACTTGGAAGATTTGGAAAGATTGGATTTAGGAAATGTTCGAATTAGGAAAGGTTCAAATTAGGAAAATGTCATTTTAAGAAAATTTCATTTTAGGAAAGTTTTGAATTAGGAAAGTGTTCGAATTGGGAAAGTTTTCATTTTAGGAAAGGTTTTGAAATTAGAAAGTTTTGAAAGTTGGAAAGTTTAGAATTTGAAATGTTTTGAAATAGGGAAGTTTTGAAGATTGGAAAGTTTAGAAAACAAGGAAGTTTTGAAGAGTTTTAAGTTTAGAAAGTTTTGAAATTTGGAAAGATTTGAAATTTAGAAAATTTTAGAGTTTGAATTTTAGAAAATCTTAAGATTAGGAAAGGTTTGAGTTTAGGAAATATTTGAAAACTTAGATTTGGAAAATTAAGATTTGAAAAAGGGTAGAATTAGGAAAGGGTTAAATTAGGAAAGATATGGAAGTCGAGTTGTAAAATTTAGGAAAGGTTTTTATGTTCAAGTTTTGAAAACTCAAGATTTAGGAAAGTAGAAGTTTAGGAAGGATTTGAATTAGGAAAGATTTGGATTAGGAAGGGATTGGATTTTGTTTCTAAAAGAGAAGGTTTGATTTTGTTTCCAAAAACGGAGGATTGGATCTATTTTCCTAAACGGGAAAATTGGATTTGGTTTCCTAAAGGGAAGGTTGGATTTGGCAAGGATTTGGAAAGGGAGGTTTTAGAAACCCTAGATTTGGAAGTGTATAGTTTTGACGTAGAAAAGAGGTTTTGGAAATATGTAATTTTGATGTAGAAAACAAGAGGTTTTGGAAACCTAGGTTTTAAGACAAGTTTGAAAACTATGTTTTTGGGAAGAAAATTAGGGTTTCCTAATTGTTAGCTCTAGGGCTTGACTTGGGCTCTAAGGAAAGAGTTTTTGGAAAGTGTGTTTTTGGAAACGAAGGTTTTTAGAAGGAAATACTAGAGAGGAGTTTCTAGAAGGAAGATTTTGGGAAGACAATTTTTAGAAAGATTTTTGGTAGAAGGTTGTTGGAAAGAGTTTTTGGAAAGATTTTTGAGGGAGCGTTTTTAGAAAGTGGATTTTGGAGAGAGAATTTTGGAAAGGAGTTGAAAAAGGGAGTTTTGAAAAATAGATTTTTGGAGGAAGTTTTTGAAAACAACTTTGAAAAGGAGAGTTTTAGGAAAGTATGTTGAACAAGAGATTTTTAGGAAGAAATTTTTGAAAAGAGAGTTTTTTGGAAAGTATAAAAATATCACACTTTCCTAAAGCGATTCTAACTATAAGAAGGCTAGAACCACTTTAAGAAAGTGGTTTTGAAAACATCAAGGGTTAAAAATATGGACCATATTGGTCACTTTGAATGTAACACTTTTCCAAAGCGACTATAGCCATGGAAAGGCTAGAATCACCCTAGAATTGTGATTTTGAAAACAAATTTTAAAAAAGGAGATTTTGATGCAATTTTGAAAACAAGTTTTAATGCAAGTTTTGAAAACGAGTTTGAAAATAACTTTTGGAAGATGCAAGATCATGATATGCATAATGCAAATTTGGGTCGTGAACATACAAGGTTAAGGCTTCACCACATAATCAAGGGGAACGAACCCACATGGTCTCCGGTTAGACTATAAGAAAGCCCCCAACACAGTGACTCTCCAATAATCCAATACTACACATGGACCGGGAATCCCTTTGTTTCATGCATGCAAAGAAATGGGGAAAAGAGATGGGGGATTAAAATAGAGAAAACCCAAGTAGGTTAGGAGAGAGAAGAGAGAGGGGGAAGTACAGAAATTTAAAGAGAAAGCCTACCGTATGTCTTGTTTATTTTGCGCGCCTTGCTTGTCTTCGGTCTTCGTCTTGATCTTCATCTTCAATCTTCAAGAGTTGTCTTCAATCTTCAAACTTCAGATTGCAACTCTTCAAGTCTTCAAAGGAGGGTTGGAGGCTAGTGTATAGGTGTATGGGGGTGTGTATGAGTGTATAGAATGCTAGGATTTAGTGTATGGTGGCTAGGGTTTGGAAAACCTAGGGAAGCTAAGATTTAGGGAGTGTTCGAGCTCTGTCTATCGAATATTGGTGTTTTTAGACTGAGTTTGTAGACCTCTTTCACGCTGGAAGAGGCTCTGTATTTATAAAGACGGGATAGACCTGACACCTGTTGCAGTGGCACGAGGGCAAAATTTCTCTTAGCACCACTCCTAGTGGCGCTAGGCCATTTTTTGGCTTGGCGCCACTACTAGTGGCGCCAGCAAGTTAGGAAAGTTTGTAAGTCAGCAAACAACATATCTTTGACTAGATTTGGGAGCCTGTACTAGTGACTACCATGCAATTTTTAGCCTGGTTTCACTAGGAGTGACTTTGAAAAATCTGGGAATGAGTTGAAGAGGCCAGGAATGACCCAGAAGGCCGGAAAAGAGTAGGAACACTTAGAATAGTGTCCAGGAGGTATTACTTGAAAATCAAGTATAGGACGTGTCGGAAGGGTTGATCGGGCCTTTAGGGGCAAAACGGTCAATCGGATCGGGAAGCTGTCGGGACGGGCTCGGACTGTCCTGGAAGAAGACTCAAGATTTGGAAATATTATTCAGAATGTTCCCAAAGGTTGCCGGTTTGATACCCAGAGCCGGTGTGGTCGGAAAAGGTGACCGGCCCTCTAGGGGCAAAACGATCATTTTACACCGGGTTTACCGGAACTGACTCAGAATGATCAAAAAGGATAAAGAAAGGTGGAGAATACTATAAAAAGCAATCTCAGGAAGTTACCGGTTTGATACCCAAAGCCGGTGTGGTTGGAAAAGGAGACCGGCCCCCCAAGGGCAAAACGGTCATTTTGTACCGGGTTTACCGGAACTGACTCGGAATGATCCGGAAAGGTAGAGAAAGGTTGAGAATACTATAAGAAGCAATCTCAGGAGGTTACTGGTTTGATACTCAGAGCCGGTGTGGTTCCCGAGGTGTTCGGATGCCTAGGGGCAAAATGGTCATCTAGACCAAAAAGTCTTGGAAAAGGCCTAAGGGGCAGTTTAGTCATTTTTCACCGCAGTGGGCTAGCAGGCATCGGTGTTGACCTGGGTTTTGAGTGTTTCTGCCACTCTAACGGCGGTCGTTGTGACACAGAGGTTTGTTGGCAATTCCCTATATTGACCTGTTTGTGAGTATTTCCGCTACTCTGACGGTTGCGATGTTTGCGAGTATTTCCGCTACTCTGACGGTTCGCGATCATTCCCGAGGCTGCCAAATCTCGGGAAGCTGCTAAAGGGGACTTAGCACCTGAGAAGTCAATTTTCTCGGAAGGCGTGCCTAAACGAACATTTCTACATTGGCGAGCTAGCAGGTGCCAAAGGTGGACCGTTCTACCATCTAGGGGACTTGGGGTCTCGTCTCAATCGATAGGTTTAAAAGGACTTACCGTTTCGAATAGATTTTCTTCAAAAAATGTGTCGGACCGTCTCGAGGAATCAATTGCCTCGAGAATGGGATTAGAATTGGAAAGGGGTCTTATCATCTTTGGAAAGACGTGCCTGATTGGAGTAGATTTACCATCTCGAGGAATCAACTGTCTCGAGAGAGGGATTGGAATTGGAAAAGGGACTTACTGTCTTCGAAAAGATGTCCCTAAGTTGGAATAGAATTACCGTCTCAAGGAATCAACTGTCTCGAGAGAGGGATTGGAATTGGAAAGGAGACTTACCGTCTTTGGAAAGACGTGCCTGATTTAGAATTGGAAAGGACAATGCCCCTAAGGGCATTTTGGTCATTTTGCCTCTATTTGGGCCTGGTGGGCCCGCGAAGTGAAGGGTAGACGGAATTTGGACTTAGAGAGTTGGTTTCGATTGGAATACGTCCATATTGACTTGAGTATAAGTCTAGACGAAGTGTAGACTACCGAGCGGTCAAAAATGGGGTGCTTACAATACACTTAGCAAATTCTTCACAAAGCAATTCATTAGTAGCACCAAATATGATATCATCCACATAAATTTGCACTACAAGCATATCATTGTTTTTTATTTTAATAAAAAGAGTTGTATCTATTTTTCCTCTAGAAAAACCTTTTTTCAATCAAAAACTTACTTAATTTTTCATACCAAGCCCTTGGGGCTTACTTCAAACCATACAAAGCTTTTGTTAGTTTGAAAACACGGTCAGGAAGTTTTGGATCTTCAAAACCAGGTGGTTGTTCAACAAAAAATTCTTCAGTGATAAAGCCATTTAGAAATGCACTTTTCACATCCATTTGATATAATTTAAAATCTTTAAAACAAGTAAAAGCAAGTAATAATGTAATGGCTTATAGTCTAGCTACAGGAGCATAGGTTTCATCAAAATCAATACCTTCTTCTTGACTATAACCTTGAGCAACAAGTCTTGCCTTGTTCCTTACAACAATTCCAGATTCATCCATTTTGTTTCTAAATACCCATTTAGTTCCAATAACTGGATGATCATTAGGTCTAGAAACAAGGTGTCATACCTCATTCTTGTCAAATTGGTTCAATTCTTCTTGCATTGCATTTATCCAAAATTCATCTTGTTCAGCATCATTAAAATGCTTAGGCTCTATTTGAGATAAGAATGCAAGATGATTACATATATTTTTTTTTATAGAGGATTGAGTTCTTACACCTTATGAAGGATCACTTAGGATTTGTTCCGTAGGATGGTTATGCACAAACTTCCACTCCTTAGGTAGTCCTTCATTAATTTCTTATTGATTGGTAGGAACTCCTTGTACTTCTCTTTCCTTTTGTGGTTCCTCATTTGAGCTTGGTTGGATGTCCATCTTTTCCATTCCAGATTCTAGCTCATCTATATCATCATTTGCAACATTCTTTGAAGAAGGATTAATTTCATCAAAAGTGATATGGACTGATTCTTCAACAACTAGAGTCCTCTTATTAAAGACTCTATAAGCCCTGCTATGTGTTGAATAGCCAAGAAATACACTCTCGTCGGATTTAGCATCAAACTTGCCGAGGTTGTCTTTATTGTTATTCAATACAAAGCATTTACATCCAAAAGCTTTAAAGTATGAGACATCTGGTTTCCTTTCTTTCCAAAGTTCATAGGGGGTTTTGTTTAAAAACTTTCAAAATAAAATTCGATTTAAAACATAACAAGTTGTGTTAACAGCTTCAACCCAAAAGTATTTTGGTAAACCATTTTCACAAAATATGGTTCTAGTCATTTCTTCTAAGACTCTATTTTTCCTCTCAACAACCCCATTTTGTTGAGGTGTTCTAGGAGCTGAGAAATTGTGATTAAAACCATTTTTATCACAAAACATTTCAAAAGGTTTACAATCGAATTCCCTTCATGATCAGTCCTAATAGAAGTAATTGAAATTCGTTTTTCATTTTGGACTTTTCTACAAAATTTTGTG
The DNA here is from genome assembly GCA_033060915.1 of Euryodendron excelsum. Classification (NCBI taxonomy): domain Eukaryota; kingdom Viridiplantae; phylum Streptophyta; class Magnoliopsida; order Ericales; family Pentaphylacaceae; genus Euryodendron; species Euryodendron excelsum. The sequence goes on from CM065392.1 coordinate 27,954,008, forward strand.
AAGAAAACAATTGTCTCATCCTTATGAGCTAAGAAGAATGTCCATATAAATCTAGAATAATCATCAACAATAACAAGTGCATATTGTTTACCACCAAGACTCAAAGTTCTTGTTGGTTCAAATAAGTTCATATGCAATAGTTGAAGTAGCCTAGAGGTAGTGAGCATATTTAAGGATTTGAAAGAAATTCTAGTTTGCTTACCTAATTGACAAGCATCACAAACTCTATTTTTGTCAAATTTTATCTTTGGAAGACCTTTGACCAAATCATTTTTAGAAATTTTTAAAAGTATGCTCATACTAATGTGACCAAGTCTTTTATGCTACAACCAACTTTCATCACTATTCATAGCAGCAAGACATTCTATTTTGCATGAAGATAAGTCATTAAGATTGGAAACATACATATTGCCTTGTCTATGTCCAGTGAGAATTGTCTTGTTATCATTAATGTCAATTACACCACATTTAGAGGATCCAAATACAACCTTGCATCCTTTGTCACAGAGCTGACTAATACTCAAAAGATTGTGTTTGAGTCTCTTAACAAGTAATACATTTTCGATAGAGGTAGAGGAATTCTTACCAATACTACCTATACCGATAATCTTCCCTTTATTATTGTCATCAAATGTGACGAGACCTCCATCATTTGGTGAGAGAGATGTGAATTGAGCTTCTTCTCTCATCATATGCCTTGAGCATCCACTGTCCAAGTACCAGTGGTCTTTCTTGAATTTGGCTTGAAGGCATACCTACAAAAGGGTTTATCTGACCTTAGGTACCCAAATCATCTTGGGTCCTTGGGAGTTAGTCCTCATTGCTCTTTTAGAGACCCATACATTGTTAGGAACATTTGATTTTTGTAAAGCAAAAAATCTACTAGCAATTTGTCCCTTTTTATGACAGTAAAAGCATGATATCTATGATTTTTCAGTTAAAGTTCCAAATCTGCCTTTTGAAAATTTCTTCCTTTTAAATGGATCAAAACCAAGGCCAGCTTGGTCAAGAGAATAATTTTGTTTTCCTAAAATGGCATCTAGTTTTTCTTTTCCATTTATACATCTATGAAGATTTGTTTCTAGGCTTTTGACCTTTTCAAGTAAAATGTGATTTTTTTTTGAAAGATCTTTTTGAAAAGAATTTTTCTTAACCTTATCCTTTAGGACACAAACTTCATTTTTCAAAACTTCATTTTCCTTTTGCAAATTTTCATTCTCAATAGTAAGAGTAGAGATTATCTTCTTAAGAATTTCATTTTTAATTCCCAATTTTTTAAATTCACAAATTAAGTCATCAACAGCATCTTATAATTCATTAAAAGTAAATTGGAAAGAATCAGATACCTCATTATCATCTTTATGAGCCATGAGACATAGGTTAGCCACTTCATGTGGTTTAGTTTCTTCTTCGGAGCTTGATTCTTCATAATTACTCCATATCATGACTGCCATGGCCTTCTTCCCTAGATATTTCTTTCCTCTCTTTCTGAGCAGAGGACACTCTGCTTTCATAAGGTCAGGCTTCTTGCATTCGTAGCATGTTATGTTGGGTTCCTTGCTAGGTTCTCCCTTGGCTTCATGCTTCTTTACACCTTTCCATTTCTTTTTTATAAATCTCCTAAACTTCCGAGTGATGAGAGCAATTTCATCTTCATTCTCTTCACTTGCTGATTCATTATCTTGACAGGTGGATTGGAATGCAACTACCATTTTCTTCTTTTCTTTATCCTCTTGGGCATGTTGTTTTTGTGTGAGCTCATGTGTCATTAGAGAGCCCAAGAGTTCTTCCAGTGGCAGGGTGTTGAGGTCCTTGGCTTCTTAGATTGCTATGACCTTAGCCTTCCAAGCCTTTGGCAAAGACCTTAGAATCTTCCTTAGCTATTCACTGGTAGGATACACCTTTCCAAGAGATTTTAAACCATTAATAATGTCGGTGAACCTAGTGAACATTTCAGTGATGGATTCATCATGTTTCCTTTTGAACAATTCATAATTATGTACCAATATATTGATTTTAGATTCTTTAACTTGATTAGTACCTTCATGTGTGACCTTTAATCTATCCTATATTTCTTTAACTAATTCACAAGTGGAAATACGATTAAATTCATTGAGATCAAGTGCACAATACAAAATATTAATAGCTTTAGCATTAGATTGTAGCATTTTCAGATCATCTTCATCCCATTCAGATTCTAGTTTAGGGATAACTATTTGTTCTATTCTGGAGGAAGGAGTTTTAGGACCATTTACAATAAGTCTCTAAAGTTCATAATCTACCAATTGAATGTAGATTTTCATTCTATTTTTTCAATAATTGTAGTTGGTGCCATTGAACATAGGTGGTCTATTTGTGGATTGACCCTTACCAAGAGAGCTTTTGAAATTAGTTGCCATGGATCTATTCCTAGGATGTTAAGCCTTAAAACAGGAATACTAGCTCTGATACCAATTGTTGGCCCAAAAGGCAACCCAAGAGGGGGGATGAATTGGGTTTTTTAAAGATTTATAACAATTAAGATTAATTAAAATTAATCTAAGCAATGTAATAGTGATCCAACTATATGTGATGCAATGTAATAAGTAGAAATAAAGAAAACAGAGCAATAGAAGGTAGACACAAATTTACAGAGGTTCAACCACAAACCGTGTGTTGCGCCCAGATTTTTCGCACTCGAGCAATACTCACCCAAGCGGGAAAAACATTGTACTCTCTCATTATAACTCACCCTCCTAAAAGAATGAGTGCAACTAAGTTTGAATTGAAAATAGGTTTGAATAAAGGGCTTTTGAAAAAGATTCGGAGTCGCCACCTAACTTGATTAAGGTGAGTTAGGTCACCTAAAAACTAAGCATAATCCAAAAACTACACTTAGGTTTTTGGAAAACGATTTTGAAAATATCTCCTCAAGAGAGGGTTTTTAAGGAAAACAGGTTGTTTGGCAACCTTTGGAAAACATTTATCCCTTTTTGAAAAATAACTCCTTTTTGGTCTTTGAAATCAGTGATCTTAGGTTCGGAGGTTGGTTACGTGTAGGGAAGACGCACTAAGCTATCACCCTACACCGCCCTTTCGGTACCTACATGTCAATCTACCCTAGATTTACCTACGGGAGTCTTCGATTAACATATGTTCAATCCTATTCACTTTGAAAAACAATGTTTGAAAAATATGATGCATGAGATGCAAGTGCAAAATAAGAGAATTAGAAAATAGATTTGGAAAGAGATTGATTTGATTAGAAAATAGATTTGAAGAAATAGAATTGAAATTAGAAAGTTTGAAAATTGAAAGTAGAAGTTTGAAAATAGAAATTTTGAAATTGGAATTTTGAAAGTAGATTGGAATTTGAGATGTGGAAACCGCACCCATGAGGGTGGAATTGAAAGTTTGGAAAGTGTTGTGACCGCACCTATGAAGGTTGCCTACGTGTCCCTTTGGGGGAATCAGGTCAGTCGTAGTTCGGACAAGAGTCCGATTGAAAAGAGATTGATTTGGAAATTGAATTTGATTTGAAATTAGAAAAAGAGATTGGAAATTAAAATTGAGAGGATTGGACTTGCTTTGGAAAGATTGATTTTGGAAAGATTTGGTTTTAGGAAAGATGAAGGTTTAGGAAACCTAGACTTAGGAAAGACTCAAGAGTTTAAGAAAGATTGGATTTAGGAAATGTTTGAATTAAGAAAGGTTCGATTTAGGAAAGTGCCATTTTTGAAAAGTTTTCGAATTAGGAAAGTTTTGAATTTAGGAAAGTTTTAGGTTTAGGAAAGTTTTGAATTTAAGAAAGTTTAAAAATTGGAAAGTTTTGAAAATTGGAAAGTTTTGAATTTAGAAAGTTTTGAAATAGGGAAGTTTTGAAAGTAGCAAAGTTTCGTTTTAGGAAAGGTTTGAAAAAGGAAAGTTTTCAATTTAGAAAATGTTTGAATTAAGAAAGTTTCAACTTAAGAAAGTCCTAAATTAAGAAAGTTTTGATTTTAGAAAAGTCTTAGATTTGGAAAGATTTGAAGTTTAAGAGAATTTAGAATTTAGAAAGTTTTTAGGTTTAGAAAGATTTAACTTAAGAAAGTTTCAAATTTAGAAAGTTTTGAATTTGGAAAGATTTGAAATTTAGAAAGTTTAAGATTTAGAAAGATTTAAGATTTTAGAAAATTTTAGAGTTTTAGAAAATCTTGAAATTAAGAAAGGTTTGAATTTAGGAAAGGTTTAAAAGCTTGAATTTAGAAAGTTAAGATTTGGAAAGGGGGTTGAATTAGGAAAGATTTGAAAGTTGAGTTTTAAAATTTAGGGAAGATTTTTAAGTTCAAGTTTCGGAAACTTAAGATTTAGGAAAGTGAAAGTTTAGGAAGGATTTGAATTAAGAAAGAGTTGGATTTTGAAATTTAAGGAAAGATTTAGAGTTTAGGTTTAGGAAACTTATGGTTTAGGAAGGAATTGAATTAGGAAAGGTTTGGATTAGGAAGGGATTGGATTTGGTTTCTAAAAGAGAAGATTTGATTTTGTTTCCAAAAACGGAGAACGGGACCTAGTTTCCTAAACGAGGAGATTTGATTCGGTTTCCTAAAGAGAAGATAGGACTTAGCAAGGATTTGGAAAGGGAGACTCTAGAAACCCTAGGTTTGAAAAATTATAGATTTGATGTAGCAAAAAAGTTTTGGAAACATGTATAGTTTGGATGTGAAAACAAGAGATTTTGGAAACTTAGGTTTGGGGCAAAGTTTGAAAATCATGTTTTTAGGCAGAAAATTTAGGGTTTCCTAATTGTGGTTTCTAGGGCTTGACTTGAATTCTAAGGAAAGAATTTTTGGAAAACGCGTTTTTGGAAACGAAGGTTTTCTAGAAGGGAATCCTAGGGAGGAGTTTTTGGAAAGTGTGTTTTTGGAAATATAGATTTTGGAAGGAAATCCTAGAGAGGAAATTTCTAGAAGGAAGATTTTGGAAAGAGAGTTTTTTAGAAAGGTTTTTGAAAAGAGTTTTTAGAAAGGGATTTTAAAGAGAAAGAGTTTGGGAAAGGAGTTGGAAAAGGGGGTTTTGAAAAATATATTTTGGAGGGGTGTTTTTGAAAACAATTTTGGAGAGGAGAGTTTTAGGAAAGTATGTTTGAAAAAGAGATTTTTAGGAAAGGACTTTTGAAGAGAGAGTTTTTTTTTTTTTTTGAAAAGTATGAAAATGTCTCACTTTCCTAAAGCGATTCTAGCTACAAAAGGGCTAGAACCACTTTAAGAAAGTGGTTTTGAGAACAATAAGGTTTGAAAATATAGACCAAAAAGCCACTTTTAATATAACACTTTCCTAAAGCAACCCTAGCCATGGAAAGGCTAGAATCACCCTAGGATTGTGGTTTTGAAAACAAGTTTTTGAAAAAGAGATTTTAATGCAATTTTGAAAACAAGTTTGAAAACGATTTTGAAGACAACTTTGAAAACAGTTTTTGGAAGATGCAAGATCATGATATGCACAATGCAATTTGGGGTCGTGAACATATAAGGTTAAGGCTTCACCACATAATCAAGGGGGCCGGACCCACGTGGTCTTTGGTTAGACTAGAAGAAAGCCCCCGACACGGTGACTCTCCAATAGTCCAATCCTACACATGGACCGGGAATCCCCTTGTTTCAAGCATGCAAAGAAAGGGGGGAAAGAGATTGGGGATTAAAATAGAGAAAACCCAAGTGGGTTGGAGAGAGAAGAGAGAGGGGGGAACTGCGAAAATTTAAATAGGGAGCCTACCGTATGTCTTGTTTATTTTGCGCGCCGTGCTGTCTTCGGTCTTCGGTTTTTGTCTTGATCTTCACCTCAGTCTTCAAGAGTTGTCTTTAAGCTTTAGATGGCAGCTCTTCAAGTCTTTGAAGGTGGGTTGAAGGTTAGTGTATGAGTGTATAGAGGTGTATAGGGATGTATAGGAGGCTAGGGTTTGTGTATAGTGGCTAGGGTTTGGGGAAAACCTAGGGAGGCTAGGGTTTTGGAGGTGCTCGAGCTCTGTGTATCGAAATAAAGGATTTTTAGGTTAAGTTTGCAGACCTCTTTCACGTTGAACGAGGCTCTGTATTTATAGAAGTTGGACAAGCCTGGCGCCTGTTGCAGTGGCGCCGGGGCAAAATTTACACTGGCACCACTAGGAGTGGCGCCAGGCCATTTTTTGGCTAGTAGTGGCGCCAACCAATTAGGAAAGACTTAAGGTCGGCAAGCAACGTATCTTTGACTAGATTTGGGCGCCTGTACTAGTGACTACCATGCAATGTTTAGCCTGGCTTCACTAGGAGTGACTCCGGAAAGTCCGGGAATGATTTGAAGGAGCCGGGAATGACCCGGAAGGCTGGAAGGGAGCAGGAACACTTAAAACAGTGTCCTGGAGGTATTTGATTTGGAAAGTGAGAACGAGATCGACCCTCCAGGGGCAAAACGGTCATTTTATACAGGGTTGGCTGAAACTGACTCGGAATGGTCCGGAAAGGTAAAGGAAGGTTGAGAATAATATAAAAAGTACTCTCGGGACATTACCGGTTTGATACTCAAAGCCGCTATGGTCGAAGAAGGAGACCGGCCCTCCAAGGGCAAAACAGTCATTTTGTACCGGGTTGGCCGGAACTGACTTGGAATGGTCCGAAAAGGTAAAGGAAGGTTGAGAATACTATAAAAAGTATTCTTAGGAGGTTACCGGTTTGATACCCAGAGCCGGTGTGGTTCCCGGGGCATTCGGATGCTTAGGGGCAAAATGATCATCTTGACCGAAAAGTCTCGGAAAAGGTCCTAAGGGTAGTCTGGTCATTTTTCACCGAAGTGAGCTAACAGACACTGGTGTTGGCCTGGGTTTTGAGTGTTTCCGCCACTCTCACGGTGTGAGTATTTCCGCTACTCTAACGGTTTTGTGAGTATTTCCGCTACTCTAACGGTTGAGTATTTCCGCTACTCGGATGAGGTTGAGTATTTTCGCTACTCGGACGGGGTTAAGTATTTCCGCTACTCGGACAGTTCTGTGAGTATTTCCGCTACTCTAACGGTTTTGTGAGTATTTCCGCTACTCTAACGGTTCTGTGAGTATTTCCGCTACTCTAACAGTTCTGTGAGTAGTTTTGCTACTCGGACAGTCTCGAGGAATAAACTATCTCGAGAGTGGGACTGGAAGGGGTCTTACCGTCTCCGAAGAGACGTGCCTGGATTGGAGCCGTCTCGAGGAATAAATTGTCTCGAGAGTGGGATTGGAAAGGGGTCTTACCGTCTCCAAAGAGACATGCTTGGATTGGAGCCGTCCCGAGGAATAAACTGTCTCGAGAGTGGGATTGGAAAGGGGTCCTACCGTCTCCAAAGAGACGTGCCTGGGTTTTGAGTGTTTCCGCCACTCTAACGGTTTTGTGAGTACTTCCGCTACTCTAACGGTTTTGTGAGTGTTTCTGCCACTCTAACGGTTTTATGAGTGTTTCCGCCACTCTAACGGTTTTGTGAGTAGTTTTGCTACTCGGGCCGTCTCGAGGAATAAACTGTCTCGAGAGAGGCATTGGAATTGGAATAAGAAAGGACAATGCCCCTAAGGGCATTTTGGTCATTTTGCCTCTATTTGGGCCTGACAGGCCCGCGAAGCGATGGAAAGACAGAATTTGGACCTAGAGGATTGGTTTCGATTGGAATATGTCCACAATGACTTGAAAACAAGTCTGGACGGAGTGTAGACTGTCGAGTGGTCAAAAATGGGGTGCTTACAGCTGCCCTCTTTTTCTGTCTTTGCTTGTCAAAGACAGAAAACGATAAGAGTAAGAGTCCCATGTTGACTGCGAGGCAGTCAGAGGGACGGACATTGGAAATCCTTCGACAACGGGGGTCGAAAACGGATAACAGGCCAAAAAGGCCTTCGAAAACAAGTTTTGGCGGGAAAAAGGGCAAAACTGCCCAGAATTTAGAACTGGCGCCTCTGCTAGTGGCGCCAGGCTTAAAGTTAAAACCAGAAAATTTCTGGTTCGAACACCCACGGGACTTGAAGAGTTTTTTGCAAATTTGTGAGGCATTTCGAGAAATCCGTCTTGGACATTGAAGGAGCACTCCTTGGGGACCACGGGTGATTGCCGGAGGGAGTCCACGTCGCCGGAAGTGAAAATTTCGCCAGAGAACTTCCAAAAGGTGAGTTTTCAAATTTTGTTATTTTTGATGTGTAGAACTTCGTTGGAATCATATGAATAGTGAAAATTGATGTTTTGACATGTTTTGAACACTTTGATGATGTTGTTTTTGCATTTTGATGGTTTTTTGATTGAATTTGAATGGTTTTTCATGATTATGTGAAGAGGGTTTTCCGCAGGAATAGGAAATTTGTTTCTATAAGCATGGGTATTGGGTTTTCTGGCTATGTTTTTGTGCAATGTGCCTTAGAAAAATGTGTTTAACACCCGTATGAAGTTTCGTGATTTTTTGAAAACTCGGTGAATTTTTGATTTTTTGAAAAATAGAAAAATATTTAGAAAATTGGAAAAATTAGAAAATTCAAGAAATTGATGAAATTTTTGAAGTTTGAAATTTGGAAAAATGTAGGAATATTTTGAAAACATTTGACGTGATTTTGAAAAATTTTGGAAGCCTTTTGAAAACCATTGATTCATTTGAAAAATAAACATGTGTTTTGAAAATTTTAAAAATTTTGAAAGTGTGCACGGGTGCCATTGTCATGTGATTGTAACGTTGGAAGATGCATTTTTCGTGTTTTGATGTTGATGTCATAGGTGTTGTAGGGGCCACTTTTAAACGGGACTCTGCCGAAATTTTTTAGAAATTATGGAAAGAGTTGGTTAAAATTTTTAGAAATAGAATCTTTTTGAAGGGAAAAGGCAGAGAACCCTTGAGATGTGATTTGGAGCTGGAAAATCAAGATGTGTGAAGATTTTGTCTTTGATTTGTTATTGCGAAATCCTTTATTTGTTTTGTGTTATTTGCTTGTTTTATTTTACTGTTATTTAAACTGCATGGATGGTATATTTAAATCACTTACCTTGGCTTACCTTTTCAGGATGGCAAATACAGGTGATGACGATTCTGAGAGGAGGCGCCGCTCGAGGAAGGTGGCCCGGACAGATTTCGCTGGCGGCTCTAGCCGATCTAGTGGTAGTTAACGATCTACCGGACGATCTTCGTCTAGCCAGAGCGGGCAGGAGAGTAGACTACCTGTCGACCCTTTTCCTCCGGTTGAGCAGGCTTTTGCTGAGTAGGTTGACACCGAGGAGGAGGTACCGGGCCTTGGGAACCAGGTGACCGGCTATGGAAGAGCTTCTTCTAGGCATAGGCAGACAGACGCCAACTTGGGAGATTTGCAGATACCAGATGTCCCACCTCCCGGGGATCTGGCCTATCATCCTAGTGTATATTCCAGACAGCATTTGCCACCTCCGCGGGTACATACAGCTTTCCGAGGGGCTGTTCATTAGGTGTTTGTGACCATGCAGCAGGCTGCCCCATCATACCGCGCCTTCTTGGCAGAGATCGGATTCAGCGCCTTTATGGGATTATAGGCTAACCGCCTGAACCGGCACTTGGTATTGGCACTTGTCGAGAGGTGGTTCGGGGAGACTGGGACCTTCCATTTTGTCGGCTTCAAGTTAGGCCCCACTCCTTTAGATTGGGCGATTATTACAGAACTCTCCTTTGTCGGCCGGTGGATCACCCTGCACCCGGTCAGCAGGGACGAGGCCTGCTTGCTGTTGGATTTACCTTAGCCTGAGCATTCTGCCTTCCCAGGCTCTTATATTAGTCAGAGTGAGCGTACTTTTGCTACTGAGCCATCGCCTGCCAGGCGGGATATTATGAGACGGCGACTTGTGTTGTATATCATCTTTAACTGCTTCTGCAACAACAACAAGTCACTCGTGCCGTGCCGTCTGGTGAGTATAGTAGCCGATCTGGGAGCTTTGTCTGAGTTGGACTGGGGGTCCTTTTCTTTTGGCTGCTTTCTTCGATCGATGCGGGTTCGGACTTCTTCTCGTTGGGGCAATATGACTAGCTTTTGGCCCTTCCTTGTCTGGTGGAGTTACGAGTACCTGTCGGTGCGTCGCCCTGTAGTCGTTGAGGATGATCTCTATCCTTGTGCTTTGAGGTGGGCTCGTGACCGGGTAGCCCAGCGATCGGAGATTACTGACTTCGTGATGCTCCGGGCTAACCTGGAGCTGATTAAGGTGAGGGATGTGACCTGGCGGCCCTTCATTGGATCAGTCCATTACGAGACAGTCCGATACCTGGTCCCGCTGTCCTTGTCAAGAGCTTCTTTTCTCAATGATGACACCTGGGAGTCCTATCTTGGAGAGCGGCATTAGAGGGAGTTTCACGAGGAGTTTCAATCAGCAGGGGCTCCACCAGAGTATATGTTTGGAGCTCTGGTGGCCGGAGTGCCCATCCCTTACCAGGAGAGCCAGCCAGGTGCCGAGTTCTTGCTTCCTCCGGGTACGGATTACGCTGCGCACTTTGGAGCCCATTCGGTTGGTGCCTTCACCCGGTTTGAGGTAGTAGTCGGCGGGTATGCTGTTGGGCAGGAGGTGGTTGACTTGTGGCGCCGTGCTGGAGGATATGTGCCTCAGGCCAAGTTTACTGCTGTGAGAGACTAGAGAGATCGGTACCAGATGGAGAGGGACCAGTACCAGGCCGAGGTGGCTTCTCTGACGGCTCGATTATCACAGATGGGTGGTGGGGGAGTAAGTTATTCTTCTCTTTGCTCCTTATTGCTCTGCTATTGCTTAGTTCCTTTTGTATGCAGCTGATTTCGATTTTGTCTTCCCTGCAGGATGGTGGTGCTTCGAGTAGTTATCCTCCTCCTCCGATGCCGGGTTTTTGATCCGGATGATATTGATTTCGACCTGTGAGAGATGCCCCTTGTAGAGATTCTGATTCCTCTTTGCCCCTGGTCCCTGAGATATATTGATGTTAGACAGTTTTATGTTACATAGTTTTGTATAAGGATGGATGTTTACGGTACTTAGATGCACGGGTAGACAGATACATTTATGATCTTTACAGCTAGGCATATGATCAGATGCATGTGATGTATGATGATGTTAGATGTTTATTACATGAGTTGATATTGGTGATTTCTATTTCTACAGGGAGTTATGTCCTATATATGCAAAGCTCATGCTGATTTTTATTTTTATTTTTTAACATATGCACAAGTTAGAAATATGTTAATAGAATGACACAGGGTGCTATTAGACTTGTAGCCTTGGGAATGGTAACTCCCTCTTCTTCGGGGGTTTAGCCTCTCTTCTAGCTCAACCTTACCTCGATGGGATGATAGCATTTCGTACTTTACTCAACCTCTTGATCACCTTCAACTTTCTATCTTAGGGTTAGTGTATAGGGCTATTGGGCTGAGACTCTCGACTCTCGGGGTTTTAGCAACCACTTACCTGACCTTTGGCAGAGCGATAAGTGGCCAGTCATTTCAATCCGAGAAGACTTTATTTAGGACCATAATGTAGGCTAGGTTATAGGGTTTTAGAAACAACAGGATATGTAGGCTCAAATTCAATTTTGTTTTTAGCAAGGCTTAGATCCAAACTGTCCTTAACTGTTTTTCAGTAGGATTAGCATTTTTTTTTTCTTTTTTTTTAGCTTTGGCAGTGAATCTAACTCATTTAGATCAAGCAATCTATTTTCAATCAGAGGGGACTTTAATAGGGTTGTAATGTAGGCCATGGTTTCAGGGTTTTGCAAGAAAGGGTAAAGGCTCAAACCTATTGTTTCTACTGGGTTTCCTTGTAACCTAGGATCACCTTTAAATTTCCTTCTCGCTTTTGGCCATATATTTCTCAGGGTGAAAATAACCTCGTTCTTTCACCCTTTCCATGTACTTCTTGAGATAAACATGATTTTCTTTTCTGCGCCTTTAAAGTTAACTCAATCACGATTTTCTTTAGGCCTTTCGTTGGAATCATGGTTTGGTTTTTTTTTTTTTTTTGGCCTCTTGCCCCTTGGCAACTCCTTTCTTTTGCTTTTCCTTTCTATTTCTTTTCTTTTCTTTTATAAAACGAAACAATTCTTTAACCCTTTCCCCTTAAATCTTTTCCTTGGAAGTTCAATATACCCAGTGTGGGCAGTGATCCCTAGGTTGGGGTTTTGTTAAGAAAAGATAAGTGGCTCAACAGGTTTGGCAAGGGGTTGCTTTTGACTGTATGGAAAATGAAATGAGGGCCTCTCTTCACTTTGAATTAGATTGCTTGATCCATAGAGTTTTTCAACACTATCCTAGCATGATAGAGGTGGACACCACTCCTAGAGTTCTCAACTATTGTCTGCCCCAGCGTAGGGAGGACAGTCTTGGATCAGGGTTAATAAAGAAAATTTTCGCTTTCCGCGAGGCACTAGGGGTTAAGCAAAGGGAATATGAGCACATTTAGTTATTTATTCAGTTATTTATTCTTTATATGTGGGGGAATGAAAGATGGCTCCTCTTCCTCTTGATAAACTGGCCACACATCGCTTAGCCTCAGAGTCTTGCAAGTGCTGCCTTTGGGTAGTATTCTCACTCATCCTTATTCTCTCTCTCTATGGAAGGCTGATCATTTGGCGAGTGGTTAACTCATGCTATCATCCCTTCAAGTTAGATCATTCCATAAGACAAATCATGCCCCTTGCGTAGAAAGTAGTCACTATTCCCAAGGAAGACAAGACAACAGCAATGGAATAAAAGACTGTCATTTGATTATTATTATTATGTTTACGGAAAGCATCAAGTTCAATAAGAAAATGTAAGCATTAATTTAAAAACAAGAAGTACAAGGGATAGAAAGAAAGTGGGTGAAAATACCCCTCTCTTGTACGCTTGTGTAAAGAACCCATTTTTAGTACAGCCTTGGGACAATTCCCATGTCTTCGATGCTCCATTCGCGATCTGGATCTTCTGCCAAGGCGAGACAAACAAAGGTTTCCCCTAGAGCTCCATAGATGTTGACATTGTTGATGCGGTTGTCAGCCTCCTTCTTGTTCTGTGTAGCGGGTTCTTCTGTAAACAGGGTGTCCAGCTCACCCCCTTCCAATTCGAATGGCTCTGCTTGTGCTCTTGGCTTCTCTATCCTCCAGCTCATTTCTTCATAGTTGTACTCATTTGTGGGCCAATGACTCTCTAGCAAATGACGTTTGGCCGCGGCATATTTCGGATGCAGAAACTCAGCGCCCCATCCATCAGCAACCATGTTTTCAGTAGTCTCATCTCCCAGGAACATTGGCTCCTCAATGGGCCAGTCGGAAGCATCAGGCACTTCATCAGGGTTATGGAGATATATTGGGCATAATGGGAGATCCTCCTCCCAGTCATCTTCTTCCTCGATCTCCCAATCGTCCTCATAGTCCTCGGCCTCAGGCTCGTCAAACACTCCCTCGCCTTCCATTTCTACTAGTATCATATTGACGGTGTGATCTGGCAGAGGGTTAGCAGTCACATTGGGAGTGGGAGCAGGTTTTATCGGCTGCAAATCGATGGTCTTATTGTCGATCAGGTCTTGGATCTTGTGCTTGAGAGCAAAGCAGCTTTCGGTGTCATGCCCCTGGCCACCTGAATGATATTCACATGTAAGAGCGGCATTAAAGGTCGGGGGCAGAGGGCTTGGCAACGAGCGAGCAGGGATGGGCTTCAAGATATTGTTCTTTAGAAGGCTATGGTAGGCCTCGGTTTGGGTGCAGGCTAAGGCATCGAAGGTGCAGATACGTCGAGCAGGTCTATTGAAGTTGGGTCGTGCGCCAGCGGGACCATAGTTTGGGGTTGGAGCAGGCATGGTCAAGGTGGGCAAGGGCAGTACTGGGGGTGATTGTAGTGGAGGTCGGTATTGAGGTGGTTGGCTAGGTAGAATAGCAGACACTTCGCTTTCCTTCCTGATTGTGCCCCTTGTAGTAGCCACCTTCTTGGCTATGTTAGTGGTATTTTCTCCAGTCTTGGCATAGGGATCTGTGATTCTTCCTGTCTTGAGGCTGTTTTCTATCATTTCCCCTTGCATGATGAGTTCGGAGAAGCTTTTTCCCACGCTTGTACAAAGTTTCTCATAGAATATACCTTGAAAAGTATGTATAAATAGTTGTACATACTCCTTTTCTTCCAACGGGGGATTAACTTGTGTCGCGGCCTCCCTCCATCTTAGGGTGTATGCTTTAAAACTCTCCTTCTCACCCTTGCTCATTGTCATCAAGGACCAGCGATCGGAAGTGAGATCGATGTTGTGACGGTATTGGGCTTTGAATGCATTGACTAACTCCATCCAAGTTGTGATCTTTCTTAAGTCCAGACGAGCGAACCATTGTAGAGCTGACCCGGTGAGGCTGTGTTGGAATAACTGCATAAGGAGCTTCGGGTCGTTGCCGTGTCCACTTAGTGCTCCAGCATATAGACGAAGATGAGCAACAGGGTTACCGGTACCATCGTACTTCTGGAAGTCAGGCATTTTAAACTTAGCAGGCCTTGGGTGGTTAGGGAAGAAACATAGCTCAACATAGGAAGTGAACCCGTAAGCATCATGGCCATGGAGACTTCGCAACGAATCCTCCAACCCTTGGATTTTCAGACTGAGAGGGTCTAGAGGGGCCTTCTTTGTAACGGGTGAAAGCAACATGGTCTCCTCTTCTTCAGTATTGACCCTTTTGGCGTCTTCTTTGGTTTTCCCAGCATTATCAGACTGAAGCAAGATCCTCGGATTAGCGGGTTCGAGGTCTTTAGATGAAGTCGTTGATGATGACGGGACCGCAGTAGTATCCTTCATGGCCAGAGTTTGAATGAGTTTGAGCATCTCATCCATCTTAGTCCTCATTTCATTAACTTCCTCTCGAGAGACTTGAGAGGATTCTTCAGGGTTAGCAGCCATCAGTGATGCTTTGTGCCGAGTGATAATAGGATCCCTAGGTGGATGTTGCGCTTTCTTGGGAGCAATGTTGACTCAGTGCAAGGTGACTTCTGTAAATAGAAATAAAAAGAAAGAAGAAAGAAAAAGACAAAAACACAAGTCACAAGTTAGTTTTTGGTTTTTAGAGAATTTTATGCAATGCATGTCCTAGGGTTGCCCCTGCTTGAGGGGGAGACTAAACATGATGTATTGGCTCACTTTTGGAGATAGGGGGTTTGCCCCTGTATGCAGATACCTTACCGTCAGGTAGGAACCTTCAATCATCTATGCATTCATTCATAAAAATAAAGAAGTACATTAAATTTTGTGTTTGAGATACAAAAGAATTGGAATACATTTTAATAGGGGGGAGGGGGAACACTTTCCATTGGACTTCCACATATCTACTTTTTCAAAAGGGAAACCCTAAACTACTCTTGAGTCTTCGGATTTGCCTTCCTTGGATTTGATGTTGAGGAGGTCGCTGAGAGACCTTGTTGATTGATTGCCCCTTGTCTTCTTGGCAACCCTATCTCCGTGAGCATAGAGGGATTGGGGCCCCTCTTATGGAATGAATCGAGATGCATGCAATGAGTCCTTAGGGTTACGCGGGAACCCTTAGGGTTTGGGTAGGTTTAATGCAAGGGAGAGTGACGTTGGTGTCACTCTCAATGGGTTGATCATATGCATGAGAATGCAGTGACTTGAGTTACTTGGAACTCTTGTCTTGACATGGGATATTAAATGCACGAACATGAATATGCACAAAGTATAAGGAGAGAAAGTACATGCATGCATGAGCAGTTAGACAAGCATTATAACAGTATAAACACAAGCATTATAATAGCAGGTATAAATGAAAGTAAAAGCAGTCGCCCTTTCCTCCGTGATTTTGAAAACAGTGCTCGTGTCTTAAATCCAGCAGAGGTTCGGCTATGCATGGTGTCTATATGAGTATGAGGTTGAGGGTTGACTAATGCGTCCTAAAAAGGCTCGGTCCCCGGATCTTCAAACCTAAGCCCACTCCCCGAGGTGGTGCCATGATCGGTTGGTGATTCGAGCGGGGGAACCATCAAGAGGCCGTAGGCGAAGAAACTGACACAGCATCTTGCCCACAACCAATGTACCGTTCCCTCTTTCTAACTAGAAAGGACATATCAGGGTATGCGAATATGCAGAATGCAAGTGCACATGCAGTGTGTGTGTGATTTTTAAAAGTGGAGGAAAGGGCCCAACAACTCCCATTCATCCTGTACATCACATTCATGCAAAGCAGTTAATAATGTTTAAACATAAGGTGCACCTACAAAACAAAGATGCAAGTGTCAGTATGTGGATGGCAAACAGAATACAAGATAATATGAATAAATGCATGGTTTTCTTTCTTTGAAAACAATTTTGAAAATTTAGTTTTGAAAATTTAAAGTGAATAGGATTGAACCAAGTTAATTGAAGACTCTACATGGGTGAAGGGTAAAGAGACATGACTACGGCCTAACCCTCTAAGTCTCCCCAGTGGAGTCGCCAGCTGTCGCGTCCAGATTTTTCGCACTCGAGGAATACTCACCCAAGCGGGAAAAACACTGTACTCTCTCGTTAGAACTCACCTTCCTAAAAGAATGAGTGCGACTAGGTTTGAATTAAAAATAGGTTTGAATAAAGGGCTTTTGAAAAAGATTCGGAGTCGCCACCTAACTTGATTAAGGTGAGTTAGGTCACCTAAAAACTAAACATAATCCAAAAACTACACTTAGGGTTTTGGAAAACGATTTTGAAAATATCTCCTCAAGAGAGGGTTTTTAAGGAAAACAGGTTGTTTGTCAACCTTTGGAAAACATTTAGCCCTTTTTGAAAAATAACTCCTTTTTGGTCTTTGAAATCAGTGATCCTAGGTTCAGAGGTTGGTTACGTGTAGGGAATACGCACTAAGCTATCACCCTACCTCGCCCTTTCGGTACCTACATGTCAATCTACCCTAGATTTACCTACGGGAGTCTTCGATTAACATATGTTCAATCCTATTCACTTTGAAAAATAATGTTTGAAAAATATGATGCATGAGATACAAGTGCAAAATAAGAGAATTAGAAAATAGATTTGGAAATAGATTGATTTGATTTGAAAATAGATTTGAAGAAATAGAATTGAAATTGGAAAGTTTGAAAATTGAAAGTAGAAGTTTGAAAATAGAAATTTTGAAATTGGAATTTTGAAAGTAGATTGGAATTTGAGATGTGGAAACCGCACCCATGAAGGTGGAATTGAAAGTTTGGAAAGTGTTGTGACCGCACCTATGAAGGTTGCCTACGTATCCCTTTGTGGGAATCAGGTCAGTCGTAGTTCGGACAAGAGTCCGATTGAAAAGAGATTGATTTGGAATAAAAAGATTGAATTGGAAATTGAATTTGATTTGAAATTAGAAGAAGAGATTAGAAATTGGAATTGAGAGGATTGGACTTGCTTTGGAAAGATTGATTTTGGAAAGATTTGGTTTTAGGAAAGATGAAGGTTTAGGAAACCTAGACTTAGGAAAGACTCAAGAGTTTAAGAAAGATTGGATTTAGGAAATGTTTGAATTAAGAAAGGTTCGATTTAGGAAAGTGCCATTTTTGGAAAGTTTTCGAATTAGGAAAGTTTTGAATTTAGGAAAGTTTTAGGTTTAGGAAAGTTTTGAATTTAAGAAATTTTAAAAATTGGAAAGTTTTGAAAATCGGAAAGTTTTGAATTTAGAAAGTTTTGAAATAGGGAAGTTTTGAAAGTAGGAAAGATTCGTTTTAGGAAAGGTTTGAAAAAGGAAAGTTTTCAATTTAGGAAATGTTTGAATTAAGAAAGTTTCAACTTAAGAAAGTCCTAAATTAAGAAAGTTTTGATTTTAGAAAAGTCTTTCGATTTGGAAAGATTTGAAGTTTAAGAGAATTTAGAATTTAGAAAGTTTTTAGGTTTAGAAAGATTTAACTTAAGAAAGTTTCAAATTTAGAAAGTTTTGAATTTGGAAAGATTTGAAATTTAGAAAGTTTAAGATTTAGAAAGATTTAAGATTTTAGAAAATTTTAGAGTTTTAGAAAATCTTGAAATTAAGAAAGGTTTGAATTTAGGAAAGGTTTAAAAGCTTGAATTTAGAAAGTTAAGATTTGGAAAGGGGGTTGAATTAGGAAAGATTTGAAAGTTGAGTTTTAAAATTTAGGAAAGATTTTTAAGTTCAAGTTTACGAAACTTAAGATTTAGGAAAGTGAAAGTTTAGGAAGGATTTGAATTAAGAAAGAGTTGGATTTTGAAATTTAAGGAAAGATTTAGAGTTTAGGTTTAGGAAACTTATGGTTTAGGAAGGAATTGAATTAGGAAAGGTTTGGATTAGGAAGGGATTGGATTTGGTTTCTAAAAGAGAAGATTTGATTTTGTTTCCAAAAACGGAGGACGGGACCTAGTTTCCTAAATGAGGAGATTTGATTCGGTTTCCTAAAGAGAAGATAGGACTTGGCAAGGATTTGGAAAGGGAGACTCTAGAAACCCTAGGTTTGAAAAATTATAGTTTTGATGTAGAAAAAAAGTTTTGGAAACATGTATAGTTTGGATGTGAAAACAAGAGGTTTTGGAAACTTAGGTTTGGGGCAAAGTTTGAAAATCATGTTTTTAGGCAGAAAATTTAGGGTTTCCTAATTATGGTTTCTAGGGCTTGACTTGGGTTCTAAGGAAAGAGTTTTTGGAAAACGCGTTTTTGGAAACGAAAGTTTTCTAGAAGGGAATCCTAGGGAGGAGTTTTTGGAAAGTGTGTTTTTGGAAATATAGATTTTGGAAGGAAATCCTAGAGAGGAAATTTCTAGAAGGAAGATTTTGGAAAGAGAGTTTTTTAGAAAGGTTTTTGAAAAGAGTTTTTAGGAAGGGACTTTAAAGAGAAAGAGTTTTGGAAAGGAGTTGGAAAAGGGGGTTTTGAAAAATAGATTTTGGAGGGAAGTTTTTGAAAACAATTTTGGAGAGGAGAGTTTTAGGAAAGTATGTTTGAAAAAGAGATTTTTAGGAAGAGACTTTTGAAGAGAGAGTTTTTTTTTTTTGAAAAGTATGAAAACGTCTCACTTCCCTAAAGCGATTCTAGCTATAAGAGGGCTAGAACCACTTTAAGAAAGTGGTTTTGAGAACAATAAGGTTTGAAAATATAGACCAAAAAGCCACTTTTAATATAACACTTTCCTAAAGCAACCCTAGCCATGGAAAGGCTAGAATCACCCTAGGATTGTGGTTTTGAAAACAAGTTTTTGAAAAAGAGATTTTAATGCAATTTTGAAAACAAGTTTGAAAACGATTTTGAAGACAACTTTGAAAACAATTTTTGGAAGATGCAAGATCATGATATGCACAATGCAATTTGGGGTCGTGAACATACAAGGTTAAGGCTTTACCACATAATCAAGGGGGCCAGACCCACGTGGTCTTTGGTTAGACTAGAAGAAAGCCCCCGACACGGTGACTCTCCAATAGTCCAATCCTACACATGGACCGGGAATCCCCTTGTTTCAAGCATGCAAAGAAAGGGGGGGAAAGAGATAGAGGATTAAAATAGAGAAAACCCAAGTGGGTTGGAGAGAGAAGAAAGAGGGGGGAACTGCCGAAATTTAAATAGGGAGCCTACCGTATGTCTTGTTTATTTTGCGCGCCGTGCTGTCTTCGGTCTTCGGTCTTTGTCTTGATCTTCACCCTTAGTCTTCAAGAGTTGTCTTCAAGCTTTAGATGGCAGCTCTTCAAGTCTTTGAAGGTGGGTTGAAGGCTAGTGTATGAGTGTATAGAGGTGTATAGGGATGTATAGGAGGCTAGGGTTTGTGTATAGTGGATAGGGTTTGGGGAAAACCTAGGGAGGCTAGGGTTTTGGAGGTGCTCGAGCTCTGTGTATCGAAATAAAGGATTTTTAGGTTAAATTTGCAGACCTCTTTCACGTTGAACGAGGCTCTGTATTTATAGAAGTTGGACAAGCCTGGCGCTTGTTGTAGTGGTGCCAGGGCAAAATTTACACTGGCGCCACTAAGAGTGGCGCCAGCCAATTAGGAAATACTTAAGGTCGGCAAGCAACGTATCTTTGACTAGATTTGGGCGCCTGTACTAGTGACTACCATGCAATCTTTAGCCTGGCTTCACTAAGAGTGACTCCGGAAAGTCCGGGAATGATTTGAAGGAGCTGGGAATGACCCGGAAGGCCGGAAGGGAGCAGGAACACTTAAAATAGTGTCCTGGAGGTATTTGATTTGGAAAGTGAGGATAAGGTGGGTCGAAAAGTTTGACCGGGTCTTTAGGGGCAAAACGGTCAATCGGACCGGAAAACTGCCGGGGCGAACTCGGATTGTCCCGGGAAAAGACTTGGGATCTGGAAACATTATTTAGAATGTTCCCAGAGGTTGCCGGTTTGATTCCCAGGGCCGGCGTGGTCGAAAATGGAGACCGGCCCACCAGGGGCAAAACGATCATTTTGTGCCGGGTTTGCCGGAACTGACTCAGAATGATTCGGAAAGGTAAAGGAAGGTTGAGAACACTATAAAAAGTATTCTCGGGACATTACCAGTTTGATACCCAGAGCCGGTGTGGTCAAAGAAGGAGACCAGCCCTCTAGGGGCAAAACGGTCATTTTGTACCGGGTTGGCCGGAACTGACTCGGAATGGTCCGGAAAGGTAAAGTAAGGCTGAGAATACTATAAAAATTATTCTCAGGAGGTTACCGGTTTGATACCCAGAGCCGGTGTGGTCAAAGAAGGAGACCGGCCCTCTAGGGGCAAAACGGTCATTTTGTACCGAGTTGGCCGAAACTGACTCGGAATGATCCAGAAAGGTAAAGGAAGGTTGAGAATACCATAAAAAGTACTCTCAGGGCATTACTGGTTTGATACTCAAAGCCGGTATGGTCGAAGAAGGAGACCGGCCCTCTAGGGGCAAAACGGTCATTTTGTACCGGGTTGGCCGGAACTGACTCGGAATGGTCTGGAAAGGTAAAGGAAGGTTGAGAATACTATAAAAAGTATTCTCAGGAGGTTACCGGTTTGATACCCAGAGCCGGTGTGGTTCCCGGGGCATTCGGATGCTTAGGGGCAAAATGGTCATCTTGACCGAAAAGTCTCGGAAAAGGTCCTAAGGGTAGTCTGGTCATTTTTCACCGAAGTGAGCTAACAGACACTAGTGTTGACCTGGTTTTGAGTGTTTCCGCCACTTTCACGGTGTGAGTATTTCCGCTACTCTAACGGTTTTGTGAGTATTTCCGCTACTCTAACGGTTGAGTATTTCCGCTACTCAGACGGGGTTGAGTATTTCCGCTACTTGGACGGTTCTGTGAGTATTTTCGCTACTCTAACGGTTTTGTGAGTATTTCCGCTACTCTAACGGTTCTGTGAGTATTTCCGTTACTCTAACGGTTCTGTGAGTAGTTTTGCTACTCGGACCGTCTCGAGGAATAAATAGTCTCGAGAGTGGGACTGGAAGGGGTCTTACCGTCTCTGAAGAGACGTGCCTGGATTGGAGCCGTCTCGAGGAATAAACTGTCTCGAGAGTGGGATTGGAAAGGGGTCCTACCGTCTCTAAAGAGACGTGCCTGGGTTTTGAGTGTTTCCGTCACTCTAACGGTTTTGTGAGTACTTCCGCTACTCTAACGGTTTTGTGAGTGTTTCCGCCACTCTAACGATTTTGTGAGTAGTTTTGCTACTCGGACTATCTCGAGGAATAAACTGTCTCGAGAGAGGGATTGGAATTGGAATAAGAAAGGACAATGCCCCTAAGGGCATTTTGGTCATTTTGCCTCTATTTGGGCTTGACAGGCCCGCGAAGTGATGGAAAGACGGAATTTGGACCTAGAGGATTGGTTGCGATTGGAATATGTCCACAATGACTTGAAAACAAGTCTGGACGGAGTGTAGACTGCCGAGTGGTCAAAAATGGGGTGCTTACACCGTGGTCTACGTTCTCACCCCAAGACCTCCTTGAAGTCTTCTTCCACTATGTAATCACCTATTACAGGATGGGCTACTGATTGACAAAGTGTTCAACTTACTATACAAGAACTCCTCACTAAGCTCTTCAATTTCTAAGTGGTTCTGTCCAAGCTCCACTCGAACTTACAAGAATTTTGCTTTCACAAGAGAACTCTCAAACTCTCAATTACAAGTGTATAAAAGTTTACAAGTAACTAACACACTCTCTACCAAGAGTAGATTTTGCATTCAAAGCTCATAGGAATAAACAAGAAGAATATTTAGGAATATCAGGTTGATCAGTCAGTGATTCTTATCTCTTGTGTTTCTCCCTCTTGATTCTTGGTTATAAATGTAGTTGGAGACTGGTATATAAACCCTTGCATTGATTCCATCCGTTGGAGGTAGTTGGGCTTCATTAATGCACGTCCAGTCCGTTATAACGTTAGGAAAACTAGCCGTTATATCCAAGAAGTCACCTCCAAGTTTGTGGAGTCGACACTTTCAACTTCTGCATTTACTAGATGTTGTTCATTGAATTCATGTGTCCGCTCTTCATATCGATGAGGCGACTCATTGTTCATTCTGTCTTCACATCTTCGGCTTCTGCTGTCATGAGGCAACTCTTTATCTTCAGGTGTCCGCTCATTAATCATGTCATCTTTAATCCTTTTACTTCTGCTGTCAAGAGGCGACTCTTCGTCTTCATGTGTCCGCTCATTGATCATGTCATCTTCGAGCCATGGCGTCTGTCTCCATGAGGCGACTCTTTATTTCAATAAGTCCACTCTTTGTCTATATGGTCTCCAGGCTTTTTGCTTTTGTGATCAAAAGGTGACTCTTCATCTTTCATGAGTCCACTCATTGTTCATTTTGTCTTTAAGCCTTTTGCTTCTGTAATCAAGAGGCTACTCCTCATTTCCATGAGTCCCCTCATTGTCTAGAAATCTGCTTTCTGACTTCTAATGATCTAGTTCATCTCAGCACTAATATAAGATCTTCAAGGAGTATTTCTTAGGGGTATGATGATCAATCAAATCTCTTTAACTCATCAGAGTTAACTTCTATTCAATTTGGATTGAATTAATCATTAGATATTTATTTTCTCTTGACTCTTTAACTGTCAAAGCTTCATTTGGTCAATGTACATCGTTTCTTCTTCATTTGCAAAGCTTTCTTTTTCATTGCAGAATATCTTCTTCAATGCCAAGCTTCCTCAATTATGTAGAGCTTTACAATGCTTCATTGCCAAGTTCTTCTCTTTGATAGCAATTCTTCTTTCTTCTTTACAGATCACTTCAGTGAGACTTTTGCAGACTTGATGAAATCTCTTCATACATCTAGTCTTTATTGATTCTTTACATTGTAAAAGATTTCTTAACTTGGATTCCATGTAGAGATCAGATAATTATTGTGAGCCATCTTCTCAGCAACTTCAATCACATATCTGAATTGATCTTTGCATTCTTGATGAAGTTTGCTCATGAGCATTTTCAATTTCTTCAACACTCAATTCATCTTCAACTGATCTTTGCATTCTTGATAAGATCTTCGTTTGGCATTTACAACATCTCCACAATCAAATCGTCTTTAACTGAACATTACACTTTCTGATGAAGTCTACATTATTTCTTGAGTGCAAATTAGTCTTCATTGAGTCCATGCACACTTTGATAAAAGCTTTGTTTGAACACCTTCAATCTCTTCGAATGTAAGACATTTGTTTGAAGTGGAGATAGACATCACTTCCCTGTTTGGTTCATTGCATAGCTCTTGAATTTGTTGTGCATTATTTTTGACATGCATTAGACTTAAGATTGAACTTTAAGTCTAAATTATGAACTTTGTTAATCTGTACACTAGGTAGATTCATTAGTAATATAACATAAGATTTAGTTATCATCAAAATCAATATGGGAATTAACCTTGAGTCAACACGGATCAACCTTGAGTCAACAATGAGTACCTGCCTATTCGTCGCCCTGCAGTTGTTGATGATGACCTTTATCCTCTTGCTTTGAGGTGGGCTCGTGACCGGGTGGCCCAGCGATCGGAGATTACTGACTTCGTGACGCTACGGGCAAACCTGGAGTTGATTAAGGTGAGGGATGTGACTTGGCGGCCTTTTATCGGGTTAGTTCATTATGGGACAGTGTGGTACTTGGTCCCGTTGTCCCTGTCAAGCGCTGCTTTTCTCAGTGATGATACTTGGGAGTCCTATCTCGGAGAGCGACACTGGCGGCAGTTTCATGAGGAGTTCCGATCAGCAGGAGCTTCGCCGGAGTATATGTTTGGTGCCTTGGTGGCGGGAGTGCCTATCTCTTATCAGGAGCAGCAGCCGAGTGCCGAGTTCTTGCTTCCTCCGGGTATAGATTATGCTACGCACTTTGGGGCTCATTCTGTCAGTGCCTTCACCCGGTTTGAGGTAGTAGTCGGCAAATACATTGTGGGCCAGGAGGTGGTTGACTTGTGGCACCGTACCGGGGGATATGTGCCCCAGGTTGAGTTTGCTGTTGTGAGGGACTAGAGGGATCAATACCAAATGGAGCTAGATCAGTATCAGGCAGAGGTAGCATCCTTGACGGCTCGAATAGCCCAGATGGGAGGTGGCGGGGTATTACGTCTTTTCTCTCCTTATTCTTGCTCTGTTGTTGTTTAGTTCTTCTTTCATGTGGCTGATTTCGGTTCTATCTTCTCTGCAGGATGCTGGTGTTTTTAGTAGTTATCCGCCTCCTCCGATGCTGGGTTTCGGGGATTTCAATCCAGATGACATTGACTTTGACCTTTGATAGATGCCTCTTGTGGATACTCTGATTTTCCCTTGCCCCTATTTCTGAGATGTATTTATGTTAGACAGTTTTATTTTGATGGATATTTTTGATATTTAAATGCATGGATAGACAGATACATTTATGATCTTTACAGCTAGGCATATGATCAGATGCATGTGATGAATGATGATGTTATGTATCTATTACATGAGTTGATGTTGGTGACTTCTGTTTTTAAATGGAGTTATGTCCTATACGAAGCTTATACAATTTTTTTTTTTTTAGATATGCACATATTAGAAATACATTAACTAACAGAATGACAAGGGGTGCTGTCGAACTTGGCATCTTTGGAATGGTAACTCCTTCATTTTCAGGGGTCTGGCCTCTCCTCTAGCTCGACTTTACCTTGATTGGATGATAGCACTTCACGCCTTTCTCAACCTTTTGATCACCTCTAACTCTCTGTCTCGGGGTTAGTGTATATGATTATTAGGCTGAAACTCTCGACTCTCAGGGTTTTAGCAACAGCTTACCTGACCTTTAACAAAGCGATAAGTGGCCAGCCCTTTCAATTTGAGGAGACTTTGTTTTAGGACCATAATGTAGGCTAGGTTACGGGGTTTTCGAAACAATGGAATATGTAAGCTCAAATTCAATGTTGTTTTCAATAGGGTTTAGATCCATACCATCCTTGACTATTTTTCCTCTAGTAGGGTTAGCATCTGTTCTTAGCTTTGGCAGCGTATTTAGCTCATTTAGATCAAGCAATCCATTTTCAATCAGAGTGGACTTCCGTAGGGTTGTAATGTAGGCCATAGTTTTGGGGTTTTGCAAGAAAGAGTAAAGGCTTGAACGTATTGTTTCTATTGGGTTTCTTTGTAACCCATGATCACCTTTAAATTTTCTTCTTGCTTTTACTATACCCTTCTCAGGGTGACAATGAATCTTTTTTTTTCACCCTTTCTATATGCTTTTTAAGATAAACATGACTCTCTTCTCTTTCGATCTTCTTATTATACTTTTAAAGATGACTCAATCATGGTTTTCTTTAGGCCTTTCTTTTTCAGGCCTCTTGCCCCTTGACAACTTTTTTCCTTCATTTTTTTCCTTTTATCTCTTTTCTTTCCAAACCATTCTACAGCCCCCTTTTTTGTTTTAGACTTTTTCCTTAGTAGTTCAATCTGACCCAATGTGGGCGGTGTTTCCTAGGTTGGGATTTTCTCGAAGAAGATAAGCGGCTCAACGGGTTTGGCAAGGGGTTGCTTTTGACTGTTTAGGAAATGAAATGAGAGCCTCTCTTCACTTTGAATTAGATTGCTTGATCTATAGAGCCTTCAATGCTGCCTTAGCACAGTGGGGGTGGATACCATTCCTAGAGTTCTCAAATATTGTCTGCCCCAATGTGGGGAGGACAGTCTTGAATCAGGGTTGACAAGGAAAATTTTTGCTTTCTGCGAGGCACTAGGGGTTTAGCAATGGGATATAAGCATTATTTATTTATTTATATGTGAGGAAGTAAAAGATGGTTCCTCTTCATTTTGATAAACTGACCACATATCGCTTAGCTTTAGTGTCTTGCAAGTGTCACCTTTAGATAGTTTCCTCACTCATCCTTATCCTCTTTTTCTTTGGAAAACTGATCATTTGGTGAGTGGTTAACTCACACTATCATCCCTTCAAGTCGGATCATTCCATAAGATAAACCATGCCCCTTGCGTAGAAAGTAGCTACCATTCCCAAGAGAAGAGAAGACAACATGGATGGAATAAAATGCTATCATTTGATTATTATTATCAATTTTTATGGAAAGCATAGAGTTCTTAAGCAAAAAAAAAAAAAAAAACAAACTGTAAACATCAATTTAAAGATAGGAAATAAAAGGGATAGAAAAAAAGTGGGTGAGAACACCCCTCTCTTGTACGCTTTTGAAGGGATTCCTGTTTCAGAAAGGCCTCGAGACAATGCCTACATCTTTGATACTCCATTCGTGATTCAGGTCCTTGGTTAGGACAAGATAGGCGAAGGCTTCTGCTAGAACTCTGGACATGTCGTCAGTGATGGTGCAGTCAGTAGCTTCATTGATCTCTTTCTTGTTCTTTGCAACAAGTCCTTCTGTAAATAAGATGGCTAGTTCACCTCCTTCTGACTTGAACAGGTCTATCTATTCTCTTGGCTCTTCTAGCCCCCACCCCATATCTTCATAGTTGTACTCAGTCGCAGGCCAAGGGTTTTCCAACAAGTGACTTTCAGCTACTGCATACTTCGGTTATAGAAACTCATCACCCCATCCATCAGTAGTTATGCTTTCGATATGCTCTTCCTTCGGGAACATTGGCTCCTCAATGGGCTAGTCAGAAGCGTCAGGCACCTCATCAGAGTTATAGAAATAAATCGGGCACAATGGGAGATCCTCCTCCCAGTCATCTTTTTCCTCGGTCTCCCAATCGTCCTCATAACTTTCGGCCGACAAACTCTCCCTCGCCTTTTATTTCTACTAATATCATGTTGACGGTGTGATCCGGCAGAGGGTTAGTGGTCACATTAGGAGTCGGAGCAGGTTTTGTTGGCTGCAGATTAATGATCTTATTGTCGATCAAGTCTTAGATTTTGTGCTTGAGAGCGAAGCAGCTTTCGGTGTCGTGCCCTTGGCCACCCGAATAGTATTCATATGTAAGGGCGGCATTAAAGGTTGGGTGTAGAGAGCTTGGTAAAGGACGAGCAGGTATGGGCTTCAAGATGTTATTCTTCAGAAGGCTATGGTAAGCCTCGGTTTGGGTGCAGGCTAACGTATCAAAGGTACGGGTGCGTCGGGCAGCTCTATTGAAGTTAGGTCATGCCCTAGCAGGGCCGTAGTCAGAGGTTGGAGTAGGCATGGTTAAAGTGTGTAAGGGCAGGACAGAAGGTGATTGTGATGGCAGTCGGTATTGGGGTAATTGGCCAGGCAGGACAGTATATTGGGGGGATTGGCCAGGCAGGATGGCAAACACCTCACTTTCCTTCTTGATTGTGCCCCTTATAATAGCCACATTCTTGGCTATGTTGGCGGTGTACTCTCCAGTCCTGGCATAGGGGTCCATAATACTCCCTGTCTTAAGGCCGTTTTCTATTATCTCCCCTTGCATGATGAGCTTGGAGAAGCTTTTCTATACACTTATGCAGAGCTTCTCATAGTATATACTTTGAAAAGTATGTACGAACAGTTGCACGTACTCCATTTCTTCCAATGGGGGATTGACGTGTGGGGCAGCTTCTCTCCATCTCAAGGCATACTTCTTGAAGCTTTCCTTTTCACCTTTGCTCATAGTCATCAGGGACCATCGGTTAGAGGTGAGATCAATATTGTGATGATATTGGGTTTTAAATGCATTGACTAGCTCGATCCAGGTTGTGATCTTCCTTAAGTCTAGACGAGCAAACCATTATAAAGCAGACCCTGTGAGGCTATGTTGGAATAGCTGCATGAGGAGTTTTGAATCATTGTTGTGACCACTTAGTGCTTCATCGTGGAGAGGAAGATGAGCAACGGGGTTACCAGTGCCATCATACTTCTGGAAGTTAGGCATTTTGAACCTAGCAGGTCTCGGGTGGTCAGGAAAGAAGTAGAGCTCATTGTAGGAAGTGAAATCGTAAGTGTCGTGGCCATGGAGACTTCGCAGCGAATCCTCTAGCCCTTAGATTTTTAGACTAAGAGGGTCTAGGGGGGCCTTCTTTACGACAGGTGAATCTAATATGGTCTCCTCCTCTTCAGTGCTGATCCCTTTGGCATTTTCTTTAGTCCTCCGAACATTGTCAAACTGAAGCACGATCCTTGGATTAGCGGGTTCAGGGTCCTTGGACGAAGTCATAGATGATGATGGGACTGCAGCAGCATCCTTCATAGCCACAGTTTGAATGAGTTTGAGCATCTCATCCATCTTGGTCATCATTTCGTTGACCTCTTCTCAAGAAACTTGAGATGATTCTTTAAGGTTAGCAGCCATCAGGGATGGTCTTTGCCGGGTGATAATGGGATCCCTAGGTGGATGTTGCCCCTTCTTGGGAGCAATGTTGACTCAGTGCAAGGTGATCTCTGTAAATAAAAAGGAAGAAAGAAAAAAACAAAAACACAAATCATAAGTCAGTTTCTGGTTTTTTAGAGAACTCTATGCAATGCATGTCCTAGGGTGCCCCTCTTTTGGGAGGGAAGCTAAACATGGTGGATTGGCTCACTTCTCAGAAATAGGGGATTTGCCCCTGTATGCAGATACCTTACCATCAGATGGGGAACTTCATCCATTCACATATTCATCCATTCGTTCGAGAAACATAAAAAAATATATTTAACTTTGGGGTTTGAAATGCGAAAGAATTAAAATACATTTTAACAGGGAGAGGGAACATGTTTCTTTGGGATTTCTGCCTATCTAGCTTTACAGAAGAAGTCCTAAACTACTCTTGCGTCTTCGGATTGGCCTTTCTTGGATTTGATGTTGAGGAGGTTGCTGAGAGACCTTGTTGATCGATTGCCCCTTGTCTTTATGGCAATCCTATCTCCGTGAGCATAGAGGGATTGGGGCCCCTCTTATGGAATGAATTGAGATGCATGCCATGAGTCTTTAGGGTTACGTGGGAACCCTTAGGGTTTAGGTATGTTTAATACAAGGGAGAGTGAACTAGGTGTCACTCTCTTTGGGTTGATCATATACATAGAATGCAGTGACTTGAGTGTAAGCACCCCATTTTTGACCGCTCGGTAGTCTACACTCCGTCCAGACTTGTGTTTAAGTCATTGTGGGCATATTTCAATCAAATTAACTTTCTAAATCTAATCCTATCAATTCATCACTTCGCGGGCCCCGTCGGGCCCAAATAAAGGCAAATTGACCGAAATGCCCTTAAGGGGCATTACCCCTTTCCAACTCCAAATCAGGCACGTCTTTCCGAAGACGATAAGACCCCTTTCCAATCCCAATCCCTCTCTTGAGACATTGATTCCTCGAGACGGTAAATCTACTCCAATCAGGCACGTCTTTCCGAAGACTATAAGAACCATTTCCAATCCCAATCCCTCTCTCGAGACAGTTGATTCCTCAAGATGGTAAATCTACTCCAATTAGGCACGTCTTTCCGGGGATGATAAGACCCCTTTCCAATTCCAATCCCTCTCTCGAGACAGTTTATTCCTCGAGACGGTAAATCTACTCCAATCAGGCACGTCTTTCCGAAGGCGATAAAACCCCTTTTCAATTCCAATCCCTCTCTCGAGACAGTTTATTTCTCGAGACGGTTTGGTGCGTTTTTTGAAAAAAATCTCTTTGGAGCGGTAAGTCTCTTTAAACCTGTCGACTGGGACAAGACCCCAAGTCCCCTAGATGGTAGAACGGTCCACCTTTGGTGCTTGCTAGCCCACCAATGCAGAAATGTCCGTTTAGGCACGCCTTTCGAGAAAGTTGATTCTCAAGTGCTAAGTCCCTTTAGCAGCTTCCCGAGATCAGGCAGTCTCGGAAATGATCGCGAACCGTCAGAGTAGCGGAAATACTCACAAACATCACAACTGTCAGAGTAGCGGAAATACTCACAAATAGGTCGATATAGGGAATTGCTAACAAACCCTTGTATCACGCGACCGCCGTCAAAGTGGCGGAAACACTCAAAACCCATGTCAACACCAGTGCCTACTAGCCCATTTCGATGAAAATGACCAAACTGCCCATTGGGCCTTTTCCGACACATTTCTTGAAAACACACCTGAGTCCTCAGAACGGTGAGTCCATCTGTCTAAGATTGTCTTAAAAGCAGTTCGGCATGATTAGGTGCCTTCTAGTCAGTTTTGGGCTAATTCTGAGACTTTCCGATCAAGATGACCATTTTGCCCCAAGGCATCTGAACGCCCCAGGACCCACACCAGCTCTGGGTATTGTCGCGCCCAGATTTTTCGCACTCGAGGAATACTCACACAAGTGGGAAAAATGTTGTACTCTCTCGTTAGAACTCACCCTCCTAAAAGAATGAGTGTGACTAGGTTTGAATTGAAAATAGGTTTGAATAAAGGGCTTTTGAAAAAGATTCGGAGTCGCCACCTAACTTAATTAAGGTGAGTTAGGTCACCTAAAAACTAAGCATAATCCGAAAACTACATTTAGGGTTTTTTTAAAAAAAACAATTTGAAAATATCTCCTCGAAAGAGGGTTTTTAAAGAAAACAGGTTGTTTGGCAACCTTTGGAAAACATTTGGCCCTTTTTTAGAAAAATAACTCCTTTTTTGGTCTTTGAAAACAGTGATCCTAGGTTCGGAGGTTGGTTACGTGTAGGGAAGACGCACTAAGCTATCACCCTACCCCGTCCTTTCGGTACCTACATGTCAATCTACCCTAGATTCACCTATGAGAGTCTTGAATTAACAAATGGTCGATCCTATTCACTTTAGAAAAATAATGTTTGAAAAATATGATGCATGATATGCAAGCAATAGAAAAGAATTGAAAAATAGATTTTAAAAGAGATTGCTTTGATTTGAAAATAGATTTGAAAAGATGGAATTGAAATTGAAAATTTTGAAAATTTGGAAATAGAAATTTGAAATTGGAAGTTTGAAAGTAGATTGGAATTTGAGATTTGAAAAGATTTTGAAAACCACACCCATGAGGGTGGAATTGAAAGTTTGAAAAATATTGTGACCGCACCTATGAAGGTTGCCTACGTATCCTTTTGGGGGAATCAGGTCAATCGTAGTCCGGACTGGAGTCCGATTGAAAAGAGATTGATTCGAAGAGAGATTGGATTGGAAGAAAGAGATTGAATTGAAAATTGAATTTGATTTGAAATTGGAAGAGGAGATTGGAAATTGAAATTGAGAAGATTGGACTTTGATTTGAAGAGATAGATTTTGGAAAGACTTGGTTTTGGAAAGATGGAAGTTCAAGAAACCTAGACTTAGGAAAGGCTTGACTCGACTTGGAAGGTTTAGGAGATTAGGAAAGGTTGGATTTAGGAAATGTTTGAATTAGGAAATGTTCGATTTAGGAAAGTTTCGAATTAGGAAAGTTTCATTTTTGGAAAGTTCCGAGTTATGAATTAGGAAAGTTTTGGTTTAGGAAAGTTTCAACTTAGGAAAGTTTTGAATTAAGAAAATTTTGAAATTAGGAAAGTTCTGAATTAAGAAAATTTCGAATTTAGAAATGTTTGAAAAACGGAAGTTTTGATTTTGGAAAGTTTTGAAAAAGAAAAGTTTTCAATTTAGGAAATGTTTGAATTAAGAAAGTCTTAAATTAAGAAAGTTTTGAGTTTAGAAAAGTTTTAGATTTGAAAAGATTTTGAAGTTTTGGAAAGTTTAGAATTTAGAAAGTTTTTAGGTTTAGAAATATTTAACTTACGAAGGTTTCAAATTTAGAAAGTTTAAGATTTAGAAAGTTTTAGAGTTTTAGAAAATCTTGAGATTAGGAAAGGTTTGATTTTGGGAAAGATTTGAAAGCTTGGATTTGAAAAAGATGTTTGAAAGGGGTAGAATTAGGAAAGGGTTGAACTAGGAAAGATTTGAAGGTTGAGTTTTAAAGTTTAGGAAAGATTTTTATGTTCAAGTTTTGGAAACTTAAGATTTAGGAAAACGGAAGTTTGGGAAGGATTTGAATTAGGAAAGGGTTGGATTTTGAAACTTAAGGAAATGTTTAAAGTTTAAGTTTAGGAAACTTATGGTTTAGGAAAGTGAAAGATTAGGAAGGATTCGAATTAGGGAAGATTTGGATTTTGTTTCTAAAAGAGAAAGGTTGGATTTTGTTTCCAAAAACGGAGGATAGGATCTAGTTTCCTAAACGAGGAGATTGGATTTGGTTTCCTAAAGGGAAGATAGGATTTGGCAAGGATTTGGAAAGGGAGATTCTAGAAACCCTAGTTTTGGAAAACTATAGTTTAGGCGTAGAAAATAGGTTTTGGAAACACGTAAAGTTTTGATGTAAAAAACGAGAGATTTTGGAAACCTAGGTTTGGGGCAAGGTTTGAAAACCATGTTTTTGGAAAAAAAAATTAGGGTTTTCTAATTGTGGGTTCTGGGGTTTGATTTGGGCTCTAAGGAAAGAGTTTTTTGGAAAACGCGTTTTTGGAAACGAAGGTTTTCTAGAAGGGAATCCTAGGGAGGAGTTTTTGGAAAGTGTGTTTTTGGAAACATAGATTTTGGAAGGAAATCCTAGAGAGGAAATTTCTAAAAGGGAGATTTTGGAAAGAGAGTTTTTTAGAAAGGTTTTTGGAGAGAGTTTTTAGGAAGGTGAATCTAGGGAGTGTTTTTAGAAAGAGATTTTAAAGAGAAGGAGTTTTGGAGAGGAGTTGAAAAATGGAATTTTGAAAAATAGATTTTGGGAAGGGAGTTTTTGAAAACAATTTTGGAGAGAAGAGTTTTAGGAAAGTATGTTGCAAAAGAGATTTTTAGGAAGAGATTTTGAAGGAGAGTTTTTAGAAGGTGTAAAAACATCTCACTTTCCTTAAGCAATTCTAGCCATAAGAGGGCTAGAACCACTTTAAGAAAGTGGTTTTGAAAACAAGGTTTGAAAATATAGACCAAAAGGCCATTTTTAATATAACACTTTCCTAAAGCAACCCTAGCCATGGAAAGGCTAGAATCACCCTAGAATTGGGATTTTGAAAACAAGTTTTTGAAAAAGAGATTTTGATGCAATTTTGAAAACAAGTTTGAAAACGATTTTTGAAAACAACTTTTTGAAACCGAATTTTGGAAGATGCAAGACTATGATATGCACAATGCAATTTGGGGTCGTGAACATACAAGGTTAAGGCTTCACCACATAATCAAGGGGGCCGGACCCACGTGGTCTTTGGTTAGACTAGAAGAAAGCCCCCGACACGGTGACTCTCCAATAGTCCAATCCTACACATGGACCGGGAATCCCCTTGTTTCAAGCATGCAAAGAAAGGGGGGGAAAGAGATGGGGGATTAAAATAGAGAAAACCCAAGTGGGTTGGAGAGAGAAGAGAGGGGGGAAGTGCAGAAAATTAAATAGGGAGCCTACCTTGTATCTTCTTTAATTTGCATGCCTTGCTTGTCTTCGGTCTTCGGTCTTGATCTTCACCTTCAGTCTTCAAGGGTTGTCCTCAAGCTTTGGATGGTAGCTCTTCAAGTCTTCGAAGGGTGGTTGAAGGCTAGTGTATGAGTGTATGGGGGAGTGTATGAGTGTATAGGAGGCTAGGGTTTGTGTATAGTGGCTAGGGTTTGGAGAACCTAAGGAGGCTAGGGTTTTGGAGGTGCTCGAGCTCTGTATATCGAAGTATAGGGTTTTTAGGTTAAGTTTGCAGACCCCTTTCACGTTGAACGAGGCTCTGTATTTATAGAGGGAGGACAAACCTAGCGCCTGTTGCAGTGGTGCCAGGCCAAATTATACATTGGCGCCATTTTTTGGCTTGGCGCCACTTCTAGTGGCGCCATCCATTTAGGAATCAATTAAGGTCGGCAAGCAATGTATCTTTGACTAGATTTGGGCGCCTGTACTAGTGACTACCATGTAAACTTTAGCCTGGCTTCACTAGGAGTGACTCCAGAAAGTCCGGGAATGATTTGAAGGAGCCGGGAATGACCCGGAAGGCTGGAAAGGAGCAGGAACACTCAAAATAGTGTCTTGGAGGTATTTGACTTGAAAAATGAAGATAAGGTGAGTCAGAAAGGTTGACTGGGCCTTTAGGGGCAAAACGGTCAATCGGACTAGGAAACTGTCGGGGCGAACCCGGATTGTCCCGGAAAAAGACTTGGGATCTGAAAACATTATTTAGAATGTTCCCAGAGGTTGCCGGTTTGATTCCCAGGGCTGGCGTGGTCGGAAATGGAGACCGGCCAACCAGGGGCAAAACGGTCATTTTGTACCGGTTTGCCGGAACTGACTCGGAATGATCCGGAAAGGTAAAGGAAGGTTGAGAACACTATAAAAAGTATTCTCGGGGCCGGTTTGATAAGCCGGTGTGGCCGAAGAAGGAGGGCCCTCTAGGGGCAAAACGGTCATTTTGTACCGGTTTGCCGGAACTGACTCGGAATGATCCGGAAAGGTAAAGGAAGGTTGAGAACACTATAAAAAGTATTCTCGAGACATTGCCGGTTTGATACCCAGAGCCGGTGTGGTTCCCGGGGCGTTCGGATGCCTAGGGGCAAAATGGTCATCTTGCCAAAAAGTCTCGAAAAGGGTCCTAAGGGTAGTCTGGTCATTTTTCACCGAAGTGAGCTAACAAACATGGGTATTGACCTAGGTTTTGAGTGTTTCCACCACTCGAACGGGGTTGAGTATTTCTGCTACTCGGACGGGGTTGAGTATTTCCGCTACTCGGACGGGGTTGACGATTTGAGAGTATTTCCGCTACTCGGACGGGGTTGATGATTTGTGAGTATTTCCGCTACTCTAACGGCTTTGTGAGTATTTCCGCTACTCTAACGGTTCTGTGAGTATTTCCGCTACTCTAACGGCTTT
Source organism: Euryodendron excelsum (assembly GCA_033060915.1). Lineage (NCBI taxonomy): Eukaryota > Viridiplantae > Streptophyta > Magnoliopsida > Ericales > Pentaphylacaceae > Euryodendron > Euryodendron excelsum. Next base: position 27,988,990 of record CM065392.1, read on the forward strand.
GTGAGTATTTCCGCTACTCTAACGGTTCTGTGAGTAGTTTTGCTACTCGGACCGTCTCAAGGAATAAACTGTCTCGAGAGAGGGATTGGAAAGGGGTCTTACCGTCTCCGAAGAGACGTGCCTGGATTGGAACCGTCTCGAGGAATAAACTGTCTCGAGAGAGGGATTGGAAAGGGGTCTTTCCGTCTCCGAAGAGACGTGCCTGGATTGTGATTGTTTCCGCCACTCTAACGGTTTTGTGAGTGTTTCCGCCACTCTAACAGTTTTGTGAGTACTTCCGCTACTCTAACGGTCTTGTGAGTAGTTTTGCTACTCGGACCGTCTCGAGGAATAAACTGTCTTGAGAGAGGGATTGGAATTGGAATAAGAAAGGACAATGCCCCTAAGGGCATTGTGGTCATTTTGCCTCTATTTGGGCCTAACAGGCCCGCGAAGCGATGGAAAGACAGAATTTGGAACTAGAGAATTGGATTCGATAAGAATATGCCCAAAATGACTTGAAAACAAGTCTGGACGGAGTGTAGACTGCCGAGCGGTAAAAAATGGGGTGCTTATAGGTATCAAACCTGTAATCTCTCGAGATTGCTTCTGATAGTTATCTTAACCTTCCTTTACCTTTTCGGATCATTCCGAGTCAGTTCTAGCAAACCCGGTACAAAATGACCATTTTGCCCCTGGTGGGCCGGTCTCCTTTTTCGATCACACCGGCTTTGGGTATCAAACCGGTAATCTCTTAAGTTTGCTTCTTATAGTATTCTCAACCTTCCTTTACCTTCCCGGATCATTCCGAGTCCGTTCCGATAAATTCGGTGCAAAATAACCATTTTGCCCCTAGTGAGCCGGTCACTTTTTTCCAACCACACTGGCTTTGGGTTTCAAACCAGTAGCCTCTTGGGAACATTTTAAATAACGTTTCCATGTCTCGAGTAGTCCATTTCGGGCTTGACCCGGCGGCTTCCTGGTCTGATTGATCGTTTTGCTCCTAAAGGCTCAGTCAACCCTTCGGACACATCTTATCCTCATTTTTCAAGTCAAATACCTCCAAGACACTATTCTAAGTGTTCCTACTCTTTTTCGGCCTTTCGGGTCACTCCCAGCCTCTTCAAATCATTCCCGGACTTTTCGGAGTCACTCCTAGTGAAGCCAAGCTAAAAATTAAATGGTAGTCACTAGTACAGGCGCACAAATTTAGTCAAAGATACGTTGCTTGCTGACCTTAATAGTTTCCTAATTGGCTGGCACCACTAGTAGTGGCGCCAGAAGCATTTTCGGCCCGGCACCACTGCAACAAGCGCCAGGTCTATCCCATCTCTATAAATACAGAGCCTCTTCCAGCGTGAAAGAGGTCCAAAAACTCAGTCTAAAAACCCTAGCTTCCTTAGGTTTTCCAAACCCTAGCCTCCATACACAAACCCTAGCCTCCTATACACTCATACACACCCCCATACACTTATACACTAGCCTCCAACCCTCTATTGAGACTTAGAATTCTGCAACTATGAAGATTTGAAGATCAAGACAAAGCTCTCAAAGACTGAAACGAAGACCGAAGAAAAAGCAAGAAAGCAAGGCGCAGAAAGCCAATAAAGAAGACACAAGGTAGGCTTCTTATTTAAATTTTTGCACTTCCCCCCTCTTTCTTCTCTCTCCTAACCCATGTGTAGGATTAGACTATTGGAGGGTCACCGTGTCGGGAGCTTTCCTTTAGGCTAATCGAAGACCACGTGGGCTCGGCCCCCTTGATTATGTGGTGAAGCCTTAACCTTGTATGTTCACGACCCCAAATTTGCATTGTGCATATCATGATCTTGCATCTTTCAAAAATCGTTTTCAAAATTTGCATTAAACTTGTTTTCAAAATTGCATCAAAATCTCCTTTTTCAAAACTTGTTTTCAAAATCACAATCTTAGGGTGATTCTAGCCTTTCCATGGTTAGGGTTGCTTTAGGAAAGTGTTACATTTAAAGTGACTTTTATGGTCCACATTTTCAAAATCTTGTTGTTTTCAAAACCACTTTCTTAAAGTGGTTCTAACCTTCTTATGGTTGGAATTGCTTTAGGAAAGTGAGACGTTTTTATACTTTCCAAAACAAAAAAAAACTCTCTTTTCAAAAGTCTTTCTTTCTAAAACCCTCTTTTTCAATATGATTTCTAAAAACTCTTCTTTCCAAAGTTGTTTTCAAAATCTCTCTCCAAAAATCTATTTTCCAAAACTTCTCTTTTTAAATCCTTTCCAAACCACTCTCTTTAAAGTCCACTTTCCAAAAATGTTCCCTAGGTCTCCTTCCTAGAAAAACTCTCTCCAAAAATCTTTCCAAAAACTCTCTTTTCAAAACTCATCTTCTAGAAACTCCTCTCTAGGTTTTCTTTCAAAAATCCTCGTTTCCAAAAAACGCACTTTCTAAAAAACTCTTGTCTTAGAGCCCAAGTCAAGCCCTAGAACCCACAATTAGGAAATCCTAATTTTCTTTCCGAAAACATGGTTTTCAAACTTGCCTTAAAACCTAGGTTTTCAAAACCCCCTGTTTTCTACATCAAAATTGCATATTTTCAAAACCTCTTTTCTATGTCAAAACTATAGCTTTCCAAATCTAGGGTTTCTAAAACTTCCTTTTCCAAATCCTTGTCAAATCAAATCTTCCCTTTAGGAAACCTAATCCAATCTCCCGTTTAGGAAACTAGATCCAATCCTCCGTTTTCAGAAATAAAATCAAACTTTCTCTTTTAAAAACGAAATCCAATCCCTTGTTTTAGGAAATAGGAATCTTAACCCTTCCTAGTTCAAATATTTCCTAATTCAACTCCTTCCTAATTTTCTACTTTCCTAAATCTTAAGTTTCCAAAACTTGAACATAAAAATCCTTCCTAAATTTTAACACTTAACTTTCACATCTTTCCTAATTCAACCCTTTCCTAATTCTACCCATTTTCAAATCTTAACTTTTCAAATCTAAGTTTTCAAATCTTTCAAAATTCAAAGTTTCCTAAATTCAAAACTTTCTTAAGTTAAATCTTCCTAAACCTCTAACCTTTCTAAATTCTAAACTCTCCTAAACTTCAAATCTTTCTAAATCTAAAACTTTCTAAACTCAAAACTTTCTTACTTTCAAAACCTCCCTATTTCAAAATATTCCAAATTCGAAACTTTCCTATTTTGAAAACATTCTGAATTTGAAACTTTCCTAAGTTGAAATTCTCTTAATTGAAAACTTTCCTAAATTGAATATTTCTTAAACCAAAACCTTCCTAAATTGAAACTTTCTTAAGTTGAAACTTTCTTAAACCAACACTTTTCTAATTCGAACACTTTTCCAATTCAAAATCTTTCCTAAAATGACATTTTCATAATTCGAAACTTTCCTAATTCCAAAACTTTCCTAAAGCGAAACTTTTCTAAAATGACACTTTCCTAATTCGAACATTTCCTAATTCGAACATTTCCTAAATCCAATCTTTCCAAATCTTCCAAGTCCAACATTCGAGTCAATTCTTTTCAAAAATCTTTCCAAGCCAAGTCCAATCCTTCTTTTCTAAGTTTCTAAGTCTAGGTTTCCTAAAATCAAGTTTTCTAAAGTCAAGTCTTTTCAAATCTTCCAATCAAAGTCCAAATTTCCCTACTCTTCCAATTCCAATCCAAATTCTAATTCAATCTCTTTCTTCCAATCAACTCTTCTATTTTTAATCGGACTCTTGTCCGAACTACGACTGACCTGATTCCTCCAAAAGGATACGTAGGCAACCCTCATGGGTGCGGTCTCCACATTTTTCAAATTTCAAATTCCACAATATTTTTCAAATTTCTATTTCTACAGCTTCTTTCCAATCTCCAATCCTACAATTTTCTTCAAGTTTCTAATTTCATGATCTATTTCTATTTTGAATCTTCAATTTCAATTTCCAAAACCTTTTTTTCCAAATTCAAGCTTCTATCTCTTTCTTTTCAAATCAAATCAAGTTCTTTTCAAATCCATTTCCAAATCAAGTCTCTTTTCTTGTACTTGCATATCATGCATCATGTTAGTTTCTTTTCAAACATTGTTTTTCAAATTGGATAGGATTGAACATTGGTTAGTTGAAGACTCTTATAGGTGAATCTAGGGTAGATTGACATGTAGGTACCGAAAGGGAAGGGTAGGGTGATGGCTTAGTGCGTCTTCCCTACACATAACCAACCTCCGAACCTAGATCACTGTTTTCAAAGACCAAAATGACTTATTTTTCAAAAAGGGCTTAAATGTTTTCCAAAGGGTGCTAAACAACCCGTTTTCTTAAAAACCCTCTCTTGAGGTGGTATTTTCAAAAATCATTTTCCAAAAACCCTAAGTGTAATTTTTGAATTATGCTTAGTTTTTAGGTGACCTAACTCACCTTAATCAAGTTAGGTGGTGACTCCAAACTTTTTTCAAAAGCCCTTTATTCAACTCAATTTTCAATTCAAACTTAGTCGCACTCATTCTTCTAGGAGGGTGAGTTCTACCGAGAGAGTACAACATTTTTCCCACTTGTGTGTGTATTCCTCGAGTGCAAAAAATCTGGGCGCGACATTGAGTTACTTGGAACTCTCGTTTTGACATGAAATACGGGACGCACGGGTATGGATGCAAAGAGTATAAGGAAAAAGAATACTATTGAAGTAAATATGCATGTATGAGCAGTTAGACATACATTATAACAGTAAGGATACAGTCATTATAACAATATGAATAGACAGGTATAAATGAAAATAAGAGCAGTCGCCCTTTCGTCCATGGTTTTGGAAAATGGTGTGCGTCTTAAATCCGGCAGAGGTTCGGCTATGCATGGTGTCTATATAAGCATAAGGTTGAGGGTTGACTAATGTATCCTAAAAAGGCTCGGTCCTCGGATCTTCAAACCTAGGCCCACTCCTTAAGGTGGTGCCATGATCGGTTGGTGATCGAAGCAGGGGAATCATCAAGAGCCCGTAAGCGAAGAAACTGATACAGCATCTTGCCCACAACCAATATACCGTTCCCCTTTTCTAACTAGAAAGGTCATATCAGGGTAAAAATGCAAGTATGCAGAATGCAAGTGCACGTGCAGTGTGTGTGTGATTTTTGAAAGCGGAGGAAAAAGCCCAACAACTCACATTCACCCTGTTCATCACATTCATGTATGGCAATTAATAAAATTTAAACAAAAAGCATACCTACAAAACAAAGATGCAAGAGTTAGTATCTGGATGGCAAACTTAATACAAGATAATATGAATGCATGTTTTTGCAAACAACTTTGAAAATTTGATTTTGAAAATTAAAAGTGGATAGAAATGGATTAGTTAATCGAAGACTCTACATGGGTGAAGGGTAAAGAGACATGACTATGGCCTAACCCTCTAACTGTCCCCAGTGGAGTCGCTAGCTGTCGCGCCCAGATTTTTTGTACTCGAGGAATACATACACAAGTGAGAAAAATATTGTACTCTCTCGTTAGAACTCACCCTCCTAGAAGACCTAGTGCGATTAGGTTTGAGTTGAAAATAGATTTGAATAAAGGGCTTTTGAAAAATATTTGGAGTCGCCACCTAACTTGATTAAGGTGAGTTAGGTCACCTAAAAACTAAGCATAATCAGAAGACTACACTTACGGTTTTTGAAAACGGTTTTGAAAATACTACCTCAAGAGAGGATTTTTAAGAAACAGGTTGTTTGGCAACCTTTGGAAAACATTTAAGCCCTTTTTGAAAATTAACTTCATTTTGGTCTATCGAAAATAGTGATCTTAGGTTCGGAGGTTGGTTACGTGTAGGGAAAACGCACTAAGCCATCACCCTACCCCGCCCTTACGGTACCTACATGTCTATTTACCCTAAATTCACCTATAAGAGTCTTCAATTAACAAATGTCCAATCCTATCCACTTTAGAAAAAGAATATTTTAAAAAAATGATGCATGATATGCAAGTGCAAGAAAAGAAAGTTGAAAAATAGATTTGGAAAGAAATTGATTTGATTTAAAAAGAAACTTGAAAAGATAGATTTTATTTTATTTTATTTTGAAAATAGATTTGCGAAAAGAGATTTGAAAAGAATTACGAAATTGGAAATTAGAAAAAGGAAAAAGGTTGTGGAAATAGAAGCTTGAAAAAGGTTGTGACCGCACCCATGAGGGTTGCCTACGTATCCCTTTGGAGGAATCATGTCAGTCGTAGTTCGGACAAGAGTCCGATGGAAAATAGAAGATTTGATATGGAAAAAGAGTTTGATTGGAAAAAGGAGTTTGATTTGAACTTAGAATAGAAGATTGGAAATTGGAATTGAAGGATTAGGAAATTGATTTGGAAAGATAGAGATTTAGGAAACATAGACTTAGGAAGATAGGATTTAGAAAGGACTTGAGATTAAGAAAAACTTGACTCGAATGTTGGACTTGGAAGATTAAGGAAGGATTTGGATTAGGAAAGTTTCAAAATAGGGAAGTTTCGTTTTAGGAAAGTTTCGAATTAGGAAATGTTTCAATTTAGGAGAGGTTTCGTTTTAAGAAAGTTTTGAAATTGGAAAGTTTTGAATTTAGAAAGTTTTAGATTTGGAAAGATTTAAAGTTTAGAAAGTTTGGAAGTCTAGAAAGATTTGAAAAGTTAATTTGGAAAGTTAGATTTGGAAGGGGATGGAACTAGGAAAGGGTGGAATTAGAGAAGGTTTAGATTTACGAAAGATTTGGAAGCTTAAAGTTTAAGGAAAGATTTAAAAGTTTAAGTTTAAAAAACTTATGGTTTAGGAAAGTAGGAGATTAGGAAGGATTTGAATTAGGAAAATTTTAGACTAGGAAGGGTTGAGATTCCTATTTCCTAAAACAAAGGATTGGATTTTGTTTCTAAAAGAGAGGGTTTGATTTTGTTTCCAAAAACGGAGGATTGGATTTAGTTTCCTAAATGGGGAGAGGGATTTGGCATGCATTTGGAAAGGAAAGTTTTAGAAACCCTAGATTCGAAAAGCTATAATTTTGATGTAGAAAATAGGTTTTGGAAACCTAGGATTTAGATGTAAAGAAAGAGGTTTTGGGAAGGAAAATTAGGGTTTCCTAATTGTTGGCTCTAGGGCTTAACTTAGACTCTAAGAAAAGAGATTTTTGGAAAGTGAGTTTTTAGAAAGAGAGATTTTTGGAAGGAAATCCTAGAGAGGAGTTTTAAGAAAGTAAGTTTTGAAGAGAGAGTGTTTGGAAGGGGACTTTTGGAAGGAGATTGTTGGAAAGAGTTTTAGGAAAGAGATTTAGGGGGCATTTTTAGAAAGTGAATTTTGAGGAGAGTGTTTTTGGAAAGGAGTTTAAAAAGAAGTTTTGAAAAATAGATTTTTGAAGAGAATGCTTTAGAAAACAATTTTGGAAGGGAATTTGAAAAGGAGAAAAGAAATTTTTTAAAAAGAGAGATTTGAAAAGGGAGTTTTTCGAAAGCTTATAAAAATATCTCACTTTCCTAAGACGATTCTAACCATAAGAAGATTAGAACCACTTTAAGATTGTGGTTTTGAAAACAACAATGTTTTGAAAATGTGGATCATATTGGTCACTTCAAATGTAACACTTTCCTAAAGCAACCCTAACCATGAAAAGGCTAGAATCACCTTAGGATTGTGATTTTGAAAACAAGTTTTGAAAAAGAAGATTTTAATGCAAGTTTGAAAACGATGTTAATGCAAGTTTTGAGAACGAGCTTGAAAACGAATTTTAGAAGAATGCAAGATTATGATATACACAATGCAAGTTGAGGTCGTGAGCATACAAGGTTAAAGGCTTCAGCACATAATCAAGGGGGTCGAATCCATGTAGTCACCGGTTAGACTAAAAAAAAGCCCCTGACACAGTGACCCTCCATTAGCCTAATCCTACACATAGATCGGGAAGTCTCTTGTTTCAAACATGCAAGAAAGGGGGGAAAGAAGATGGGGGATTAAAATAGAAGAAAACCCAAGTGGGTTCAGAGCAAGAAGGGAGAGGGGGAAGATGCCTAAACTTAAATAGGAAGCCTACCTTGTGTCTTCTTTATTTTGCTTTGCTTCGCGCACTTTGCTTTGCTTGTCTCACTCCAGTCTTCGCTTCAGTCTTCAAGAGCTTGTCTTAATCTTTGAGAGCTTCAGTTTGCAGTACTTCAAGTCTTCAATGGAGGCTTTGGAGGCTAGTGTATAAGTGTATAGGAGTGTATGTAAGTGTATAGGAGGCTAGGGTTTGTGTATGGAGGCTAGGGTTTGGAGAACCTAAAGAAGCTAGGGTTTAGGGAGGCTACGAGCTTTGTATATCGAAGAATAGGGTTTTTAGACTGAGTTTGCAGACCTCTTTCATGTTGGAGGAGGCTCTGTATTTATAGAGAGAGGAATGACCTGGCGCTTGTTATAGTGGCGCTAGGCCAAAAATTCTTCTAGCGCCACTAGGAGTAATGCTAGGCCAAATATTGGCTTAGTGGCGCCAACAAGTTAGGAAAGTTTGAAGGTTGGTAAGCAACATATCTTGAGAAGATTTGGGCGCCTGTACTAGTGACTACCGTGCAATTTTTAGCCTGGCTTCACTAGGAGTGGCTCCGGAAGGTCTAGGAACGATTTAAGGGGGCCGGGAATGACCCGGAAGGCCGGAAAGGGACAAGAACCCTTAGAATAGAGTCCCAGAGGTAATGGATTTGAAAAAGGATGTCAGGGTTTGTTAGAGGGGTCAACCAGGCTAGTAGGGGCAAAACGGTCAACCGGGCCGAAAAGCTGCCAGGATGGACTCAGAATGTCCTGGAAGAAGACTCAAGATTTGGAAACATTATTTAGAATGTTCCCAAAGGTTACCGGTTTGATACCCAGAGCTAGTGTGGTCAAAAAAGGCGACTGACCCACCAGGAGCAAAATGATCATTTTGCATCGGGTTTGCTGGAATTGACTCAGAATGATCCGAAAAGATAATGAAAAGTCAGGAATACTATAAGAAGCATTCTTGATAGGTTACCGATTTGATACCCAAAGTCGGTGTGGTTCTCGGGGCATTCGGATGCTTAGGGACAAAATGGTCATCTTGACTAGAAAATCTCAAAATTGGCCCGAAACAGACTAGAAGGCACCTAATCATGCCAGATTGCTTTTAAGAAAATCTTGGAAGGGTGGACTTACCATTCTGAGGACTTAGGTATTTTCCCGAGAAACGTGCTAAAAATGGCCCTAGGGGCAGTTTGGTCATTTTTCACCGAAGTGGGCTAGCATGCACCAGTGTTGACCTAGGTTTTGAGGGTTTCCGCCACTGTGATGGCGGTCCTGTGATACATGGGTTAGTTGGCAATTACCTATATCGACCTATTTGCGAGTACTCTGACGGTTGCAATGTTTGCGACTACTTCCGCTACTCTGACGGTTGCAATGTTTGCGACTACTTCCGCTAGTCTAACGATTTGCGATCATTCCTGAGACTACCTGATCTAGGAAAGCTGCTAAATGGGACTTAGCGCCTGAGAAATCAACATTCTTGGAAGGCATGCCAAAATGAACATTTCTACATTGGCGGGCTAGCAGGCGCCAAAGGTGGACCATTCTACCATCTAGGGGACTTGGGGTCTCGTCCTGATCGACAGGTTTAAAGGGACTTACCGTTCTGAAGAGACTTTTTTCAGAAAATGTGCCGAACAGGATAGACTTATCATCTCGAGGAATCAACTTTCTTGAGAGAGGGATTGGAATTGGAATTAGACTTGAAAAAGGGGACTTATCATCTTCGAGGAGACGTGCCTGATTTGGAATTGGACTGAACAATGCCCCCAAGGGCATTTTGGTCATTTTGCCTCTATTTGGGCCTGGTGGGCCCAAGAAGCGATGGATAGACGTGATTAGAACTAGGGTTCTAGAATATATCCATATTGACTTGAACTCAAGTCGGGACGGACTGAAGACTGCTGAGTGAGCAAAAATGAGGGGCTTACAGGCTTCAGTCGATGCCCATTGACTTTGAAAACATTCCCATTATTGAGATTTTCAACTTCTATTGCCCCATTTGGTGATATGTCCTTAACAATGTAAGGTCCCAATCATCTACTTTGAAGCTTGTCTGGAAACAAGTGTAACCGAGAATTGTAGAGCAAGACCTTTTGACCAATCGAAAAAGATTTTCTACGAATGTGTTGGTCATGAAAGAATTTCATATTCGTCTTAGAGATCTTAACATTCCCATAGCCATCATTACGAAGCTCTTCTAACTCGTTGAGTTGCAACTTCTTATTTTGGCCCGTCTCATGAATGTTCTCATGAAAGTGGCAAATGGCCCAATAAGCCTTGTGTTCAATTTCAACCGGAAGGTGACAAGTCTTTCCGTACATAAATCTATAAGGAGAGGAACCTAAGATGGTCTTATAAGCAGTTCGATAAGCCCATAAAGCATCTACTATCCTTAAAGACTAATCCTTTCAGTTAGGGTTAATAGTTTTCTCAAGGATTTTCTTATTCTCCCAATTAGCTAACTCAACTTGGCCACTAGTTTAGGAATGATAAGGTGTACTAATCTTATAAACAACTGTATACTTTGTCATTAACAATCCAACAGGTCTATTGCAAAAATGGGAACCACCATCGCTAATGATAGCATATGGCATACCAAAGCGTGAAAATATATGCTCTTTTAAAAACCGGACCACCACACGGTGATCATTGGTTTAAGAGGCAGTGGCCTCAACCCATTTAGACACATAGCCTATGGCTATAAGAATGTAAAGGTAACCAAACAGACCAAGAAAGAGTTCCATAAAATCAATACCCCAGCAATCAAATATCTCGAGAACCATAATGGGGTTTAGAGGCATCATGTGCTTTCTCAAAAGACTCCCTAAACATTGACACCTATCACATGACATGCAAAAGATATGAACATCTTTAAATATAGTGGGCTAATAGAAACTGCTTCGCAAAATCTTTACGGCTATTTTGGGTGAAGAAAAGTGCCCACCACACGCTTGTGAGTGACAAAACTCCATAAGAATTTGAATTTCATTGTCGGGAAGACACCAACGAATCATTTGATCAGGATAGTACTTAAACAAATATGGATCATCGCATGAAAAATATCTCACATTTCTAAAGAATTTCTTTCTATTAAGACTGGACCAATGTGAGGGAATCTTACTGGTAGCCAAAAACTTGGCTAGATCCGCATACCAAGGAATGGTAGCGTGTGACAATGCTTGCACCTGAAAAAGATGCTCATCCAAAAAGTATTCATTAATGGGAATGGAGTCTTGAGCATCCCCATCAATAGGGAGCCTCGAAAGATGGTCGGCTACTACATTCTCTACCGCCTTCTTATCTCTGATTTCAATATGAAATTCTCGTAGCAAGAGAATCCATCTAATGAGTCGCGGTTTTGCATTGGGCTTAATAAGTAAATACTTTAGTGCAAAATGATCGGTGTATATGATGACTAATGATCCAACTAAGTATGATCTGAACTTATCCAATGCAAAAACCATGGCGAGAAGCTCTTTCTCTGTGGTGGTAGAGTTCATTTGGGCCTTATTTAGGGTTTTACTCACATAGTAAATAACATGTGGCTCCTTATCTACCCTTTACCTTAATACTGCCCCAACTACATAATCACTCACATCATACATCAACTAAAAAAAAAAGGACTAATCGGGTGATTGAATAATGGGGGCAGTGGTTAGTAGCTCTTTAAGCTTGTCGAAGGCTTTTTGGCAATCAAACGTCCATTCAAATGGAACCTCTTGGGACAATAGATGACACATTGAACAGGAGATGATACTAAACCCTTTTATGAATCGTCGATAAAAACTAACATACCCAAGAAAAGACCTAATGCCTTTAACGGTCTTAGAGGTAGGGAGCTTCTGAATCATTTCAATTTTAGCCTTGTCTACCTCTATCCCTTTGTTGGACACTATATGTCCAAGAACTATACCTTGTGTAACCATGAAGTGACACTTCTCCTAATTGAGCACTAAATTGCTCTTTTCGCATCTCACTACCACCTTCTCAAGGTGTTCTAAACAAACTTCATAAATATCACCATACACAGAGAAATCATCCATAAAGACCTCTAAGAACCTCTCCACCATATCGCTAAAGATAAACATCATGAACCTTTAAAAAAGTGGTCGGTGAATTGCATTAGCCAAAAAGCATTCTCTTATAAGTATAATTGCCAAAGGGGCACGTGAAGGTGGTCTTTTCTTGGTTTTCTAGAGCGACCTCTATTTGATTATAACCGAAGTAATCATCTAAAAAGCAATAAAAGGCACGGCCCGCCACTCATGCAAGAACTTGGTCCAAGAAAGGGAGTGAAAAGTGGTATTTCCTAGTTAGGACATTCAACTTACGGTAGTCAATACACATTCTCCACCCAATTTGAATCCTAGTAGGAATTAGTTCATTGAACTCATTTTTCACCACCGGTATACCTGATTTCTTGGGCACCACTTAGACTGCATAAACCCACTTGAGATGGGATTAATAATACCTGCATCGAGAAGTTTCAGTACTTCTCCTCTCATGACCTCTTTCATGTTTGGTGATCGTTACCTAAAAGGCTGATACTTAACCGCAAATGTACGGCCGCGATGTAGTAATAATTTCTCATAAGTACAAGGTCGATCCCATAAGGAAGATGGTGTACGTAAATAGGAAAACTTACCATGGATCAAAAATCTTAGGGAAAAACACTCCAATAAACAAAAATCTGATTTTAGGTTGAGAAAAGATTTGTTATGTAATTTAAACTAAGAAATAAAGAAAAAGTTATGGGGTCCATCGATCCAATCAATTGCATTTCTTGAAATTCCGAAGGAGATAATTTAATAACTCAAATCCTTCGACTACATCGTGAGTCTCAGATTCGGAAAATTTAGCGATAAAACCAAGAGTTCTTCAAAACTTCAACTTCTAGAATAAATCGAGTTGTTAGAATCAAGGATGTACATCATCGGTTTGTGCAACACAGATACTGAACCCAACTCACGCATAAACGTTATAAGGCAACGTATATACTGAGTGTGGTATTCACACATAAGCGTTACCGAACATAATAGGACGCCCAAGTTTTTGAAGGTTTCTATAACGAAAAAGAAGAAAAAAAACTAGAAAATTTAACTTTAAAACCAAGAACATACCTCCTCTGTTCATCCAAGATCTTCAATTAATTTTCACAATTGATCCCGAGATGAAATCTAACTACTCATCATAATCATAGATACGCAAGGTTGTATTGAAAATATATTGAAAGACTAAGTAATCTGATTACAGGAATTGAAAACTGAATGCAAACTATGAATAAACTACTCTAATCTACTCCTAAAACTAATCCTAAAACCCTAGAAAAATGTCAACCCTAGAATCCCCTAATAATAACAACAATCCCAGCTTATATTGGCAGCAGAATAATAGGAAACCCCGCTGCACCATTCGAACTACCTTCGAACGGACTTTGAACACCTATTGACCATTCGAACGGTCTTCTAACGCTTTTCAGACAGATTTTATGCTCTCTGAATCTATCAAACGGTCTTCGGACCTGATTTTGGCATGACACCATTCAATGTACCGTTCGAAGGCCCCCTGTTCATAGTTCGAACCCCACTATTCATTGTTTGAACTCTACTATTCACCATTCGAACTCACTTCAAACACTACTATTCACCGTTCAAACTCACTTCAGACGCACTTCGAACACACTTCAAACGCATTTTCCAATTTAGTGCGAATTTTTTCTTTTTAAGCCAAAATTCCTGAAAACATACATAAGACTAAGTTAGTAACGAATTAGGACTAAAACAACATAATTAAACCTATTCGAAGGCTAACAAATAACTAATTAAAGCATGTAAATTGCACTTTTAGAGCACAATTACAACCCTAACTTACCTTTTGCTAGTCCCTAGGAAAATACTAAAACCAAAAACATATCTCCACTCTCGTAGGAGTCACGAGTGTATTTAACATATGCACTAAGCCTTTGAACCCCTAAGTTATCCCTAGTGGATGAGTGGTGTCTCGTGAGGGCTTACAGTGATGAATACCCACAAACATCTATCCACGTAATGTCAATACGATATCAAAGAACATGAAACATGTATTAACCTCATTCAAGTCAAGTCTCAATCTACCTAGATCATGAGTCATCGTAAGGTAAAGGCATAAAGTATCGAATAAATAGAATACATTGAAGTGTTCTACCAATGGCATATAACTCTAATGTCTTGTAACTCGTATAATTATGTCCTTTATGCTTCAACCGAAGTCTCACAAGGCATACACTCAACTTTGAACATGGACACACAAGGTCTCTCAATGGAAAGTGTAAGCACCCTATTTTTGACCGCTCAGCAGTCTACACTCCGTCCAGACTTGTACTCAAGTCAATATGGACGTATTCCAATCGAAACCAACTCTCTAAGTCCAAATCCCGTCTGTCCATTGCATCGCTGGCCCACTAGGCCCAAATAGAGGCAAAATGACCAAAATGCCCTTAGGGGCATTGTCCTTTCCAATTCCAATTCCAATCCCTCTCTCAAGACAGTTGATTCCTCGAGATGGTAAATCTATTCCAAATTAGACACGTCTTTTCGAAGATGGTAAGTCCCCTTTCCAATTCCAAATTAGGCACGTCTTTTCGAAGACGATAAGACCCCTTTTCAATTCCAATCCCTCTCTCGAGACAGTTGATTCCTCGAGATGGTTCGGCACGTTTTTCGAAAAAAATCTCTTCGAGACGGTAAGTCCCTTTAAACTTGTCGACTGGGACGAGATCCTAAGTCCCCTAGATGATAAAACGGTCCACCTTTGGCGCCTGCTAGCCCGCCAATGCAGAAATGTCCGTTTAGGCACGCCTTCTGAGAAATTTGACTTCTCAGGCGCTAAGTCCCTTTAGCAGCTTCCCGAGATCAAGCAGTCTCGGGAATGATCGCGAACCGTCAAAGTAGCGGAAATACTCGCAAACATCGCAACTGTCAGAGTAGCGGAAATACTCGCAAACAAGTCGATATAGGGAATTGCCAACAAACCCTTATATCACGCAACCGTCGTCAGAGTGGCAGAAACACTCAAAACCCAGGTCAACACTGGTGCCTGCTAGCCCACTTCGGTGAAAAATGACCAAACTGCCCCTTGGGCCTTTTCTGACACGTTTCTCGAGAGCACACCTGAGCCCTCAGAACGGTGAGTCCAACCTTCTAAGATTGTCTTCAAAGCAATTTGGCATGATCAGGTGCCTTCTAGTCAGTTTCGGGCCAATTCCGAGACTTTCCGGTCAAGATGACCATTTTGTCCCTAGGCATCCGAACGCCCCGGCAACCACATCGACTCTGGGTATCAAACCGGTAACCTTCTGAGATTGCTTCTTATAGTATTCTCAACCTTCCTTTACCTTTCTGGATCATTCTGAGTCAATCTCGGCAAACCCAGTACAAAATGACCGTTTTGCCCCTTGTGGGCCGGTCTCCTTTTCCCACCACACCAGCTCTGGGTATCAAACTGGTAACTTTCCAAGAATGCTTTTTATAGTATTCTCAACCTTTCTTTATCTTTTCGGATCATTCCGAGTCAATTCCGACAAACCCGATGCGAAATGACCGTTTTGCCCATAGTAGGCCGGTCAACTTTTCCGACCACACCAGCACTGGGTATCAAACTGGCAACCTTTGGGAACATTTTGAATAATGTTTCTAAATCTCGAGTCTTCTTCCGGGACATTCCGAGTCCGTCCCGGTAGCTTCCCGATCCGATTAACCATTTTGCCCTTAAAGGCCTGGTCAACCCTTCTCATACATCCTATCCTCATTTTTCAAGTCAAATACCTCCGGGACACTATTCTAAGTATTCTTGCTCTTTTCCGGCCTTCCGGGTCATTCCCGGCCTCTTCAAATCATTCCTAGACTTTCCGGAGTCACTCCTAGTGAAGCCAGGCTAAAAATTGCATGGTAGTCACTAGTACAGGCACCCAAATTTGTCAAAGATACATTGCTTGCCGACTTAACAAACTTTCCTAACTGGCTGTCGCCACTAGTAGTGGGGCTAAGAGGAATTTTGCCCTGACGCCACTGCAACAGGCGCCAGGTCTATCCCATCTCTATAAATATAGAGCCTCTTCCAGCATGAAAGGGGTCCGCAAACTTAGTCTAAAAATCCTATATTTCGATATACAGAGCTCGTACACTCCCAAAACCCCAGCTTCTCTAGGTTTTCCAAACCCTAGCCACCATACACAAACCCTAGCCTCATATACACTCTTATGCACTCTCATACATTTATACACTAGCTTCCAGCCCTCCTTCGGAGACTTGAAGAGCTGCAATTTGAAGTTTTGAAGATCGAGGAGGTCTCTTGAAGATTGAAGACCAAAGCAAGAAAAGCGAAGTGCGCAAAGCAAGCAAAATAAACAAGACATACGGTAGGCTTTCTCTTTAAGTTTCTACACTTTCCCCCTCTCTCCTCTCTCCTAACCCACTTGGGTTTTCTCTATTTTAATCCCCTATCTCTTTCCCCCCCCCCCCCTTTCTTTGCATGCTTGAAACAAGGGGATTCCCGGTCCATGTATAGGATTGGATTATTGGAGGGTCACCGTATCGGGGGCTTTCTTTTATTCTAACCAGAGACCACGTGGGTTCAGCCCCCTTGATTATGTGGTGAAGCCTTAACCTTGTATGTTCACGACCCCAAATTTGCATTGTGCATATCATGATCTTGCATCTCTCCAAAATCGTTTTCAAACTCGTTTTCAAAACTTGCATTAAACTTGTTTTCAAAATTGCCTCAAAATCTCCTTTTTCAAAACTTATTTTCAAAATCACAATCCTAGGGTGATTCTAGCCTTTCCATGGCTAGGGTTGCTTTAGGAAAGTGTTACATTTAAAGTGACTTTACGGTCCATATTTTTAAAATCTTGTTATTTTCAAAACCACTTTCTTAAAGTGGTTCTAACCTTTTTATGGTTAGAATCACTTTAGGAAAGTGAGACATTTTTTATACTTTCCAAAAAACTCTCCTTTCAAAAGTCTCTCTTTCTAAAACCCTCCTTGTCAACATGCTTTCCTAAAACTCTTCTTTCCAAAATTGCTTTCTAAAACTTCCTCCAAAAATCTATTTTCCAAAACTTCTCTTTCTAAACTCCTTTCCAAAACGCTCTCTTCAAAGTCCACTTTCCAAAAACGTTCCCTAGGTCTCCTTCCTAGAAAAACTCTTTTCAAAAACTCTCTCAAAGTTTTACTTTCCAAAAACTTCCTTCCTAAAATTCTTTCCAAAATACGCTTTCTAAAAAATTCCTCTTTAGAATCTTCCTCCAAAATCTTCGTTTCCAAAAACACACTTTCCAAAAAACTCTTTCCTTAGAGCCTAAGCCAAGCCCTAGTACTCACGATTAGGAAATCCTAATTTTCTTTCCAAAAACATGATTTTCAAACTTGCCTTAAAACGTAGGTTACGAAAATCTGCCTTTTCGCATCCAAACTATACATATTTCCAAAACCTATTTTCTACGTCAAAACTATAGTTTTTCAAATCTAAGGTTTCTAAAACTTCCTCTTCCAAATCCTTGTCAAATCAAATCTTCCCTTTAAGAAGCCAAATCCAATCTTCCCGTTTAGGAAACTAGATTCAATCCTTCATTTTTGGAAACAAAATCAAACCTTCTATTTTAGAAACAAAATCCAATCCCTTGTTTTAGGAAATAGGAATCTTAACCCTTCCTAGTTTAAACCTTTCCTAATCTCCTACTTTCCTAAATCTTATGTTTCCAAAACTTGAACATAAAATCTTTCCTTATTTTAAAACTCAACTCTCACCTCTTTCCTAGTTTAACCCTTTCCTAATTCTATCCCTTTCCAAATCTAAGTTTTCAAATTTTTTCTAAACCCAAACCTTTCCTAAATCTCAAGATCTTCTAAAACTCTAAAACTTTCTAAATCCTAAACTTTCTAAATTTCAAATCTTTCCCAAATTCGAAGTTTTCTAAATTCAAAAGATTTCTTAAGTTAAATTCTTCTAAACTTCCCAAATCTTTCTTAAATCTAAACTTTCCCTAATTCCAACCTTTCCTAAATTCAATACCTTTCCAAATCCAAATCTTCAAATCTTTCTTAAGTTCAAATCTTTCCAAAACTTTAAACTTTCTTAAATTTAAATCTTTCTAAAATTCTAAGACTTTCTAAATTTCAAATCTTTCCAAATCTAAAACTTTCTAAATTCGAAACTTTCTTAAGTTGAAACTTTCTTAATTCAAAACTTTCCCATTTCGAAAACTTTCCTAATTCGAAACCTTTCCTAAAATAAAATTTTCTTAATTCAAAAGTTTCCTAAGTTAAAACTTTCCTAAACCTAAATTTTCCTAAGTTGAAACTTTCCTAATCCGAATCTTTCCTAAATTCCAAGCTTTCCTAATCTTCCAAGTCCAATATTCAAGTCAATTATTTTCTAAAATCTTTCCAAGTCAAATCCAATCTTTCTTTTCTAAGTCCTTAAGTCTAGGTTTCCTAAAACCAAGTTTCCAAAGTCAAGTCTTTTCAAATCTTTTAATCAATGTTCAATCTCTCAATCTTCCAATCCAAATTTTAATTCAATCTCTTTCTTCTAATCATATCTTCTATTTTCAATCGGACTCTTGTCCGAACTACGACTGACATGATTCCTCCAAAAGGATACGTAGGCAACCCTTATAGGTGCGGTCACAACATTTTTTAAGTTTCCAATTCCATAACTCTTTTCAAATCTTTTTCCAAATCTATTTTCCAACTCTCTTTTCTTACACTTGCATATCATGCATCATATTTTTTAAACATTCTTTTTCAAAGTGGATAGGATTGAACATTAGTTAGTTGAAGACTCTCATAAGTGAATCTAGGGTAAATAGACATGTAGGTACTGTAAGAGCGGGGTAGGGTGATGGCTTAGTGCGTCTTCCCTACACGTAACCAACCTCCGAACCTAGAATCACTGATTTCAAAGACCAAAAGGAGTTATTTTTCAAAAAAGGCTTAAATGTTTTTCAAAGGTTGCCAAACAACCTGTTTTTCTTAAAAACCCTCTCTTGAGGTGGTATTTTCAAAATTTTTTTCCAAAACCCTATGTGTAGTCTTCGAATTATGCTTAGTTTTTAGGTGATCTAACTCACCTTAATCAAGTTAGGTGGCGACTCTAAATATTTTCTAAAGGCCCTTTATTCAAATCTATTTTCAATTCAAACCTAGTCGCACTCATGCTTCTAGGAGGGTAAATTCTAACGAGAAAGTACAGTATTTTTTTCGCTTGTGTGTGTATTCCTCGAGTGCGAAAAATCTGGGCGTGACAGAAAGCTCATTTTCAAAGTAAACATACAAGACATGCAAGTAGAGCAATTCTGAATCAAAAACTGATAAATTGTAAGTGTATCGACTTGGCATAGCTTCATGAAAGAAAATTTACTGTTTAAGCACAATTAGAGAATTGATATTGATGACTTATATACAAATGAATAAAAGATTCATGTTATTTTGGATATTGTGGCCATATGAATAGTGAATGAAAGAAGAGCTTTGTAAGAGGATAGAAAGAGGCAATAGATTTCAGCATATGCATGCGCATTACACATGATGATCAATGAACATTCACTTTCAAACATTCACCTTGTAAATAACTTTCAAACTTTTTCATCTTCCTTTACTTATTTTTCATTTGAATTTTTTTCTTTTCTTTTCAACTCCTTTTTTTTTTCTTTTACTTTTCAACTCCATACACTTTAAACTTCACAAAATTATGAGCAATGCACCAACTCCAGAATTTAGCATTAACAAACTTTTAAGCTCATGTGTATACGAATATCGAGAAAGAAATATAAACATGAATGGTTCAATGGAATGAAATGGCCTATACTTTTATAATCCGAAAACCACATCAAATCAAAACTTTAAAAGTGTATAAGATGTTAATAACTCCACTAATACTCAACATGTAAACAAAAATCAAGCATAATAAATCTATTCAATGAATGAAGATAAATAAAATAACCTTGAATAAATTTAAATCGCTCTCAAAAGGCGATAAAGAGGATCTAAAGCTTACAAGCTATAAAATCTCCACCTTACACGGACATGCATGCACAAGAGAGAAACATAGAAATATCATATAACATACTAGTGCACAACAATGTAAACTCTCTCTTATAATGGTTTTATGACAAAAATTTGTAATGCATTACAGCATCTGAGGTAAATCAATAATTAACTCAAACTTAATCCAATGCACGACTCAAAGTATCATCGACATCAGAAGCGTATTGACATGAATATAGATATGGTTCCTCAAGATAATCCCCAACACTTTCAATCGTAACAATAAACATAAAAAGCATATGGAAAAGTGTGAGAAATACAAACTAAAGTACCAAACCGTATGATACATTAAACATTTACCGAAGATTTCTAAGTTTCCAAAAGGTAGATCAATCATGAACTAATACCTAAAAATTACTCAATAAAGCATAACAAGATTTGATAGAATAGAGCTATTGTTGAATTTTTTTTAATTTTAATTTTTTAATTTTTTTTATGATTTTTATATAAACAAAAAGAACAAAATAAAATAAACTAAAAGAGCAAATCAAAACAAAAAGACTAGTAGTCTCTCCCTTCGCTCCAACTAGAATGATGCAATGTCCTCAATGCATCAAACAAAGAGAAACAAAAACATGAATGCATGAAAAAGGGATGGAAAAACCTGGTGGGACAACACCCTCCCCCCAACTAGGGAAGAACTCTAAAAATAAAACAAAAGAAAACAAAAACTACCTAACTACTCCTACACTACCAAAATACACAAGAAAAGACTATCAAACACCACATCAATGGTGTTTGCTTGTATGGAGCCACTTACCATTTACCAATAGTAAGGAGTTCACAATTAATAAATATCCATAAGTATGAATACTATTGAGTCCAAAATCATACAAAACATTCATGCAAGTTTGTAAAGAATAAAGAATAAAAATATAATCTGGCATGATAGGGATGTTAAAGCTCAATTCATATTGAAGAGGAGTCTGGAATATCTCACTCTCCATTACTCCTCCTTAGTCAACTTTTCTTGTTGGGAGTCCTTAATCTCGGGCTTCTCTCTCTTGGGTTCCTCTCCCTTACTCTTCATTGTTCCTTCCTCCTTTAGGTATCACTTCCTTTAGTTCAGACACCTTAGGACGAATAAGTACCTCTTCTTTAACAGCACCCTCATTATCATTCATCCTAAGAACGTCTTCCTTTGGATCAGACACCGCGGGGACGCGGATGTTCTCTATTTCATATTCAGTCTTAAGGGCGATAAAGGAGAGACCTTGGTCATGAGTACTTATATATGGACTCGTGAACATCTCATATGTAGGATCATCTCGAGGTCAAGCCAGAAGCTCTTCCTTCCCATGATCCATTGCCTCGTGTGATAATAGGGCCAATCGTTGAGTTAGTTCATCTAATTCCCGACGAATTTGTGCAAGAGTGTCAGCTTGTACCTTTGTATTAGTATCCTTAAACCTCGAGGACATACATGTGTGATATGGCATGTAAGATGACTACATGTTCTCTTGATTCTCTACCAAAGGTTGATAAGATAACGAAAGATATGTCTCGTGAAACGTGTAAGGTGAAGTAAAAGGTGTATATGAATCATAAGCATAAGGTGGAGACAAAGGTGGTGCATGGTAATACGGTTGTTATGGTGGTTGTTCATAAGAAGCATATGGTGAAGCCTAAGAGCCCCACTCTGAATAGTTTGGAGGTGGATAATAGTCTTGTGGTTGTGCTGTGTATAAAGAAGGACTTGTAGAAAGAAAATTCCAAGGACAATCCATGAATAAGATGTATGCAAGACCAACCAACAAGTATATGAAAATAACCGATCCTCCCAATCCCACAACAAAAGTGCACAAACCCAATGTTGCTTAAAGAAAAACAAAAATAAGTGCTCAAACATAAAAGATGGAACGAAGTTATCCAAATGAGCTATTGAGTTCCATTGTGTTTATAGAATGATGGTGAAGTGCTTCCTCCAAAACAGAATTTCCAAGGCTCATCCACCAACGTAGAACGCGACTGCCCCATCAATGGCCCCAAAAACTTGATCGCTCCCTAAAAGGGTGATACTTAACCGCAAGTGCACGACCGCGATGTAGTAATAATTTTTCGTAAGTACGAGATCGATCCCACAGGGAAGATGGTGTACGTAAATAGCAAAACTTACCGTGGATCAAAAATCTTAGGAAAAACACTCTAATAAACAAAAATCTGATTTTAGGTTGAGAAAAGATTTGTTATCTAATTTAAACTAAGAAATAAAGAAAAAGTCCTAAGGTTAATCAATCCAATCAATTGCGTCTCTTGAAATTCCGAAGGAGATAATTTAATAACTCAAATCATTTGACTACATCGCGACTCTCGGATTCAGAAGATTTAGCGATAAAACCAAGAGTTTTTCAAAACTTTAACTTCTAGAATATATCGGGTTGTCAAAATCAAGGACGTTCATCATCGGTTCGTGCAGCGCATATACTAAACCCAACTCACCCATAAATGTTACAAGGCAGTATATATACTGAGTGTGGTATTCACGCATAAGCGTTACCGAACATAATAGGATGCCTAGGTTTTCGAAGGTTTCTCGAATAAAGAAGAAGAAGAAAGAAAATTAGAAAATTTAACTTTAAAACTAAGAACATACCTCCTTCATTCATCCAAGATCTTCAATTAATTTTCACAATTGATCCCAAGATGAAATTTAGCTACTCATCATAATCATAGATAGGCAAAGTTATATTAAAAATATATTGAAAGATTGAGTAATCTGATTACAGGAATTGAAAACTGAATGAAAACTATGAATAAAATACTCTAATCTACTCCTAAAACTACTTCTAAAACTCTAGAAAAATGTCAACCCTAGAATCCCCCAATAATAAAAATCACAGCTTATATAGGCAGCAGAACAATAGGAAACCCCGCTGCACCATTCGAACTGCCTTCGAACGGAATTTGTACGCCTAATTGACTGTTCGAACGGTCTTCTAATGCTCTTCAGATGGATTTTATGCGCTTTGAATCTATCAAATGGTCTTCGGACTTGATTTTGGCGTGACACCTTTCGACGTACCATTCAAACACACCTTGTTCACCATTCGAACCTACTATTCATCGTTTGAACTCTACTATTCACCGTTTGAACTCACTTTGAACACCACTATTCACCGTTTGAACTCACTTTAGACACACTTCAGACGCCTTCTCCAATTTATAGCAAATTTCTCCTTTTTAATCCAGAATTCTTGAAAACATACATAAGACTAAGTTAGTAACGAATTACGACTAAAATAACATAATTAAACCTATTCTAAGGCTAACAAATAACTAATTAAAGCATGTATATTGCACTTTTAGAACACAATCATTTAGGTTTAAGCGTCTTTGCATTTGACGCACAAGCTTAGACTTTTCCTCAAGGTTTATACGGTGAGTACACATAAGAGGACTAATGCCATGAAGATCCGCTCTAGTCCAACCTAAAGCCTTCCTAAGGGATTTAAGCACTCTCATTAAAGATTCCTCTTGGCCTTCAAATAGGCTAGAGGAAATGAAAACCAGATAAGATTCACCTTCACCCAAAAACACATACTTCAAGGTGGATGGCAAAGGCTTTCTTTCTGGAATGGGTGGTTATTTCTCAGAAGGGATTGGTTTAATAGCACTAGGAATCAGAGGCTCAAATGATGGGGTTCAGTGACCCATTGGCATACATTGCTTGCTCTCTATCCCTCCAATAGTTGGATCCCCCACACTGACACAGTCATTCTCCAACTAGTCATGAGGCTTGCCCAAAACTAGAGCATTCTCTAAAGAATCTGCGAAAAAATCATGCTCAAAGTGCTTTTGGATAATAGACTCAATGAAGTCTATTTGTCTGATGTCTTCGCACTCCCCCATTTATTTAGCCACTATAAATATATTCATCTCTAAGGTCATATTCTCAAATGACAGTTTTAACAAGCCACCCCTACAATGAATAATAGCATTGGTAGTCTCTAAGAAGGGTTGTCCTAAAATGACGGGAATGTGTTGTTTAGCATTAGCGGACTCAATAAGTTGGCTATCTAACACAATGAAATCCACGGGATAGTATACATTGTCTACTTGAATGAGCACATCCTCAATAATGCCTCTAAGGACTTTAACAGATCGATCAGCTAACTCCAAAGTTACCCGAGTATGGCTCAACTCTCCTAAACCTATTTCTTTATAGATCGAGTAAGAAAGAAGATTAACATTGTCTACTTTTATACATCATAGATGTCTCTCTGACATGCAATCTCCTTTTAATAGTACACAATTCCTTCAAGAACTTAACATAGGAGGGAATCTGTTTGATAGCGTCTAAAATGCAGATATTAACCCTAACCTATTTAAAGATCTTATAAATCTCAAAATTTAGCAATTCATTCTTAGTGTAAGCACCCTATTTTTGCCCGCTCAGCAATCTTCAGCCCGATCGGACCCAATTTTCAAACATCACAACACATGTAACCCAAGACGAGCCTTTCAAACTCCATTCCAATCAACTAGTCGCTTCCCGGGCCCACAAAGCCCAACTGAAGCCATAAACATCATTCTAGGCAGTTTTTTGGGACCGGGCGGTCTCGGAACCCAACGCCATCCAGGTAGTTTTCCGAGATCGGGCGATCTTGGGGAGCAACACCTTATCAAATTTCAAATGGTTCACTTCTGGCACTTGCTAGCCCGCCAATGTAGAATGTTCGTCATTTCGTAGTTCACCGGGACCAGATGTTCTAGGAGACCAACATCCTATCATAGGTAGCTTTTTGAGACCAAGCGTTCCCAAGAACCAACACCATCCTACAGGTAGCTCTTTAAGACCGGGTGGTCTCACGGACCAACACCACACAGGTAGTTTTCTGAGGCCGAGCGGTCTCGGGAACCAACACCTAGGTTAACACCGGCACTTGCTAGCCCAACTCAGTGAAAAATGACCACACTTGCCCCCTAGGCCTCTAGGCACGTTTTGGGAAAGTTCAAAATCCCTTAAAACGATAAGTTCACCCTTCGAAAGTGCTACTAAGCATTTAGGCATACTTTGCGCGGCTTCCCGTCCGATTCCGGTCCCATTCTGGCTAACTCTAGTCAAAATAACCTTTTTGCCCCTTCATGCCCCGGCACTGCACAAATCCCACCAAACAATAAAAGACTCTCCCTAAATTATCCCGAAATGACCCGGCATGCTTAACATAGCACTCTGATCTATTCCTGACCATTTCCAGCCCAAACCTGATCAAAATGACCATTTTGCCCCTGACCACCTAAACGCGCCCCAAAACAACACCGGTCCTAGAATTTCGAACGGTGAGGCCTGTCATGCACTCCTGTTTAACCTAAAGAGGACCTTACGACACTAAACACCCCTGACTCGATAAAAGTTTCTCGGAGCATCTGCTAGAATTGCCTTTTCTCCCGATTCCCTAGTTATAATGCACTTTCAAATGACTTGAGAAATGTGTAAACTAGTGAATTCCCGAAAGCTCGTTCATAGGTCTTTCCATCAATACGGCTCGATCGGACAGATAGCTTCTCGAAGCTCCTCATCGCATGGCTCAAAAACTGTAACTTTCAACAACCCCTAGAGCGTCTCACAGACGCTCCACCAAGATTGACTTTTTTCCCAATTCCCTGATTATAATGCATCATCAAACGACTTGAGAAATGCATAAATTAGGAAATTCCCAAAAGTATTTTCAGAGTACTTTCCATTGGTACGGTTCAATCGGAGAGATTGCTTCCCGAAGGCCTCGATCATGCAACACAAAAACAGCTACTTTCGAACCCCCGCGGAGCGTATCACAGACGCTTCACAGAGATGCAATTTTACGCACATTTTCTAAGATGCTATCTCACACTTCCTAACTGTCGCACCCCGATTTTTGGGTGTCCAAGGTCCTTTCGGCTCGGAGACCCTAAAGTACGAAACTCTGTCACGAGAACTCGTCCCCTTAGAAGGACAAGTGCGACTAGGTTTGAAAATTGGTTTGACTAAGGGCTTTTTAGAAAAATAGGAGTCACCACCTAATTTGATTAAGGTGAGTTAAGGCACCTAAAACTAAGTGTTAATCCGAAGATTAAACTTAGGGTTTTTTTGGAAAAGGTTTTGAAAAACTCCCTCAAGAGAGGGTTTTTAAGAAAATTGGTTGTTTGGCAACCTTTGGAAAAGATTTAAGCCCTTTGGAAAAATAACTCGATTTTGGTCATTTGAAAACAGAAATCTATGGTTCGGGGGTTGGTTACGTGTAGAGAAGATTTCTTAAGATCATCACCCTACCCCGCCCTTTCGGTACCTACATGTCTAATCACCCTTTGTTCACTCATTAGAATAATAGGTTACCATTGTCCACTTAATATCCACTTTAGAATTTTGAAAATGGCGTTTAGTCATCACTTTTCGGAGGGATGATGCATGATGCAAGTTTTTGGAAGAAGTTTGAAAATAATAAAGGGTTTTGAAAGAGTTGGAATAGAAACTTTGAATTGATTGGAATTTTTGAAAAACGGTTGGAGTTGAAATAAAAGTTATGATCGCACCATTTTAGGTTGCCTACATATCTCGTTTGGTAAGAATCAGGTCATTCGTAATTCGAGCAAGAGCCCGATGGGAAATAGGCGCATTAGAGCCTTTGGAAGGTTTGAAGACACTTTGGGGTCTTTGAAAAAGTTTGAGACACTTTGAGGTCTTTGGAAAAGTTTAAGACACTTTGAGGTCTTTGGAAAGGTTTAAGACACTTAGAGGTCTTTGGAAGTTGAAGACTCTTTGTGGTCTTGGAAGTTTTGACTTGAAATTGGATGGAAAAGTGTTTTAAAAATGTTTTTGGATCAACTTGAGGGAGTTTTGGAAAATGTTTCGGAATAACTCAAGAGAGTTTGAGAGTATTTTTAAAGTCTTGTTTTGAAAACCTTGGAGTTATGATTTTAGAATGTTTTAATGAATTAGTTTTTAAAAGTGGTCTTTGAAAATGGCTAAGGGTTTGGAGTTCTAATATGGACAGTCTTGGAGGTTATTCTTGATTTATCACTTTTCCTTCGAATCCTTAACCATAAGAGGGCTAGAGATGCTTTAAGTTTGTGATCCTTTGAAAACGTTTTTGGAAACATTTTGGAGATGGAGTGTAAGAACATTTGAAGAGTTTATGGAGTTATCTATTTTTTTGAAATCAAGAGAGTGGGAGGTTTTAGAAGAGTGGGTTATGAGAATGGTTTAGAATTAAGTGATCATTTAGAAAAGGGTTCAAGAGTTGAAACCTTGAAGCATATTAACCTATGTTGGGTTAGCTTATGGTTAAGGGTGACCTAAGGATAACTAACTTGGGTTAGGTAAACCTAGGGTTAAGATGACTTATGGTTAACTAACTTGGGTTAGGTTAACCTAAGGTGAGTGAACTAGGGTCAAGTTAACCTAAGGTTGGGTAACTAGGGTCAAGTTAACCCAGGGTTGGACAACTAGGGTCAAG
This sequence comes from Euryodendron excelsum, assembly GCA_033060915.1. Classification (NCBI taxonomy): domain Eukaryota; kingdom Viridiplantae; phylum Streptophyta; class Magnoliopsida; order Ericales; family Pentaphylacaceae; genus Euryodendron; species Euryodendron excelsum. The sequence goes on from CM065392.1 coordinate 28,016,475, forward strand.
TTAACCTAGGATTGGATAACTAGGGTCAAGTTAACCTAGGGTGAGTGAACTAGAGTCAAGTTAACCTAAAGTTGTGTAAGTGGGGTCAAGTTAACATAAGGTTGGGTAATTATGTTCAAGTTAACCTAGGGTTGGACAACTAGGGTCAAGTTAACCTAGGGATGGTCAACTAGGGTCAAGTTAACCTAGGGTTGGATAACTAGGGTCAAGTTAACCTAGGGTGGGATTGAAAAATTGTTTTGGAAATTGGTTTAATGCATTTTTGGAAAGAGTTTTGGAAAACAAAACATGTTATACAATGGACTTTGGTGGACAACTGTAAGCACCTCATTTTTGACCGCTCGGCAGTCTACACTCCGTCCAGACTTGTTTTCAAGTCATTTTGGGATATTCCAATCAAAACCAATTCTCTAGGTCCAAATTCCGTCTTTCCATCGCTTCGCGGGCCTGTCAGGCCCAAATAGAGGCAAAATGACCAAAATGCCCTTAGGGGCATTGTCCTTTCTTATTCCAATTCCAATCCCTCTCTCGAGACAGTTTATTCCTCGAGACGGTCCGAGTAGCAAAACTACTCACAAAACCGTTAGAGTGGCGGAAACACTCACAAAGCCGTTAGAGTAGCGGAAGTACTCACAAAATCGTTAGAGTGGCAGAAACACTCACAATCCAGGCACGTCTCTTCGGAGACAGTAAGACCCCTTTCCAATCCCACTCTCGAGACAGTTTATTCCTCAAGACGGTTCCAATCCAGGCACGTCTCTTCGAAGACAGTAAGACCCCTTTCCAATCCCACTCTCAAGACAGTTTATTCCTCGAGACGGTTCCAATCCAGGCACGTCTCTTAGGAGACGGTAAGACCCCTTTCCAATCCCACTCTCGAGACAGTTTATTCCTCGAGACGGTTCCAATCCAGGCACGTCTCTTCGGAGACGGTAAGACCCCTTTCCAATCCCACTCTCGAGACAGTTTATTCCTCGAGACGGTTTCAATCCAGGCACGTCTCTTCGGAGACGGTAAGACCCCTTTCCAATCCCTCTCTCGAGACAGTTTATTCCTCGAGACGGTCTGAGTAGCAAAACTACTCACAAAACCGTTAGAGTAGCGAAAATACTCAACCCCGTCCGAGTAACGAAAATACTCAACCCCGTCTGAGTAGCGGAAATACTCCCAAATCATCAACCCCGTCCGAGTAGCGGAAATACTCAACCCCGTCCGAGTAGCGGAAATACTCCCAAATCATCAACCCCGTCCGAGTAGCAGAAATACTCAACCCTGTCCGAGTAGCGGAAATACTCTTAAATCATCAAACCCGTCTGAGTAGCGGAAATACTCAACCTCGTCCGAGTAGCGGAAATACTCACAAATCATCAACCCTGTCTGAGTAGCGGAAATACTCACACCGTTAGAGTGGCGGAAACACTCAAAACCTAGGTCAACACTCGTGTCTGTTAGCTCACTTCGGTGAAAAATGACCAGACTACCCTTAGGACCTTTTCCGAGACTTTTCGGTTAAGATGACCATTTTGCCCCTAAGCATCCGAATGCCCCGGGAACCACACCGGCTCTGGGTATCAAACCGGTAACCCCCTGAGACTACTTTTTATAGTATTCTCAATCTTCCTTTACCTTTCCGGATCATTCCGAGTCAGTTCCGGCCAACCCGGTACAAAATGACCGTTTTGCCCCTAGAGGGCCGGTCTCCTTCTTTGACCACACCGGCTTTGGGTATCAAACCGGTAATGTCTCGAGAATACTTTTTATAGTGTTCTCGACCTTCCTTTACCTTTCCAGACCATTCTGAGTCAGTTTCGGCAAACCCGGTACAAAATGACCGTTTTGCCCTTGGTGGGCCGGTCTCCATTTCCGACAACGCCGACTCTGGGAATCAAACCAGCAACCTCTGAGAACATTCTAAATAATTTTTCCAGATCCCAAGTCTTTTTTCGGGACAATCCGGGTTCGCCCCGGCAGTTTTCTGGTCCGATTGACCGTTTTGCCCCTAAAGGCCCGGTCAACCTTTCCGACCTACCTTATCCTCACTTTCCAAGTCAAATACCCCCAGGACACTATTTTAAGTGTTCCTGCTCCTTTTCGGCCTTCCGGGTCATTCCCGGCTCCTTCAAATCATTCCCAGACTTTCCGGAGTTACTCCTAGTGAAGCCAGACTAAAAATTGCATGGTAGTCACTAGTACAAGTGCCCAAATCTAGTCAAAGATATGTTGCTTGCCGACCTTAAATCTTTCCTAATTGGCTAGCGCCACTAGTAGTGGCGCCAAGCCAAAAAATGGCCTGGCGCCACTAGGAGTGGCGCCAGTGTAGAATTTGGCCTGGCGCCACTGCAACAGGCACCAGGTTTGTCCTCCTTCTATAAATACAGAGCCTCATTCAACTTGAAAGGGGTCTGCAAACCTAACCTAAAAATCCCATATTTCGATATACAGAGCTCGAGCTCCTCCAAAACCCTAGTTTCCTTAGGTTTCCCAAACCCTAGCCACCCTATACATGAACCCTAGCCACCCTATACACAAACCCTAGCCTCCTATACACTCATACACTCCCCCATACACTCATACACTAGCCTTCAACTATCCTTTGAAGACTTGAAGAGCTGTCATCCAAAACTTGGAGACAACTCTTGAAGACTAAAGGTGAAGATCAAGACGAAGACCGAAGACCGAAGACAAGCAAGGCGCGCAAATTAAAGAAGATACAAGGTAGGCTTTCTCTTTAATTTTCTGCACTTCCCCCTCTCTCTTCTCTCTCCAACCCACTTGGGTTTTCTCTATTTTAATCCCCCATCTCTTTCCCCCCCTTTCTTTGCATGCTTGAAACAAGGGGACTCCCGGTCCATGTGTAGGATTAGACTGTTGGAGAGTCACCGTGTCGGGGGCTTTCTTCTATTCTAACCAAAGACCACGTGGGTCCGGCCCCCTTGATTATGTGGTGAAGCCTTAACCTTGTATGTTCACGACCCCAAATTGCATTGTGCATATCATAATCTTGCATCTTCCAAAATTCCTTTTCAAACTCGTTTTCAAAATCGTTTTCAAACTTGTTTTCAAAATTGCATCAAAATCTCTTTTTCAAAAACTTGTTTTCAAAACCACAATTCTAGGGTGATTCTAGCCTTTTCATGGCTAGGGTTGCTTTAGGAAAGTGTTATATTAAAAGTGACCTTTTATGGTCTATATTTTCAAATCTTATTGTTTTTCAAAACCGCTTTCCTAAAGTGGTTCTAGCCCTCTTATGGTTAGAATTGCTTTAGGAAAGTGAGATGTTTTTACACCTTTCCAAAAACTCTTTCTTCAAAAATCTCTTCCTAAAAATCTCTTTTTCAACATACTTTCCTAAAACTCTCCTCTCCAAAATTGTTTTTAAAAACTCCCTTCCAAAATCTGTTTTTCAAGATTCCCTTTTTCAACTCCTTTCCAAAACTCTTTCTCTTTAAAATCCTTTCCTAAAAACTCTCTCCAAAAACCTTTCTAAAAAACTCTCTTTCTAAAATCTTCCTTCTAGAAATTTCCCTTCTAGGATTTTCCTTCTAAAATCTTCATTTCTAAAAACACACTTTCCAAAAAACTCCTTCTTTCCAAATTCACTTTCCAAAAACTCCTCCTTAGGATTCCCTTCTAGAAAACCTTCGTTCCCGAAAAACGCGTTTTTCAAAAAACTCTTTCCTTAGAGCCCAAGTCAAGCCCTAGAAACCACGATTAGGAAACCCTAATTTTCTTTCCAAAAACATGATTTTCAAACTTTGCCCCAAACCTAGGTTTCTAAAACCTCTTGTTTTCTACATCCAAACCATACACGTTTCCAAAACCTATTTTCTACGCCGAAACTATAATTTTTCAAATCTAGGGTTTCTAGAATCTCCCTTTCCAAATCCTAGCCAAATCCTACCTTCCCTTTAGGAAACCGAATCAAATCTTTCCGTTTAGGAAACTAGATCTCCTCCTCCGTTTTTGGAAACAAAATCAAATCTTTTCTTTTAGAGACCAAATCCAATCCCTTCCCAAATCCAAATATTTCCTAATTCAAATCCTTCCTAAACTTCCACCTTCCTAAACCATAAGTTTCCTAAAACTTTCAACTTCAACCATTTCCTAATTCTACCCCTTTCCAAATCTTAACTTTCCAAATCCAAGTTTTCAAAACCTTTCCTAAATTCAAGCCTTTCCTAATTTCAAGACTTTCTAAAATTCAAACTCTAAAACTTTCTAAATCTTAAACTTTCCAAATTTCAAATCTTTTCAAATCCAAAGTTTCCTAAATTCAAAACTTTCTTAAGTTAAATCTTTCTAAACTTCCAAGCTTTCTAAATTCTAAATCTTTCCAAAACTTCAACATCTTTCCAAATCCAAAACTTTTCTATTTTCAAAACTTCCTTATTTTCAAAACCTTTCCTTTTTCAAAACCTTTCTTAAAATGGAGTTTTCTTAATTCAAAACTTTCTAAACTCAAAGCTTTCTAAATTTAAAACTTCCCAATTTTCAAAACTTCCTAATTTCAAAACCTTTCCTAAAACAACACTTTCCTAAGTTGAAACTTTCTTAAACCTAAACCTTTCCTAATTCAAAACTTTCCAAAAGTGAAACTTTTCTAATCCAAATCTTTCCTAAATTCCAAGTTTCCAAATCTTCCAAATCTAACATTCCAATCCAATCTTTCTTAATCTCAAGTCTTTCCTAGGTCTCCTATCTTTCCTAAGTCTAGGTTTTTCTTAATCCTTCTCTTTTCCAAAACAAGTCCAAATCAATCTTTCCAAAGTCCAATCCTCTCAATTCCAATTTTCAATCTCCTCTTCTAATTTCAAATCAAATTCAATGTCCAATGCAAGTTCCTTCTTCAATCCACTCTTCTATTTTCAATCGGACTCCGGTCCGAACTACGACTGACCTAATTCCCCCAAAGGGATACGTAGGCAACCTTCATAGGTGCGGTTTCCAAAATCTTTTCAAATTTCAAATTCCAATCAATTTTCAAATTCTAATTTCAAAATTTCTATTGTCAAATTTCTACTTTCAATTTTTAAACTTTCCAATTTCAATTCTATTTCTTCAAATCTATTTTCAAATCAAATCAATTTCTTTTCAATTCAATTTCTATTTTCCACTTCTCTCATCTTGCACTTGCATATCATGCATCATGCTAAATTAGTTTTCAAACATTCTTTTTTAAAGTGAATAGGGTTGAACTATAGTTAGTTAAAGACTCTCATAGGTGAATCTAGGGTAGATTGACATGTAGGTACCGAAAGGGCGGGGTAGGGTGATAGCTTAGTGCGTCTTCCCTACACGTAACCAACCTCCGAACCTAAAATCACTGTTTTCAAAGACCAAAAGGAGTTATTTTTGAAAAAGGGCTAAATATTTTCCAAAGGTTGCCAAACAACCTGTTTTTCTTAAAAACCCTCTGTCGAGGAGATATTTTCAAAAATCGTTTTCCAAAACCCTAAGTGTAGTCTTCGGATTATTCTTAGTTTTTAGGTGACCTAACTCACCTTAATCAAGTTAGGTGGCGACTCCGAATCTTTTTCAAAAGCCCTTTATTCAAACCTTTTTTCAATTCAAACCTAGTCGCACTCATTCTTCTAGGAGGGTGAGTTCTAATGAGAGAGTACAGCATTTTTCCCGCTTGGGTGAGTATTCCTCGAGTGCGAAAAATCTGGGCGCGACAACAACCCTTTTGAAGATCATTTCCATGAAAATTTTGACTCTAGCCAAGAGTATGTTTATATGGTTGGTAATTGGAGACCATTCCAAGGAAGGTTTCCTCATGGCCATTATAACCTTTATCTTGACAAGAGTGAGAGTTTCAAAAATCAACATAATGATGACAATTTTTGAAAGATCATTTTTGATGCAAAGATGGAGAGAATGCATTTTTAAATGTTATCTTTTGAGAAGGATTTTGAAGACCATTTTTGAAGGGAAACATTCCATCAAGAGAGGGTTCATATGGCCAACAAAAAGGAGACCAGTCAAGGGAGGGTTCCATGGGGCCATTCCAACCACTATACTTGAAAGAATGAAAATCTTGAAAATTAGAGAAGTGGAAAGCAACCTTTATGCAAGTTAAAATGCAATGATGCCAAAATGAAAGTTAGGGGGAGGGGGGTAGTTGGGGTTTTTCTAAGGCATGATTTCTAAGGTCCCATCCTAGGCTTCAAGGAGCCAACTCTTGGAACAATTTTGAAAGAAATATAGAGTTTGGAAATGGCATGAAAATAAGAGCAGTGTAGGCATTGTAGAACATGATAAAAAGCATAAAATAAAGCCAAGCATACATGACATAATCAAAGTAGTAATATGCAATGGGTTATGACCACATACAAGGCTTTTAGGCTACACCACATAAACAAAGGGTTCCTAGGCCATACCATCTTAAAGTAAGCTAATGAGAGGTCCCCCTACACGGTGGCTCTCACTTGCTTTCCTTTAAGCATGATCTAAGAGCCCTCTTGGCTCAAGCATGCAAGAATGAGGGGTTGTAGATGGGGATTAAAATAGAGAATAACCTAAGTAGGCTAGGAGGGAGAAGAGAAGAGTGGGGAAAGACACAAATGTAAAAGAGATACCACATTTTGCCTTGAACACACTTGTAGTCTTCAATGGATGTCTTGATTGGAGCTTGAGTGACTTCAAGAGGGCTTGAGGGGCTGGAGAGGAGTGTGTAAGTGTGTATGAGGCCTTGTATGTGGAGTCTATTGGCTTGAGAGAGGTAGGATCTAGCCTAAGTGTTTGAGGGGTGGAATATATGTGAGGATTCGAGATTCTAGAGTAGTTTCAGCAGAGCTTCGCATCAATTTCAGACCTGGAATATACAAAGGGGGAGGCCTCTATTATAGACAATCTGGAACAGGCCTGGCACATGTGCTATATGCGCCTGGCCAAAATTTGGCCTTGCTTATGTAGGACATGCGCAGGTACTGTTCCATTGCCAGAATTACATATGGCACCCTATGTACTGGTTAAATCTCGACTGTTAATCAAAAGTTGATCGATCTGATCAAAATTTGAGCGCATGTAGCATACGCTCCATCACCGGGATGGTTCGTTCAAACTTTGCCTCTATAATTGAGTCAATCGGGAAGGTTTCGAGGGAATCGGTCGCACTAGGGATGTTCACTCAAGGCTTCTGGTGAATTTTCATGTTTTTGGAAAGTTTGAATTATGTTTGGAAATGTGAGATATCATATTGCGAAGTGTGCTAAAAAGGTCACTTTTACGGAGCGTCTATGATACGCTCAGGGGGTGTTTGAAAGTGGCTGTTTTCGTTTCATGTGATCGGGGCCTTCGGGAAGCAATCCTTTTGATCGGACCGTACTGATGGAAAGTACTCTGGAAATACCTTAGGGAATTCCCAGATTTACGCATTTCTTAAGTGGTTTGACACTACGTTTCGATCAGGAAATTGGGAAAAAAGTCAACCTTGGTGGAGCGTTTGCGAGACGCTCCAGGGGTCGTCGAAAGTAGCAATGTTTGAGCCATAGGATGAAAGGCTTCAGGAAGCAATCTATCCAATCGAACTGTGTTGATGGAAAGATCTATGAACAAGCTTTTGAGAATATCTTGATTTACGCATTTCTCAAGTCAATTAACGATGCGTTATAACTAGGGCATCGGGGGAGAAGACAATTTAGGCAGAGCGTTTGCGAGACGCTCCAGAGAACTTTTATCGAGTCATGTGAGCTTAGTGTCGTAGGGTCCTCCTCGGGTTAAACAAGGTCGTGTGGTGAAACCCTCTGCTAGAAATCTCAAGGCTGATGCTGTCTCGGGGCATTCTTGGGCTTCCAGGGACAAAACGGTCATTTTGACCAAGGTTGGCTGAAAATGGTCAGGAATGGTTTGGTGTGTTGTGTTAAGTGTGTAGGGTTGTTCAGGGATGATTTTGGGAGAGTCTTTTACCGTTCGGCGGGGTTTGCGCAATGTTGAGGTGTTCAGGGGGCAAAATAGTCATTTTGGCTGGGGTGGGCCGGAATAAGACCGGATTCGGATCAAATGGCGTGCGGGGGACACCTAATGGTTTAACAACATTTTGGAAGAATGAAATTATTGTTTTGAGGGATTTTAAACTTTCCCAAAACGTGCCTGGAGGCCCAAAGGGCAGATTTGGTCATTTTTCATGGAGTCGGGCTAGTAGGCGCCAGTGTTGACCTCGGGGTTGGTTCCTGAGACCGCCTAGTCTCAGAAAACTACTTGCGCGGTGTTGGTCTCCAAGAACGGCCGTTCTTATAAAGCTACCTATAGGGGTGGTGTTGGTTCCCGAGAACGCCTGGTCCCAGAAAGCTACCTGGAAGGGTGGTGTTGGTCTTTGAGAACGCCTAGTCTCGGAGAACTACCAAATGATGGACATTCTACATTAGCGAGCTAGCGGGTGCCAGAAGTGAACCGTTTGGAATTTGATGAGGTGTTGGTCTCCGAGATCGCCCAATCCCGAGAAGCTACCTGGATGGCGTTGGTTTCCGGGACCGCCCGATCCGGAAAGCTACTTGGAATAATGGTGCTTATGGCTCTAGCGGGTCTTTATGGGCCCGAGAAGCGACCAATTGGTTGGATAGGAGATTGTAAGGTTCATCTTGAACCTGCATGTGTTGTGATGTTAGAAACCGAACCCGGTTGGGCCGAAGATTGCCGTGTAGGCAAAAATGGGGTGCTTACAGCTACCTCTCTTTTTCTGGCTTTGCTTGCCGATGGCAGAAAAATAACAAAGTAAGAATCCCTTTTTGGTCGCGAGGCGATCGAAGGGACGATATGCCGGTGAATTTAGAATGCTTTGAGACCTCTTGTGAGTCGTTGGTTCGGAAGGCTTTGGAACTCTAAAAGCTTTCATTCCTGTCAGCGATCGAGCTGTCGATTTGACAAGGTTTGGTTCAGGACATTCAATTCTTGCGAGTGAATGTTGAAAGCTTGATATTCGGCTTTTGAAAGCCTTAAAAACGAATTCGGACTTTCGAGGGTTTGAAAACTAATTTTGGGGGGAAGCTGAACAGCCGGGCGCATGTGTTATATGCGCTTCGCTTATTTTTACCTTGGCGCATGTAACACACGCGTCAGTTGGAAATTCCTTCTGGCGCATCTGCTACACGCGCCAAGCCGTGGGTTTTAAAACACAGCAGTTCACGATTCAGCATTACGTTTTGTTGGGTTTTGTGGTGATTTAAGATTTTTTTCTGAAGGATCTTTGGAAGATTTCGACTAGGATCACTAGAGGAGTGTCAGGGGACGTCGGGTGGTTGCCAGAAATCGTCATTGCCGCCAGATTCTCGCCGAAAAGCTTGGTTTTTATCAGAGAACCCAAAAGTTAGTTTTCTAGCAATCTCGTCGATTTTGATACGTTTGCTCTCATTTTTTGCATACGAACAGTGTAATCCTATGTTTTAGAACGTTTAGAGCACAATGGTCAGATTGTTTTTGTGATTTGGCGGAGATTTGAGTGCGTTTTGAATGATGTTTCATGTTTGCGAATGTGGGTTTCCTGAAGGACTCAAAAAAATGACTCTACAAGCTTGGGTATCGTGCTTTTATGTGTGATTTTTGTACTAGGAATCTTAGAAAAATGTATTAAACAACCGTATGAAGTTTTGTAATTTTCTAAAAAATTTTGAATTTTTGGATTTTTGAAAATTATGAAAAATAGAAAAAAATAAAGAAAATTAAAAAACGGGTCCCGTTGAAGGTCAAAAAATCACAGAACATTTTTAGAAAGTTATGGTGACACTCTCGAATGCTCTGGGAATTTTTTGTGAAATTTTGGAAATAAAACCGAGGCCAAAAAATCTTGGAAGCTAAAGGAATTGTCCTAAAATTTGTGTCCGAGGACAGGGCGCGTATCGTGGGGGAGAGATTGTTTTGACTGATGTGGTGGGAAAATCTGGGATTGTTCTGGGCTGTGTTTGTGACTTGTGGAATTTCGAGGTGATGACTTTTTAAGGCAAAACTCTGCCGAAATTTTTAAAAAGTTTATCACTTATCTTTAAAACCTTTCAGCAAGGCAAATCCTTTTTAAGAAAGGGGCTTTTGAGGGAGAAAGCCCAGGGAAACCGTAATTTTAAAGAAAATTTTGGGAGTAGGATTTAGAAAACTTGAAGAACAAAGCTTGTAAAGGTGAAAGCCCAAGAAACCATTAAATCCTTGAAATGGGGCTTTTTGAAGGAAAACCTCGAAAAAAAACCGTAAATATGTTGAACCAGGGCTTTTGAAGGAAAATGGCCGAGAAACCGGTTTGAAATTTTAAAAAGGGATTTTTAAGGGGAAAACCTAAGAAACTAGTTTTGAGTTTTGAAACCAAACTTTTTGAGGAAAAAGCTTGAAAACCGTTAGAAAATTTTTAAACTAGGGCTTTTGAAGGAGAGAACCCGAAAAACCGGTTTTGAAATTTTGAAGTCAAACTTTTTGAGGGAGAAAGCTTGAAAACCCTTAGAAAATTTTTGAACCAGGGTTTTTGAAGGTGAAAACTAGAAAAACCTGCTTTGGAATTTTGAAGTCAAACTTTTTGAGGGAAAAAGCTTGAAAACCCTTAGAAAATTTTTGAGCCAGGGTTTTTGAAGGCGAAAACTTGAAAAACTGGCTTTGGAATTTTGAAGTCAAACTTTTTAAGGGAACAAGCTTGAAAGCCCTTAAAAAATTTTTGAACCAGGGTTTTTGAAGAAGAAAACCCGAAAAACCGGCTTTGAAATTTAGAAACCAAACTTTTTGAGGAAAAAGCTTGAAAACCTTTAGAAAATTTTTGAGCTAGGGTTTTTGAAGGCAAAAACCCGAAAAATCGGCTTTGGAATTTTCAATTCAAACTTTTTGAGGGAAAATGCTTGAAAACCCTTAGAAAATTTTTGAGCCAGGGTTTTTGAAGGCGAAAACTCGAAAAACGGGCTTTAAAATAGAGAAATTAAACTTTTTGACGAAAAAGCTTGAAAACCGTTAGAAAATTTTTTAACTAGGGTTTTTGAAGGCGAAAACTCGAAAACCAGCTTTCAAATACTGAAGTCAAACTTTTTAAGGAAAAAAGCTTGAAAACCTTTAGAAAATTTTAGAACTAGGATTTTTTAAGGATAAAACCCGAAAAATCGGCTTTGGAATTTTGAAGTCAAACTTTTTGAGGGAAAAAGCTTGAAAATCCTTAGAAAATTTTTGAGCCAAGGTTTTTGAAGACGAAAACCCAAAAACCGACTTTGGAATTTTGAAACCAAACTTTTTGAGGAAAAAGATTGAAAACCGTTGGAAAATTTTTGAACCCAGGTTTTTGAAGGCAAAAACCCTTTAAACCGGCTTTGAAATTTTCAAGTCAACCTTTTTGAGGGAAAAAGCTTGAAAACCCTTAGAAAATTTTTGAGCCAGGCTTTTTGAAGACGAAAACCCGAAAAACCGGCTTTGAAATTTAGAAACCAAACTTTTTAAGGAAAAAGCTTGAAAACTGGTATGAAAATTTTGAACCAGGGTTTTTGAAGGCGAAAATCCGAAAAACCGACTTTGGAATTTTAAAGTCAAATTTTTTGAGGGAAAAAGCTTAAAAACCTCTAGAAAATTTTTGAACCAGGGTTTTTGAAGGAGAAAACCCGAAAAACCGACTTTGAAATTTCGAAACCAAACTTTTTGAGGAAAAAGATTGAAAACCGTTGGAAAATTTTTGAACAAGGGTTTTTGAAGGCGAAAACCCCAAAAACCGGCTTTGGAATTTTGAAGTCAAACTTTTTGAGGGAAAAATCTTGAAAACCCTTAGACAATTTTTGAACCAGGGTTTTTGAAGGAGAAAACTCAGAAAACCGGCTTTGAAATTTCGAAACCAAACTTTTTGAAAAAAAAGCTTTAAAACCCTTAGAAAATTTTTTAGCTCGGGTTTTTGAAGGAGAAAACTCGAAAAATTGGCTTTGAAATTTCAAAACCAAACTTTTTGAGGAAAAAGCTTGAAAACCGTTGAAAATCTCTTTACAGTGATAGGTGAGGCCCCTGCCCTTCCACTTTTTCTTTTTTCCTTTTTCTATTTTTTTTCTTTTTTTTGTTTTTTTTTTTTTTGTGTTCTTTTCTTTCTTCTCTCTTTTTGTATATACATTGACGCATTTACCTTTGCACTTTTCACATATGGTAATTGATTGATTCTCTGGAATGTTGTCATTTTTCAAGATGTTGGAGGCTGGAGGCGACAGTCGGAACAGGAGGCACCATGGGAAGCCACCGCAGATAGAGCTCGAGGAGGGTGGCAGCAGTCGGGGTAGCTCGGCTAGGGGCAGTAGCGGTAGCGGTCCCTTCACTCCGGGAGTGGGAGCGGAGGAGGGCGATGTAGTCATTTCTCGACTCCGGGCTTGGTACGCCAGCTATACTGAGGAGGAGCGGTAAATTTTTTTGTAGGGCTTTTGGGTATCTGGGATCGCTTCTTTCTGTGAGACTAGTATCGGGCTTGGTTGAGGCCTCGGCCGCCTTTTGGTGCCTGGAGATGTATTTATTCTGTTTTAGCGATTTCGAGATGACGCCGACACCTCACGAGTATGGGTGTTTGTTGGGTTTGAGGAGTGGCCGTGAGGGTATAGTAGGCCCAGACTTCCCTCGGGGCTTTATGTCTGTTATTTCTGGTCAGTTGGGGCTTAGACTCCAGGCTCTGGATTTGGCCTCTCACCCTGCTTTTTCGGCGCTGGAGGTGGGTTTTTTGTTGGATCACTTTGAGTTTTGTACTGGTCAAACTGCTCATTCTGGTGTTTGGCATACTTCCACGAAGTGGCCCATTGCTCGGATGAATGCGCTTGCCCTTATCTTGTTGAGTCTTCTGGTGTTCCCTTGGGGGGATGGTCGGGTGGATGGCAAACTCTGTTCTTTGTTGTTGTCGATCCATCGAGGGTATTCTTACGCTCCGTTAGCTGTTGGTGAGACATATGTGAGTTTTTCCCAGTTTCAGAGCAGGGAGGACACCTTTTTTTAGGGGGTCTCGCCCCTTTTTCAGCTGTGGGCCCTTGAGCACTTACTCATTCATCGCATTACTTGTCACATATGGTATTCGGAGGTTGATCCCATTTGTGCTTTGGTGAGGTCTCAGCAGGAGATTACTGACGGTGTTGACTGCCCCGATTCTCAGATGGCATGGGTGGCATTTCTTCAGACACGGCGGTTCGATTTGGTTCAGTGGTATGTGGGTTTATGTAACGTTGATTCGCTACGAGTACGAACTTCAAGTCAGGTTTTTATCCCTTTGATTGGCTTGAAGGGTGTTGTGCCTTTTTTTGGCATTCGGGTCCTCCGTTAATTGGGTCGGACGCAAGACGTCCCGTATGCTACCGTGGTGACAAGGTATCCAGCTTATTTTGGCGTCGAGGTTCTGTGAGGCATCGTGACTGAGTTGATAACGTTGTGGCAGACTTTTGAGGCGCATGATAGTTCAGACGGTCCATTCTCTTTCATTCCGACAGCCACTATTGATTACACCAGATGGTTTCGAGAGTATGTTTTGGGGGGTGCCGCGGTTAGGGATCTTCTTCTAGAGTTGCCCTTGCCTCCGGTAGGGTATACTGATCTTTTAGCTATTGCTACCACTAGGGCAAGGCACCTATGGAGACTTTATCGCACTCGCCTGTGTGAGTTGGAGACTCAGCTGGAGACGAGCAGAGGCTAAGTGAGTGATTTAGAAAGACAGCTGGAGGAGGTATCCAGGGCAAGAGACTTTCCTTTGCTTGATGTTTCCAAGGGACTTAGACGCCCTCAGGGATCCCGAGACATTTCCTCTTTAGCAGAGGGCAACCCGCGAGACGCGTTCATAGTCCAGTTGAGGGACATGGTGCACACCCTTTCGCAGGAAAGGGATCGCCTCCTTGATCGATGTCAGTGCCATAGGTTGATCCAGTTATCGACTTCTTCTTTCGGGGCTTCTACTAGTGCCGGCCCTTCCAAGGGAGGGTTGGTGGTGCCGCTATTTAGCGAGCCCGGTCCCCTGCCTGCTATCTCTAGTCTTGTGAGTCTTACTGCTAGGGGCTCGGATGAGGATTCTTCAGATGGAGACGTGAATCGATACATCGTAGTCCCTCGCCCTTGACGCGATTGTTCCCCTTTTTCTTTCTCTCCCCTTTGTGCCGTGGTTCAGGGTGTTTGGCTTTCTTCCAGGATTCCCTACATTTGTAGACATGTTTATATTAGCTAAATTATTATGGTTTTAGTTGTAACAGATCCCACCTTTTCTTTAGGACATGTCACCATCTGCTTGTTCCTGCATCAGTTTGTTAGTTTAGCATGTATTACAACAGATGTTGTATCCATTGATGAGAACTACTTCCCTAGAATAGGATTTTTCTCCGGGTGTCTTTGGCGGGAGCCCACGTGGTTCCTTCTCCTTGACCTATGGACTTTGAAAGAATGCCTTTTTTACGACCACAGTCTCTTCCTATCTTTTCCTATCATGGCTTGGGAATTGCCTACTCGATGGTTGAGGCCAACCTGAGGAGTATATGGAAAGTTTTTTTTTTTTTTTTTTTTTTGCCTTTTTTGCCATCAGCGCCTTTGCAGGTTTTTGCCGACCCCGACTCGGTCATTTTTGCGTCTCGGCGCCTTTACGGGTTTTCACTGGACTGACAGATTTGTATCTTTCCATGCCTCCATCTTTTTACTCGCAGCGCTCTTTCAAGTTTTCACCGTGCCCTTGGGGTCATACTTCTTTCTTTTTTTTTTTTAGGGGAAACTTTCTTGAAGCTGGGGGGGGGGGGGGGGGGGGGGCTTCTTGTCAGGGTGGAAGCTCGAAAATTTCTGGTATTTATTACCTTTCAAGAATCATCATCTTTCTTACATCAAACTCAGCGCAGATTAGGCAGTTTTCATTAATTAGAGAGGACTTTTCGGGTCAGGTTGTAATGAGGCTTGGTTGTGAATTTTTGAAAGGAATGGTGCTGAGGGCTCAAAGCGTTGTGTGGTTTCGGGGGGTTTTGCTGGTGATCACCTTTCTAGATCTTTTATGGGCTTATCTTCCCTTTTTGTGCGAACTCGCACCCATACGGGGTTTTTAGTCTTTGTCTCGGTACTACCACTTACACAATCTATTGACTTCCAAGAGGCATTGATCGTCCTCATTCATCCTTTCATTCATTTTTTTCTTTTTTTTTTTACGTATGAGAAACTTTCTTTCCTCTCCAGTTCAGCTCTTTCATTTAGCTTACCAAATTTGCTTTTACCCATTTTGGATGGTGATCACCACGTCAGGTTTGTTGGGGAAATGCAACTGGCTTGGAATGAGGTCATAGCAAAAGGGTATAGTGTATGGAAAAATGAATCGATGGCCTCTCGTCACATCAATTTAAACTGCCTAACCTTTATGAGTCCTTTTACAGGAATTTTGATGATTCAGAAAGGGAACGCATTTATTTCCTTAAATCAAAGTTCATGGCCTCCATTTCATTGCAAATGGACTTCCCTAGTGCTTAGAAAAAAATGAGAGCTTCTGGTTTATACAAAGTAGCGTTTGATTGCGTCTGAATTTAAGGGTTAGGGAGCTCCTGCCCATCCATCTCTGCTAGTATGAGTGCCCCCCCTGTTAGGACCTTCTTGACTACAAAGGGCCCTTCGGAATTGGGGGCGAACTTCCCCCGAGCTCCTTCTTGGCTAGAGATGATCTTCTTCAATACCAAATCCTCAACCTGGAAATTTCGGGGTCTCACCGTCTTATGAAATGCCTTAGCTACTCTCCTTTTATAGCACTGAGCGTGGCAGACGGCTGCTAGTCGTTTTTCATCCAATAAGCACAGTTGAGCGTATCGATCCTTGATCCATTCTGCCTCTTCTAGCTGGGTCTCCATTAGTACCCTCATGGAAGGAACTTCTATCTCGACTGGGAGCACTGCTTCACTTCCGTAGACCAACTCATATGGTGTTGCCCCGGTAGAGACCCTTATTATGGTTCGATAGCCATGAGTGCGAAAGGGAGCTTCTCGTGCCAATCATTGTAATGGTCGATCATCTTCTGAAGGATTCTCTTGATGTTCTTGTTGGCAGCTTCTACTGCCCTATTCATTTACGGTCGGTAGCCTACTAAGTTTCAATAGGTGATTTTGAAGGTTTGACACAATCGAGTCATCAAGTCATTATTCAAGTTGGTAGCATTATCAGTGATGAGCGATTCTGGAATCCCGTATTGGCAGATAATGTGGCTTTTGAGGAACTCGTTCACTACTTTCTTGGTGACATGTGCATAGGATGCAGCCTCAACCCACTTTGTGAAGTAATCGATGGCAACCAAGATGAACCGGTGTCCATGTGAGGCCTTTGGAGAAATTGGGCTGATCATATCCATTCCCCACATGGAAAAAGGCCATGGGGCTACCATGGAATGGAGCTCAACGGGTGGGGCCTTGATCATGTCCTTGTCTATCTGACATCTGTGACATCGGAGGACGTACCAAACACAATCAGTTTCCATGATGGTCTAATAATACCCTGTTCTGAGGATCTTTTTGGAGAGAGTATGGCCATTCATGTGGGGCCCACAAGTTCCTTCATGGACTTCCCTCATGATTTCTCCTGCCTCCGCTGCATCAACGCATTTCAGGGGCCCTAAGGGGGATCTCTTGAAAAGCTCATTTCCAACTAGAAAGTATTGGGCCGCCATCCTCCAGATCATCTTCTTATCGTTTTGTACAACCTGGGTAAGGAATTCTCTGGTCTGCATATATCTTTTGATGTCGTAGAACCAAGGCTACCCATCTAATTCGGCGACGGTGTTGAGGTAGTGCGATGGGGTATCTCGAACAAAGATTTGGAGGGGAGGGATTTTGAAACCTTCATCCACTTTGATAGCCGTAGCTAAAGTAGCCAAGGCATCAACAAAATTATTTTCGGTTGGGGGAATATGGTATAAACCTATTTTCTAAGACTTTTAGCAGAGGCCCTTGATCTGCTCATGGTAAGGAGAAAGTTTGTCATCCCTAGTCTGGTACACCTCCTTGGTTTGTTGAATCACCAAATCAAAATCCCCGAAGACCGTTAACTCCTCAATCTTCATTTCTATCGCCAATCGCAACCCCAAAATGCAAGCTTCATATTCGGCAATATTATTGGTGCAGAGTTCGAATTTTATTTTGGACACAATGGGGTAGTGATTGCCCTTCTCGGATACTATGACTCCCCCAATTCCTGCACCCTTCTTGTCTGAAGCTCCATCAAAGTACATTTTCCACCCCGGGTCTTCTTGTTTGTTGGCCTCAAACTCAGTGTATAAGCTATCTTCGTCAGGGAAGCTGGGATCCATGTGTTGATACTCCTCGACATGATTCTCTGCCAGGTAATCTGCTATGGCTTATCCCTTAACTACCTTGTGAGTTGTGAAGACTATGTTGAATTCAGCCAGAATCATATGAGATCTGGGTACTCTGCTAGAACGAGTGGGTTTTTTGAATAAATACTTGATTGGATCTATCTGGGATATAAGGTAAGTAGTGTGATGCAGCATTTAGTGTCTGAGCCGATGAGATGCCCATGCCAAGGCACAACAAGTTTTTTCGAGCATAGTGTATTTGATCTCATAGGGTAGAAACTTTTGCCTTTTGCTAAGGTAATAGATGGCCTGTTCCATTCTCCCAGTTTCGTCATGCTATCCCAGAACACATCCCATTGAGGTCTCAAGGACGGTTAAATACATTAGGAGAGGCCTTCTCGGGGTTGGTGGTTCTAGTACCGGGGGCTTCAAGAGGTACCCTTTGATCGTCTCAAAGACTTGTTGGCATTCTCCATTCCACTCCTTAGGGGTGTTCTTTTTGAGTAATTTAAAAATTGGCTCGCAGAGGTAAGTTATTTGCGAAATGAATCTGCTAATGAAATTTAACTTGCCCAGAAAGGATCTAATTTTGGTCTCTCCCCTCGGGGGTGGCATTTCGATGATTGACTTTATCTTGGCAGGGTCCACTTCTATTCCTCTCTTGTTGACAATAAACCCCAACAACTTTCTAGACGTGACGTCGAAAGTACACTTGGCGGGGTTGAGCTTGAGTTGATACTTGCGGAGCCGATCGAATACTTTTCGCAAATTGATCAAATGGTCCTCTTAGGCTCTCGATTTGACTATCATGTCGTCCACATAAATCTCCACTTCTTTGTGCATCATATCATGGAAGAGAGTGACCATGGCCTTTTGATAGGTTGCCCCGACATTCTTCAACCCGAAGGGCATTACTTTATAACAATACACTCCCCATGGGTGATAAAAGCCGTCTTTTCCCGATCTTCCTCGGCTATTTTGATCTGATTGTATCTCGAAAACCCATCCACAAAGGAGAACATTTCATGGCTGGCCGTATTGTCCACCAAGATATCTTTATGAGGTAATGGGAAATCGTCTTTCGGACTGGCCTTGTTGAGATCTCGAAAATCGATACACATCTGGACTTTCCCATCCTTTTTCGGAACTGGGACGATGTTGGCCAACCATTGGGGATATTCGACCACTTGCAGGAATCCAGCATGAAACTGCTTGGCTACTTCTTCCTTAACTTTCAGACTCCATTCGGGCTTAAGCCTTTGAAGTTTTTATTTTACGACCTTGACTTGCGGATCTAAGGGCAGCCAATGCTCAACAATAGATTCATCCAACCCTGGCATATCCTGGTAAGACCACGCGAAGACATCAATGTAGGTGGCTAATAGTTCCAGTATTTCCCGGCGTTGCCAATGATCTAATCTTGTCCCTAGCTTGACTTCTTTCGGGGATTCCTTGCTTCCCAAATTGATTGTCTCTGTCTCCTTAATAATAGGCGTTTTGCGATTGTCATGTTTCTCCAACTGCTCTAAAATCTCTTCTGGGATCTCATCAGTGTTGTTGACATCAAGTTCAATTCCCAAGCATTGATAGTCGAATTCAGTCTCGAAATCGTGAGTAGTAAAAATAGGCATTTGGCCAAGACATTGGATTAGTGGGTTCCTGATTAAGACAACAAGGAGGGTCATTCAATAACAGGGAAGTAATTCTTCTCTTTTTCGTATATAGATATTTCCTACTACAGCTCTTGATTTGAAAATGGAAATAAAAGAAAGATAGACAGATGACAAGGTTTTGGGGAGTTAGAAATTTATGGAGTGCCCCGGCACGCTTGTACCGAAACTTGCGTGCTCGAAGGAGGTTCTTACTATCACAGTTATCAAGACTCTCTCCCGAAAGGGCGGGCCTGATTGTGCTATGCTCCGGTACTTCCATATTTGAGAGTGAAGGTACATCGATCATCCAAGTTTCTTGAAAGTGATTGGCTTGGCTGCCAGCCTCCTTCTTTCCTCTCTTAAGGTCATTATCGTCTTCTGTCAAGCGAAGGTCTGTGAATTGGAGTGTCACCTCTTCCCCTTCTCCCTTCCTTAGTGCAATCCTCTGTCGCTTCCTCTTCTGGGCTTGCTCCTTGATTTCCTTTTTTGTCGGCTTGTACCCCAGACTAAAGGTATGTTTTTGGGAGGGAATGTCAGGAATTTCGGGGATCCCTTGCAACTTCCTCCCTAGCCCTTTGCCTGGCTGATACCCATTTTTTTGGAAGTAGCGAACAATCATCCGCGCATTACTTGAATACCTTGGCTCGACCATATCTCCCTCATGTATCGCGGTGATATATTCCAGGGACTAGAAACAAGATGGGGCGGCCAACTCGGTGTAAGGAATGGCGTCGGCTTTGTAAATCGCAAACTCCTTTCAGCATAGATGGAAATCAGCTTTGCCTTAATGATGAATTTGATCCTTTGATGGAGACTGGATGGCACTGCTCCAGCCGAATGAATCCATGGTTGTCCAAGCAACATGTTATAGGCTAAGGGTATTTGCAGAACTTGGAACTTAATAGCAAAGGTAACAGGTCCTATCTCTACAAGTATCTCAACTTCTCCCATTGTCTCTCTCCTGGATCCATTGAAGGCCCGTATGACAATGCTACTATGGTTTAAGTAAGATTGGTCCATCCCAAGTCTCTCTAAGGTCGAGTACAGGCAAACATTCAGAGCCGATCCATTATCCACCAATACCCTTGATACGATCATTCCTTTGGTTTTGACAGTTATATGCAGGGCTTACGTATGCCCTGTCCCGTCGGCGGGGATCTCATCGTCAGTAAAGGTGATGACATTTGGTGCCATGATGAGCCCCACCATGTTTTGCAGGTTGTCAGGGGTAAAGCTATCTGGCACATGGGCTTCTTTAAGGACGTTAAGCAAGGCATTACGATGAGTTTTGGAGGTGAGAAGCAAGCCCGACATGGAGATGTGGGAAGGGGTTTTCTTAAGTTGCTCCATCACATCATAGTCATTTTTCTTTAAGGCTTTAGCGGATTCAGAGATTTCGTGCTCCGTCCGAGGATTAGAACATTCTCCCTCCTTATCTTTTCCTTTTCTTCTTCTTTCTATCTCCTCTGAAGTATAGCATCGGCCTGACCTAGTCATTCCCCCAATTTCTGCAATAGATTCTTTCGTGGTTTGGATAGGAGTTGGGGGGTATTTCCAAGGTACCTTATGTAGGTCGGTAACTGGCGGATGCGATAGTAGAGGTAGAGTTGTTCTTTTTGGTATTGGCAGGGAAACGGGTGTTGGTTTTTCCATCTGGGGGAGAATGGGTAAGGTGACGGGAGACAGAGGGATGTTTTGAGGTGTGGGAGTATATTCGAGAGGTAGGGGCCTCATGGCTCTTCGAGGGTCTGTGTGGGGGATGAACCCAGCCATTGCGACCATAGGTTCTGGGACTTCCGACTCTTGGTAGGGGATGAGAATGATACGGAAATACGGAGGGTGAGGTAAGGCTGCAGTGGTTAGGATTAGACTGGTCTGTACAGGCTGGATGATTAGGAACGGTTCCGGTGCGGTGGCCTTAGGGAGGCTAGTTGCTTGAACTCTGACTGGGAGAGCAGTACTCTTTGGGACGAGGATCTCCTGCAGGCTCTTAGGTGGCTGCTCCGAGGTCGGCCAAGCTTTATCTAGGTTCCATTCTTTTCTGTCATTCTGAACAATTTCAAGTAGCTTATCAGTCACGGCATTTAGGGTTGCGGAAATGTTACCCAGTTTTCCCTCTACCTGCCTTAGATTGAAGGCTCGATCATTCGGCGGGATGGCCATTTTTTTCATAGGGTCCATGTCCTCTTGCATTGGTTATTTTCCTCGTTTATGGCAAGGATTCAGGCGGCATTTTCTGCAGGGCTTTGTTAACCAGGAGCGTTGCCTCATTGGACATTTATGTAGTTATTAGTGGGGTACGAACTGGCGTTCAGATGACAGGGGCCACTTGTGTTCCTTTTCTTCCTTTTCTTGGAGCAATGGTGAGCTACAATGCAACCAGTCTCACCAAAGCTATGGCTAGTCTTTTGATGAGACGGGGGGAGGAAAAGAAAACAAATAATAAGAAAGAACACAACAAAAAGATCACATGTTAGGTTCTTGATTTGTAAAGGTTTTATGCAATGCATGGCCTAAGGATGCCCCTGCCTTTTGAGGGGAACTAAACATGATGCTTTGACTCATGTCTGGAGATAAGGGATTGCCCTTGTATGCAAATACTATACCTGCCCCTGTTCATTCATCCATTCATAGATTCATTCATTCATTTGACAATAAGAACGATCTTATTAAGATGAATTCTTTTTGGAACATAAAATTTCCTCAAAAATACATAGAAATGGGGAGGGGGAACATTTTCCTTGGGACTTTCACCTATTTCTATATTTACATCATAGAACCCTAACCTACTCTTGAGCCTTAGGATCTGCTTTGTTGGTAGGAGCCATTGATTTAAATTGCTCCCTTGTCTTCTTGGCAACCTTATCTCTATGAGCGAAGGGGGATTAGGGCCCCTCTTTATGAGATGACTTTGATGCATGCCATGAATCCTTAAGGTCTTGTGGTACCCTTAGGAGTTTTGGGTCAGCTTGAATTAGACAAGAAGGTCTTTGAGCCTTTCTCTAAAGGTTGATTGGATGCATGAAGGTGCAATGACTTGAGTTACTTTGAGAACTCTTGTCTTGAAATGAGTTCCGATGCATGAACAGTTATGATGCATGTACATAGAGGCAGCAAGAATTAGATGGCATAATGGTAGGGATTAGACAAAACTTATAAGAGAAAAATGAAGCGGTCACCCTTTCCTCCTTGATTTTGAAATTGTCATGTGTGTCCTAAATCCGGTAGAGGTTCGGCTATGCATGGGGTGCTACATGAACATGAAGCTGAGGGTTTACTAATGCTTCCTAAAAAGCTCGATCCCCGAACCTTCAAACCTCCGGCGTCCACCCCCAAAAGGGTGAACTCCATCTTTGGTTGGTGGTTCAAGCGGGGGAACTATCAAGAGACCGTAGGCTAAGAAACTGACACAGCATCCGCCCACAGTCAATATATTGTTCCCCCTTCTATCTAGAAGGGTAGTAGCCAGGTAATATATGTAAGATGCAAATACAAGTGAGCGCACCAAGTGTGTGTGGAATTTTCGAAAATGGAGGAAAGGACCATACATGGCAATAAATAAGATATGAAATAAAATGTGAACAAAGGTCCAGCTACAAAAGAAGAATGCAAAGAGTTAGTGACTTTTTGAAAAAACTCAATACAATATAAAATGGATGTTTAATGCAAGAGGATGAATGTAAGCAATGAATGCAAGTGATGACACTTATTTGAAAATCATTTTGGAAAATAAGGTTTGCTTTGGAAACTTGAAAAATTTAAAGAGTGGACAAAATTGGACAAAGTAACTGGAGATTCTGAGTGAGTGAAGGGTGAAGAGACATGTTAATGGCCTAACCCTCTAAGCGTCCCCAGTGGAGTCGCCAGCTGTTGCAACCTGGTTTTTGGGTGTCCAAGGTCCTTTCGGCTCGGAGACCCTAAAACACGGAACTCTGTCACTAGAACTCGTCCCCCTAGAAGGACAAGTGCGACTAGGTTTGAAAATTGGTTTGACTAAGGGCTTTTTAGAAAAATAGGAGTCGCCACCTAACTTGATTAAGGTGAGTTAGGGCACCTAAAACTAAGTGTTAATCCGAAGATTAAACTTAGGATTTTTTTGGAAAAGGTTTTGAAAAACTCCCTTAAAAGAGGGTTTTTAAGAAAATTGGTTGTTTGGCAACCTTTGAAAAGATTTAAGCCCTTTTGAAAAATAACTCCATTTTGGTCATTTGAAAACAGAAATCTTTGGTTCGGGGGTTGGTTACGTGTAGGGAAGATATCCTAAGATCATCACCCTACCCCGCCCTTTTGGTACCTACGTGTCTAATCACCCTTTGTTCACTCACTAGAATAACCGGTTACCATTGTCCACTTAATATCCACTTTAGAATTTTAAAAACCGGGTTTAGTCATCACTTTTCGGAGGGATGATGCATGATGCAAGTTTTTGGAAGAAGTTTGAAAATAATTGGGGGTTTTGAAAGAGTTGGAACAAAAACTTTGAATTGATTGGAATTTTTGAAAAAGGGTTGGAGTTGAAATAAAAGTTATGACCGCACCATTTTAGGTTGCCTACGTATCTCGTTTGGTAAGAATCAGGTCATTCGTAGTTCGGGCAAGAGCCCGATGGGAAATAGGCGCGTTAGAGCCTTTGGAAGGTTTGAAGACACTTTGGGGTCTTTGAAAAAGTTTAAGGCACTTTGAGGTCTTTGGGAAAGTTTAAGACACTTTGAGGTCTTTGGAAAGGTTTAAGACACTTTGAGGTCTTTGGAAGTTGAAGACTCTTTGTGGTCTTGGAAGTTTTGACTTGAAATTGGATGGTGAAGTGTTTTGAAAATGTTTTTGGATAAACTTGAGGGAGTTTTGGAAAATGTTTTGGAATAACTCAAGAGAGTTTGAGAGTGTTTTTGAAGTCTTGTTTTCAAAACCTTGGAGTTATGATTTTAGAATGTTTTGATGAATTAGTTTTTGAAAGTGGTCTTTGAAAATGGCTAAGGGTTTGGAGTTCTAATATGGACAACCTTGGAGGTTATTCTCAATTTATCACTTTTCTTTGGAATCCCTAACCATAAGAGGGCTAAAGATGCCTTAGGTTTGTGATCCTTTGAAAATTTTTGGAAACATTTTGGAGATGGAGTGTAAGAACATTTGAAGAGTTTATGGAGTTATTTATTTTTTTGAAATCAAGAGAGTGGGAGGTTTTAGAAGAGTGGGTTATGAGAATGGTTTAGAATTGAGTGATCATTTAGAAAAGAATTCAAGAGTTGGAACCTTAAAGCATATTAACCTATGTTGAGTCAGCTTATGGTTAAAGGTGACCTAAGGTTAACTAACTTGGGTTAGGTTAACCTAGGGTTAAGATGACCTATGGTTAACTAACTTGGGTTAGGTTAACCTAAGGTGAGTGAACTAGGGTCAAGTTAACCTAAGGTTGGGTAACTAGGGTCAAGTTAACCTAGGGTTGGACAACTAGGGTCAAGTTAACCTAGGGTTGGATAACTAGGGTCAAGTTAACCTAGGGTGGGATTGAAAAATTATTTTGGAAGTTGGCTTAATGCACTTTTGGAAAGAGTTTTGAAAAACAAAACATGTTATGCAATGGACTTTGGTAGACAACCCTTTTGAAGTTCATTTCCATGAAAATTTTGACTCTAGCCAAGAGTATGTTTTATATGGTTGGTAATTGGAGACCATTCTAAGGAAGGTTTCCTCATGACCATTATAACCTTTATCTTGACAAGAGTGGGAGTTTCAAAAATCAACATAATGATGGCAATTTTTGAGAGAACATTTTTGATGCAAAGATGGAGAGAATGCATCTTTTAATGTCATCTTTTAAGAAGGATTTTGAAGACCTTTTTTCAAGGGAAACATTCCATCAAGAGAGGGTTCATATGGCCAACAAAATGGAGACCGCTCAAGGGAGGGTTCCATGAGGCCATTCCAACCACTATACTTGAAAGAATGAAAGTCTTGAAAATTAGAGAAGTGGAAAGCAATTTTTATGCAAGTTAAAATGCAATGATGCCAAAATGAGAGTTAGGGGGGGTAGTAGGGGTTTTTCTAAGGCATGATTTCTAAGGTCCCATCCTAAGCTTGAAGGAACCAACTCTTGGAATAATTTTTGAAAGAAATATAGAGTTTTAAAATGGCATGAAAATAAGAGCAATGTAGGCATTGTAGAACATGACAATAAGCATAAAATGAAGCCAAGCATACAAGACATGATCAAAGTAGTAATATGCAAGGGGTCATGACCACATATAAGGCTTTTAGGCTGCACCACATAAACAAGGGGCTCCTAGGCCATACCATCTTAAAGTAGGCTAATAAGAGGTCTCCCTACACGGTGGCTCTCACTTGCTT
This sequence comes from Euryodendron excelsum, assembly GCA_033060915.1. Lineage (NCBI taxonomy): Eukaryota > Viridiplantae > Streptophyta > Magnoliopsida > Ericales > Pentaphylacaceae > Euryodendron > Euryodendron excelsum. Next base: position 28,041,684 of record CM065392.1, read on the forward strand.
TCCTCTAGGCATGATCTAAGAGCCCTCTTGGCTCAAGAATGCAAGAATGGGGGGTTGTAGATGAGGATTAAAATAGAGAATAGCCTAAGTAGGCTAGGAGGGGGAAGAGAAGAGTGGGGGAAGACACAAATATAAAAGGGATACCACCTTTTGCCTTCAACACACTTGTAGTCTTCAATGGATGTCTTGATTGGAGCTTGAGTGACTTCAAGAGGGCTTAAGGGGCTGGAGTGGAGTGTGTAAGTGTGTATGAGTCCTTGTATGTGGAGTGTATTGGCTTGAGAGAGGTAGGATCTAGCATAAGTGTTGGAGGGGTGGAATATATGTAAGGATTTGAGATTCTGGAGCAGTTTCAGCAGAGCTTCGCATCAATTTCGAACCTAGAATATACAAAGGGGGAGGCCTCTATTTATAGGCAATCTGGAACAGGCCTGGCGCATGTGCTACATGCGTTTGGCCAAAATTTGGCCTTGCGCATGTAGGACATGCGCAGGTATTGCTCCATTGCCAAAATGACACGTGACACCCTATGTACTGGTTAAATCTCGACTATTGATCGAAAGTTGGTTGATCTGATCAAAATTTAAGCGCATGTGGCATATGCTCCATCACCAGGAAGGTTCTTCCAAACTTTGCCTCGATAATTGAGTCAATCGGGAAGGTTTCAGGGGAATCGGTCACACTTAAGATGTTCTCCCAAGGCTTCCGATGAATTTTCATGTTTTTAGAAAGTTTGAATTATGTTTGGAAGTGTGAGATATCGTATTGGGAAATGTGCCAAAAAGGTCACTTTTGCGGAGCGTCTGTGACACGCTCCGAGAGTGTTTGAAAGTGGCTATTTTCGTTTCGTGTGATCGGGGCCTTAAAGAAGCGATCCTTTCGATCGGACCGTACCGATGGAAAGTACTTTGGAAATACCTTTGGGAATTCTCTGATTTACGCATTTCTCAAGTCGTTTGACGGTGCATTTTGTCGCGCTCAGATTTTTCGCACTCGAGGAATACTCACACAAGCGGGAAAAATACTGTACTCTCTCGTTAGAACTCACCCTCCTAGAAGAATGAGTGCGACTAGGTTTGAATTGAAAATTTGATTTGAATAAAGGGCTTTTGAAAAAGATTCGGAGTCGCCACCTAACTTGATTAAGGTGAGTTAGGTCACCTAAAAACTAAGCATAATCCGAAAACTATACTTAGGGTTTTTGAAAAAACGATATGTAAATATCCTCAAGAGAGGGTTTTTTAGGAAAACGGGTTGTTTGGCAACCTTTGAAAAACATTTAGCCCTTTTTTGAAAAATAACTCCTTTTGGTCTTTCGAAAGCAGTGATCTAGATTCGGAGGTTGGTTACGTGTAAGGAAGACGCACTAAGCTATCACCCTACCTCGCCCTTTCGGTACCTACATATCAATCTACCCTAGATTCATCTATGAGAGTCTTCAGCTAACATGTGTTCAACCCTATTCACCTTGAAAAACAATGTTTGAAAACTAACATGATGCATGATATGCAAGTGCAAATTAAGAAAATTGAAAAATAGAAATTGATAAGAGATTGATTTGAAATTGATTTGATTTGAAAATAAATTTGAAGAAATAGAATTGAAATTGGAAAGTTTGAAAATTGAGAGTAGAAATTTGAAAATAGGAATTTTGAAAGTGGATGAGAAGTTGAGATTCGAAAAGATGTTGGAAACCGCACCCATGAGGGTGGAATTAAAAGTTTGAAAAGTATTGTGACCGCACCTATGAAGGTTGCCTACGTATCTCTTTGGGGGAATCAAGTCAGTCGTAGTTCGGACCGGAGTCCGATTGAGAATAGAATGTTTGATTAGAAGAAAGAAATTGAATTAGAAGAAAGAGATTGAATTGAAAACTGAATTTGATTTGGCATTAGAAGAGGAGATTGGAAATTGAAATTGAAATTTTGAAAAAGATTGGACTTGGATTTAAAAAGGTAGATTTGGACTTGTTTTGGAAAAGAGAAGGTTTAAGAAAACCTAGACTTAGGAAAGAGAAGAGACTTAGGAAAGATTTGACTTGGCTTAGATGATTTGGAAGGATTGGATTTTAGGAAATGCTTGAATTAGGAAAGGTTCAAGTTAGGCAAGCTTCGAATTTGGAAAGTTTCATTTTTGGAAAGTTTCGAGTTGTGAATTAGGAAAGTTTTGGTTTACGAAAGTTTCAACTTAGGAAAGTTTTGAATTAGGAAAGTTTTCAAATTAGGAGAGTTTCGAAATTAAGAAAGTTTTGAAAAAGGGAAGTTTCAATTTTGAAAACAATGAAGTTTTGAAAATAACAAAGTTTTGTTTTAGGAAAGGTTTGAAAAAGGAAAGTCTTCAGTTTAAGAAATGTTTGACTTAAGAAAGTTTCAACTTAAGAAAGTCTTAAAGTAAGAAAGTTTTGAGTTTAGAAAAGTCTTAGATTTAAAAAGATTTGAAGTTTAAGAAAGTTTAGAATTTAGAAAGTTTAAGATTTAGAAAGTTTTGAAATTTAGAAAGTTTAAGATTTAAAAAGTTTTAGGGTTTCAGGAAATTTTGAGATTAGGAAAGGTTTGAGCTTAGGAAGAGTTTGAAAACTTGAATTTGGAAAGTTAAGATTTGGAAAGGGGGTAGAATTAGGAAAGGGTTGAATTGGGAAAGATTTGAAAGCTGAGTTCTAAAACTTAGGAAAGATTTTATGTTCAAGTTTTGGAAACTTAAGATTTAAGAAAGTGGAGGATTAGGAAGGATTTGAATTAGGAAAGAGTTGGATTGGGAAGGGATTGGATTTTGTTTCTAAAAGAAAAGATTTGATTTTGTTTCCAAAAACGGAGGACGGAATCTAGTTTCTTAAACGGGGAGATTTGATTCGGTTTCTTAAAGAGAAGATAGGATTTGGCAAAGATTCGGGAAAAGGAGATTCTAGAAACCCTAGATTTGGAAAATTATAGTTTTGACGTAGAAAATAGGTTTTGAAAACATGTATGGTTTGGATGTGAAAACAAGGGATTTTGGAAACCTAGGTTTGGGGCAAAGTTTGAAAACCATGTTTTTGGAAAGAAAATTTAGGGTTTCCTAATTGTGAGTTCTACGGCTTGACTTGGGCTCTAAGGAAAGAGTTTTTGGAAAGCGCGCTTTTGGAAACGAAGGTTTTCTAGAAGGGAAATCCTGGGGAGGAGTTTTTGGAAAGTGTGTTTTTGGAAACATAGATTTTGGAAGGAAATCCTAGAGAGAAAATTTCTAGAAGGAAGATTTTGGAAAGAGAGTTTTTTAGAAAGGTTTTTGGAGAGAGTCTTTAGGAAGGTGAATCTAGGGAGTGTTTTTAGAAACGTAAATTTTAGAAGGAAAATCCTAGAGGGGAATTTCTAGAAAGGAGATTTTGGAAAAAAAAAGAGTTTTTGGAAAGATTTTTAGGGAGCTTTTTTGGAAAGTGAATTTTTAGGAGGGAGAGTTTTGGAAAGGAGTTGGAAAAGGGGGTTTTGAAAAATAGATTTTGGAGGAGAGTTTTTGAAAACAATTTTGGAGAGGAGAGCTTTAGGAAAGTATGTTAAAAAAGAGATTTTTAGGAAGAGATTTTTGAAGAGAGAGTTTTTGGAAAGTAAAAACATCTCACTTTCCTAAAGCGATTCTAACCAAAAGAGGGCTAGAACCACTTTAAGAAAGTGGTTTTGGAAAACAATAAGATTTGAAAATATAGACCAAAAAGGTCACTTTAATGTAACACTTTCCTAAAGCAATCCTAGCCATGGGAAGGCTAGAATCACCCTAGGATTGTGATTTTGAAAACATGTTTTTTGAAAAAGAGCTTTTGATACAATTTTAAAAACAAGTTTGAAAACGATTTTGAAAACGAGTTTGAAAACAAATTTCGGAAGATGCAAGACTATGATATGCACAATGCAATTTGGGGTCGTGAACATACAAGGCTAAGGCTTCACCACATAATCAAGGGGGCCGGACCCACGTGGTCTTTGGTTAGACTAGAAGAAAGCCCCCGACACGGTGACTCTCCAACAGTCTAATCCTACACATGGACAGGGAGTCCCCTTGTTTCAAGCATGCAAAGAAAGGGGGGGAAAGAGATGGGGGATTAAAATAGAGAAAACCCAAGTGGGTTGGAGAGAGAAGAGAGAGGGGGGAAGTGCAGAAAATTAAAGAGAAAGCCTACCTTGTTTCTTGTTTATTTTGCGCATCGTACAGTCTTCGGTCTTCGGTCTTTGTCTTGATCTTCACCTTCAGTCCTCAAGAATTGTCTTCAAGCTTTGGATGACAGCTCTTCAAGTCTTCAAAGAGTGGTTGAAGGCTAGTGTATGAGTGTATGGGGGAGTGTATGAGTGTATAGGAGGCTAGGGTTTGGGAAAACCTAGGGAGGCTAGGGTTTTGGAGGTGCTCGAGCTCTGTATATCAAAATATAGGATTTTTAGGTTAATTTTGCAGACCCCTTTCACGTTGAATGAGGCTCTGTATTTATAGAAGGAGGATAAACCTGGCGCCTGTTGCAGTGGCACCAGGCCAAATTATACACTGGCGCCACTCCTAGTGGCGCTAGGCCATTTTTTGGCTTGGCGCCATTACTAGTGGCACCAGCCATTTAGGAAACAATTAAGGTCAGCAAGCAACGTATCTTTGACTAGATTTGGGCGCCTGTACTAGTGACTACCATGCAATCTTTAGCCTAGCTTCACTAGGAGTGACTCCGGAAAGTTCGGGAATGATTTGAAGGAGCCGGGAGTGACCCAGAAGGCCGGAAAGAAGCAGGAACACTTAAAATAGTGTCCTGGAGGTATTTGACTTGAAAAATAAAGATAAGGTGGGTCGAAAAGGTTGACCGGGCCTTTAGGGGCAAAATGGTCAATCGGACCGGAAAACTGCCGGGGCGAACTTGGATTGTCCCGGGAAAAGACTTGGGATCTAGAAACATTATTTAGAATGTTCCCAGAGGTTGCCGGTTTGATTCCCAGGGCCGGCGTGGTCGGAAATGGAGACCGACCCACCAAGGGCAAAACGGTCATTTTGTACCGGGTTTGCCGGAACTGACTAGGAATGATCCGGAAAGGTAAAGGAAGGTTAAGAACACTATAAAAAGTATTCTTGGAACATTACCGGTTTGATACCCAGAGCCGGTGTGGTCGAAGAAGGAGACCGGCCCTCTAGGGGCAAAACGGTGATTTTGTACCGGGTTGGCCGGAACTGACTCGGAATGGTCCGGAAAGGTAAAGGAAGGTTGAGAATACTATAAAAAGTATTCTCAGGAGGTTATCGGTTTGATACCCAGAGCCGGTGTGGTTCCCGGGGCATTCGAATGCTTAGGGGCAAAATGGTCATCTTGACTGAAAAGTCTCGGAAAAGTCCTAAGGGTAGTCTGGTCATTTTTCATCGAAGTGAGCTAACAGACACTGGTGTTGACCTGGGTTTTGAGTGTTTCCGCCACTCTCACGGTGTGAGTATTTCCGCTACTCTAACGGTTTTGTGAGTATTTCCGCTACTCTAACGGTTGAGTATTTCCGCTACTCGGATGGGGTTGAGTATTTCCGCTACTCGGACGGTTCTGTGAGTATTTCCGCTACTCGGACGGGGTTGAGTATTTCCGCTACTCGGACGGTTCTGTGAGTATTTCCGCTACTCGGACGGTTTTGTGAGTATTTCCGCTACTCTAATGGTTCTGTGAGTAGTTTTGCTACTCGGACCGTCTCAAGGAATAAACTGTCTCGAGAGTGGGACTGGAAGGGGTCTTATCGTCTCCAAAGAGACGTGCCTGGATTGGAGCCGTCTCGAGGAATAAACTGTCTCGAGAGTGGAATTGGAAAGGGGTTTTACCGTCTCCAAAGAGACGTGCCTGGGTTTTGAGTGTTTCCGCCACTCTAACGGTTTTGTGAGTACTTCTGCTACTCCAATGGTTTTGTGAGTGTTTCCGCCACTCTAACGGTTTTGTGAGTAGTTTTGCTACTCGGACCGTCTCGAGGAATAAACTGTCTCGAAAGTGGGATTGGAAGGGGTCTTATCGTCTCCGAAGAGACGTGCCTAGATTGGAGCCGTCTCGAGGAATAAACTGTCTTGAGAGTGGGATTGGAAAAGGGTCTTACCGTCTCCAAAGAGACGTGCCTGGGTTTTGAGTGTTTTCGCCACTCTAACGGCTTTGTGAGTACTTCCGCTACTCTAACGGTTTTGTGAGTGTTTCCGCCACTCTAACGGTTTTGTGAGTAGTTTTGCTACTCGGACCGTCTCGAGGAATAAACTGTCTCGAGAGAGGGATTGGAATTGGAATAAGAAAGGACAATGCCCCTAAGGGCATTTTGGTCATTTTGCCTCTAGCGATGGAAAGACGGAATTTGGACCTAGAGGATTGGTTTCGATTGGAATATGTCCACAATGACTTGAAAACAAGTCTGGACGGAGTGTAGACTGCCGAGCGGTAAAAAATAGGGTGCTTACACATTTCGATTAGAGAATTGGAGAAAAAGTCAATCTTGGTGGAGCGTCTGCAAGATGCTCCAGGGGTTGTCGAAAGTAGCAATGTTTGAGCCATACGATGAAGGGCTTCAGGAAGCAATCTATCCAATCGAACCATATCGATGGAAAGATCTATGAATGAGCTTTCAAGAATTTCCTGATTTACTCATTTCTCAAGTCAGTTGACGGTGCGTTATAACCAGGGAATCAGGGGATAAGACAATTTAGCTGGAGCGTCTCCGAGATGCTCCAGTGAACTTTTATTGAGTCGTGTGACCTTAGTGTCGTAGGGTCCTCCTCGGGTTAAATAAGGGCATGTGGTGAAACACTCTGCTCAAAATCCCAAGGCCGGTGCTGTCTCGGGGCATTTTTGGGCTTCTAGGGGCAAAACGGTCATTTTTGATCAGGGTTGGCTGGAAATGGTCAAGAACGGTTTGGTGTGTTGTGTTAAATGTGTAGGGTTGTTCAGGGATGATTTTAGGAGAGTCTTTTACCATTCGGCGGGGTTTGCGCAATGTTAAGGTGTTCAGGGGGCAAAATAGTCATTTTGGCTGGGGTGGGCCGGAATAAGACCGAATTCGGATCAAATGATGTGCGGGGGATGCCTAATGGTTTAACAACATTTTAGAAGGATGGACTTATTGTTTTGAGGGATTTCGAACTTTCCCAAAACGTGCCTGGAGGCCCAAAGGGCAGATTTGGTCATTTTTCACCGAGTCAGGCTAACAGGCGTTGGTGTTGACCTAGGTGTTGGTTCTTGAGACAGCCCAGTCTCAAAAAACTACCTGCGCAATGTTGATCTCCAAGAACGTCTGTTCTTAGAGAGCTACCTGTAGGGGTGGTGTTGGTTCCCAAGAACGCCTGGTCCTAGAAAGCTACCTAGAATGGTGGTGTTGGTCTCTGAGAACACCTGGTCTCGGAGAACTACCAAATGACGGACATTCTACATTGGCGGGCTAGCGGGCGCCAGAAGTGAACTGTCTAAAATTTGATGAGGTGTTGGTTTCCAGGACCGCCCGATCTGGAAAGCTGCCTGGAATAATGGTGCTTATGGCTCCAGCAGGTCTTTGTGGGCCCGAGAAGCGACCAGTTGGTTGGATTGGAGATTTTAAGGTTCATCTTAAACATGCATGTGTTGTGATGTTGGAAACCGAACCCGGTCGGGCCGGAGATTGCCGAGCGGGCAAAAATGGGGTGCTTACACTAACATTATTCCAACTTCTTGAAAACACGAAAGTTTATGAGAGACCCTAGGAGAACACCCCGAGTGTAACTGATTCCTCTGAAACCTTCCTGGTTGGCTTAATTATCGACACAAAGTTTAAACAAACACTCCCGATGACGAAGCGTATGCTACATGTGCTCAGATTTTGAGCAAATCGACCACAGTACGATCAACCATCAGGATTTAGCCAGTACAATGGTGCCACGTGGCATTCTGGCAATGGAACAGTACTGATGCATGTGCTACATGCACTAGGGCAATTTTTGGCATGTAGCACATATGCCAAGCTTCTCCCAGGTTGCCTATAAATACAGGCCACCCCCTTTGCATATTCCAGAATAGAAAATTGATGCGAAACTTTGCTGAAACTACTCTAGAACCTTGAATTTCTATATACATCTCACTCCTCCAACACTTAGGCTAGATTCCACCTCACCTTAACCCATACACTTCACCTATATAGCCCTATACACCGTTAAACCCCTCCTTCTAGCCCCTCAAGCCTACTAGAAGCCATCCAAGTTCAAGTCAAGGCGTCCATAGAAGATTGCAAGTGTATTAAATGCAAAAGGTGGTATTTCTTTTACATTTTTTTCTTCCCCCACTCTTCTCTTCTCCCTCCTAGTCTACTTAGGTTATTCTCTATTTTAATCCCCATCTTCAACCCCCCTTTCTTGCATGCTTAAAGCCAATAGGGCTCTTAGTTTATGCCTAGAGGAAAGCTAGTGGGAGCCACCGTGTAGGGGAATCTCTCACTAGCCTACTTTAAAATGGTATGGCCTAGGAGCCCGTTGATCATGTGGTGTAGCCTAAAGCCTTGTATGTATTTATGACCCCCTTGCATTTTGCTATCTTGATCATGTCTTATGTGCTTGGCTTCATTTTCATGTTTATAACTATGTTATGCAAAACTTGCATTATTCTTATTTTCATGCCACTTTCAAGCTCCATATTCCTTTCAAAACAGTTCTAAGAGTTAGTCCCTTGAAGTTTAGAATGAGACCTTAGAAATCATACTTTAGAAAGTCCCCCACTAATTCCCAACCAACATCTTTGCATCCTTACATACCAACTTGCTTAAAAATGATTTTTAAACTTTCTAATTTCTAAGGATTCTATTCTCTCGAGATTAGTGGTTAAAATGGCCCCACAGAACCCTCTCTTGAGTGGTCTCCTTTTTACATTGGCTATAGGAGTTCTAAATTGTTAGAATGGTTCCCTTCTCTCTTTATGCTTGTCTCAAAATGATTTTCAAACTCTTTGATTTCTAAGGTTTCTATGCTCTCAAGTTTAGTGGTTGGAATGGCCCCATGGAACCCTATATTGAGTGGTCTCCCTTACATAGGCCATAGGAACCTCAACTTGCTATAATAGCTTCCTTTAAAAATGATTTTCAAAATCTCCTTCTTAAAAATGGTTTTCAAGAGCTCATTCTCTCCATCTTTTGCATTAAAAGTGGTTTTCCAAAGGTTGTCACCATTGTGTTGATTCTTGAAATCCATACCCTTGTCAAGATAAATGTTATAATGGTCCCAAGGAAACCTTCTTTGCAATGGTTTTCAAACACCAACCATATAAACCATACTCTTGGCTAGAGTCAAATTTTTATGGAAATGATCTTTAAAAGGGCTGTCCACCAAAGTTCTTTGCATAACATGATTTATTTTCTGAAACCCCTTCCAAAAGTGCATAAAATCACCTTTCAAAACCATCTTCTAATCTGGCCTAGGTTAACTTGACCCTACTTATCTAACCCTAGGTCATCTTAACCCTAGGTTGACCTAACCCAAGTTAATTAACCCTAGGTCACCTTAACCCTTAGATAACCCAACCTTAGTTAGTTAACCCTAGGTCACCTTAACCCTAGGTTAACCTAACCCAAGTTAGTTAACCTTAGGTCACCCTTAACCCTAGGTTAACCCAACCTTAGTTAGTCAACCCTAGTCCAACTTAACTCTGGGTCACCTTAATCCTAGGATAACCCAACCTTAGTTAGTTAACTGTAGGTCATCTTAACCCTAGGTTAACCTAACCCAAGTTAGTTAACCTTAGGTCACCCTTAACCCTATGTTAACCCAACCTTAGTTAGTCAACCCTAGTCCAACTTAACCCTAGGCCACCTTTACTCTAGGTTAACCTAACCCAAGCTAGTTAACCTCAGGTCACCCCTAACCATAGGTCAACCCAACTTTGGTTAGTATGCTTCAAGGTTCCGACTTATATACCCCTTTTGAATGATCTTTCTATTTAAAACTATTCTCATGACTCATTTTTCCAAAACCTCCTACTCACTTGAGATTTCAAAAAGCAACTCTACAACCTTTTCAAATACCCCTTATACTCCATCTTTAAACTATTTTCAAAATGCTTTCAATAACTCACAACCCTAGAGTGTCCCTACCCTTTTATGGTTAGGGATTCCAAAGGAAGGTGATATATCAAGAACAATCTCCAAGGTTGTCTATATTAGGGTTTCAAAGCCCTAGGTGTTTTCAAAATCCGCTTTCGAAAACCTTTCAAAGATCAATTTACTAAAGCACTCCAAAATCATACTTCCAAGGTTTTCAAACCAAGACCTTAAAACATTTTCAAAACTCTCTTGAGTTATTTCAAAAGCACTTCTAAAACTCCTTTGAGTTGTCCCAAAAACATTTCAAAGCACTTCAAAACCCCTTTTCAAGAGTTTCAAAGTTCTATTTCAAAACACTCCACTATATGATTTCAAATCAAAACTCTCAAGACCCCAAAGTGTCTTCAAAACTTTCCGAAGGCCCCAATGCACCTATTTTCCATTGGGCCCTTGCCTGAACTACGAACGATCTGATTCTCGCCAAATGAGATACGTAGGCAACCTAAAATAGTGCGGTCATAACTCCAATTTCAACCCCAATCCCCTTTTCAAAAATTTCTATTCAAATTTCTATCTCAAACCCTTTCAAAATTCTCATGTTTTCAAGCTTCTTCCAAAACTTGCATCATGCATCATTCATCCGAAAAGTGATGACTAAACCCCATTTTCAAAACTCTAAAGTGGATATTAAGTGGACAATGGTAACCGATTATTCTAGTAAGTGAACAAAAGGTGATTAGACATTTAGGTACCGAAAGGGTGAGGTAGGGTGATGATCTTAGGATATCTTCCCTACATGTAACTAACCCCTGGACCATAGATTTTTGTTTTCGACTGACCAGAATGGAGTTACTTTCAAAAAGGGCTTAAAACTTTTTAAAGGTTGCCAAACAACCTATTTTCTCAAAAACCCTCTCTTGAGGGAGTTTTTCAAAACCTTTTTCAAAAACCCTAAGTTTAATCTTCAGATTATACTTAGTTTTAGGTAACCTAACTCACCTTAATCAAGTTAGGTGGCGACTCTTGTTTTCCTAAAAAGTCCTTAATCAAGTCAATTTTCAATTCAAACCTAGTCGCACTTATCCTTCTAGGAGAATGAGTTCTAATGACAGAGTTCCGTGTTTTTGTCTCTGAGCCAAAAGGACCTTGGACCCAAAAACTAGGCCACGACACTTAGGTTTGATCAATCAATAGGGAAACGGGGTATGCTTCATGATATCTATGCCTGTGTCTTTAGATGCATCATTAAATTCAACGAGAGACTCAAAATGATTCTCATTCTTTCTTGACTCTTGCTCACTTTCTTTCTCTTGCTCTTTTCCCAACCCAACAATCTCATCACTACCCTTTTTGCTTTCTTTCCTAGGAGAAATAGTTTTATCAATGATTTTTCCACTCCTAAAGATTGTGATGGCTTGCACCTGCTCATGATTGGTTTCAACTAAATTGGCAGGTTTTTAGTTCGGTTGGGGTTGATAAGGCACAAGTGGGTTGGGGTGGTACTGTATGGGTTGGGGCTTGGAAAGGTTGATTGTGTGGTTGTTATGGTTGGGGTTAGTAAGGTTGAGGGTTCTAAAACCCTCCTTGCTAAGCTTGAGGGTTTTGGGGACCCTTTTTTCTCTAACCAAAATTAGGATGATTTTGCCAGCCCAAGTTGTATGTATTAGAGTAGGGGTTTTCTCCACTCCTTTGGTCTGTATAGCCCCCCTCGATATTGGCCAACCGTATTGACTTGGCCATGTAATGCCTCTCGCACTCCTGGTATGAATGGGTGTATAGTAGTGTCATGCTCCAAAGTGTCAAACACTAGACATGATGAACTTGTAAGCTCAACCTCTACGACATTTGCTCTAGACGTCCTCATAGCCTCTACTTTACAGGAAAATGAGGTAACTCTAGCATTTGAATTATCAACTTCCCTAAGTTGATATTTACCCCCTTCATATTGTGTGGTTGATCTAGTTTCAAGATTTTGGATCCTAGTGGTGGCCCAATCTCTAGCCAAGTTAGTTAGGTAGTCAAAGTAGTTATACATTTAAGTGGGATCCTTATCAGGATAGGTCCCTGCGCGCATAAACTCCACAAATATCTTCAATTGAGGGGTTAATAAAGAGTAAAAAGTGTTGATGATATGTCAATCGGGCAATATCTTCCAAAGTGTTACTAAGCATTTAGGCATACTTAGCAAGCCTTTTTGTCCAGGTTCGGTCCCATTTCGACTAACTTCGGTCAAAATGACTATTTTGCCCATGAACTTCCCAGCACCTCATAAATCCCACTAAGTAGTGAAAGACTCTTCAAGGATCACCCTTAAATGATCTGGCACGCTTAACATAACACTCCGATCTATTCCTGATCATTTTCAACCAAACCTGACCAAAATGATCATTTTGCCCCTGACAACCCGAACACGCCCCGAAAACTACACCGGTCCTAGAATATTGAACGCTGGGTCTTGTCATAGATCCCTGTTTAAGCTAAGGAGGACCTTACAACACTAAACACCCTCGACTCGACAAAAGTTCCTTGGAGCGTCTCGCAGACGCTCCGCCAAAATTGCCTGTTCTCCCGATTCCCTGGTTATAATGCACCGTTAAATGACTTGAGAAATGCTTAAACCGGGGAATTCCCAAAAGCTTATTTATAGGTCTTTCCATTGATACGGCTTGATCGGATAGATTGCTCCCCAAAGTCCCTCATTGCGTGGCTTGAAAACTACTACTTTCAACCACCCCAAGAGCATCTAATAGACGCTCCGCCAAGATTGACTTTTTTCCAATTCCCTGACTAAAATGCACCATCAAACGACTTGAGAAATGCGTAAATTAGGAAATTTTTGAAAGTATTTCCAGAGTACATTCCATTGGTATGGTTCGATCGGAGAGATCGCTTCATGAAGGTCTCGATCATGCGGCACAAAAACAGCTACTTTTGAACCCCTATGGAGCGTATCACAGACGCTTCCCAGAGATGGGATTTTATGCACACTTCCCGAGACAATTTCTCACACTTTCGAACACTATTCAAACTTTTTGAAAACTCGAAAGTTCACGAGAAACCCTAGGAGAACACCGTGGATGCAACCGATTCCTAGAAACCTTCCCGGTTTGCTCAATTATCGAAACAAAGTTTAAACGAACACTCCCGGTGACGGAGCGTTGCTACATGCGCCTAGATTTTGATTAGATCGACCAAACTTCGATCAACCGTAAAGATTTAGCCAATACACTAGGCGCAACGTGGCATTCTACCAATGGAACAGTATTGGTGCATGTGCTACATACGCCAAGGCAAATTTATCCCAAGTGCATGTACCATATGCGCTAGGCCTCTCAAAGATTGCCTAATAATACAGGCCTCCCCCTTTGCATAATCTAGAATCGAAATTGATAGCGAAGCTCTGTAAAAATTGCTCCAGAACCTCAAATTCCTATATACCTCTCACACTTCAATCACTTAGGGTAGATTCTACATCTCTCTAACCCATACACTTCACCTACATAGCCTCCCATGCCATAGAATACCTCCTTCTAGCCCCTCAAGCACACTTAAAGACATCCTAGCTCAAGTCAAAACATCCATAGAAGATTGCAAGTGTATTGAAGGCAAAATGTTGTATTTATTTTATGTTTTTGTCTCCCGCACTCCTCTCTTCTCCCTGCTAGCATGCTTAAGCTATTCTTTATTTTAATCCCCGTCTTCTACCCCCTTTTCTTGCATACTTGAAGCAAGAGAGCTCTTAGTTCATGCCTAGAGGAAAGTTAGTCAGAGCCATCGTGTAGGGGGATCTCTCACTAACCTACTTTAAGATGGCATGGCCTTGGAGCCCCTTGATTATTTGGTGTAGCCTAAAGCCTTGTGTGAATTCATGACCCCCTCCCATATTGTTATCTTGTTCATGTTTTGTATGCTTGGCTTTATTTTCATGTTTATAACCATGTTTTCCAAAACTTACACTATTCTCATTTGCATGCCATTTTCAAGCTCAATTTTCTCTTAAAAGTGGTCTAAGAGTTGGCCCCTTGAAGTTTAGAATGAGACTCTATGAAATCATGCCCAAAGAAACCTCCCCATTAACCCCTAACTCACACTTTTGCATCTTTGCATTCCAACTTGCAAAAAAAAATGGTTTTCAAACTCTCTAATTCCCAAGGTTTCTATTCTCTCAAGTTTAGTGGTTGGAATAGCTGCATAGAACTCTCTCTTGAGTGGTCTCCCTTTTATATTGGCCATAGGAGCCCTAAATTGTTAGAATGGTTCCCTTATCTTTTTATTCTTGCACAAAAATGATTTTCAAACTCTTTGATTTCTAAGGTTTCTATTCTCTCAAGTTAATGGTTGGAATGGCCCCATTGAACCCTCTCTTGAGTGATCTCCCTTTACATTGGTCATAGGAACTTAACTTGTTAGAATAGTTTCCTTTGGAAAACAGTTTTCAAAATCTTCTTCTCAAAAATGGTTTTCAAAAGTTCATTCTCTCCATCTATGCATTAAAAATAGTTTTCCAAAAGTTTTTATCATTGTGTTGATTTTTGAAACCCTACTATTGTCAAGATAAAGGTTATAATTGTCCTAAGAAAACCTTCTTTGGAATAGTTTTCAAACACCAACCATATAAACCATATCCTTGGCTAGAGTCAAATTTTCATGAAAATCATCTTCAAAATGGTTGTCTACCAAAATCTTTTGTATAGCATGATTTGTTTTCTAAAACTCCTTTCAAAAATGTATAAAACTACCTTTCAAGACCATCTTCCAATCCAACTCTAGGTTAAGTTGATCCTAGTTGTCCAACCCTAGATTAATTTAACCCTAGTTGATTAACCCTAGGTCACCTTAACCCTAGATCATATTAACCCTAGGTTAACCAAACCCAAGTTAGTTAACCTTAGGTCACTTTAACCCTAGGTTAACCTAACCTAAGTTAGTTAACTTTAGGTCACCCCTAACTTAGGGCCAACCCAACCTAGATTAGTATACTTCAAGGTTCCAACTCATGGACCCCATTTTAAATGATCTTTCTATTTAAAACTATTCCTATAACTCATTTTTCCAAAACCCCCTACCCTCTCCAGATTTCAAAAACCAACACTCTATCTTTCCAAAACCCCCTACACTCTATCTTTAAATTGTTTCTAAAAATGTTTTCAAGAACTCACAAACCTAAGGTGTCCCTACACTTTTTATGGTTAGGGACCCTAAGGGAAGGTGATACATTAAGTTCAACTTTCAAAGTTGTTCATATTAGAGTTCCAAAGTCCTAGGTGTCTTCAAAAACCACTTTCAAAAAAAACTTTCCAAAGACCAATTTGCTAAAACACTCAAAAATCATACCTCCAAGGTTTTCAAAACAAGACCTCAAAACATTTTCAAAACCTTCTTGAGTTATTTCAAAGCACTTCCAAAACTCCTTCGAGTTATTCCAAAACATCTCAAAACACTTCAAAGCCCCCTATTTCAAGAGCACTTTCAAAAACCTTCAAGTCTTGTTCCAAAAACACTCCAACATCCGATTTCAAAACTCTCAAGTTCTCTTTTTCCAAAGACCTCAAACTGTCTTCAAACTTTTTCAAAGACCTTAAAGTGTCTTCAAAACTTTTCAAAGGCCCGAATGCGTTTATTTTCCATCGGGCCCTTGCTCGAACTACGAATGACCTGATTCTCGCCAAATGGGATACATAGGCAACCTAAAATGGTGCGGTCATAACTTCTATTTCAACCCCAATCCCTTTTCAAACTCCTTCAAAACTCTCATATTTTCAAACTTCTTCCAAAACTTGCATCATGTATCATTCATCCAAAAAGTGATGACTAAACCCCGTTTTCAAAATTCTAGAGTAGATATTAAGTGGATAATGGTAACCGGTTATTCTAATAAGTGAACAAAGGGTGATTAGACATGTAGGTACCGAAAGGGCGGGGTAGGGTGATGATCTTAGGATATCCTCCCTACACGTAACTAACCCCTAGACCATAGATTTCTGTTTTTGAATGACCAAAATGAAGTCACTTTCAAAAAGGGCTTAAAACCTTCCAAAGGTTTCCAAACAACCTATTTTCTCAAAAACCCTCTCTCAAAGGAGTTTTTCAAAACCTTTTTTGAAAACCCTGAGTTTAATCTTCAGATTAACACTTAGTTTTAGGTGACCTAACTCACCTTAATCAAGTTAGGTGGTGACTCCTATTTTTCTAAAAAGCTATTAGTCAAACCAATTTCAAGTTTAAACCTAGTCACACTCGTCCTTCTAGGAGGATGAGTTCTAATGACAAAGTTCGGTGTTTTTCTGAGCCGAAAGGACTTTGGTCAAAAACCAGGGCGCAACAGCTGGCGACTCCACTGGGGATACTTAGAGGGTTAGGCCAATGACATGTCCCTTCACCCTTCACTCACCCAGAATCTCCAGTTACTTTGTCCAGTTTTATCGACTTTTCAAATTTTTCCAAGTTTTCAAAGCAAATCTTATTTTTCAAAAACAATTTTCCTTACTTACATTCATGCTCTTACATTAACCATCCATTTTACCTTGTATGGAGTTTTTCGAAAAGTTACTAACTCTTTGCATTTTTCTTTTATAGGTGGACCTTTGTTCACATTTTATTTTATGTCATAATTAACTGCCATGTATGTGATGAATGAACAGCATGTGATATGTGTTGTTGGGTCCTTTCGTTCATTTTCGAAAACACCACACACACTTGGTGCACTCACTTGCATTTGCATTTTGCATATATTACTTGGTTACTACCCTTCTAGATAGAAGGGTGAACGGTATATTGACTGTGGGCAGATGCTATGTCAGTTTCTCAGCCTACAGTCTCTTGATAGTTCCCCCGCTCGAAACCACCAACCAAAGATGAAGTTCACCCTTTCAAGGGTGGACGCCGGAGGTTTGAAGGTTCGGGAACCGAGCTTTTTAGGAAGCACTAGTAAACCCCCAACCTCATGCTCATATAGCACCCCATGCATAGCCGAACCTCTGCCAGATTTAGGACACACGCGTTAATTTCAAAACCAAAGAGGAAAGTGTGACCGCTTTACTTTTCTTTATTTTCTGTTCATTTCATGCCATTATGCTGCTTAATCATCGTCATTATGCTATGTATACATCTTTTCGCATCATAACTGCTCGTGCATCAGAATTCATTTCAAGACAAGAGTTTCCAAAGTAACACAAGTCATTGCATCTTCATGCATCTGATTAACCCCTAAAGAAAGGCCCAAAGACCTTCTCGTTCAAATCGAGCCAACTAAAACTCCTAAGGGTACCAAGAGACCCTAAGGATTCATGGTATGCATCAAAGTCATTTCATAAAGAAGGGCCCTAATCCCTTTTCGCTCATGGAGATAGGGCTGCCAAAGAGACAAAGGGGCAAGTTAAAAGGCTCTCACCAACCTCCATCCAAGAAGGCGAATATGAGGACTCAAAAGTAGTTTAGGATTTCAAATGTAAAAATAGAATAGGCAAAAGTCCCAAGGAAATTATTTCCCTTCCCCTTCAGATGCACTTTCAATTCCATGTACAAAAAAAAAACAAAACAAAACAAAAAAAAAAAAAAAAGAACAAAATGCAATAAAACTGTTCTTCGTACTTTCATTGAATGAATGCATGAATGTGTGAGTGAATGAATGAACAGACTTGCATAGGTACAGTATTACATATAGGGGCAACCCCCTATCTCCAAACGTGAGCCAACACATCATGCTTAGTCCCCCTCTCAAAGTAGGGACACCCCTAGGGTGTGCATTGTATAAAAATTTCCACTCCAAAGGTACTAATTTCTCCTTTTTTGTTATTCTTTTTACATTCTCTTGTCTTCTCTCTCATCCCCAAGGCTAAGAAGGCCAGAGGCTGAAACAAGGACACAAAAAGAGAATCTTCTAGAATTGCTCATCTGCTACCATTATGCTGCTCACATATTCACTATTATTATGCTTATGTATTTATATCCATTCCAGGACAAGAGTTCTAAGAAACTCAAGTTGTTGCATTCTCATGCATTCAATCAACCATAGAGAGAAAAGGATAATTCAATCTCATGCTAATCAAACCTACCTAAACCCCTAAGGGTTTCTCAAACCCTAAGGATTCAAGACATGCATAGAACCATATCTCAAGAGAGGCCCAAATCTCTCTCCAACCATGGAGGTAGGATTGCCTAAACAAAGTAGCATCAATCGGCATATGCCAAAGGGGTATTGTATGGCACACAGGGGCAAACCCCACCTCCAAAATAGACTCAGCATCATGCCTAGATTCCCTCAAAGAAAGGACCCCCATAGTATATGTATCGCATAAAACCTTCAACTCCACATGCTAACTACATTTTCTTTTTCTTTTTCCAAGTCTAAGAGCACAGTCAAACTGATAGAATCCCTCTAGCACCTTGCCCAATTCATAATTTATACAAAGCCATAACCCTAATACCATGTTGTTTCTCCACCAGACCTTAAACTCTTGAAGCCATTCTTGTGCAATCAGATGACACACATGGAAAATGGAGTGTGAAGGATGCCAACGTGATTCCAAAACCAATCTGAGGGGTTAATTTCTGAGAAAGGGAGATTTCTTTCAAACCCATCTTTCAATTTTCAATTCGAATTTGAGCATGAAAATAACATCATCTAAATGAAAAGGATCCAAAGTTTTCATGTTTATATCTTTTCTCATGGCTTTTCATGAATGATGTCTTCTTCTTTAGGAATTTTTCTTTTGAAATGTTTTACCCCAACTTGGAGGATGGGATAAGATAAGCACTACCTTCAGCAGAAATAATCTCTGACTCCAAAAAGAGGGGAGAGAGAAATAGGAAGTGAAGAGAGAGGGGAAATATAAAGGGGCGCGAGATGAGGATCAATTACATATTTCGTTGAAATCCAAAGAGTGACCCCCGAAGGATGTCCTAGCAAAGCAGTGAGTAGCTAGACCCTTAAAACAAAGAGAAGCCATCATTTCATCCTCCTAAAAATGCAGTCCCTTGGTTAGCCTACTAGAGCCGCATATGATTTCCATTCAGAAGCCAAAACTAGGAGCCACCCCCCACACTGAGGCAAGCACATGCAAGAAATGAGCTCGCAAACTAACATTTGCCATCTTTTTAAGTGTTGCCAAACTTTTGGAAAAAAAAAAAAGGAGGCTTTATTGACTAAGCAATTTTACTTAAAATGACGAGAGACCCTTAGTTCCTCTACCATACAGATAAATATGACCCTTGCAAAGCCCATTTGAGTTGGTTGCATTCCTATCATTTAGCCGACCTAATGATCACCGCCCACACTAGGTCAAGGCAAAACCATTAATGCGTAATGATTTCCAAGAGCGCATGCAGCGAACAATAATTTTCAAGAGAACAAGCAGTGAACGAATAGTGATCTCCAAGAAAATGCGCAATGAATGAATAGTGATGTCCAAGAGAGCACACAATAAATGAATGATGATCTCCAAAAAAAAAAAAGCAGTGTTGACAACTTCTCCAAGAGTAAGCATAAGAGCAAGTTTTTCAATATAGAGAAGAATCTTTAAAAAAAAAAAAAATAGAGAAAGCCATCAAGAGAAGATAGGGGTAAATTTTCCAAACATAATTAATGAATGATGATTTCCAAGAGAAGACAGTGTCATCCATGAGGGCAACGCAATGGCAACACAAAAGCAAGCTTTCCAACAAAGAGAAAAGTCCAGAGGAATGACAAGGGTAAGAGCCACTTGCCAAAGGTGATCATGGGTCTTCAGGAGCCTACCAAATATAATAGGTTTTGAGCCTTTATCCTCCCTTTCAAATACCCTATCACCTAACCCACATTACGGTCCAAATTAAAGTCCTTTCAAATCAAGAAAAATTATTTAGTCTAAATAAGCTTGAACAAAAAAACAACATCTAAAAAGAATGGTATATACAGGGGGCAAAATTCATTTCTTGCAAAAGGTGATTTTGGTTTACACAACCCCCGTTGAAATTAAAGATTTGGGCCTATGAATCTCTTCATTTCTTACAACCCTACATTACGGTTCCAAGTAAAGTCTTCTTTGATTGAGGACGGAAGCTACAAATTGTTTTGCCAAAGGGTAATATCGACTATCACTCGAGAGGTCTACCTAGAGAAGTTTTCCTTTTCAACAAAAGAGAGAGGGGGAAAATGAGTAAATGGATTGAATCTCTGAGAATGGTGCAAATACTATCACATCCTGACAAGAAAAGGGCAAAATTCAAAAGGAAAATCCTAAGAGAAGAACAAAAGTTCAAAAGGTTGCTTAATTCTGAGACATAGCTCCTACAGCTGAACACCAACCCCGGGGCTCCCCTGGAGCATACATTTATGCATTCAATTTCATTCCCGTATAAACTGGTGCATTCATCAAAAAGTATGATATGCATTCAAGTATATTTCTATATAATCCTGTGCATTCATCAAAAAGTATGATATGCAGTCAATTTCATCATAACTTGTGCATTTATCAAAAAGTATGATATGCATTCATATACGTGCATTCATCAAAAAAGTATAACATGCATTCAAAATTCATCTCTGTGCATTCATCAAAAAGTATGATGTGCATTCAATTTCATTCATGTATGTGCATTCATCAAAAAGTATGACATGCATTCAAAATCCATCTCTATGCATTCATCAAAAAGTATGATATGCATTCATATACGTGCATTCATCAAAAAGTGTGACATGCTTTCAAAGTCCATCTCTGTACATTCATCAAAAAGTATGATGTGCATTCAATTTCATTCATGTATGTGCATTAATCAAAAGGTATGACATGCATTCAAAATCCATCTCTATGCATTCATTAAAAAGTATGATATGCATTCATGTATGTGCATTCATAAAAAAAGTATGACATGCATTCAAAATCCATCTCTATGCGTTCATCGAGAAGCATGACACGCATTCAATTCCATCCCTGCATAAGCATCCATTAAAAAAACATGACATACGTTTAATTTTATCCTTACGCATTCATCAAAAGTATGACATGTACTCATTTCTTCATGTATCAACCTGTGCATTTATCCAAAAGTATGATGTACATTCATTTTAACCTATGGTGGACTTATACAGTACATACCAAATGACATGCCTAACAAAATACACTGACAAGTGTTCAGATGATTATAAAAAAAAAAAGATGTCCCAAAGTAAAAGCACAACATCCCGAAAGGTTTGTCGGCCAAAATCTAAGCGCTCTGTAAAAGAAATGACATACACCTCAAAAAACCCGAATTGTCATCCACAGACAACAAGAAACAGAGAATAGGGCACTGAATCACCCTCGACCTCCCCAATCAACCATGAACAACCTAATCCAACCTTTTTCAAAACCATAGAGAATAGGGCAATGTCCCACCCTCGACCACCCCAACTAATGTCAGCCTAACTCAAACTCTTCAAATCGTAAAAACTGGGGCAACGACCCGCCTTACACCTCTCATTCAATTGCAAACTAGTTGATCCACTCAAGAAAAACTGTCCTAAAGATGTTTGACCTTCCAAATACCTCAAACCTTTCGAAAGGAGGCCTTACCCCCTTCAAAACCAAATTCAAGAACCCTAGGGATGCACATTACCTAGAATTTCACCATGTCAGTCAAAGGCAAAAGTCATCAATCAGCACATCAAAGGAACATTATTCTCCAAAAATCTCAATCCAAGAAGTAGCAAATGTCATCTTCTCTAACATTCAAGACAAAAAAAACTACAAGCAAATCCCTCGTATCAGCAAAGATTGGGTTTCTGAGCTTCCTCTGAAAAAGTAGATTGAGTTTCCGAGCTTCCTCCGCAAAAGCAGATTGGGTTTCAGAGCTTCCCCTGAAAAAGCAGATTGAGTTTTGAGCTTTCTCTAAACAAAGCAAATCAGGTTTCAGAGCTTCCTCCAAAAAAGTAGATTAGGTTTTCGAGCTTTCTCCAAAAAAAGCAGATTGGGTTTTCGAGTTTCCTCTAAAAAAGTAGATCGAGTTTCAGATCTTCCACCATAAAAAAAAAAAAAAAAAAGTAGATTAGATTTCAAAGCTTCCTCTAAAAAAGCAGGTTGGGTTTCGGAGCTTCCCCTGAAAAAGCAGATTAGGTTTCTGAGCTTTCTCTGAAAAAGAATATTAGGTTTTCGAGCTTTCTCTAAAAAAAAGCACATCAAGTTTCAAAGCTTCCCCCAAAAATAAAAAGCAGATTGGGTTTCAAAAATTCCTCCGAAAAAGCAGATTAGGTTTTCAAGCTTCCTCCAAAAAATCAGATCGGATTTCAGAGCTTTCCTCAGAAAAAAAAAATAGATTAGGTTTTTAAGCTTCCTCCGAAAAATCAGATTGGGTTTCTGAACTTCCTCTGAACAAGTAGATAGAGTTTTCGAGCTTCTTCCAAAAAAGTAGATTGGCTTTCAAAGTTTCTTTCGAAAAAGCAAATTGGGTTTCTGAGCTTCCTCCGAACAAGTAGATCGGGTTTTTGAGCTTGCTCCGAAAAAGTAGATTGGGTTTCAGAGCTTCCTTCGAAAAAGGCAGATTGGGTTTTAGAGCTTCCTTCAAAAAAGCATATTGGGTTTTCAAGCATCCTCGAAAAAAGCATATTGAGTTTCAGAGTTTTCTCTGAAAAAAGCAAATTGGGTTTTAGAGCTTTCTCCGAAAAAGCAGATTGGGTTTTTGAGCTTCCTCTGAAAAAGCAGATTGGGTTTTCAAGTTTCCTCTGAAAAAGCAGATTAGGTTTCTGAGCTTTCCCTTTAAAAGTAGATATCAACCTTGAACCTCCCCGGTGGAGTAGCATTCCGCCAGAAGGAGTGTCAGTTCAAGAAGAATCAATGTCCAGGAATACCATTCCAGCTGACAGAATGTTAGCTCAAGATAACTTACTCTCTAAAGTTTTTTAACTTTAGTCCCTCCGATTGCCTCGCGGTCAACATGGGATCCTTCCTTATTATTTTTCTACCTTCGACAAGCAAATATAAAAAAAGAGGGGCAGCTATACACACCCTATTTTTGCCCGCTCGGCAATCTCTGGCTTGACCAAATCTAGTTTTCAAACATCACAACACATGCAAGCCCAAGACGGGTCTTTCAAACTCCAATCCAGTCAACTAGTCGCTTCTCGGGCCCACTGAAGCCATAAACACCACCATGCCCCTAGGCAGTCTACGTAGCTTTCCAAGACTGGGCGGTCTCATGAACTAACGCCATCTAGGTAGTTTCCTGAGATCGAGCGATCTCGGGGACAAGCACCTTATCAAAATTCCAAACAGTTCACTTCTGGCGCTTGCTAGCCTGCAAATGTAGAATGTCTGTCATTTGGTAGTTCTCCGAGACCAAGCGTTCTCGGAGACCAACACCACCATCACAGGTAGTTTTTTGAGACCAGGCGTTCTTGGAAAACAACACCACCATCGCAAGTAGCTTTCTAACACCAGACATTCTCATAAACTAACACCATCCTAGAGGTAGCTCTCTAAGACCAGGCAATCTCAGAGACCAACACCGTACAGGTAGTTTTCCGAGTCCGAGCGGTCTCGGGAGCCAACACCTAGGTCAACACCGGCGCTTACTAGCCCGACTCGGTGAAAAATGACCAAACCTGCCCCTTAGGCCTCCAAGCATGTCTTAAGAAAGTTCAAAATCCCTCAAAACGGTAAGTCTACCCTTCTAAAGTGTTAGTAAGTAGTTAGGCATACTTCACACGCCTTTTTGTCCAGGTCCGGTCCCATTTCGGCTAATTCCGGTCAAAATGACCGTTTGCCCCTAAACATTCCAACACCGCATAAATCCCACCCAGCAGTGAAAGAATCTCTTAGGATCACCCGTGAATGACCCGGCACGCATAACATAACACTCTGATCCATTCCTGACTATTTTTAGCCAAACCCGGCATAAATGACCATTTTGCCCCTAACAACCCGAACGCCCCTCGAAAACTACACCAGCCCTAGAATATTGAACGGTGGGTCCTGTCATACATCCCTATTTAACCTAAGGAGGACCTTACAACACTAAACACCCCCGACTCGATAAAAGTTCCCTGGAGAGTCTTGCAGACACTCCGCCAAAATTGCCTTTTTTCCCGATTCCATCGTTATAACGCACTGTCAAATGACTTGAGAAATGCATAAACCGGAGAATTCTCAAAAGCTCGTTCATAGGTCTTTCCATTGATATGACTCGATTAGATTAATTGCTCCCCGAAATCCCTCATCGCGTGGCTCGAAAACTGCTACTTTCAACTACCCCTAGAGCGTCTCACAAACGCTCCGCCAAGATTGACTTCTTTCCCAATTCCCTGACTATAACGCACCATCAAACGACTTGAAAAATGCATAAATTAGGGAATTCTCAAAATTATTTCCAGAGTACTTTCCATTGGTACGTTTCGATCGGAGAGATCGCTTCCTGAAGGCCTCGATCATGCAGCACAAAAATAACTACTTTTGAACCCCTACGGAGCGTATCACAAATGCTCTGTAGAGATGCGATTTTATACACACTTCCCAAGACGATATCTCGCATGTTCAAACACTGTTCAAAGTTTTTGAAAACTCAAAAGTTCATGAGAAACCCTAAGAAAACACCATGGATGCAACCGATTTTCCCAAAACCTTCTCGGTTGGCTCAATTATTGAGGCAAAGTTTAAACGAACACTCTCGGTGACGGAGTGTATGCTACATGCGCCTAAATTTTGATTAGATCGACCAAACTTCGATCAACCATCAAGATTGAACCAGTACACTGGGTGCCACGTGGCATTCTACCAATAGAACAGTACTGGCGCATGTGCTACATGCGCCAGTGCAAATTTTGCCCAGGCGCATGTATCACATGCGCCAGGCCTCTCTAGGATCGCCTATAAATACAGGCCTCCCCCTTTGAATATTCTAGAATCAAAATTGATAGCGAAGCTCTGCAACAGTTACTCTAGAACCTCGAATTCCTATCTACCTCTCACACTTCAATCACTTAGGGTAGATTCCACCTCTCCCTAACCCATAAACTTCACCTACATAGCTTCCCATACCATAGAATACCTCCTTCCAGCCCCTCAAGCACACTTAAAGGCATCCTAGCTCAAGTCAAAACATCCATAGAAGATTGCAAGTGTATTGAAGGTAAAATGTGGTATTTATTTGATGTTTTTGTCTCCCTCACTCCTCTCTTCTCCCTCCTAGCCTACTTAGGTTATTCTTTATTTTAATCCCCGTCTCCCTTTTTCTTGCATGCTTGAAGCAAGAGGGCTCTTAGTTCATGCCTAGAGGAAAGTTAGTAAGAGCCACCATGTAGGGGGATCTCTCACTAGCCTACTTTAAGATGGTATGGCCTTAGAGCCCCTTGATTATGTGGTGTAGCCTAAAACCTTGTGTGAATTCATGACCCCCTTGAATTTGTTATCTTGCTCATGTTTTGTGTGTTTGGGTTTATTTTTATGTTTATATCCATGTTTTCCAACACTTATACTATTCTCATTTCCATGCCATTTTCTAGCTCAATGTTCTCTTAAAAGTGGTCTAATAGTTGGCCCCTTGAAGTTTAGAATAAGACTCTAAGAAATCATGCTTTATGAAACCTTCCTATTAACCCTTAACTCACACTTTTGCATCTGTACATTCCAACTTGTAAAAAAAATGGTTTTCAAACACTCTAATTCCCAAGGTTTCTATTCTCTCAAAAGTGGTTGGAATGGCCCCATAGAACCCTCTCTTGAGTGGTCTCCCTTTTATATTGGCCATAGAAGCCCTAAATTGTTAGAATGGTTCTCTTATCTTTTTATTCTTGTACAAAAATGATTTTCAAATGCTTTGATTTCTAAGGTTTCTATTCTCTGAAGTTTAGTGGTTGGAATGGCCCCATTGAACCCTCTCTTGAGTGGTCTCCCTTTACATTGGTCATAGGAACTTAACTTGTTAGAATAGTTTCCTTTGGAAAACGGTTTTCAAAATCTTCTTCTCAAAAATGATTTTCAAAAGTTCATTCTCTCCATCTTTGCAGTAAAAATGGTTTTTCAAAAGTTCTCATCATAGTGTTGATTTTTGAAACCCCTACTCTTGTCAAGATAAAGGTTATAATGGTCCTAAGAAAACTTTCTTTGAAACGATTTTCAAACACCAACCATATAAACCATATCCTTGACTAGAGTCAAATTTTCATGGAAATGATTTTCAAAATGGTTGTCTAACAAAATACTTTGCATAGCATGATTTGTTTTCTAAAACTCCTTGCAAAAATGTATAAAACCACCTTTCAAGACCATCTTCCAATCCAACCCTAGGTTAACTTGACCCTAGTTATCCAACCTTAGGTTAATTTAACCCTAGTTGATTAACCGTAGGTCACCTTAACCCTAGGTTAACCAAACCCTAGTTGATTAACTCTAGGTCAACTTAACCCTAGGTCATATTAACCCTAGGTTAACCAAACCCAAGTTAGTTAACCTTAGGTCACCTTAACCCTAGGTTAACCTAACCCAAGTTAGTTGACCTTAGGTCACCCCTAACTTAGGGCCAACCCAACCTAGGTTAGTATACTTCAAGGTTCCAACTCATGGACCCCATTTTAAATGACCTTTCTATTTAAAACTATTCCTATAACCCATTTTTCTAAAACCTCCTACCCTATTGAGATTTCAAAAACCAACTCCATAACTTTTTCAAATACTCCTACACTCTATCTTTAAATTGTTTCCAAAAATGTTTTTAAGAACTCACAAACCTAAGGTGTCCCTACCCTTTTTATGGTTAGGGACCCCAAGGGAAGGTGATACATTAAGTTTAACTTTCAAGGTTGTCCATATTAGAGTTCCAAAGTCTTAGGTGTCTTCAAAAACCACTTTAAAAAAAAACTTTCCAAAGACCAATTTGCTAAAACACTCAAAAAATCATATCTCCAAGGTTTTCAAAACAAGACCTTAAAACATTTTCAAAACGTTCTTGAATTATTTCAAAGCACTTCCAAAACTTCTTTGAGTTATTCCAAAAAGTCTCAAAACACTTCAAAACCCTATTTCAATAGCACTTTTCAAAAACCTTCAAGTCCTATTCCAAAAACACTCCAACATTCGATTTCAAAACTCTCAAGTTCTCTTTTTCCAAAGACCTCAAACTGTCTTTAAACTTTTCTAAAGACCTCAAAGTGTCTTCAAAACTTTCCAAAGGCCCAAATATGTCTATTTTCCATTGGGTCCTTACCCGAACTACGAATGACCTGATTCTCGCCAAATGTGATACGTAGGCAACCTAAAATGGTGCAGTCATAACTTCTATTTCAACCCCAATCTCTTTTTCAAAAGTTTCTATCTCAAACCCCTTCAAAACTTCCATGTTTTCAAACTTCTTCTAAAACTTGCATCATGCATCATTCATCCAAAAAGTAGTGACTAAACCCCATTTTCAAAATCCTAAAGTGGATATTAAGTGGATAATGTTAATCAGTTATTCCAGTGAGTGAACAAAGGGTAATTAGACATGTTGGTACCAAAAGGGCGGGGTAAGGTGATGATCTTAAGATATTCTCCCTTCATGTAACCAACCGCCGAATCCTAGATTTATGTTTTCGAATAACCAAAATGGAGTCACTTTCAAAAAGGGCTTAAAAGCTTCCAGAGGTTGCCAAATAACCTATTTTCTCAAAAACCCTCTCTCAAGGGAGTTTTTCAAAACATTTTTGGAAAACCCTGAGTTTAATCTTCGAATTAACACTTAGTTTTAGGTGACCTAACTCACCTTAATCAAGTTAGGTGGCGACTCCTATTTTTCTAAAAAGCCCTCAGTCAAACCAATTTCAAGTTTAAATCTAGTCACACTCGTCCTTCTAGGAAGATAAGTTCTAATGACAGAGTTTCGTCTTTTTCTGAGTCGAAAAGACTTGGTCCAAAAACCAGGGTGCGACAATAAGCACTTAGCGCATAAGCCTAGTCCGAAAGAAATCTGCCTCCTAACTACTGTATGCCTAGAGCCCTAAAAATAAAAAAAAACACAGAAGTCCTAAATTTAGCACGTACAAGGGATGGAACGAAGTTACCATGTTGGTCTTAGCCAACGATTCCTCCGCTGTTGTTGATGATGAATGAAACAACTCGCTTGATTTTGCATTGACTAAGGTTCGTGTTCTAACACCTCTTCTTGCTGTCACTTGTGTAAAATTTTGTTCCCCAGGAACAGTGCCAAAAACTGACCAATCTAAAATAGTGCAATTGATATCCATTAGTGGTTGTGATGCAATACTCAGCGAAGTTCGAGATCGATCCACAGGGAACAATTTTACAAGGTGAAGAGACTAAAGCACTCCCCTCAAATTACAAACAAAATCTCACCAATTACTTCTAAAAGACCAAAAATTATTATTTTAAAAGATTGATTTCTATTCTAGAATAAACAAAGAAAACGGTTTGAATTTAATAAAAGAAAAGTCTTTAGACCAATCAATCAACCAATTGTTTCACTCAGAATTTCAATGGAGGTGTTTTATAACCCAAATCATTGACTATGTTGTGAGTCTATGATTCAAAAGATTTAGCAATAAAAATAATTGTTCTTTAACAACCAAATGTAGAATAAATCAAGTTTAGAATCGTAGTTGCGTACCATTGACTTATTGCCAAGCAAACTCAAACATTTAGGTTTACGCAAATATCTACTCTAGATTGAATCAGTTTTAAAATCAAAGATGCATACCATCGATTCGTACAGTACATATACTAAACACAAGTTCATACATAAGTATCACCGAACATAGTCAAACATCTAAATTTTCATAAATATCCAGGGTTTGATTCCAAAGAATTAAGAAGAAGAAGATTTAAACATTGAAAACCAGTTTACCTCCATTATTCATCCAAGTTCTTCAATTGATCTTCACAATTGATCCCAAGATAAAATCTAGCTACTCATCATAATTATAGATACATAAAGCTATATGTAAATTTATTGAAAGATTGAGTAATCTGATTACATGAATTGAAATCTGAATGAAAACTTTGAAAACTCTACTCGAAATTACTTCTAAAACCTGGAAAAACGTACTCCCCTTTTAGGGTTTAATTACAAGTATATATAATTAGGTATGGAGTCCTAAACCAACAAAGAAACAAAAAAATTCGAAGCTGAGTTGGGTCGTCATCCGAACGACCAAACTAGTGCATTTTTTAACTTCCCAATGATGAGGTATGAAATATTGAGAAATTCTTCGTCCGTCGTCCGAACGACCAAAACAAGGCATTTATCATCGTCCGAACGACCATTTTTCAACTTTTGAATGGCATTCCGACGACCACTACAATGACCAAAATAACTCTTTGAATCTCTAGCCATCGTTCAAACGATGTCCAAACAATGACTTCAATGGTTAACTTGTAAGCACATTTTTATCTCCATTTCCTATAGAAATATAAAATAGACTTAATTAGTACTAGAATATAACTAAAAAGGTATATAAAATCATAAACTAGGTCTAACAAAGCACAAGTTAAAGTCTTATAATTGCACTTTTGGAGTGCAATCAATCACGCTTTCAATAGCTCCGTTATACTTGTATTTGACTCAATTGTTTGAATTGCTACGGTAATTGAATATGTTGAATTCTTAGAATTATGAGTTATTGTGCACTTTAAAAAGTGATCAAGGCCATCTTTGATCTTTTAAGCCACAGATTTCTTTATTGATATAATTCTCTTAGAATCTTATTAAGTCTGTTTCTTTGTCTCTTGCTACATCTATCATTGCTAAAGTTTTGTCTTTAAATATGACAACACAAGTATATTCACTTGTGTAAGTTGAATTGAAAAGGAGTTGATCTATTTGCAATATGTTAAAAAAAAAACTAGAAAACAAAGTAAGAAAGAAGGGAAGTATAAAAAATTAAAAAATAATTTAAAAAAAGAAGAAGAAGGAGAAGAAAAAAAAAACATTCGTATCAAATCAAATGAAATTTGAAAATTGAAGTTATGTATGTAGTATCATTTCATGTCCTGATCACTCATGTTTTAAGCCATTTATTCTTTGTTTCTCCTTATCTTAAACCTCATGGCCAAGTTACAACCTGAACAAAGTTCTCAAGGATTTGATGTGTATATTGCTTGTTCATTCACTTCATTGAGAATTCACTTATCAATTGCTTGTATGATTTTAACATTAAGTATTCTTTCATGAAGCTATGCCAAGTCATCTCTCCCTTTATATATTCAAGTCATTTTCTTTATGGTTGTCTCTTTTAATTTTTCATTACATTTACTCTTTTACAAAGACAACCGGTGTGAGATCCCTATAGTTTTTTTTTCTGAGAGAATATCCAGTGAGGTTGAATCAAAACTTAAGGGATGTATATGTGTTTTAATGTTGTAATACTTTTCTTATCATGTGATGATCGCACACACACAAAAACTTCTCATATGTTATTTTAAGACATTATCTTACTTGTGTATTAGCAAGTAGGATATATAGAATATGCTTGTGTTTTGATACATGTAATATTTTTCCTCATTATCTCACTTACAGGCCACATTTTGTTGTTTGTGGGATCATTATTGAAAACTCTCACAAAACACCACTACCTAGGGGTTTAAAGGCTTAGTGCATATACAAAGTATAAGTTGAATTGAGAAATGGGGAGATCTATTTACAATATGAAAAAACAAATTAGCAATGAAGGAAAGAAAAAAAAATAAAGGAAAAAGGGAAGTATAAAAAATAAAATAAAAGAAGAAGAAGAGGTTAGCTATTGAAAAAATATCAAATCAAATCAAATCAAATCAAATAGAAAAATTGAAGGTATATATTCATTGATCAACAATCTCATTATTTACAATTCTAAGTTGATTATCACTGATTTCATTGTTTTAATGGTCAAAATCCTCTGAATCAAAGGCTCGCAGTGAAGCCAATGATTTGAGTTATCAAACCTTATTGGAACCTTAGGCAAATTAGGTGGTTGGATCAATTGGGTCCAAGCTTTTTTATCTTAGTAGTTTAATTGTTTTAATATTGTTTTGGTTTAGCCAAACCAACCTTTCAAAATCAAGTGTTTTAGTTTTACCTTTTTAAGAAGTACTCTCACTTGGGTTGTTGCAAATCTTGAGAGAAATGGATGTGAGTTGAAGCATATAGTTTATATTGAGCTTGATTATCGAGAGAATTGATATCTGAACTCACTGAATTTAAAATACATTGCCAACCGAATCTTACGGTTATACATTGCACATATTTGGAATGAGTCAAAACCCTTTAAAGAGATTTTTTACATGGCATGAATTTAAAGGAGATTATAGGTGGGAGGAGGAGTTTATTGCTAGGTAGTGGACTCCCTTGGCCACATTTCATGGTACTTGTGTGTTTTTGCTTATCGCCGAGTTCATGGCAAACATTCGGTGTACTGTAATGGCTCCAGGTCATGAGTGGTAGAGTCTTGGGTTAGAGGGCGGTAGATTACTATTGCTCCTCATATCATAGCCCAGTTTTTCCAGATTCCTAGAGTCCCGGATGTCTAGTTTAGTTTCCCATTTGTAGGAGTTCCAAATTTTGATGTAATATCAACAGAGGTCTGTGTTACTGGGACACAATGGTTACAACGTCGGTAGTTGCTGAAGAGAGTCGTAGCTTTTCGTTATAAGCCCTTGTTTGTATTTTCCTACCATTAACTCTTTTCAATCGCTTGCTATACTAAGGTGAGTCGAGGGAGGGCTACACTGCTGTGGGCTATAAGAATGGGTAGGTCTATCAATCTTTCCCGATATATACTTTCTACTTTGCACTAGAAGTACACACATTTTAGACCTTAGGGATCTATCCTTTTTGGTTGCATGCTTATCGAACTGACCGAGTAGGTTGGGGTAGTTGGTATTCCTGATTTGATTCAACTTGGTCAGTAGCAGCCAATAGATAGGTTGACAATACGATGGTCCAAGTCTCACTTGCATGAGGACCAGCTTGAGGCGTCGTAGGTATAGTAGCTGCAGTCACAACAGCCTGGACCGGCATAGTAGTAGTAGATGGCCATGCAGATTCCAGTGTTACAGACTATTTTAACGAGACTTAAGTAGCAGTCTGAGACACTGGCAGCCCAAAGTGTTATATTAGAGCAGTAGAGTCAAGCCCTTGTTCAACAGGGACTTGCGATTAAGAGGATTCAGGCTGCCATGGTGGCAAGAGTAGCTGCACAGGAGGCACATATGAATCATCTTACTATGCTAAACAATCGTATGACACTTCATCAAGGTACCTTAAATCAGATGCAGCCGCCGCTGCCGCTGCCGCCGCCACCACCACCACCACCTGCTGATGATAAGGCCTTTGGTGATTAGATAGAGTTTAGATACCATGTACTGTGCATGTCATTTCATCATATGTATCTAAAATTTTTTTGCACATTAATGGATATGTTTTGTATTATCTTTCCTATGTGCTTGTTATTTTGCTATCTAAGTCTATTATATTTCAAACATTGTCATATTTTATAGATCAGTTTCAAATGTTGCTTTATATTTTCTATCTTTCAGACACTTAAGTTATTCGGTACATGTTTGAGTATCTTATGGGTTTGAGTATCATGATTTGTATCTTTAGCAAATTTGTTCAT
Organism: Euryodendron excelsum; assembly: GCA_033060915.1. NCBI lineage: Eukaryota > Viridiplantae > Streptophyta > Magnoliopsida > Ericales > Pentaphylacaceae > Euryodendron > Euryodendron excelsum. Next base: position 28,074,219 of record CM065392.1, read on the forward strand.
ATTTTCATTGATTAGTTATTCTTTATGATGGATGTATTAAAAAGGATTTTGTGAGAATCATAGCAATATTCATGTCAATGCAATCTTACATTAAGGCTGATTAGAGTCATATATTGGATTAAACTTGACTTTAATTGTTGATTCACCTTACTGCAATCTTACATTAAGGCTGTTATATGACATCTTATGTTGATTCTTTATGCATGCATAAACTTAAAGGGTAAAGATTTTACCTTGTGAGCTTTATAGCTAATTTATCTTCTTTTGGAGTAGACATACATTTACTCAAGGATAACTTGTTGATTTTTTATTCTTTCAATAGTTTCATTATACTTGGTTTTGATTTATATGTTGGGTAATAGTTAGAATTATTGGCACTTCTACTCCCTTAAATTCTGAACTTGATATATATTGGATATCATGCTACGCCATCTTGTTTCCTTTGAGCTATTCATGCATAGTTTCTTTCTCTTGATCTTCATATGTACACAATCTTTAAAAAAGTATATCATTATTGAAATATTTTTTATGATGAAGAATTTGATATCATTACTTCTGAGGGCTTATGAAAAGTTGTATGGAGTTGGAAAAAAAGAAAAAGAAAAAGAAATATATATATATATATTTGTAGAGAGAAGGCGAAAAAAGAAATTTGTATTTGAGTTGAAAAAGAAGAAAAAAAAATATATAGAAGTGGAAGAAGTGAGGGAAGAGAAGGAACAATCTTGTTGAAAAGTTAGGAAATTGAAAGTGTATACTTAATGATCATCACATGTAGTATACAATGCATGTTTTGAGTCTTTTTACCCCTTTCTTTCTCCTTAATCATGGCTCTTCTTTCACATAGCCTTAGTTATCTAGAATATACACAAAGTTGGTAATTCTTTTGAGTATAAGTTATCACATGTCAATTCTCTAGTGAATATTTAAATTGTGTATATTCTTTTATGTAACTATGCCAAATTGATACACTTACACCTGTGCAGTTTTGGATATTGGATTGCTCTTTTGATGTTTTATTTGCACTTATTCTTATGATAAGCTTTCTATAGAGTGACTCGCCCCCAAATGCGGTATTCTTACAAATGGAGTTAGTATCTCACAAGAGTAATAAAACTATTTGGTTATAAAGAAAATGAGAGAAGGTGTAAACAAGTAAAAGAAAACACAATACAACAAAGAAAATTACAAGTTCTAACTCTATCCTATTATTACAAAGCTAAATCTAAGCTAAAAATAAAGAAAAATGGAAGAACTAACCTTCTTGGAGCTTCTCCCGCTGCCCTTCTAACTAAAACTAACTCTAACTACACAAAAAACCTACCAAAAAAAAAATCATAAAACGTAGTTTCGGATACAAAAAATGAAATCTGGATGAACAATAACCATCCAAATACCGTTCAGACAGTGCATCTGACGGCCGTCTGAAGTGCGTTTGGACGATGAACAGTAACCGTCCGGATGGACTATTCACCGTTCAGACACACTGTTCGGACAGGTACAATTCACCGTCTGATGAACAGTAACCATCCGAAAGGTGAATAGTACCGTTCGGACGGGTACTATTCATCACTATTCGACCCAGTAACTTTGATTCTTGATTTGACCACCCTAGAGCTCGATTCAGCCGATGCACATTAGAGGAAAAGTTGTAGTGCTTGAAGTCTTCTTTCTAATGTCATAAAAATCAGCTCAATCGGATATTGGAGTGAATAGATATAGCCAAAATACCGGTTGGATTTCTCATCATCGATTTGCTCGTTTTGTACCCACTTTGATCTTTCTTTGCGTCAATTTGCTTTTATTAGCTTCTATAACCTACAAAACATACAAAAAACATAATCAAGCAAATATATAACTAAATTAAGACAATTAATAGTAATCTAAGTCTAATAAGGTGCGAATTAAAGGCCTATGATTACACTTTTATGGTATAATCACAACTCCCAACTTACATTTTGCTAGTCCCTAGCAAAAACTATAAAAAAACATAAAGGATAATCTCCACTTTCGTAAGAGTCACAGATACATTTAACTTATGTACCAAGCCTTTAAACTCCTAGGTTACCTCTAGTGGACAAGTGGTGTCTCATAAGGATTTTTAGTGGTGATACCCACAAACATCCTTTTGTAAATTGCAAATCAAGATAAGAATAATGAATGAATGCATAATCCTACTCAAGTTAACATTGAATAAATGTAAACGCTCTAAAAGGCGATAAATGCTTTAAAGCTCACAAGGTAATAATCTCCACTAATGTAAGGGTGAAAGTGCCAAGACTAGTAACAAATTGTGTTTAAAAAGAATGAATGTGCACAATGATTTAATCCCCTCTACAAATGCATGAATTAAGCAACTCCTACTACATGTTGGGTACGAGGAGTGATTCAACGTCATCTTGAGTAAAGATACATACAAAAAATTTTATCTTCCAATCTCAAAAGGCACTTTCACAAGTTTAATGAATTTTTTTTTTGTTTGTTGTTTTTTTTTTTTTTTTTTTTGTAGGGTGTTAAACAAATAAACAAAAACAAAGAAAATAGAGCCAAAGCCTCTACCCCACCCCCAATCTAAAATGATGCATTGTCCTCAATGTATGAGAATAAAGCATGTAATGCAATTAAATGGTGGGAAAAAGAAAATGGCACCCCCAACTTAAAATGAGAAACAAACTAAGAAAAATAAAGAAATAAAACAACTACTCCTACTCCTACCCAGATTAGAGAGAGAATCGCCCAATACCACAAAGTAGGAATTTGCCATCATTCCACACCCCTAACTTAGAGATTTTCAAAGAGTTAGTGCAAAAATGAGAATATACAATGGCAACCTCTTTGATAAACTCTAAGATATAGCACTGAAGCATATAGGGGTAAAAAGGGTCATGGTACGTAGAAAATGAAAAATAATCATGCATAAAGGTGCCCATTATACTCATGCTATGAAGTGCTTGATCCTCCCCCTCTTTTAAATGGTCAGCCATAGGAATGATGTTTGGTTCAAGTATTGAGACATGGAGCTCCAAAGGCTCTGGTAAAATAGGAGTAGGTGCTAGAGGTTCAAAAGTGGGGATCTCATCATCCTTAGACATGGTAAGGATGGTCTCTAGACCATTAACATCCTCTTTGACATGCACATACCCAACATCTAAACCAATATCATCATTAAGGGTAGTCTCATCACTACCCCTCTCTTTTTGTTTGGAGTCCCCAATTTCGGACTCCACTCTCTCACAATTTCATCTCGAAATATATTTTCAATAATTGCCTCACTTTTCTTAGGAATGTCTTCCTTAGACTCAAAGTCTTAGAGAAGAGTGTTTTCAAGATCAATGATTTCCTCATTCCTATGGTTAGTGATGGGATGAGCGGGTTCACTTGGACACCCTTGGTTAGTAGGAATGATTGGAGATGACACAAGAGACTTGTCCCCCTTTTGGACAATCAAGGTTTGCATTACAAGAGTTAATTGACTCTTTATCTTATTAAGGCCCTCATCTATTCTAGAGTTCACTTCTCCTTGAAATTTAAAGCTTGTTGAAGTGTGTCATCTAGAGAATCCTCTGTAGTGTCCTCTTGTGTGTCAATGTTAGGAATGTGATATTCCTCATAGGGTAAACATTGGGCAAGGGGTATTCACATGGTGGAGTTTGATAAGGTAGAGGTGGTGCATGGTAATAGTCAAAGGGTTCTTGGTAAGGGTGAGGCTCAAAATAATGTTATGAATATGTGCTCTCGCATCCCCTACCAAGGTTAAATTGATCACATCCTCCAAGATTGGAAGGTGGTCGTGGAGGCTCCCTTTGACCATTAGCTCTTAGGTGTTCCCTAATGGACATATTGGATGTTGCAAGGTGTGAGAATTTACCACCAAATATAATGAAGTGCAAAATGAAAATTAGATGCAATGCACAAACAAATGTAACGCACCGCATCTCAACACATCATACACAACAATGCTTAATAGTTTTCATCCGAACCTCCAGTTTCCACATAACAATTTCACCAATTTAAGCAAGTTCAATCCAACCAAACCTCCAATCTCCACAAGTTATACACCACCAATTTGCAATATATGCAACTATTAAAAATAAAGCAATCAATTATTAAAAATAAAGCAAAATCTATACAAAACAAACAAAATAAACCTAAAATAAAGAGAAAAAGAAAGAATAAAACTCTAACATGGTATCACACAAAAATAGAACGAAGTTACTAATGGCCTAAGCCAAAGATTCCTCCGTCGTGGTAGATGGATGGAGATCCAATCCACCAATTGCTCTTCAACTGTAAGCAAAAGTGCAAGGGTCACGATGAAGTATAAACCGAAAGATCCAGTATCATTCTCTCTCAAGGGACCTAGCCAAATATAGGCTCTAGCACTCAATTCACACTAATCTAACTTAGGATTAAATTGCAATAAAAAGGGAAATTTGATCTAAAATAAAAATGAAAAATAAAAAGAATGAAAATCTTTTGGGTTTTGATGGTTGTCTTGAATTATTAAACTATTGCAATGAAAATAAAAACAATTAACACTAGACAATTAAAGTAAAGCTAAACAAAAATAAAATTAAAGCAATTAAAAGGGAATTGGGCTCAAATAATCCAATCACTCAATTTCATCCAAGGCTTCCAATGGGGTTTATAACTCAAATCAAACACAATATTTAGGTGTGTTTGATTCGAAGGATTTAACTTTGAAAACCAATAATTCTCAAGCAATAAAAATTGGATACATGGTCAATGAGGAATCAAAGGTTAATACCATCGATTTAACTAGGGTCAATACCAAATTTGTAGTTTGTGCATTAATTAGCCAAACATAGTCAATAACCTAAGTTTTCTAAATTATCTTCAATAAATTTATGAGAATAAATTCCTAACAATTTTGGAGTAATTATCAAGTGAAAGGCTCTAAATTAATACCATCAATTTGGGTGATGAAAATCTCCAAATTTAGTCAATAATCTAGGTTTTCTAAAATATCCACATGGAATTACTAGGAATTTCGAAATATAGGAAAATATGGCAATTAATTCATAATATACCTCTATTGAAATTCTTGGATTATTTGGGTGATTTTCATATTTGAACCCAATTTAAGAACTAGCTAATTAAATTCATCATAAAAGCATGTAAAATGAAAATAAAGCATTTACATATTTAAAATTAAAACTTACTTGAATAATAAATCTATTTGGTTACAAAGTAAATGAGAGAAAGTGCAAGAAAGTGAAAGAAAATACAATACAATAAAGAAAATTACAAGTTCTAACTCTATACTACTATTATAAAGCTAAATCTAAGCTAAAAATGACAAAAAATGGAAGAACTAACCTTCTTGGAGCTTCTCCCGCCGCTCCTCTAGCTAAAACTAACCCTAATTACACAAAAAATCTATTAAAAAAAATCGTAAAATGCAGCTTTGGATGCAAAAATTGCAATATGGATGAACAATAACCGTTCGAATATCATTCGGATGGTGCATCTGACAGCCATCTAAAGTGCGTCTAGACGGTGAACAGTAACCGTTTGGATGCATTGTTTGGACGGTACTATTCACCATCTGTTGAATAGTAACCGTCCGAAAAGTGAACAGTACCGTTCGGACGCACTGTTCATAGACCGTTCAGACGGGTACTATTCATCACTATTCTACCCAATAACTTTGAAACTTGATTTGACCACTCTAGAGTTCGATTCAGCCAATGCACGTTGGAGGCAAAGTTGTAGAGCTTAAAGAATTCTTTCTAACGGCACAAAAATCAGCTCAATCCTATATCCAAGTGAAAAGATATGACCAAAATATAGAGACGGGTTGGACTTCTCATCACAGGTTTGCTCGTTTTGAATCCGCTTTGATCATTCTTTGCGTCAATTTGCCTTTATTAGCTTCTATAACCTACAAAACACACAAAAAAACACAATCAAGCAAATATATAATTAAATTAAGACAATTAACACTAATCTAAGTCTAACAATGTGCGAATTAAAGGCCTATGATTACACTTTTAGGGTTAATCATAAAGAGACTCTTGTGTTCATGTTTCTTTGTGAATATATGACTAGTGAGATTTGAATCGAACTATAAATGATATAATTGCATGATCTTGAGACAATTGAGTTGTATGTCATTGCTAGTACACTCTTATGTGATTCTTTCTTAGATGCTTCGTGTCTTAAACTTGCTTGATTCACAATTTAGGGTGAACTGAAAATTATCTTGAGTAAGTTATATATGCTTAAGTTATATATGCCTCATTTACTTCTACTATCTTTTATATGGCACGAATAGATGTTTGTGGGCACCATTACTAAAAACGTTCACAAAACACTACTTGTCCACTAGGGATAACTTAGGGGTCTGAAGGTTTGGTGCATATGCTAAATGCACTCATGACTTCCACGAAAGTGGAGATATCTTTTAGTTGTTAGTATTTGTCTAGGGACTAGCAGAAAACTAGTTTTGGGTAGGGGGAGGGGTGGGTGATTGTACTCTAAAAGTGCAATCTATACAGCTTAATTAGTTGCTTGTTGGACTTATAGTAGGATTAATTATATTATTTTAGTCCTAACTTGTATCTAACTTGTAATCTTTGATGTGAACAAGAATCCATAATTAAAAATGATGAAATTGGGCCAAAGTGGAAATAGTTGTTCGAACGGTTACTTGGGGCATTCGAACGCATAACGTTAGCACACATCAGCCATTTGAACAGTAGAGCTTGGCGTTCAAACAATCCGTTGATTGTACTCTAAAAGTGCAATCTAAATGCCTTAATTAGTTCCTTGTTAGACCTAGATTAGGATTAATTGTTTAGTTTTAGTCCTAATTTGTACTAACTTGAAACAGGAATTTCATGCTAAAAAGGCTGAAATGGGCAAAAAGAGGAATAACCGTTCGAACCCTCGGAGAGGGCATTCAAACACATGACATCAGCATGACATCAATCATTTGAATGGTTGATGATTACACTTTAAAAAGTGTAATCTAAAGTCCCTAAATAGTTGTTATTAGTCCAATTAGGTTGTATATATGTTCTATTTTAGCATAATAATTGTCTTAATGAGTGTTTGTGGGTATTTTACAGGTTTCAAGTGGAAAACGGGTGGAATTGGAGCAAAAATGGCCAAGTTGTACTTTGACCGTACATACGGTAGGAGACACCGTAGGTACGGTGGTCCAACCCTACGTACGGTATCTTCCACTGTACGTACGCCTACAGCCCCAGAACCCAACTTCAGAGCTTGCAATTTAGTGTAGCCCTTACCGTACGTACGGTATGCTCATTGTACGTACGGTGAACAGTACCGTACTTACGGTACCGGCTGTTTCTCCGCAAGTTTTGCAACTATATCACTCAAAGGTGACGGGATTTTTGTATCTATCATCAATTATAGCTTAGATTTTCTGTTGGGACGAGATATAGAGAGAGAAAGTGGGTTTGTTTTATATTTTTTTCCATTTTCTTACATTTTCTTTGTACCCAAACATTACTTTCTTTATCAATTAATGAGCAATTATCAATTCTTCATGCTTTCTTCTATGGAATCAAGTAGTTAGACTCCCCCTTGGATTTAATTGTGAAGATCTACCAAGAATTTTCAAGGTCTTCAATGGAGGTATATGAATTCCAATGATTTATCCTATGTTTTCTTCAATTCTTGCTTTAATTGAGTTGTAGACACATAGAACACTTAGATTCATAATCTACGTTGGTAATTGCTATGCACAATCTTCTAATTGCTATAGGAATTGCACAATTGAGGATTTGATTCTAAGATTCTTACAATGAAACAACAATCTACACTCAATTAAACTTGAATTCAAGCGTTTATGGTTGAAATCCTCTGGGTCAAGGTTCCATGGAGTGAACCTTGACTTGAGTTAAACAAAATTCTAATGAAGACTTTGTAGAGATTTGGTAGATTGAAGCAATTGTATCCAAGCCCTATATTAATTGTCTCAAATTTAGTATAATTGCCTTCTATTTTGCTTGTAATTAGCATAATTGAGTAGTTTACAACATTCCACCACCCAATCAATTTTCGATCTATTTTTAGTTCAATTTTAATTTGTTAAGCAATTCACCAATTCTTCCTATTTGAGTGATTATATAGTCCTTTTGCCACGCTTATTTTTGGCTCGATCCTTTGGGAGAATAATACCGGTGCTTACCGGTTTATATTTTGATCGACACCCGTAAACCTTACGGGAAGCTCAAGTTTAACGTACATTTGAGAGCGAATCAAGTTTTAGCGCCGTTGCCGGGGATCGAAAGCATAAGGCGAACACCAACAAGTTGCGGATTGGAGAAGCGCTTGGTGAATTGCATATAAGAAAAACCCAAAAATAGCAAATAAAGGAGACAAAGAAAACTAAACAGGACAGCAAAATTGCAAACAGGTGGGAGTTTATCACTCACCCTCGACGGAAGCATCTATGACTTTATGCCTTGGTAATCTCTTTCTCCCTTAAGGTGCTTAGATTTTTGGTTTCTCGTTGTTTAGTTTGTTTTGTTGGACTTAGGTGTAGTTGAATTGCATTTTGTTAGGGCTCCTTGTGAGGAGGCATTTAGTGGAGATAGGATAGTGTGCTTAACTTGCAAATCGGTGGTATTACTTTGCATAAGGAAATTGGAGGTTTGGTTAGTGAACAAGAGAAAAAGCCGTTGTCCGGCAATGCATGATTGTGTATGATGTGTTGTATGACTTGGATAGTCCATTATTTGTTGCATTCATCATCGCATGCCACATTTCATCAGGGACATTCATAACCGACTTGTGAGGCTTGAGAGTGCGAGTAGTTTATCACCACTCACATCGAGACTTCCATTAGTTGTGGACCTAGAATTTCTTCCAATGGCCAACATGAATGACCAAGGTTTAACTAACGTCTTCCATCCGAATCTTAATACCGCACCAAATGCACCCAACCCACAACTCCATCCTAATCTTCAACCCATTCCACCGGGGGTAGATCCTAATGTAGGGGGTGACGATGACATGGAAAGAGGGAGCAACCATGGCAACATGGAGGCCCCCTATCAAAGAATCTTACGAGATTACTTGAACCCTCCAAGTCAAGCACCAACTTCTTGCATAGTATTCCCGCCACATTACACTTCACTTAACATTCGGCCGGGAAGCATGCAAATGCTCCCTCAATTTCACAGAATGGATTCCGAACAATCGTATGATTTTATTAAGGAGTTTGAGGATGCTTGCTCACTTATCATGGATAATTCTTACCCGAGAGACGTTTTCTTGTTAAAACTCTTCCCTTTTTGCTTGAAAGACAAGGCCAAACTTTGGTTCAATTCGTTGAGGCCTATGTCTATTCATTCATGGAACGTACTCCAAGGGAAATTTTTAAAGAAGTTCTTTCCCGAGAACTGAACCGAAAGCATTCGAAGGCAAATTTCCCAATTTTCCCCTATGATGGGAGAAACGTTCATTTAATGTTGGAAGAGGTTTAAGGACCTCTTGAACACTTGCCTTCACCATGGTTTTGCCGATTGACACATCATCAACACTTTCTACTCATCTTTAACCCCTCAACTTAAACATTTGATTGAGTCAATATGTGCTGGAACGTTTCTTGACAAACAACCCCATGAAGCCTATGAATACTTTGACATTTTAGCAAACAAGGCTAGGGATTGGGCATTCACCGGGACTCAAAATCCCGAGGGTCGTTCCGTACAACAAGGGATAGGGAGATACCAATTGAAAGATGTTGATGATGTGAATGCGAGAGTGACCACTTTAATTAAGAAACTAGAGGCTTTGGAAGGGAAAAAGGTGTTAGCGGTCGAGAGTGAGGTAATGAAAGAGACTTGTTGCATAGTGTGTGACACTACCGACTATGACACATCTTCATGTCCTATCATTCTGGGGGTGAAAGAAGCCTTGCATGGCCAAGTTAATGCAATTGGCCAATTCCAAAGAGGAGGGGGCAACCCTTACTCTAACACTTACAATCCGGGATGGCGGGATCACCCCAATTTTGGATGGAGGAATGAGGGGAGTTCAAACTCCCAACCTTACCAAGGAGGGTATCCAAACCCTCAATACTATTCTACACCTATTCCTCCATTCCAAGCACCTCAACCTCAAGTTTACCAACCCCAACCCATGGCACAACTTCTAAATCAACCCAAGACATATCAATGTCCTCATAGGAAACCTATGGAAGATACTTTCTATCAAATAACTAATGATGTGAGAGGGGTTAACGCAAGGGTAGATAAGCAAGATAAGGTGTTGGATCAACATACTAGGATGCTTGAGGATATCCAAAAGCAAATGTCTACATTGACACAAGCTTTGACCCAAAATGTCCCGGGGAGATTCCCGGCTCAACCTCAACCCAATCCGGTGGTTAGGCAAGTACACATCACTGAGGGTGGTATGGACCCTTAAACAAGTCACGAATAAGTACAAGCCATCACCACGCTTAGAAGCAGTAAATTCATTGATAAAACCATTTCATCAAAGGACGTAGCTTTTAAATCGTGTGTTAACCAAGAGGGGAAGGGTAAGGAAAAGGAATGTGAGAAAGAAGAAAAATTGAGAGAGGAAGGAGAGAGTGATAAGCATCAAATGAAAAAGGAGCCCGTTGCTACTCCTTTTGAGACCATGAATGAGACCACTAGGGATAAGAGGAAGGATATTTTGAAACATGGACCTTTTCCTCAAAGGTTGACCAAATCAAAAAATAAACTCTTGAATGCTGAAATTTATGAAGTGCTTAAGCAAGTTAAGGTCAACATCCCTATTCTAGATGCCATTAAGCAAATTCCATCATACGCCAAGTTCTTAAAAGATTTATGTACTTTCAAGAGAAAGCTACATGTCAAGGAGACGACTATGATGAATGAAAATCAAAGTGCAATCTTGCAATGCAAAACCGTTCCAAAATTCAAGGACCCCGGGTGTCCTACCATCTCTTGCACTATCGGGAACACTAGGATAGACCGAGCTTTGTTGGATTTAGGGTCTAGTGTTAATCTCCTGCCATTTTTGGTGTATAAGGAACTTGGTTTAGGGGAGTTGCAACCTACCCGAGTCACTTTACAACTAGCAGATAGGTCTATGAAGGTTCCTAGGGGTATCATTGAGGATGTGCTCATCCAAATTGATAACTTCTATTTCCTCGTTGATTTCATAGTATTGGATACTTAACCCGTGGGTAGTTGTATAGCTCACAACCAAATTCCTGCCATTTTAGGGAGACCTTTCCTAGCTACTTCCAATGCCATCATCCATTGTAGGAATGGGTTAGTGAAGCTTTCATTTGGCAACACCACTTTTGAATTGAATATCTATTTGGTAGCCAAACAACTGGGTGAGTGTGAGGATATCCAAGAGGTCGACATCGTTGAGACCATAGTGCGAGATCATTTTGAGAATGAGTTCTTTGAGGACTCATTGGAAAAAGCATTATTGAGGAGTGAGCCTCATGAGGCTTTAGATTGTCATGGTAAGGCTTTAGGAAAAGTTTCATCTCTAGGTCATGAGAGTGCCCAATGTATGCATGTCGGATAATAGGTCCCTTCCTTTGAACCTCTCCAACCTAGTGATACAAAGCCAATTCCATCGGAGGCCAAGCCTCCCATTCCCGAAAGGAAACCATTACCAACTACCTTGAAGTATACATTTTTGGGTGATGGTGAGTCCTATCCCATTGTCATTTCTTCCACCTTATCTTTGAGCCAAGAGGGGAGCTTGATAGATTTGCTTAAACACCATAGAAAAGCCATAGGGTGGACCATTGCCGACCTCCATGGTATTAGTCCTCTTTTGTGCACACATCGTATTTTCTTAGAAGAGGGGGCTAAAACCGTGCGTCAAATGCAATGGAGGTTAAATCCCAACATGAAGGAAGTGGTAAAGGGCGAGGTGCTGAAATTGCTTGATGCGAATATCATTTATCCCATCTCCGATTCTAAGTGGGCAAGTCCTACCCAAGTAGTGCAAAGAAATCGGGTGTCACGGTAGTCAAGAATGAGAAGATTGAGTTGGTGCCCACCCATATTCAAACCGGGTGGCGTATGTGTATTGATTATCGCCGCCTCAATGCCGTGACCCAAAATGATCATTTTTCCTTGCCATTTCTTAATCAAGTGCTAGAAAGAGTATCTGAAAAAGCTTTCTATTGCTTTCTTGATGGCTATTCCAGGTACAATCAGATTGAAATTGCATTAGAGGATCAATCCATGACCATCTTTACATGTCCTTTTGGTACTTATGCATATCGTCGCATGCCCTTTGGCTTGTGCAATGCACCGGCTACGTTTCAAAGATGTATGATGAGTATCTTTAGTGACATGGTGGAGCACATTATAGAAGTGTTCATGGATGATTTCTCGGTTTATGAAGACACCTTTGAGGAATGCCTTGAAATTTTAAGAAAGGTGATGGAGCGATGTGAGGAGAGTAACCTAGTCCTTAATTGGGAAAAATGTCATTTCATGGTTATTAGCAGAATTGTGTTAGGTCACATCGTGTCTTCCAAAAGGATAGAGGTTGATAAGGCTAAGATTGAATTGATTCAAAAACTACCTCCTCCCACTTGTGTCAAGGATGTGCGATCATTCCTTGGGCATGACGATTTCTACCGGCGCTTTATTGAGGAATTTAGTGCAATAGCTAGGCCAATATGTCAACTCTTGTCCCTTGACGTGCCATTTGAGTGGGCCCCATCGTGTCAACAAGTCTTTGATATTTTGAAAGGGTCCTTAACTTCTGCCCCAATCTTGCGTGCACCCGATTGGTCACACCCTTTTAAGCTTATGTGTGATGCAAGTGACTACGCCGTGGGGGCTGTTTTGGGACAAAAAGTTGACAAGAAGCCTTATGTCATTTATTATGCTCCTAAAACCCTCAATGATGCCCAAGTCAATTACACCACAACTGAAAAGGAACTTCTTGCGGTGGTTTTTGCGTTGGATAAGTTTCGTTCTTACTTGATAGGGTCTCTAGTCATCATTTACAACGATCATGCGGCCCTTAAGCACCTTCTCACCAAACCCGATGCAAAACCCCGCCTCATTCGGTGGATTCTATTGCTTCAAGAATTTCACATAGAAATGCGAGATAAAAAGGGGGTAGAAAACGTAGTAGCGGATCACTTGTCCCGGCTTCCCCTTGATGGGAGAGCCACCGACCCCACCCCTATCAATGAACATTTCCCGGATGAGCAAATTTTGCATGTGCAATCTTTGGAGAAAGCTCCCCAACCATGGTTTGTGGATATTGCGAATTACCTTGTGACCGGTGAGGGGTCCCATCCCATTGGTCATCCATTGATAGGCGCAAATTTTTTCGAAATGTGCGTTATTTTTCATTAGATAATCCTCACCTCTTCAAATATTGTCCAGATCAAATTATCCAGCGTTCTGTGCCCGACCATGAATTCCAACAAGTCATGGAGTTTTGCCACTCCCAAGCTTGTGGAGGACATTTCTCCTCCAAAAGACCATTGCCAAAATTCTTCAATGTGGCCTTTATTGGCCAACTATGTTTAGGGATGTGCATGCATTTTGCCTTGCATGTGATAGGTGCCAAAGGTTAGGAACTCTTACTAAGCGTCACATGATGCCCCTTCAGCCCATTACTATTTTGGAGATCTTTGATTGTTGGGGAATTGACTTCATGGGACCCTTTATTAATTTTTTTGGTTACCTTTACATCTTAGTGGCGGTAGATTATGTGTCGAAATAGGTTGAGGCTATTGCCTCTCGGAACAATGACCATCAAGGGGTGGTCCGTTTTTTGAAGGAAAATATATTCTCAAGATATGGTATGCCCCGAGCCATCTTTAGTGATGGTGGCTCACACTTTTGTAATAGGCCCTTTGCATTCTTGTTGAAAAAGTACGGTGTGGTCCATAAGGTCAGTCTACCTTACCACCCTCAAACCCAAGGGCAAGTTGAGTTAGCTAATAGGGAAATTAAGAGAATCCTTGAAAAAACTGTCAACCCTAATAGGAAGGATTGGTCCCTTAGGCTAACCGATACATTGTGGGCCTATCGTACGGGCTTTAAGACAGTGCCTGGCGCATCACCATACTGGTTTGTTTATGGAAAAGCTTGCCACCTCCCGGTGGAAATTGAGCATAAGGGATATTAGGCCATACGATAATGTAATGAGGATCGTGAGGCCGTAGGGGCCCACCGAAAGCTTCAATTGAATGAACTCGATGAACTCCATAATGATGCCTTTGAAAATGCTAAGATTGCTAAGGCCCGCATGAAGAAGTTCCATGACCAACACATTCTTCGCAAATCCTTTAAGGTTGGTGAAAAGGTTCTACTTTATGACTCGCGCCTTCATTTGTTTCCGGGCAAATTACGGAGTAAATGGGTGGGTCCTTATCTTGTTGCCGACGTTTTCCCCAATGGAGCCATAGAAGTGAAGAATCTCACCAATGGGGCGGCCTTCAAGGTGAATGGCCAAAGGTTGAAGCCCTACTTTGAGACTTTCCAAGGAGAAGTGGAGTGTGTGGATCTCAGTGATCCATCACCTTTCGATTGATGATGATCTTTGCTCTAATCTTTAGGTGTAGGAGTAGTTTAGATTGATTTTCTTAGCTTTCCTTGTTTGTTCCTAGTTTTGGTGACTTTCATTTCGTTAGGAATAGGATTAGTTTGTAGAGCCCTTTAGGCTAGTTTTTAGTAAGGTTTGTGGTAGTTTGTTTGTTTTCCATTTTGAGGCTGATTTGGGAGTAGGAGTAGGTTATTTTGTGGGCCTAGCCATTTGTTGTTTAGGGAGAATCATATAATTTGATTTAGTGCAAGGAATCCCAACTGCATTATACTTCCTCACATCACCTTTGATGCCTTTATATGTGATCTCTTGGGTTTATAAGAGGAGGGACTTCCGGCCCTCAATTCCTTGCATTCACTCCTCATATTATTCAGCCCCATTATTGCATTTGCCCTCTTTGTCTCAGCCCTATCCATGGCCTCCAAGGATCCTTCCAAGGCTAGTGAGAAAACCACCTAAGCCTCGCATTCCGATGAGATGAAGGACCCGGACTACGCTGCATTCTTGCGAGCCTACACGTGTACCTCCTTATCCCGCCTTCCTTCAGATGATGCCGTCACAGTTGCTTGCTTGGTGGCTTCTCCCCTCCTTAATGAGTCGCCCTCTTCATCTTCTGGGGCATCTAAGAAGGAAGCCGCTGCGTCTTTCGGGTCCACCACTTCCAAAATGTAGGCTCGAGTAACCCACCAGGTGGTAGCTTGCATTGTAGGTCATTGTGTCTTAGACTCCTTTTATAGGAGTCCTCTATCTTTCATTTCCATGTTGTTTAGGCCACCCGTGGCATTGTAATGTTTGATTTCCGTCTTTAATGAAATGGTGGGTTGCTTTATCGCTTGGTGTTGCCTTTGTTCATGTTTTTGTGGCTTCTTGTGTTACACTAAGGACAATGTATCGTTCTAGGTGGGGGTAAGGGTAGATTGCAGGGCATTCTCCCCTGTTCTGACTGTTTTAGGCCCATTTCTCTCTTTTTGTACAGAGTTGTGCTCATTTTTTTTTCGAATCTGTGTGTTTTTCTTCTTAGCATATGTACGGTGGTATTAGTGTACGTACGCTGGTCTAAGCGTACGTACGGTGGTACCCCCTTGCATACGCTGATGTGGCACGTTGCTATTGGTAGGCTCGCCCATGCATCTTCTTCATCACCATACGTACAGTGTCTTAGTGCGTACGTACGGTCCCACTGGCCCTCGTGTGCGTATGCTAGCTTACCGACACTGTACGTATAGTGGCCCCCTATTCTCTATAAAAACCCTCATTTTTTGAATATAATTCATTTCTAGAGCTGAGTCAACTCAGAGCTAACTTAGTGAGGGAGAGTGAAGGAGTGTCCGAGAGTGCAGTGGAGCTCTGCCGGATTTCAGCCGTAGTCGTCATTGCTCGTGCCCGTCGTTAGTCCACTTTTAGGTACCTTTCGAGACTTGTTCTTTTCATTTTCTTTGCTTTCCTTAGTAGTTTTTTTTTAGTTTAGTAGTTTAGTTAGATCTTTAGTGTAGATGGCTCCGCGGATCAAGAGGGTCCGCAGGGTCCCCATTGCTTTTGACGCCTCCCGGTTTGTTGACATGAAGGCACAACAGAGATATGATCAGATATTCAGTAAGAGGGGTCCGATGCAGGAAAGGGTGATGACTCTTGAGCACTTTATGGGTGAGCCCTATCTTTGGAGAGAGATGTTTGAAAGTCAGGGTTGGCTGCGATTAGCACAGTATAGTGGTCGGCATAGGACGGGTTTGGTCTCCGAGTTGATGGCTAACATCCGAGCACTGTCGGATGTTGTCGGAGATGAGCGTACAGTTTCCACCATTAGGGGTAAGACCATTACCATTACCCCAGCCACCTTTGCGGAGTTTTTGGTCTACCCCGGGTCTATGACCCAGCTTTGAGTTGGCCTCAGCAGGGTAAGGTAAAGCATGATGTTATGGTAGCTGAGATTTGCGTGCCCGATACCCAGTGGATTTCTTCTCAAATTGAGAAGAAATTCCTTGCTCCGCGATATGCACCGATGTTCGTTTTTACTTGCGGGTCGATCTTTTCGCTATGGCAACGAGGAGAGGTGGGCAGGCGTAGAGGCCAGTTACTCTATGCCCTGGGGACGGGTAGGAGTATTGATCTCCCCAAATATATGTTCGACAATTTCTATGAGTCTGCGGTTTCGACAAAGCCGTAGGGGGCGTTACCATTTGTAGGGATGATGACCGAGCTGATTACACGCGTCGGAGTAGCAGCCCCAAATGACTATCCTTTAGCTCAGGTGATTGCACCCATCGTACTGTCCACTCATAATAAGGCGGCGGGTCAATTAGTGGGTATTCAGAGGTGGGTCGAGGCACTTTTTCAGGCCCAGCAGAGAGCCCAGCAGCAGCAGCAGGCCCCCGTAGAGGGAGAGCAGGTTCCAAGAGAGCATCAGCAGTAGCCTCAAACAGAGAGCGAGCCACAGCCAGCCCAGGCGAGTCCTATGTTTCAGACATTCACTCAGATTATGGACCAGTAGAGTTCGCATATTGAGAGGTAGACTGCAGCCATCTAGATGATGCAGCAGTCGGTTGATGGACTTCAGGCAGCCCATACGGAGCTTAGTCAGAGGTGTGCGGCTCTCGAGACTGCACACACAGCACAGACCACTGCTGTGCAGACAGTTTTGGGCACTCAGATAGTAGAGCTCCAGGCCTCTCAGTCCAGGTTCTAGGAGGAGGTTCAACAGGAGCAGGCGAGACACAGTCAGATGCTGACTAATATTTTGACCAGACTTCAGCAGGATGAGGAGACTGACTTTCCCGACTTAGCTATCGGTGCTACAGACCTCACATCTCTAGGGAAGCACGATTTTCAGGATGATGATGAGTTTGGACTTGGGCAGGGCAGAGTTTAGATAGCATCATATGCATAGTATCATTTGTATAGCATCTCATGTACATCCCATGTATACATTTTGTTCATTGATGTATCTAAAACTCTGTAGCATTTTGATGTAGTCCATTTCAGGTTTATATGAGTACATACATGTTTTGAGCTTACATGATATATTTCTTTCAGTGGATGTCGATCTCTTGTATAGATAGGTTCTTTTTCAAATCTGATTTAGTGGATACTTTATCTTTATCTATCGCATGATAGTAAGAGGTTGACGGTATTGTATGGTTTCTCTCATTATATACTTTCCATTGCTAGCATCCATGAGTGATTTATTGATTGACCTTTATTATTCATAGTGGATGTGTTGATACTTCGCACGAGGGACCATAACATGTTTTATGAGATTCAATTCTGGATTCATGAATGATTAAGGGTTAGTATGGGAGCATGATCATAATACAAAGAGCACTGTTATTCTTTGATTTCGACATGAAGGAGATGTGGTTTTGATTACAACATGATGAGATGATTGTTTTTAGGAGCACAGGCTCATATTCAGTAGTGTGCATTGCCAATCTTTACATTCACGGCCTAATTTAGTAGAGATCATTATCTGGAAAGAATAGAGCCAATTACGTTATTGGAGAGAATTGTTGTGTTTACTCGAGTACATTTTTATTAGGCTCTTGCATTTAAAAATGATTTCATTACTCTTGTCTTTGGCTTATTGGTTGGATGTTGATTTGCATTGGTTGACAGTTACATTCCATTAAGATCTATATACACAACATTTGCTTCGAAAATGATTTGAGGCCGTCTTTGGTTATTTTGAGCCACCGAGTCTTATTGTACTTTTTCTCCTCTTTGGCACCACATTGTCACACTCTTTGAGATCCAATTCTAAAGTTCATGGGAAAAGGAATATAGATTTATATATAAATTCTTCAAAAAAAAAAAAGAGAGAAGAAGAAAGTACATTTGTGAGAAATGTGTAGCAATTGAGATTGAATGATTCTTCGAAAAAAAAAAAAAAAAAGAGAAGAGAAGAAGAAGGGGAATAAGAATGATTGATAAATGAAGGGAGTTAACACTCTACAAGAGGTGAGAGTGATGTAGGAAGATTCAAAAGTTGGAAGGGGATGATGGCCTTTAAAGAGTACTACATATTCTTGAAACACACATGCATGGAAATTTCACACCCTTCCTTTCCTTTTTATCATACCTTGATACCCTTTGACCTTCCATTGCAAAGTCCTTAATGATCCGAAGCATGCCTTTCAATAGAGGTCTTGGTGGAATGTAGGACATTAATTGCACAACATGCTTAATTGATATTTATACCATACAGCATTCTTTCATGAAGTCATGCTAAGTCGATACACTCACATTATATCATCTTTCTTAGTTGTGGTTGCTCTTTTGCATGACTTGTACATTTATTCTTATATTAAGAGCAACCAAATGAGTTCTACCGTGTGTTCAATTATTCGTTCAGTGTATGCCCAGGAAGTGTTTGGATCGAGGCTTTAAGGATGATGGTGTAAAGTGAGGCAATGTAAACTACTATATATGATCCTAACACACACATACTCATCAATCTTGTTATATTGTTTTCATAGACTTATCTTGTTTGTATTGGAAGAAAAGATGCATTGTTTTTAGTATAATAACATATCCCCATGCATTTCTCCTATATTGTTCTCTATCTAGGATTGTTGCTTATAAGCCGATGTTTGTGGGTGTCATCACTGTAAGCCCTCACGAGACACCACTCGTCCACTAGGGGTAACCTAGGGGTTCAAAGGCTTGATGCATATGCTAAATGGATCCGGGACTCCCCTGAAAGTGGAGATTATATTCGTTGTATATATTTTTGTTTTATTTTTTTCGTTTGTGCTAGGGACTAGCAAAAGCTAGGTGGGGGGTGGTGATTACACTCCAAAAAGTGTAATCTAAAGTCTCTAAATAGTTGTTGTTAGTCTAATTAGGTTGTATATATGTTCTATTTTAGCATAATAATTGTCTTAATGAGTGTTTGTGGGTATTTTGCAGGTTTCAAGTGGAAAACGGGCGGAATTGGAGCAAAAATGGCGAAGTTGCACTTTGACCGTACGTATGGTAGGCGACACTGTACGTAAGGTGGTCCAACCGTACGTATGGTATCTTCCACCGAACGTACGCCTGCAGCCCTAGAACCTAACTTCAGAGCTTGCGATTCAGTGTAGCCCTTACCATACGTACGGTATGCTCATCATACGTACGGTGAAAAGTACCGTACATACGGTACCGGTTGTTTCTGCGCGAGTTTTGCAACTATATCACTCAAAGATGACGTGAACTTTGTATCTATCATCAATTATAGCTTAGATTTTCTATTGGGATGAGATATAGAGATAGAAAGTGGGTTTGTTTTATATTTTCTTCCATTTTCTTACATTTTCTTTGTACCCAAACATTACTTTCTTTATCAATTAATGAGCAATTATCAATTCTTCATGCTTTCTTCTATGGAATCAAGTAGCTAGACTCCCCCTTGGATGTAATTGTGAAGATCTACCAAGAATCTTCAAGGTCTTCAATGGAGGTATATGAATTCCAATGATTTATCCTATGTTTTCTCTAATTCTTGCTTCAATTGAGTTGTAGACACATAGAACACTTAGATTCATAATCTAGGTTGGTAATTGCTATGCACAATCTTCTAATTGGTAGAGGTATTGCACAATTGAGGATTTGATTCTAAGATTCTTACAATGAAACAACAATCTACACTCAATTGAACTTGAATTCAAGCGTTTATGGTCGAAATCCTTCGGGTCAAGGTTCCATGGAGTGAACCTTGACTTGAGTTAAACAAAATTCCATTGAAGACTTTGTAGAGATTTGGTAGATTGAAGCAATTTCATCCAAGCCCTTTATTAATTGTCTCAAATTTAGTATAATTGCCTTCTATTTTGCTTGTAATTAGCATAATTGAGTAGTTTACAACATTCCACCACCCAATCAATTTTCGGTCTATTTTTAGTTCAATTTCAATTTGTTAAGCAATTCACCAATTCTTTCGATTTGAGTGATTGTATTGTCCTATTACAACGCATATATTTGGCTCGATCCTTTGGGAGAACGATACCGGTGCTTACCGGTTTATATTTCGATCGACACCCGTAAACCTTGTGGGAAGCTCAAGTTCAACATACATTTGAGAGCGAATCAGTTGAGAGAGCATTCAAATGGACACGGTGAGCGTTCAAATGGTGCGTCAAATGGAGTTTCGTCAATATCAAGTCTGAAGCTCGTTCGAGAAATTCAAAGAGCATAAAAGACTGTCGAAAAGGCGTTAAAAGCCCGTTCGAATGACGAGCAAGGGTGTTCGAACCGTGGTCAATCCATTTCGAATAGTTCACGGGAATTGTAGTGTTTCGAAGCCTATATAAGCTAGGTTGGTAGTCTGTTTTAGAGAGTTCTTTCTTTTACTAGTTTTAGGATTTCTTTGAGAGCTTTAAGTGTATATTAAAGTAGAACTTTACATAGTTTTTCATAGTTTTTCAATTTCTGTAATCAAATTCAATATATATATTTTATAATTTTTCAATCCCTGTAATCAGATTCAGTATTTTAATATATATCTTGCGTATTTATTATGGCTTTGAGTAGCTAGATTTTATCATGGAATCAGTTGTAAAGATTAATTAAAGATCTTGAATGAACAATAGAGATAAATTGGATTCAATGTTTAAATCTTCTTTGTCTTAATTTTTTGGGATCAAACATTAGATATTTATGAAAACTTAGATGTATGACTATATTCGGTAATACTTATGCATGAACCTGTGTTCAGTATATGTACTGCATGAATTGATGGTATGCATCTTTGATTCTAAAACTGATTCAATCTAGAGTAGGTATTTACGAAAAATCTAAATGTTTGATTATGCTTGACAACACAATCAAACATCTAGTTTGACTATTCTAAAACTGATCAATTGTGAGTTTTCCTGAATGCACTAACTCTCTTTCTGTGGATCGATCCCGGACTTTACCGAGTAATTATTACTACATCGCGGTCGTAAACTGGTAGTTATTTATCACATGTTTTTTGAGCAATCAGTTTTTGGGTCAAACGGTATTCGTTGTCAGAAACTTCAGAGGCTTGTTTTCACCATTCAAATCAGGTCAGAAGTCCGTCAGAGAGATTCATAGAGCTATTCTTCCTATTAAAAAAGCATCCGAAGCTTGTTCAAATGGGCGTTCGAAAGGTGGTTAAAGGAGTTCGAACGGTTCACAAAAATCTGAATTTTTGGAAGCTTATAAAAGCTAGGTTTGAAGTTTTTTTTTAGGGTTAGTTTTTATTATTACGTTTTCTTAGGTTTTAGCAGCGGTTTTACATAGCTTTCTCCGATTTCTATAATCAGAATTCAGTCTTTCAATATGATTTCAATATATATTTGCATATTTATCATATTCATGAACAACTAAATTCCACCTTGGGATCAATTCTGAAGATCAGTTGAAGATCTCAAATGAACAATGGAGGTAAATTAATTTTCAATGTTTAAATCTTCTTGTTCTTAATTCTTTGGGAATCAAAGCCTGGATATTTATAAAAACTTAAATATTTGATTATGCTTGTTAATATTTATGCACAAATCTTAGTTTGATATATTTACTACATGAGTCAATGGCATGCATCTATAATTCTAAACCCGATTTATTCTAGGATTGATTGTTAAAAAATAATAGTTTTTATTGCTAAATCTTTCAAATCAGAGACTCACAACGTAGTCAATGATTTGAGTTATCAAATACCTCTATTGAAATTTCGGGTAAAGCAATTGGTTGGATTAATTGGTCTCGAAACCTTGTTTTATCAATTTGAAACCGTTTTCATAGACTAGTTGAGAATAAATAAACATCTTTCAAAGTATTAATTTTTTGTCTTTTAGAAACAATTCATTGTTTTGTGTGAATTGAGAGGAATGGTAAAAGTTCTCCATCATCTTGTCATTTGTTCCTGAGGATTCGACCCCAAAGTTCACTTAGTCATATTGCTTCACTATTCTGCTTTTGAGATTATCTTTGATCATATCTAAGGACACCGATTGGGGCAAGTCATTCCCCACATTGTTTTTAATTTTTTTTGTACATTTATTTTTTGTGAAATGAACCAAAAAAAAAAACATCACTTCCCTCTATTCTAATAGTTTCAGATGAACCTAAATCTTCACCATCCACTAAAATCTAAACAAGAAATTTTAGATATTTGACAATAATTGCCAATGAATGAGGAAAAGATTAAGCATGTAAAGTCTGATGCATACATAGCAGCATAGTTATCAAGAAATTTTTATGCCCTTTTGAATTAACTTTATCAAGAAATGCACATAAAAGACAAGGCAGATTCTTTATTTAATTATTTTCTCCACCACCACCCCCAATTTATGGAAAAGTTGCGTTTATAATTGATGGATTTGTAGAATTGACCAGGCAGATTAGAGGATAACTTATTCAATTCCCAATTTCTCATACTCACCTCACCATTTCAAGAAACCAAACTCATGTCAATAAGATGTCTAAACCATTTTTTATGTTCAAAATAACGTAAAAACTACATATTTAAATTTAGGTAACGTGTCAACTCCTTAATCACTGGAATGTGGTCCAAATTCTTAGAAAGGAATGTGTTACTATTAAATAGATTTCATAAATTGTTCAAATATATTATAATACCATTTAAGTTGTTTATGTAAATCCTTATTTATGTTTACATCTATCAAAAGTAAATTGAAAACTTAATTCTGAAACTAACTAACAATTATACATGACTAAACTCATTTTAGAGTAGAAATGAATCAATTCAAAGATTGCCTTATAAAAATTGGCAAAAGTCCTAGACAGAGTAGTTGGTGTTCAATTTTGCTATCTGTCCTAATATCTAAGTCTACGCACCAAAATATACATGTATATATATATATATATATATATATGTATGTATGTATCTCTCTCTCTCTCTCTCTCTCTCTCTCTCTCTCTCTCTCTCTCTCTCTCTCTCTCAGCCCAAACATATTTTGTCGCATTTCCCACATTGTTTTAATTTTTTTGTACATTTTTTTTTTGTGAAATGACTTCACTCTATTCAATAGTTTCAGATGAACCTAAATTTTCACCATCCACAAAAATCTAAACAAGAAATTTTAGATAGTTGGCAATAATTCCCAATGAATGAGGAAAAGATTAAGCATGTAAAGTCTGATGCATGCATAGCAGCATAGTTATGCCACATCAATACACTCAATGGATTGTCGAAACTTCAATTTTGTTTTTAATAGTAGACTAAAGATATTTATTTGATTTGGAATAGGGATATATTGCAATTGGCTTCTCTAGATGGAGATCCCTTAATTAGTTGGCTTAGTAAGTTGCGGAAATCATTTAAATCTAGTTGTATATATCCATAATGACAAATGGCATCAGAAACAACTCCTTTACTGAATCGAAAGGCTCAAAAAATCTTGAGCCTGCATACAATTTTCAACCATTTAGTAGAACTTATTCTTCAAAATATTCTTTTAACTCTAATTGGTTTGATCGGAGTCTCTTCTAATCATTTGGTCTGACCTAGATCAAGGACAACGGTTGCGTGAGGAATATAAACATAAAACCTTTGACAGAAAGCTTACGAACTTCCATCTCGTCATGATTTTCTGAAAAAGTGGTCTAAAAATCTTCTGTTTCTCCTTTAATAAGTTACAAATGGCAAGATTTGCATTAGGGTTACGTCTCCGAATTAGAAAAAGAAGACAGAGAGGAGAAGAAGGAGATCTCTTACATCCCCGAATTAGTAATGAAGTTCTATAAACACACAGCAAATATAATAAAAAAAAGGTCCCAAATCCTACCCCAAAAATAAAATAAAACAAAATACACTTTTTTTTGCCTTTCTTACAATAAACAACTAAACTATAGAACAATTTAGATTTCCAAAAGTTCATGCCGTTTCCATGTACTTTCCATAAAAATATTTTGGTTTTCTCCATCAATAAGATATTGTCTTTTAATATTATTCTAGTGATCTCATCATCACTGTGTTGTTCATTTGAGCTGCAGATCTCCTATGTCCTGTGTCCCTAATCAGACATATTTTTTTCTTGTTTTCTACACTTGACATATAACTTAACAAACTAGATTTCCTTAAACTTCATGCTCGTCTTCGATGCACTTAATGTACTAGAATTCTACCTACGTAAAAAACAAAGGAAAAAAGATAGAAGAAGAAGAAGAAGAAACCTAATAGGCTTCTGCTGTCTCATAGTCTCAATGCCGCTGTGCTATTTCAGCTGCGATGCACGCTCTCGATTTCTTTTGATCCTTCTCTTAAAACCAATGCAGTTGTTCCCATTCCCACAAAGGCTCATCGTCAAGAACCATATTCCATTTATCTCTTCCCACGTCTTGAAAAGGATTAGCATGGTCTCCTAAGGAGGTTATCTCCGATGAGCCTGTTCTCTCCATCGTTGGACGCTTCTGATCATGAGATGTTGTCGCCTCATCACCATGATGAGCTTGGTGTACCATTGCCTCTCCTGTTACTGCTGCTGATGGTCGTCTGTCAAATTCACGCAAGTGTTTTGATTTTTTGTGCACTCGGCACAAACTAAACTCTTGTCTTAGCTGCACAAATATAAGGTCAAAATAAATAGGACTGCTGATAAGAGTTGCAGGAACCATGTTGTTCTTGTTCCTATTTTTATTAGGAAAATGTTATTCAACCAAAAATTTTGCACAAAATAATCCCAACCAAAATGGTATTGCTATTGCTATTTTTTTGTAACTAAGAGTTATCATAATAAGTATTTTTATTCTGTTTTTCTAGTTGTATAGCATTACTTTTTTTATTACTTTCAAACAAGGACAAAACTAGAAATTTTGTTAAGGGGTCATGGAAGACCTAAGGTAAAATTTTCAATTTTGTTGAGAAGGTAAGATGAAACACTTGAATTTTGGAAGGTCAAGGTAAAAAAATTTGAATTTTGTTGCGGGGTTAACACAAATATTCTTGAATTTTAGAAATTCAGCTAAAATTTTTTGAATTTTATTGGGCTAAAGAAAAAATTCTTGAATTTTAGAAGGTCCAAAGAAAAAAATATTTAAAATTTTGGGGGGCCAATCTACACTTTTATTATAAAAATAATCAAAATTAATGAGGGCTATATGAAATTTTATCAAAGTAGGAGAGTCATGCCCCCATAGTCAATATGTAGGCCCGTCCCTGCTTTCAAGTGTAATCTCACTCAACATATTGGTGCAGTTAACTTGGTACAAAACAGGGCTGTTTATGGAGGATACATGATAAGATAAAGTTAATACTTTCCTGGAGGGTTTGTTGTATTATGATCTAGACCATGCGAAGTATATAATTAAACTCCTATGCTAACTGGGGAGGCTTTGATTTTTCATCAAAATTATCACAAAGTAGTTATGAAACTTCACCTATGTCATCATGGTTCAAAATTTCCAATTATAGCAATATATTAGTTATGATCCTTGACACGCCTCCAGATGTGCTTCAACTGGAGTCACTCCGCAAGGGTACGGAGGTCGCGCTTGTAGTAAAACCGGAGGATCCGGTGTCGTTCTCTCCCAAGAAAATTCTACAAATATAGCAACAAAGCTCAACTAGCACGGGTACTTATCTTAATGGATTGCAAATGAAAATTCTTATCTTTTCTTAACATAAAAGAGACCGAAAATATGTTGGTTTTGAGATGATGGTGGTTCTAAGCTTCATGCAATAATTTAGTGACTAATAAAGACAACAAAAGCTAGTTTTATGTAATTAAGGAGAAAAGCTTGGACATAGTTGTTTTGATCCACCAATTCACAACAAGGGTTTCCAATGAGAGGTTTATAACTCAAATCAAGAATCACACCTTGGATTCTTGATTTGGAAAATGTCGACTATAAAAATGTGGGTTTTGTTTGATTGAGCATAAAGAGGGAATCTATAATTAGTACCCTAGAATCAAACCTTAAACATGTGCAATACCTATACCAAATATTGATTTGTGCATAAATATTGCCAAAGGGTTATGAATCTAAGTTTTTCTAATGAATCTCATACTAAATCAAATAAAACCATATAATTTTGAGGATATGATTTTAAAGTTCATACAACCCATTTTCAACCATTTGAAGATCCTGGTGGATCTTCACAACCACATCCAAGAGGTATTTAGCTACTAGAATCCATGTCAAAGAGCTTGAAATAAGACAAATCTACCATTAAACTATATAAAATTAGTGTTTGGTTACTAAGAAAATGAGGAAAAGTGGCAAGAAAATGAGAGAAAATCATTCACTTTATATATATATATCAAGCATTCATTTACAATGATCCAAAAGCAATAAATAACATTAAATACAAAGCATTAAAAGTAGATCTAACTAAAAACCTTACAAGATAACAAAAATCCACTTTTTGGAGCCTCTTTCCTATCCAGATTCTACAGAAAATGACCTATCTCTGGTTTTGTCTCGAACAAAAGCTTTTATATTCTACAGAAAAATAGAGTCTGTACACACCGATCGATCGGTGTACGACCGATCGATCGCCCGATCGATTGTTTCAAGCGATCGAACGCCCGATCGATCGCAAAACCGACCCCTCTGAAGTTTGGTTCTGTGTAGTCTGTTAAGGGAATTCTGACGTCACCGATCGAACGCCTGATCGATCGGAAAAACGCCCTCTCTGAAGTTTGCTGCAGAAGGTCGAACAGAGCATCACCGATCGATCGCAAGATCACTGATCGATCGGCCGATCGAACGTTCCGTGGACCGTTCAATCGGGCGATCGATCGGTCATCCTCAAGATTGCCCATTTGCCTTAGTTTAAGCTCCAATTCCTGTAAAAAGTGCACAAAAGGAGTTTCAATGCATTTTAGGAGTTAGAATACTAAATTAATACTGAAATTCAACTAATCAACTAACAATTTAAGCCTAAAAATTACTATTTCTAAGAGTAATCAATCCTAAGTCAAGGACATAGCTAATGTTGTTAATTTGCTTGTTATGTTAAACTAAGTACAAATTAAAAGCTCTTATTGCATGCAAGTCAGACCTTTGGTATTGCACTACTTGATAAGGAAGCTTCTACTTCAATGGCTTTATACTCATTCATCTTCCATTCAGTTTTTCTTCCAGTTGGAACTCTTCCTTTGTAGAAAACCATGGTTCTCTTCAAACCAATAACTCGGTTACGGGAAGAGTAAACATAACCAGGAGAGCCACTGGCTTTCCAATATCCTGTAGTTGTGAGCCGGGTTGGTCTTCCTCCACGAGCTTCTCTCTCTTTTCTAGGAACAAAGAAAAACCACTGCTCAGGGTCTCCATGACACAGCTCTGCTGCGAATTCTGATTCCAAAAACAATAACTTAAGAAAAGATCAAAACTTCGCTTCGTTAACATTACATTCCAGTCTTATAATCTTAATTTTGTTACCAGATTTCCTGACTTGTGCTTGATTAAACGTCAAGAAACTAAAGGAAAGAAAAGGAAAACTCAGGATCTTAAAACCAATTGAGTAAAGTTGTGTTGCTTCACGTTTCCTAATTGTTTTGGATTAAGAGTGACAGATTGTTGTAAGGTCATCTTTATCTTGACATCTTGATGAGATACCACAATATGTGAAAAATAAATAAAATACAAAGATGTTCATGCGCTGACAATTGACAAAGGAAGAAGCCAACTAAATTTTCTATCTTAAGAGCAGTCAAGCAATTGAATAAATGGATCACAGAGAAGATGATATGATTAATTACAAGTAAAACAAGGATTAAAAATCTGTTGAACTTGAAACCTCCACTAAACAATGCATTACAGATGGTACGGAAAATACTTTTTAACATTGCAATAACTTCAACTGTGACTAAATGTCGATTAGGAACAACAAAAAAAAAAAAGAAAAGAAAGAAAGAAAGAAAGAAAAGATGCTACGAAAAGCAATTATAGTTGAAAATTTCACTATCTCTTGGAAACGCAGTTTAGAAATGATCAATTACAGACATACGTGGGAAATCCCATGGATTGAACTCGTATACGTAGAGGACCGGAATAACCCGGTTGATGTCTTGTCTGCTTCCTCCTAGCTTGTTGTGCAGATAGAATGAAATCAGCTCTTCTTCAGTTGGGTAGAATCTAAAACCTGGTGCCAGATCCTCCATTGCACCTCTCTCTCTCTCTCTCTCTCTCTCTCTCTCTCTCTCTCTCTCTCTCTCTCTACTATTTACTATCTTCTATCTCTAATAGTTTCTAACTCGGCAGTCAAGTTTGTGTTTCATGTTGCTTATGTTTTTGCTTTGTATTTAACGGGGTGGCCATGTTTACTGCGTGTAGGGTTAGGCACACAGAGAGAGAGAGAGAGAGAGAGAGAGAGATATCCACTGAAATGAGAAAAGGTTTGGAGGCCAGCAGGCTACTATCCACTGAGATTGCTTGGAAACTTCCACGGTGGAAAAATGAACCTTTCTCGACTGCTTATTACCCTTGACATTGTGGCATTAGTTAATCTGTTGCGCCTGTGTATGCATTCCATTGCACCCTGGCTGGATTTCCTACGTTCAATTATCATGAACAAAACTTGCACTACACGTAACAGATACATCTAGCAAACGATACCAACCTTTTTGAATCTTTGATCTATATACATGCCTAATGTATATATGTATACACCGTAGTGAAAGTGTACTGTGGCATTTAAAATCCATAGCTTATCGATCCATGGTTAGGATGGTAAAACTGCGAGCGAACCATGAAATTTATTGAGAGGAGGTCAAGGTAAAAAAAATATTGAATTTTAATAGGAAAAGGTGGAATTTTTTTTTTTTATTTTTTGGGGGACCATAGTAAAAAAATTATTTTTTGAAAGCCTAGAATAAAATTTATTAAATTTTGAGGGGCCAATACACTATTTCTTTATCATAAATACTCAAAATTTATAAGACTTATACAACATTTTATCAAACTAAGAGGGACCATAGCCCCCATTGTCTTAGGGTAGTTCTGTCCCTATAAAAATGGCTTAGCATTATACATCAAGTGGAATAAGTGGTAAACCAGGAGTTGGTTACAGCAGCATTACCTAAAAATTTAGTCTCTCAATGATTTCATATTGTAGGAGTTGGTTATTGAGATTAACAGGCAAGGTTTTAGGATAGGATCCCCGTTCTTACCTGAAGTATTTTAATGATCAAAATATATGTTGAAACTTTTTGTAGAAGTGAGCAGCAAAATGCGACATTGGTTATAAGTTTCACATTTTTAAGTTGTACTTAAACTTTAGAAGATACATGTCGTGTTTTAATGTCTTGCTCATGTAAAAAACCAAAAAAAAAAAAAAAACTATACCAGTATATCAAAATTAAACTCCAAAATTATAGTCGTTGTTATTCATAGTTTTTTCACCATAATTGTTGAGGTATATAAAATTAACACGTGTTACAATACAAGTTCATTCACACTACCGAAAGGTTTGCTTTGGTTGGCAATGCACTAATTTTTTTTTCCCACAAATCCAACGATTAATTCATGCAATTGATGGTTGGCTGTAGCTTAACTGGCATCTTCAATTGAGAGGATAAATTAATCCAAAAAAAGAATAAGACGGCAAGTAGGAGAGTTTCTTCATATCTTCCGGCAACTTAATGGGCTTGATAATCAGCTTATCCCAATTGTAATTCCCCCTGCTTTCAATCTACTGGACAAATTTCTGTGGGCTCAGAGGTGGTTTCCCCTTTCTTTATTTTGTTATTTGTCCCACCTTCTCTTTCCTGCATATGAACCGAAGAATGTCTTTACTCTTTTTGTTTTATTAGTTTTCCCACTTCTCTTTCCTGCGTATCAAACGAAGAATGTATTCCCAAACTTTAGACCGCCGCTTAAATGCTAATCTGGCACCTATTTATATTTTAATCTAGACGCGTGCCAGCTTGGTCATACTTTAATCACCACTTTTTTATGACTCAAATCTTTCGCTCAGTGTTTTAAAATTTGGACCGGACCGATCGGTTTAACTGGTTGAATCGTCACCCGGTTGAAAAATGGTCCGATCAGTTTTCTAAACTCGTTTTGGTCAAAATTTAATCAAACCTAATCAAAACCGCAATTGAACCACGATTAGTCAATTGAACACGTATTAAATCGTCCGGTTCAATATTTTAAGACAATTTTATGTTTTAAATATCAAATATAGTGTAAAAGAATAAGATACCATTTATTAATATTAATAAATTAATTAATGACATAATTATGACGTTACGGGTCAATAACGGTTGATTCGACGGTTGAACCAGTGACAGTGACCCGATGCCTTTTCCGGTTCACTCAACGGTCCAGCTTTCAAAACATTGCTTTCGCTAACAGAAAATCCTATTATTCCATAGAATTTGTGTAAAAAATCCCACATAATGATATGGCAAATACATTCTTGTAATTGAGGGTATTTTGTTTTGGGCAAATGATAATATGTGCCACTTAGGGCATATTTTACATATAGGTTGATTTAGGTTCTTGCTACCCACTTGATTTCGGCTGCCATTCGATTTCGAGACATTCCCAAGAAGAAAGAGCTTTCATTTAGTTGTAGAAAGTGTTTTAAAAATTATGAAAATACAATTTTTAATACTTTGTATAACTAAACAAAACACACTTAAAATATATCCCATAGACATATGTTAAAAACTTGAATCGTTCTCAAATGTGCAATTGAACTTGAGCTTTCCCGCAATAGTACGGGTGTCGATCGAAGTATAAACAGGTAAGGACCGGTATCGTTCTCCCAAAGGATCGAGCCAAATATAGGCGTGACACAAGTCAAAACAAACAACAAATGGGATGAATTAATGGATTGCTTAGCAAATTGAAACTATACTAAAAATAAGACCAAAAATCATTGAATGGTGAGAGGTTGTGATTTACTAAAATAAACTAATTACGCTTGAAATTGAAAACAATTATACTAAATTTGTAACAATTAATGAAGGGCTTGGATGCAATTGCTTCAATCTACCAAATCTCTACAAAGTCTTCAATCGAGTTTTGTGTAACTCAAGTCAAGGTTCACTCCGTGGAGCCTTAACCCGGAGGATTTCGATCATAAACACTTGAATTCAAGTTCAATTGAGTGTAGATTGTTGGTTCATTGTAAGAATCTTAGAATCAAATCCTCAATTGTGCAATTCTTATACCAATTAGAAGGTTGTGCATAACAATTACCAACCTAGATTATGAATCTAAGTGTTCTATGTGTCTACAACTCAATTGAAGCAAGAATTAGAGAAAACATAGGATAAATCATTGGAATTCATATACCTCCATTGAAGCCCATGAAAATCCTTGGTAGATTTCCACAATTACATCCAAGAGATGTCTAGCTACTTGATTCCGTGGAAGATAACATGAAGAACTGAAGATTTCTCATTACTTGTTGAAGAAAATGATGTTTGCTTACAAAGAAAGTGTAAGAAAATACAAGGAAAACTATATCTAACCCACTTTCTCTCTCTATATCTAATCCTAACAGAAAATCTAAGCTATATTTGATGATAGATACCAAAAATCGCGTCCTCTTTTGAGTGATACAGCTGCAAAATTCATGCAGACATAGCCGGTACCGTACATACGGTGAACGTACAGTACGTACGGTAAGGCATACGCTGAATTGCCTCTTCTGAAATTTGGATCTGGCTCTGCAGGTGCACGTACAGTCTGGGGTACTATACGTATGGTGGGACCACCGTACGTACACTGAAGCGTACGCAAAATCTCCTCCTCTGAAGTTTGGGTCTGGGGTTACGTACGGTGTGAGATACCGTACGTACGGTGTCTCCTACCGTACGTATGGTAAACTGCACAACTTGCCCGTTTTGCTCTAATTTTCGCCCATTTTCCTGCACAAAGCTCACAACCACTCATTAAGACAATTATTATGCTAAAATAAAACATATATACAACCTAATTGGACTAACAATAACTATTTAGGGATTTTAGATTACACTTTTTAGAGTGTAATCACCACCCCCCACCTAGCTTTTGCTAGTCCCTAGCAAAAAACACGAGAAATAAAACAAGAATATATATAACGAAGATAATCTCCACTTTCGAGGAAGTCCCGGATGCATTTAGCATATGCATCAAGCCTTTGAACTCCTAGGTTAACCTTAGTGGACGAGTGGTGTCTCGTGAGGGCTTATAGTGATGATACCCACAAACATCCCTTCATGAGTTGCAATATTTAGACGAGAGTAAGGAACAACAACTAATCAAGCCTCAATCAATGCATTTCACCCTCACTTCTTAACACTTATAAGATCATGCCACACGCCACGCAAAAGAGAGGTTTAAGTGAGTGTGTGAAATATTATGATGAAAAGTTCAATTCGAAACATCTCTAAACATAACTCCATCTTTTAAAGCTTTGATTCAAACCTCACTAGGAATACACTCTCAATTAAAAGACCCACATGGTTCTCACAATGGTATGTTCAACAATGGAGTAAATGTAAAGAGACACATCAAGTGAACATACCAATTACAAAGACCGACAAGATAGAAGTGTATCGACATTAGCATAGCTCCATGAAAGAATGTTCAAAGTTAAGTATTGATTCAAAGAAATTGACAAAATATGCTTATACTCTATTGAAAACTTCAATCAAATATAACTTGGATCACCAATCCATGTAAAGGTGGAAATAGCAATGTAGAAGAGGTGAAGGGTAAAAGTAAAGAGATGGTAAATGGTCATATCACGTGTGATCAAGACATGAGATGGTAAATGCAAAACAACTACAACTCTTCCCCTTTTTAATCATTTGATACATTCTTCTCTACTTATTGCCCTTCCACGAAATATCTTCACATCAATTTTTTTTTTTTTTTTTTTTTTTTGAACTCCTTTTTCCTTCTTTTCTTCTTTTCTTTCATCATCCCCTTTTTTTTTTTAACATCTACTTTCTTTTTTTTTTTTTTTAACTTCAAGATGTACTTTTTGTGTTGAAATTCCCAAATCGATCTCTCTCTCTCTCTCTCTCTCTCTCTCTCTCTCTCTCTCTCTCTCTCTCTCTCTCTCTCTTTTCTTCAACTTTAGCAATGAAGTAACACTTTCTTTTCTCACATAGGCGTCCCTTTGTGATACAAGAGAAGAAATTACTTTGCATTTCTTTCAAATAATAAAAGCAAAGGATCAACAAGGGTTAAGGGGGAATGTATGGTTTGGTAATGGAAGACTAATGGCTATCAAGAAGAATATGGCATAAGATCATTTCCAAAGTTGTACAATCGAAACATTTCATAGAATACAAGTATCAATATTAAGATCAAAACTCAACTCATGAACCAAATACAAGCATAATGAAGCTATTGAATTAAATGAGGGTGAAGAATCTATCATTAAGTAAATGTAAACGCTCTAAAAGGCGATAAATGCTCTAAAGCTCACAGGGTAATAATCTCCACTAATATAAAGATGAATATGCTAGAGATAGTAAAAATTGATGCTCGTCATCATAATTGTGCACAATAAAGTGGTCCCCCCTACTTAAGCATGAATGAAGCGCAATCCATAAAGAAATTAAGTATAGAGAGATAATGCATCAATCTTAGCAAAATAAAAGCACATGTTCCTCTCTTCTCATCTCAAATAGCACTCTCTCAAGTTATGTCATGGTACTCAGAAGCAAATAGTCAACACGTCCACCATGAATAATAAAGGTTAATCAATAAACCACTAATGGATGCTAGCAATGGAAAGTACATAATGAGAGAAGCCATACAATACCGTCAACCTCTTATCATCATGTGATAGATAAAGATAAAGTATCCACTAAATCATATCTGAAAAAGAACCTGTCTATACAAGAGATCGACATCCACTGAAGGAAGTAAATCATGTAAGCTCAAAACAGGTATGTACTCATATAAAATTGAAATGGGCTACATCAAAATGCTGCAGAGTTTTAGATACATCAATGAAAAAAATGTATATATAGGATGTACATGAGATGCTATACAAATGATACTATACATGTGATGCTATCTAAACTCTGCCCTGTGTAAGTCCAAACTCATCATCATCCTGGAAATCATGATCCCCTAGAGATGTAAGGTCTATAGCACTAACAGCTAAGTCAGGGAAATCGGTCTCCTCATCCTGCGGAAGTCTGGACAAAATATCAGTCAACATCTGACTCTGTCTCGCCTACTCCTGTCGAACCTCCTCCTAGAACCTAGACTGAGAGGCCTGGAGCTCTGTTATCTGAGCACCCAAAACTGTCTGCACAACAGTGATCTGTGTTGTGTGTGCAGTCTCGAGAGCCGCACACCTCTGACTGAGCTCCGTATGGGTTGCCTGAAGTCCATCAACCCACTGTTGCATCACCTGGATGGCTGTAGTCTGCCTCTCAATATGTGAACTCTGCTGGTCTATAATTTGAGCTACTGCCTGAAACATAGGACTCGCCTGAGCCGGTTGTGGCCCACTCTCAGTCTGAGGTTGCTACTGCTGATCTTTTGGAACCTAGTCTCCCTCTACGGGGCCTGCTGTTGCTGTTACTGCTGCTACTGCTGCGCTCTCTGCTGGGCCTGAACTAGTGCCTCGGCCCGCCTCTGAATACTCGCTAACTGACCCACCGTCCTGTTCTGAGTGGACAGGATGATGGGTGTAGCTATCTAAGCTAAAGGATCATCGCCTGGGGCTGCTACTTCGGCACGCACAATCAGCTCGGTCATCATCCCCGCAAATGGTAACGCCCCCTGCGGCTTCGTCGAAGCCGCAGACTTATAGAAAGCACTGAACATATATCTGGGAGATCAATACTCCTACCCGTTCCCAGGGCATAGAATAACTGGCCTCTATGCCTGCTCACCTCTCCTCATCGCCCTAACGGAAAGATCGACCCGCAGGTAAAAACAAACATCAGTGTATATCTTGGAGCAAGGAATTTCTTCTCAATCTGAGAAGAAATCCACTGGGTATCGAGCACACAAATCTCAGCTACCATGACATCATGCTCTACCTCACCCTACTGAGGCCAACTCAAAGCTGGGTCATAGACCCGGGGTAGACCGAAGAACTCTGCAAAGGTGGCTGGGGTAATGGTAATGGTCTTACCCCTAATAGAGGAAACTATACGCTCATCTCTGGCA
Source organism: Euryodendron excelsum (assembly GCA_033060915.1). Lineage (NCBI taxonomy): Eukaryota > Viridiplantae > Streptophyta > Magnoliopsida > Ericales > Pentaphylacaceae > Euryodendron > Euryodendron excelsum. The sequence goes on from CM065392.1 coordinate 28,109,820, forward strand.
ACATCCGACAGTGCTCAGATGTTAGCCAACAACTCAGAGACCAAACCCGTCCTATGCTGACCACTATACTGCGCTAATCGCAGCCAACCCCAACTCTCAAACATCTCTCTCCAAAGATAGGGCTCACCCGTAAAGTGCTTAAGAGTCATCGCTCTCTCCTGCACTGGGCCCCTCTTACTGAATATCTGTTCAAATCTCTGCTGTGCCTTCCCGTCAACAAACTGGGAGGCATCAAAGGCAACAGGAACCCTACGGACCTTCTTGGTCCGCGGAGCCATCTACACTAAAGGATCTAACTAAGCAACTAAACTAAAAACACACTACTAAGGAAAGCAAAGCAAATGAAAAGAAAAAGGGTCAAAAGGAATACCTAAGAGTGGACAAAAAACAGGCACGGGCAATGAAGACCACAGCTGAAACCCGGTAGGGCTCTGCCACACTCTCGAGCACTCCCTCACTCTCCCTCACTGAGTCAGCTTTGAGTTGACTCAGCAATAGAAATGATTTAGAATTCAAAAATGAGAGTTTTTATAGAAAAGTGGGGGTACCGTACGTACGGTGTCTAAGTGCGTACGTACGGTGTCGGTAAGGTAGTGAATGCACGCTAAAGCTAGCAGTACCGTATGTACGCACTAACACAGCGTACGTATGGTCATGAAGAAAAAGCACAGATCAAGCCACCAATAGGAACATGCCACGTCAGCGTACGAAACGGGGTAACACCGTATGTACGCTTGCACCAGCGTACGTATGCTAGTACCACCGTACGTACGCTAAGAAGGAAAAGCTACAGATTCGCAAAAAATTAGCCTATTTTGTACAAAAAGAGAGAAACAAAGCTAAGAATGGGCCCAAAAACAGTCAGAATAAGGGAGAATGCCTTGCAATCTACCTTTACCCCCAACCTAGAACGAGGCATTTTCCTCAATGTCACACAATAAGTCGCAAAAACATGAATGAAGGCAACCCGGAGGCACTAAGGCAACCCACCATTTCATTAAAGACGGAAACCAAGCATTACAAAGCCAAGGGTGGCTCAAACAACATAGAAATGAAAGATAGAGGACTCCTATAAAAGGGGTCCTAGACACAATGTCGCGCCCAAATTTTTCGCACTCGAGGAATATTCACTCAAGCGGGAAAAATGTTGTACTCTCTCGTTAGAACTCACCCTCGTAGAAGAATGAGTGCGACTAGGTTTGAATTGAAAAATAGGTTTGAATAAAGGGCTTTTGAAAAAGATTTGGAGTCGCCACCTAACTTGATTAAGGTGAGTTAGGTCACCTAAAACCTAAGCATAATCCGAAAACTACACTTAGGGTTTTTGAAAAATGATTTTGAAAAATAACACCTCAAGAGAGGGTTTTTAAGAAAAACAGGTTGTTTGGCAACCTTTGGAAAACATTTAGCCCTTTTTGAAAAATAACTCCGTTTTGGTCTTTGAAATCAGTGATCCTAAGTTTGGAGGTTGGATACGTGTAGGGAAGACGCACTAAGCTATCACCCTACCCCGCCCTTTCGGTACCTACATGTCAACCTACCCTAGATTCACCTATGAGAGTCTTTAATTAACTATAGTTCAACCCTATTCACTTTAGGAAAATAATGCTTAAAAAAAGAACTAACATGATGCATGGTATGCAAGTGTAAGGAAAGAGAATTGAAAAATAGATTTGAAAATAGTTTAATTTGAAATTGATTTGATTTGAAAATAGATTTGAAGAGATGGAATTGAAATTGGAAAGTTTGAAAATTTGGAAATAAAAATTTGAAATTGGAAAGTTGAAAGTAAATTGGAATTTGAGATTTGAAAAGATTTTGGAAACCACACCCATGAGGGTGGAATTGAAAGTTTGAAAAGTGTTGTGACCGCACCTATGAAGGTTGCCTACGTATCCCTTTGGGGGAATCAGGTCAGTCGTAGTTCGGACCGGAGTCCGATTGAAAATAGAGTGTTTGATTAGAAGAAAGAGATTGAATTGAAAACTAGATTTGATTTGGGATTAGAAGAGGAGATTGGAAATTGAAATTGAAAAGATTGGACTTGCTTTGGAAAGATTGATTTGGACTTGTTTTGGAAAAGAGAAGGTTTAAGAAAACCTAGACTTAGGAAAGATAGGAGACCTAGGAAAGACTTGAGATTAAGAAAGATTGGATTGGAATGTTAGATTTGGAAAGATTTGAAAACTAGGAATTTAGGAAAGATTTGGATTAGAAAAGTTTCACTTTTGGAAAGTTTTGAATTAGAAAAGGTTTAGGTTTAAGAAAGTTTCAACTTAGGAAAGTGTTGTTTTAGGAAAGGTTTTGAAATTAGGAAGTTTTGAAAATTGGGAAGTTTTAAAAATAGGAAAGTTTTGGATTTGGAAAGATTTGAGTTTAGAAAGTTTAGGATTTAGAAAGTTTTAGAGTTTGAATTTTAGAAAGTCTTGAAATTAGGAAAGGCTTGAATTTAGGAAAGGTTTTAAAAACTTGGATTTGGAAAGTTAAGATTTGGAAAGGGGTAGAATTAGGAAAGGGTTGAAGTTGAAAGTTTTAGGAAACTTATGGTTTATGAAGGTGGAAGTTTATGAAGGATTTGAATTAGGAAAGATTTGGATTTGGAAGGGATTGGATTTGGTCTCTAAAAGAAAAGATTTGATTTTGTTTCCAAAAACGGAGGACGGGATCTAGTTTCCTAAACAGAGAGATTTGATTCGGTTTCCTAAAGGGAAGGTAGGATTTGGCTAGAATTTGGAAAGGGAGATTCTAGAAACCCTAGATTTGGAAAATTATAGTTTCGGCGTAGAAAATAGGTTTTGGAAACGTGTAGAGTTTGGATGTGAAAACAAAAGGTTTTGAAAACCTAGGTTTGGGGCAAAGTTTGGAAAACCACGTTTTTGGAAAGAAAATTAGGGTTTCCTAATTGTGGGCTCTAGGGCTTGACTTGGGCTCTACGGAAAGAGTTTTTGGAAAACGCATTTTTGGAAACGAAGGTTTTCTAGAAGGGAATCCTAGGGGGGAGCTTTTGGAAACATAGATTTTGGAAGGAAATCCTATAGAGGAAATTTCTAGAAGGAAGATTTTAGAAAGAGAGTTTTTTATAGAAAGGTTTTTGGAGAGAGTTTTTAGGAAAGTGACTCTAGGGAGTGTTTTTAGAAAGAGATTTTAAAGATAGGGAGTTTTTGGAAAGGAGTTGAAAAAGGGAATTTTGAAAAATAGATTTTGGAAGGGAGTTTTTGAAAACAATTTTGGAGAGGAGAGTTTTAGGAAAGTATGAAAACATCTCACTTTCCTAAAGCGATTCTAGCCATAAGAGGGCTAGAACCACTTTAAGAAAGTGGTTTTGAAAACAAGGTTTGAAAATATAGACCAAAAGGTCACTTTTAATATAACACTTTCCTAAAGCAACCCTAGCCATGGAAAGGCTAGAATCACCCTAGAATTGTGGTTTTGAAAACAAGTTTTTGAAAAAGAGATTTTGATGCAATTTTGAAAACAAGTTTAAAAACTTTTTGAAAAACAACTTTGAAAACGGTTTTTGGAAGATGCAAAACTATGATATGCACAATGCAATTTGGGGGTCGTGAACATACAAGGTTAAGGCTTCACCACATAATCAAGGGGGCCGGACCCACGTGGTCTTTGGTTAGACTAGAAGAAAGCCCCCAACACGGTGACTCTCCAATAGCCCAATTCTACACATGGACCGGGAATCCCCTTATTTCAAGCATGCAAAGAAAGGGCGGGAAAGAGATGGGGGATTAAAATAGAGAAAACCCAAGTGGGTTGGAGAGAGAAGAGAGAGGGGGAAAGTGCGGAAACTTAAATAGGGAGCCTCCCTTGTATCTTGTTTATTTTGCGCGCCGTGCTATCTTCGGTCTTCGGTCTTGATCTTCGTCTTTCGTCTTAAAGAGTTTTCTTCAAGCTTCGGGTTTCAGCTCCTCCAGTCTTCAAAAGATGGTTGAAGGCTAGTGTATGAGTGTATGGGGGTGTGTATGAGTGTATAAGAGGCTAGGGTTTATGTATGGTGGCTAGGGTTTATGTATGGTGGCTAGGGTTTGGGAAAACCTAGGGAGGCTAGGGTTTAGGAGGTGCTCGAGCTCTGTATATCGAAATATAGGATTCTTAGGTTAAGTTTGCAGACCCTTTTCATGTTGAATGAGGCTCTGTATTTATAGAAGGAGGACAAACCTGGCGCCTGTTGCAGTGGCGCCAGGGCAAATTTTACATTGGCGCCACTAGGAGTGGCGCTAGGCCATTTTTTGGCTTGGCGCCACTAGTAGTGGCGCCAACCAATTAGGAAAGATTTAAGGTCGGCAAGCAACGTATCTTTGACTAGATTTGGGCGCCTGTACTAGTGACAACCGTGCAATTTTTAGCCTGGCTTCACTAGGAGTGACTCCGGAAAGTCCGGGAATGATTTAAAGGAGCCGGGAATGACCCGGAAGGCCGGAAAGGAGCAGGAACACTTAAAATAGTGTCCTGGAGGTATTTGACTTGGAAAGTGAGGATAAGGTGGGTCGGAAAGGTTGACCGGGCCTTTAGGGGCAAAACGATCAATCGAATCGGAAAACTGCCGGGGCGAACCCGGATTGTCCCGGAAAAAGACTTGGGATTTGGAAACATTATTTAGAATGTTCCCAAAGGTTGCCGGTTTGATTCCCAGAGCCGGCGTGGTAGGAAAAGGAGATTGGCCCACCAGGGGCAAAACGGTCATTTTGTACCAGGTTTGCCGGAACTAACTCGGAATGGTCCGGAAAGGTAAAGGAAGGTCGAGAACACTATAAAAAGTATTCTCGGGACATTACCGGTTTGATACCCAGAGCCAGTGTGGTTCCCGGGGCATTTGGATGCTTAGGGGCAAAATGGTCATCTTGACCGGAAAGTCTCGAAAAATGTCCTAAGGGTAGTCTGGTCATTTTTCACCGAAGTGAGCTAACAGACACGGGTGTTGACCTAGGTTTTGAGTGTCTCCGCCACTCTACCGGTGTGAGTATTTCCGCTACTCGGACGGGGTTGATGATTTGTGAGTATTTCCGCTACTCAGACGGGGTTGAGTATTTCCGCTAATCGGCCGGGGTTGAGTATTTCCGCTACTCGGCCGGGGTTGAGTATTTCCGCTACTCGGACGGGGCTGAGTATTTCCACTACTCTAACGGGGTTGATGATTTGGGAGTATTTCCGCTACTTGGACGGGGTTGAGTATTTCCGCTACTCTAACGGTTTTGTGAGTAGTTTTGCTACTCGGACCGTCTTGAAGAATAAACTGTCTTGAGAGAGGGATTGGAAAGGGGTCTTACCATCTCCGAAAAGACGTGCCTTGATTGAAACCGTCTCGAGGAATAAATTGTCTCAAGAGTGGGATTAGAAAGGGGTCTTATCGTCTCCAAAGAGACGTGCCTAGATTGTGAGTGTTTCCGCCACTCTAACGGTTTTGTGAGTACTTCCGCTACTCTAACGGTTTTGTGAGTACTTCCGCTACTCTAATGGTTTTGTGAGTGTTTCCGCCACTCTAACGGTTTTGTGAGTAGTTTTGCTACTCGGACCGTCTCGAGGAATAAACTGTCTCGAGAGAGGGATTGGAATTGGAATAAGAAAGGACAATGCCCCTAAGGGCGTTTTGGTCATTTTGCCTCTATTTGGGCCTGACAGGCCCGCGAAGCGATGGAAAGACAGAATTTGGACCTAGAGGATTGGTTTCGATTGGAATATGCCCACGATGACTTGAAAACAAGTCTGGACGGAGTGTAGACTGCCGAGCGGTCAAAAATGGGGTGCTTACACACAACAACCTACAAATGCAAGCTACCACCCAGTGAGATACTCGAGCCTACTTCTTGGAAGAGGTGGACCCGGAAGACGACGCGGCTTCCTTCTTGGTTGCACCAAAAGATGAAGAGGGTGACTCATTAAGAAGGCGAGAAGCCACCAAACAAGCAACCGTGACGGCAACGTCCGAAGGGAGGCGGGATAAAGCGGTACACGTGTAGGCTTGCATGAACGCGGCATAGTCTGGGTCTTCCATCTCATCGGAATGCGAGGCTTGGGGGGCCTTTTCACTAGCCTTCGAAGAGTCCTTGGAAGCCATGGAGAAGGATGAGACAAAGAGTACAAATGCACAAATGGGGCTGAATAATGTGAGAGGTGAATGCAAGGAATCGAGGGTCGGAGGTCCCTTCTCTTATACACCCACGAGATCACATGGAAGGCATCAAAGATGATGTAAGGAATGTACAATGCAGCTAGAGGATTCCCTGCACTCAATCAAATTAAATGATTCTCCCCAAACAACACAAGGCTAGGCCCACAAAACAACCTACTCCTACTCCCAAAACAGCCTAAAAATAGGAAACAAACAAACTACTACAAACTCAACTAAAAATTAGGCTAAATGGCTCTGCGAACTAATCCTATTCCTAACACAATGAGAGTCACCTACTAGAAATAAACAAAGGAAGCTAAGAAAATCAATCAAAACTACTCCCACTCCTAAAGATTAGGGCAAAGATCCTCATCAATCGAACGGTGGTGGATCAATGAGATCCACACACTCCACTTCTCCTTGGAAAGTCTCAAAGTAAGGCTTCAACCTTTGGCCATTCACCTTGAAAGCCGCCCCATTGGTAAGATTTTTCACTTCTATGGCTCCATGGGGGAAGATGTCGGTAACAATGTAGGGACCCACCCATTTACTCCGTAACTTGCCTGGAAATAAATGAAGGCGCAAATCATAAAGTAGAACCTTTTGACCAACTTTAAATGATTTGCGAAGAATGTGTTGATCATGGAACTTCTTCATGCGTGCCTTAGCAATCTTAGCATTTTCAAAGGCGTTATTACGGAGTTCATCGAGTTCTTTCAATTGAAGCTTTCAGTGGGCCTCTATGGCCTCACGGTCCTCATTATATTGTCGTATGGCCCAATAGGCCTTATGCTCAATTTCCACTGGGAGGTGGCACGCTTTCCCATACACAAGCCGATATGGGGATGCACCGAGCATGGTTTTAAAGCCCGTGCGGTAGGCCCACAATGCATCGGTTAGCCTAAGGGACCAATCCTTCCTACTAGGGTTGACAGTTTTTTCAAGGATTCTCTTAATCTCCCTTTTGGCTAACTCAACTTGCCCTTGGGTTTGCGGGTGGTAAGGTAGACCGACCTTATGAACCACACCGTATTTTTTCAACAAAAATGCAAAGGGCTTATTGCAAAAGTGTGAGCCACCATCACTAATGATGGCTCGGGGCATCCCATATCTTGAGAAAATATTTTCTTTCAAAAAGCGGACCACCACTTGATGGTCATTGTTCCGAGAGGCAATAGCCTCCACCCATTTAGACACATAATCCACCGCCACCAAGATGTAAAGGTAACCAAAAGAATTAGTAAAAGGACCCATGAAATCGATTCCCCAACAATCAAAGATCTCTAAAATGGTAATGGGCTGAAGGGGCATCATTTGACGCTTTGTGAGAGTTCCTAATCTTTGGCACCTATCACATGCAAGACAAAATGCATGCACATTCCTAAACATAGTTGGCCAATAGAGGCCACATTGAAGAATTTTGGCAGTGGTCTTTTTGGAGGTGAAATGTCCTCCACAAGCTTGGGAGTGACAAAACTCTATGACTTGCTTGAATTCATGGTTAGGCACACAACACCGGATTATTTGATCCGGATAATATTTGAAAAAGTGAGGATCATCCCATAAAAAGTAACGCACATTTTGAAAAAATTTACACCTATCAATGGATGACCAATGGGATGGAACCTTACCGGTCACAAGGTAATTGGCAATATCCGCAAACCACGGTGGGGAAGCTTTCTCCAAAGATTGCACATGCAAAATTTGCTCATCCGGGAAATGTTCATTGATAGGGGTAAAGTCGGTGGCTCTCCCATCAAGGGGAAGCCGAGACAAGTGATCCGCTACTACGTTTTCTACCCCCTTTTTATCTCGTATTTCTATATGGAATTCTTGGAGCAATAGAATCCATCGAATGAGGCGGGGTTTTGCATCGGGTTTAATGAGAAGATATTTAAGGGCCGCATGATCAGTGTAAATGATGACTAGAGACCCTATCAAGTAAGACCGAAACTTGTCCAATGCAAAAACTACCGCAAGAAGTTCCTTTTCGGTGGTGGTGTAGTTCACTTGGGCATCATTGAGGGTTTTAGAAGCATAGTAAATGACATAAGGCTTCTTGTCAACTCGTTGTCCCAAAACAACCCTTACAGCATAGTCACTCGCATCGCACATAAGCTCAAAAGAGTGTGACCAATCGGGTGCACGTAAGATCGGGGTAGAAGTTAAGGACCCTTTCAAAACATCAAAGGCTTGTTGACACGATGGGGTCCACTCAAATGGTACGTCAAGGGACAAGAGTTGACACATTGCTCTAGCTATCGCACTAAATCCCTCAATAAAGCGCTGGTAGAAACCGGCATGCCCAAGGAATGAATGCACATCCTTGACACAAGTGGGAGGAGGTAGTTTTTGAATTCAATCTTAGCCTTATCTACCTCTATCTCTTTAGAAGACACAATGTGTCCTAACACAATTTCGCTAGTAACCATAAAATGGCATTTTTCCCAATTAAGGACTAGGTTACTCTCCTCACATCGCTCCAACACCTTTCCTAAATTTGCAAGGCATCCTTCAAAGGTGTCTCCATAAACCGAGAAGTCATCCATGAACACTTCCACAATGTGCTCCACCATGTCACTAAAAATACTCATCATACACCTTTGAAATGTGGCCGGTGCATTACACAAGCCAAAGGGCATGCGTCGGTATGCATAAGTACCAAAAGGACATGTAAAGGTGGTCATGGATTGATCTTCCAAAGCAATCTCAATCTGATTGTGCCTGAAATAGCCATCAAGAAAGCAATAGAAGGCTTTTCCGGATGCCCTCTCTAGCACTTGGTCAAGGAATGGCAAGGGGAAATGATCCTTTGGGTCACGGCATTGAGGCGGCGATAATCAATACACATACACCACCCGGTTTGGATACGGGTGGGCACTAACTCATTCTTCTCATTCTTGACTACCGTGACACCAGATTTCTTTGGCACTACTTGGGTAGGGCTTACCCACTTAGAATCGGAGATGGGATAAATGATACCCGCATCAAGCAATTTTAGCACCTCCCCCTTTACCACTTCCTTTATATTGGGGTTTAAGCTCTGTTGCATTTGATGCATGGTTTTAGCCCCCTCTTCTAAGAAAATATGATGTGTGCATAAAAGAGGACTAATACCATGGAGGTCAGCAATGGTCCACCCTACAGCCTTTCTATGGTGTTTAAGCAAATCTATCAAGCTCTCCTCTTGGCTCGAAGATAGGGTGGAAGAAATGACAATGGGGTATGACTCACCATCACCTAAAAATGCATATTTCAAGGTAGTTGGTAATGGTTTCCTATCGGGAATGGGAGGCTTGGCCTCCAATGGAATCGGCTTTGTATCACTAGGTTGGAGAGGCTCAAAGGAAGGGATCTATTGTCCCACATGTATACATTGGGCCCTCTCATGACCTAGAGATGAAACTTTTCCTCAAGCCTTATCTTGACAATCCAAAGCCTCATGAGGCTCACTCCTCAACAATGCCTTTTCCAATGAGTCCTCAAAGAACTCATTCTCAAAATGATCTTGCACTATGGTCTCGACAATATCAACCTCCCGGATATCCTCACACTCACTCGGTTATTTGGTAACCGAAAAGATATTCAATTCGAACGTGGTCTTACCAAACGAAAGCTTCACTAACCCATTTCTACAATGGATGATGGCATTGGAAGTAGCTAGGAAAGGTCTCCCTAAAATGACGGGGATTTGGTTGTGAGCTATACAACTATCCACGGGTTGAGTGTCCAATACTATGAAATCCACGGGAAAATAGAAGTTATCAATTTGGATGAGCACATCCTCAATGATAACTCTAGACACCTTGATAGACCTATCTGCTAGTTGTAAAGTGACTCGGGTAGGTTGTAACTCCCCTAAACCAAGTTCCTTAAACACCGAAAATGAGAGAAGATTAACGCTAGACCCTAGATCCAATAAAGCGCGGTCTATCCTAGTGCCTCCGATAGTGCAAGAAATGGTAGGACACCCGGGGTCCTTGAATTTCAGAACGGTCTTGCATTGCAAGATTGCACTTTAATTTTCATTCATCATAGCCGTTTCCTTGACATGTAGCTTTATCTTGAAAGTACATAAATCTTTTAAGAACTTGGCATATGATGGAATTTGCTTAATGACATCTAAAATAGGGATGTTGACCTTAACCTATTTAAGCACTTTATAAATTTCAGCATGTAAAAGTTCATTTTTTGATTTGGTCAACCTTTGAGGAAAAGGTGCATGTCTCAACATATCCCTCCTCTTATCCCTATTGGTCTCATTCAAGGTCTCAAAAGGAGTGGCAACGGACTCCTTCATTTGATGCTCATCACTCTTTCCTTCCTCTCTCACTTGTTCTTCTTTCTTCCTCTCTCACTTGTTCTTCTTTCTCACCTTCCTTTGGCTTACCCTTCCCCTCTTGGTCAACACACGATTTAGAAGCTACATCCTTTGATGGAATGGTTTTATCAATGACTTTACCGCTTCTAAGAGTGGTGATGGCTTGTACTTGTTCATGGCTTGTTTGAGGGTCCATACCACCCTCGGTAATGTGTACTTGCCTAACCACCGGATTGGGTTGAGGTTGGGCCGGGAATCTCCCCGAGACATTTTGGGTCAAAACTTGTGTCAATGTAGACATTTGCTTTTGAATATCCTCAAGCATCCTAGTATGTTGATCCAACACCTTATCTTGCTTATCTCCCCTTGCGTTAACCCCCCTCACATCATTGGATAATTGATAAAAATTATCTTCCATGGGTTTCCTATGAGGAGCTTGGTACGGTTTGGGTTGATTTGGAAGTTGTGCCATGGGTTGGGGTTGGTAGACTTGAGGTTGAGGTGCTTGGAATGGGGGAATGGGAGTAGAATAGTGTTGAGGGTTTTGATACCCTCCTTGGTAAGGTTGGGAGTTTGAACTCCCCTCATTCCTCCACCCAAAATTAGGGTGATCCCACCATCCCGGATTATAAGTGTTAGAGTAAAGGTTACCCCATCCTCTTTGGAATTGGCCAATCGCATTGACTTGGCCATGCAACGCTTCTTTCACCCCCGGAATGATGGGACATGAAGATGTGTCATGGTAGGTAGTGTCACACACTAAGCAACAAGTCTCTTTTCTTATCTCACTCTCGACCGCTAACACCTTTTTCCCTTCCAAAGCCTCTAGTTTTTTAGTCAAAGTGGTCACTCTCGCATTCACATCATCAACATCTTTCAATTGGTATCTTCCTACCCCTTGTTGTACGGAACGACCCTCAGGATTTTGAGTCCCAGTGAGTGCCCAATCCCTAGCCTTGTTTGCTAAAATGTCAAAGTATTCATAGGCTTCATGGGGTTGTTTGTCAAGGAATGTCCCCGCACACATTGATTCAATTAAATGTTTAAGTTGGGGTGCTAGAGACGAGTAAAAAGTGTTAATGATGTGCCAATCGGCGAACCCATGGTGAGGACAAGTGTTCAAGAGGTCCTTAAACCTCTCCTAATATTGAAAGAATGTTTCCCCCATCATGGGAGAAAATTGGGAAATTTGCCTCCGGATGCTCTCGGTTCAGTTCTCGGGAAATAACTTCTTTAAAAACTCCCTTTGGAGTACATTCCATGAGTGAATAGACATAGGCCTCAACGAATTGAACCAAAGTTTGGCCTTGTCTTCCAAGAAAAAAGGGAAGAGTTTTAACAAGAAGACCTCTCTTGGGCAAGAATTATCCATGATAAGGGAGCAAGCATCCTCAAACTCTTCTATAAAATCATACGGTTGTTTGGAATCCATTCCATGAAATTGGGGGAGCATTTGCATGCTTCCGGGCCGAATGTTAAGTGAAGTGTAATGTGGTGGGAATACTATGCAAGAAGTTGGTGCTTGATGTGGAGGGTTCAAGTAATCTCGTAAGGTCCTTTGATAGGGAGCCGCCATGTCGCCATGGTTGCTCCCTCTTTCCATGTCATCGTCACCCCCTACATTATAATCTACCCCTGGTGGAATGGGTTGAAGATTAGGATGGATTTGTGGGTTGGGTGCATTCGGTGAGACATTAAGATTCGAAAGGAAGACGTTGGATAAACCTTGGTCATTTATGTTAGCCATTGGAAGAAATCCTAGATCCACAACTAATGGAAGGCCCGGTGTGGGTGGTGATGCACTACTCTCACTCTCAAGCCTCACCAATCGGTTATGAATGTCCCTAATGAAATGTGGCATGCGATGATGAATGCAACAAATAATAGACCGTCTAGGTCATACATCACATCATACACAATCATGCATTGCCGGACAACGGCTTTTTTTTTTCTCTTGTTCACCAACCGATCCTCCAATCTCCTTATACAAAGCAATACCACCGATTTGCAAGTTAAGCACACTATCCTATCTCCACTAAATGTCTCCTCACAAAGAGTCCTAACAAAATGCAATGCAACTACACCTAAGTCAAACAAAACAAACTAAACAAAGAGAAACCAAAAATCTAAACACCTTAAAGGAGAAAGAGATTACCAAGGCCCAAAGCCGTAGATGCCTCCGTCGAGGGTGAGTGATCAACTCCCACTCGTTTGCAATTTTGCTGTTCTGTTTAGTTTACTTTTCTCCTTTATTTGCTATTTTTGGATTTTTCTATATGCAATTCGCCAAGTGCTTCTCCAATCCACAATTGTTGGTGTTCGCCTTATGCTTTCGATTCCAGGCAACGGCGCCAAAACTTGAATTGCTCTCAAATGTGCAATTGAACTTGAGCTTTCCTGCAAGAGTACGGGTATCGATCGAAGTATAAACCAGTAAGGACCGGTATCATTCTCCCAAAGGATCGAGCCAAATATAGGCGTGATACAAGTCAAAACAAACAACAAATGGGATGAATTAGTGGATTGCTTAGCAAATTGGAACTATACTAAAAATAAGACCAAAAATCATTGAATGGTGAGAGGTTGTGATTTACTAAAATAAACTAATTACGCTTGAAATTGAAAACAATTATACTAAATTTGTAACAATTAATGAAGGGCTTGGATGCAATTGCTTCAATCTACCAAATCTCTACAAAGTCTTCAATGGAGTTTTGTGTAACTCAAGTCAAGGTTCACTCCGTGGAGCCTTAACCCGGAGGATTTCAACCATAAACACTTGAATTCAAGTTCAATTGAGTGTAGATTGTTGGTTCATTGTAAGAATCTTAGAATCAAATCCTCAATTATGCAATTCCTATACCAATTAGAAGATTGTGCATAGCAATTACCAACCTAGATTATGAATCTAAGTGTTCTATGTGTCTACAAATCAATTGAAGCAAGAATTAGAGAAAACATAGGATAAATCATTGGAATTCATATACCTCCATTGAAACCCATGAAAATCCTTGGTAGATTTCCACAATTACATCCAAGAGATGTCTAGCTACTTGATTCCATGGAAGATAACATGAAGAACTAAAGATTTCTCATTAATTGTTGAAGAAAATGATGTTTGCTTACAAAGAAAGTGTAAGAAAATACAAGGAAAACTATATCTAACCCACTTTCTCTCTCTATATCTAATCCTAACAGAAAATCTAAGCTATATTTGATGATAGATACCAAAAATCGCGTCCTCTTTTGAGTGATATAGCTGCAAAATTCGCGCAGACACAGCTGGTACCGTATGTACGGTACTATTCACCGTACGTACAGTGAACGTACCGTACATACGATAAGGCATACGTTGAATTGCCTTTTCTGAAGTTTGGATCTGGCTCTGCAGGCGCACGTACGGTCTGGGGTACCGTACGTACGGTGGGACCACCGTACGTACGCTGAGGCGTACGCAAAATCTCCTCCTCTAAAGTTTGGGTCTGGGGTTGAGGGCGTGTGTACGGTGTGAGATACCATACGTACGGTTGGACCACGGTATGTACGGTGTCTCCTACCGTACGTACGGTAAACTGCACAACTTGGCCGTTTTGCTCTAATTTTTGCCCGTTTTCCTGCACAAATCCCACAACCACTCATTAAGACAATTATTATGCTAAAATAGAACATATGTACAACCTAATTGGACTAACAATAACTATTTAAGGACTTTAGATTACACTTTTTAGAGTGTAATCAGTTAGCAAGACCTTTTATTTTGCAGTAAAAGGCTTTTCGTTTTCAACTACGACATTTTTTACAAAAATTCATACAGTTTGAACTTTTTGGTTCACTTATACATCTTACTTTTGGGTTTATGTGATATAATTAAGGGTCATGCTAGGATGGCAACGGAACGGGTTTGAATTGGAGGACCCCTACCTCACTTCTGCTGCAATCCTTCCCTCCATACTCGCTTCGCTTAACCTCTCCCGAAAGCCGTCCTCCTGCATCCCACCTATTTTATATCAATAATTTTTTCAAACACATCATAGACAAAGTAAGAGATAAAATTATACAAATAAAGAAAAAATCATAATAATCAAATTTTAAAAAAGATGTATATACAAATAAAAGAAAATTCACAATAATCGTATTTTAAAAAATATGTATATATCAGTAACTTTTCCAAACGCATCATGAGCAGTGAGTTTCTTCACAGGTTGCGAAGAAGGTCCTAGGCCTTAGATACCGATCTCTCGTTTTGTTTTCTTGTGCTTCCATTATACCCATTTGTAGGATAGCCGAGGTTAGCCGTACTAGAGGTTAGCTGTTATGGGCTATAAGTACGGGTAGGTCCATCAACCCACCCCACTACATGTTTAGGGCTCTATATATGGTTGCGGTCTCTACTCGACCCCAGGGTCGTATCTCTTTCGCCGATTTTCTCACTGAGCTTGGTGGCTCCTAGTAAGGGCCTATATTTCTGCCATCATTATTTTGCCTCAATGCCGATCTACTGGGATAGACTGGCAGTGTGCCAAATTGGTGTAATCTTTGCAAAAGGGGGCTTCGTTGCCTCGCTTATTGTGGTTCTCTCCTCTTCCCCTTTGATCGTTTGAACTCATGGTTATCTTAGCCTTCTGACAAACGACGCCAATTGTAAGTGGAATTTTGGGGAAGGCTAGGCCGATCACTCTAGCCAATGCTAATGAGCCCAAACTCGTTGCAAGAAAGAGAAATTAGAATGGGTTAACCCTTTTTGGGCTGATCAGACTCCGATGATTAAGTTAGAAAGCTTAATCGAGAATTGAATGTATGAAGGCAGTGTATACTTGAAGTTAATTGTCCATACCTTACTCTTGAGAACTTCAATATTTATAGAGTGATCGATGGAGTGTTTTTCCTTTGGTCTACTAGAAGGTCATCATGACCTGTCATGTAAACTTCATCATTTGCCGCCGACTGACCGAATGCAAGTCTTACCTTACTGTCACACCAAAATCTAGCTGATCAGATGTGCAGGTTGACGTCGCGTGGGGAGCCGCTTGTGCATTTATTGCGGGTCAACTCCGCATTAAATGCTTTGAGACCACTAGTGGATTGGGCTTACCTTTCACGATTAAGGGCCCTGGCCGGTAGCAGGTCAGCACACTGGGCCAGTCTGTCTTTTAGTATCAATCTAGGCCGTCCTATAGCCTAGATTCAATCATTTTGATTAAGCCTAACTAGTCGGGTTGGGCTGTGAGCATTTTAACCCACAAAACCAAATTCAAATATAATGAAGCTATTAAAAAATGTGAGACTAAAGAACTTCATCCTTGAGTAAATGTAAACACTCGAAAAGGTGGAACTAACTCTAAAGCTTACAAGGTAAGATCTCCACTCATATAAGGCTATGGATACACAAGTAAACCCATAAAATGCTATATGACATGATTAGTGCTCAAGAGCATGTAATCCCCTCACTTATGTGTACTTGTGATGAATCCTCACAATGCATCAAGATTAAGGATGAATTATCAATTAAACTTAAGTATAATAAATGCATAACACTAAATATCCAATAATTGAATATTGTATCTCATAAATATACTATAATCCTATAGATAAGTCATCAACACATCCACCATGAATAACAAGGGATAATTATGAAAAGTATAGAAAGACATGCTAAAAATAGTAAAGTAAAGAGGCCAGAACTACAAGATACTTTAAATTCTACCAATGATCCCAAGTAGTCGAATGATAGCCAAATAAGGTAATACCTGAGAATAATCCATAAAATATAAAGAGATCAAAGTGTAAGAAGAGGTATATATACAATGAGGCTAAAAAATGACATTCACTATGAACAATAGAATTTTAGATATAACAAATGATATAACATGTTCATAAAAATGGCATCTAAACTTTATTTCTAAATAATAGAAGCCAAAGTCATCATCATCTCGGGAGGTGGGGCCTGCTGCCTTTGTAGGTGTGACAAAATCTCATCTAAAACTTGACCCTTACCTTGCTTCTCAGTCCTAACCTCATTTCTAAACTCAACATGAGTGGTTTGGAAGGCCATCAACTGTTGAGCATACTCAGTCTGAGTAGTCTGGAAAGTCGCTACCACTCCCTGAAACTCTACTATAGCAGCTGTCTGCTACTGGATGACCACACTTTGTTAATCCACCAACTGAGATAACGTCTGAAGAGTGGCGCCCTACTAAGCCTATTGCTCCTGTTAAGGTTACTCAACTCTCGGACTGACCTACTGTTGCTACTGGGCCTACTGAATCTGCCTCTGAATACCGGCTAACTAATCCTCAGCTCGATGGTAGTTCATTTAATGGGCTGCATCGGTGGAAGGACCACGATATCTACTGGCGAGGGTACTCTAGGAAGCACGAGACGGATTGCGGAGAAACCCATACTATGTCAGGGAGCAAATTTTCGCAGAAACCACCACCAGGACCTTGCCCCTCGCCCTCCAGTGGATGCATCCCAGGCAAGGATATGCTCCATTCAGCTGAAAGGGAAACTTGGCGGCGCAGCGAAAAGATTGCCTACCTCACCTCTTAGGCTTGGGTCATGAGATAGGCGTGGCAGGGAAGGGTCTCCAAATCATAAAAGAATTGCAAGAAGCCGGGATGCTAGAAACAAGGACACTCCAGCATCGCGAGTAGGAGGAAGCTACACCTCTAGTACGAGCGTTGTGAGGACAGGCGAGCATATCAGCGTCGGAGAAGGATTAGGACTCCGCAAAATGATACAAGGGCAGAAGCTGGTCAGTAGCACAAAGACTGGGAAAAATGGTTCAATGAAAAGCTGGAGGATAAGAAGCAGCATTCTAAAGACTGCACAACCTATGACCTAATCAAAAAGGCCTTGGACCAGAATGCGTCCACACCGTTCACAGAAGAGATTGAGTCCTACTAGCCTCCTCGAAAGTTCACCCCACCGAAGTTCACCCCATGTGATGGAAAGGCTGACCCAATCAGTCATGTTCAGCATTACAAGTAAATGATGGCGTTATGGAGCGGAGACCAATCATTAATATGCCTAATCTTCCCTTCTAGTTTGGGGGACGTAGCCTTACGCTGGTTCGACAAGTTATCGTCCAAGTCAGTGTCAAACTGGAGGCAACTTGCTAAGCTCTTCACTGCTCGCTTCATAGCTAACAACATGCAACCTAAGGAAGTCGATTTTCTACTAACCTTAGGGAAGAACGAGGGAGAAGTATTGCGGGCATACGCCAAGCACTACTAGGAGGCATACAACGAGATTGACGAATACAGCGTGCAGCTGGCCGTGACTCAATTCAAAATAGGCTTACCCAGGGAGCACCGCTTACGACAATCCTTAATAAAGAAGCCGGACCTCACCATACAGGATTTTATGTCAAGAATCGAGCGATACACCCGATTAGATGAAGTTGTGCCTCAACCAAGTTCAATAAAGGTCGACATAATTGTCGAAAAGACGAACAAGAAGGAAGCCAAGAAGCCTCGACAAGAAGACAACAATCGAGGCAAGAAGGTGAATGATGGGGTCTATACAATTTTTAAGGATCCCATCTACAAAATCTTACCCCAGATTCACGACAAGCCCTTTTTCAAATGGTCCCAAAAGTTAGGAGGGGACCCAACGTCCCTAGACCAAAAGAGGTTCTGCTCCTATCACCGGGAAAAGGGCCATAAGACAGAACAATGTCGGCATCTCAAGAGCCACTTGAAAGAGTTAGCAAAGGCTGGCCATCTCGACCAATATATTGATCGGGACAAGACAAAAAGCGAGGCCAAGCAACTGCAGATGGAAGATGTCCCATAGAAGGAGATTGAAGCAAGACCGGTCCGAATAATCAATGTGCTACACGGTTTCACTAACTCAGGAACCGTCGACCAACATAGATACCGGCCCGAGATATAAAAGGCTACGCACTTAAGGGAAGTAATGCAAATACAATTCCCGAGCAAAAAGGTTAAGGTCAATAATAACCCTACGTCCATAACCTTCACTGATGAAGACCTCATGGGGGTGCAGACCCCTCATAATGACGCCTTGGTTGTAACATTGAGAATGGTAGACTGCCACATGAGAAGGTTACTCATCGACCAAGGAAGTTCCTCAAAAGTCATGTATTATAGCCTGTTTAAAAAATTGGAACTCAAAGAGTCTGACCTCCAGCCATCACTCAACCCATTGGTCGGGTTCAGCTTTGACCTAGTTTGGCCTTTGGGGAAGGTAACAATTCATGTAACTGCCGGGGGAATTACATTGCAAACAGAATTCCTGGTAGTCAATGTGCCTTCTCCTTATAATACAATCATGGGACGTACCTGCTTGCACCTCATGAAAGCTATCCCATCATCCTACCATTAGTTGATCAGATTCCCAATCCCCAGTGGAATACGAAAGATAAGAGGAGACCAAGTAGCCGCAAAATAGTGTTTCTTAATGGTATGCACCACGAAGATAAAAGCTAAAAAGATACAAATGATTGACCTGCATGAGGACACCCCTATTATCGACGATGTGGGGTGATGTCGAAGAATAAGGCTGTGGAAGAACTAAAGAAGATACACATCGATCGGTAGGATGATAAGTACTTCGTCATCAGCATATCCTTGTCCAAAATTAAGGAGAACTCTCTGATCGAGTTGCTGATAAATTACTTTGAGGTGTTCGCCCTTGACCCTTATGATATACCGGGGATTGATGCTGAGGTTGCCTGCCACAGGTTGAATGTCAACCCAAAATGCCGACATGTGGTCCAAAAAAGGAGGGTGGCAACACAGCATATGGACGTCTTTATTAAAGAAACCAAAAAACTTTTGGAGGCTGGGGCAATTCGGGAAGTCCATTACCCGAGCTGGCTTTCAAACACAGTGGTGGTGAAGAAGAAGGACGGCAAATGGAGGGTCTATGTCGACTTCACTATAAAGCATGCACCAAGGACCCTTTCCCCCTCCCTAAGATCGACTAGCTCGTGGATGCAATAGCTGGTTTCGGGAGGATAAGCTTCTTGGATGCTTACCAGGGGTATCACTAGATTCCCTTCCATCTCAATGATTAGATGAAGACGGCCTTCATCACTCTAAGGGGTGTATTTTGCTACAAAGTAATGCCCTTTGGTCTGAAGAACGCCAGGGCTACCTACCAGCGATTGGTCACCAAGATGTTCAAAGACCATATTGGCATCACTGTGGAGGTCTACATCGACGATATGGTGGCGAAGAGCAAAGTCAGCAACTCCCATCTAGAAGATCTAAAAGGAGTATTTAGCATCCTGAAGTAGTATAAAATGAGGTTAAACGCCTCAAAATGTGTTTTCGGAGTCAGCTCGGGGAAATTCTTGGGGTTTTTGGTCACACATCAGGGCATTGAGGTGGACCTGTGATAGATCAGTGGGATCCAGAGCATTCAGGCCTCGAAGAATGATAAAGAAGTACAGAAGTTGACTAGAATGGTAGCAGCACTCAACAGGTTCATCAGCCGATCTTTAGATAAGTACCGACCATTCTTCTAGCTTATCAAAAAATGTGAAAAATTCAAATGGACTCCAGAATGTGACCAAGCCCTCAATGATTTGAAGAAATACTTGACTCAGCAACCCTTACTTTCCACCCCCCTCAAGCATGAAGAACTCTTCATCTACCTCGCAATGTCGGAGCATGCAATCAACGCCGTGCTACTCAGGCAACAAGATCGACAACAGTTGCCTATCTATTATGTCAAAAAAACTCTTTTAGAGGTAGAAAGTAGGTACTTACCACTGGAAAAATTAGCACTCGCACTGGTAATGGCATCTCGCAAATTGGTGCACTACTTCAGAGCTCATACCGTCAACGTTCTCACAGACCACAAGCTCAAACCTCTCCTCAGGATGGCCAACTTCTCTGGAAGATTCGCAAAGTGGGCTGTGGAATTAGGCGATTTTGACATCAAGTTCCATTAAAGATTGGTAGTAAAAGGGCATGCGCTTACAGACTTTATTGTCAAATTCTCTATTGAAGTACCACTTGAGGCCAACGAACCACCACCTCCTACTCAACAGCATGATAACCTCCCTCTGGATCTTTGGGAGAATACTGATCATTGAAAACTCTATATTGACGAAACATCCAATGACTGGGGGGCAGGATCGGGCATAGTGCTCATTACACCAGATGGTTTGGCCATTGAACAAGCTATCAAGCTCGAGTTCATTGCCTCAAACAATGAATCTGAATATGAGGCACTGCTTGCAGGACTACGCCGAGCCATCAAACTAAAAATTACCTCGATTGTCATCTATTCGGACTCCCTAATTGTTGTCAACCAGATTACAGGAGAATATGCAGCAAAAAATTAAAGAATGACGCAATACCTAGCCAAAGCTAAGGAGTTGCTCAATAAGTTCGGTAGCTATAAACTCCGCCAGATTAGCTGAGACAACAACTCTCATGCCGATGCTCTGGCAACTTTAGCAACCACCCTAAAGTCAAGGTCAAAAAGAGCAATTAATGTGGAGACTTTAGCCAGACCAAGCATATTTCATAAGGAAGAACAAGCTCTGGCTATTGAACAGTTGGGACCGTCTTAGATAAACCCAATTATCTCTTATTTTGACAAAGACGAGCTACCAGAGGACAAAAATGAAGCCAAACGGATCAAATACACAGCCCTCAGATACTGGTTATCACCAAGCAAGGAACTCTACAGGAGGTCCTTCACAAGTCCTTACTTACACTATGTCCATCCGGATAAAGTGCATGGCATCCTATTTGAAATCCACGAGGGAATATGTGGAAGTCACATTGGTGGCAGATTTGTAGCACATAGATGTAAGCACCCTATTTTTGACCGCTCGGCAGTCTACACTTCGTCCAGACTTGTTTTCAAGTCATAGTGGGCATATTCCAATCGAAACCAATCCTCTAGATCCAAATTTCGTCTTTCCATCACTTCGCGGGCTTGTCAGGCCCAAATAGGGCAAAATGACCAAAATGCCCTTAGGGGGCATTGACCTTTCCTTTCCAATTCCAATCCCACTCTCGAGACAGTTTATTCCTCGAGATGGTCCGAGTAGCGAAACTACTCATAAAATCGTTAGAGTAGCGGAAATACTCACAAAACCGTTAGAGTAGCGAAAATACTCACAAAACCGTTAGAGTAGCAGAAATACTCACAAATAGGTCGATATAGGGAATTGGCAACAAACCTCTGTGTCATGACGACCGCCGTTGGAGTGGCGAAAGCACTCAAAACCCAGGCACGTCTCTTCGGAGACGGTAAGACCCCTTTCTAATCCTTCTTTCGAGACAGTTTATTCCCCGAGACGGTTCCAATCCAGGCACGTCTCTTCGGAGATGGTAAGACCCCTTTCCAATCCCTCTCTCTAGACAGTTTATTCCTTGAGACGGTTCTAATCCAAGCATGTCTCCTCGGAGACGGTAAGACTCCTTTCCAATCCCACTCTCGAGACAGTTTATTCCTTGAGACAGTCCAAGTAACGAAACTACTCACAAAACCGTTAAAGTAGCGGAAATACTCACAAAACCATTAGAGTAACAGAAATACTCACAAAACCGTTAGAGTAGCAGAAATACTCACAAATAGGTCGATATAGGGAATTGGCAACAAATCCCTGTGTCACGACGACCGCCGTTAGAGTGGCGGAAACACTCAAAACCCAGGTCAACACCAGTGTCTGTTAGCCCGCTTCGGTGAAAAATGACCAAACTACCCTTAGGACCTTTTTCGAGACTTTCCGGTCAATATGACCATTTTGCCCCTAGGCATCCGGATGCCCTGGGAACCACACCAGCTCTGGGTATCAAACCGGTAACCCTCTGAGATTGCTTTTTATAGTACTCTCAACCTTCTCTTATCTTTCCGGATCATTCCGAGTCAGTTTCAGCCAACCCGGTACAAAATGACCGTTTTGCCCCTGGAGGGCTGGTCTCCTTCTTCAACCACACCGGCTCTGGGTATCAAACCGGTGATGTCCCGAGAATGCTTCTTGTAGTATTCTTTGCCTTTCCTTATCCTTTCGGATCATTCCAAGTCAGTTCTGGCCAACCCGGTGCAAAATGACCGTTTTGCCCCTAGTAGGCCAGTTTCCTTTTCCGACCCCGCTGGCTCTGGAAATCAAACTGGCAACCTTTGGGAACATTCTAAATAATGTTTCCAGATCCCAAGTCTTCTTCCGGGATAGTTCGAGTCTGTCCCAGCAGTTTTTCGGTCCGATTGACCGTTTTGCCCCTAAAGGCCCGGTCAACCTTTCCAACCCACCTTATCTTCAATTCAAATACCTCCAGGACACTATTTTAAGTGTTCCTACTCCTTTCCAGCCTTCCAGGTCATTCCCGGCTCCTCCAAATCATTCCCGGACTTTCCGGAGTCACTCCTAGTGAAGCTAGGCTAAAAGTTGCATGGTAGTCACTAGTACAGGCGCCCAAATCTAGTCAAAAATACGTTGCTTACTGACCTTAAACCTTTCCTAATTGGTTGGCACCACTAGTAGTGGCGCCAAGCCAAAAAATGGCCTGGCGCCACTCCTAGTGGTGCCAGTGTAAAGTTTGCCCTGGCGCCACTACAACAAGCGCCAGGTTTGTCCAACCTCTATAAATACAGAGCATCGTTCAACGTGGAAAGGGTCTGCAAACTTAACCTAAAAATCCCATATTTTGATATACAGAGCTCGAGCACCTCCAAAACCCTAGCCTCCCTAGGTTTTCCAAACCTTAGCCATTATACACAAACCCTAGCCTCCTATACACTCATACACTCCCCCATACACTCATATACTAACCTTCAACCATCCTTTGAAGACTTGAAGAGCTACCATCCAAAGCTCGAAGACAACTCTTGAAGACTGAAGGTGAAGATCAAGACAAAGACCGAAGACTGAAGACAGCGCGACGCGCAAAATAAAGAAGACATACGGTAGGCTTTCTCTTTAATTTTCTGTACTTCCCCCTCTCTCTTCTCTCTCCAACCCACTTGGGTTTTCTCTATTTTAATCCCCCATCTCTTTCCCCCCTTTCTTTGCATGCTTGAAACAAGGGGATTCCCGGTCCATGTGTAGGATTGGGCTATTAGAGAGTCACCATGTCGGGGGCTTTCTTCTAGTCTAACCAAAGACCACGTGGGTCCGGCACCCTTGATTATGTGGTGAAGCTTTAACCTTGTATGTTCACGACCCCAAATTTCATTGTGCATATCATAGTCTTGCATCTTCCAAAAACTGTTTTCAAACTCGTTTTCAAAACCGTTTTCAAACTTGTTTTTTAAAATTGCATTAAAATCTCTTTTTCAAAAACTTGTTTTCAAAACCACGATCCTAGGGTGATTCTAGCCTTTCCATGGCTAGTGTTGCTTTAGGAAAGTGTTACATTAAAAGTGACCGATACGGTCCATATTTTCAAATCAAATTGTTTTCAAAACCGCTTTCCTAAAGTGGTTCTAGCCCTCTTATGGTTAGAATTGCTTTAGAAAAGTGAGATGTTTTTACTCCTAAAAACTCTCTCTTCAAAAATCTCTTCCTAAAAATCTCTTTTTCAACACACTTTCCTAAAACTCTCCTCTCCAAAATTGTTTTCAAAAACTCCCTTCCAAAGTCTATTTTTCAAAACTCCCTTTTTCAACTCCTTCCCAAAATTCTCTCCTCAAAATTCACTTTCTAAAAACGCTCTCTAGAAATCTTTCTAAAAACTCCCTTATAGAAATTCCCCTCTAGGATTTTCCTTCTAAAATCTTCGTTTCTAAAAACCCACTTTCCAAAACTCCTTCTCTTTAAAATCTTTTTCCAAAAACTCTATCTTCAAACTCACTTTCCAAAAACTTCTCCCTAGGATTCCCTTCTAGAAAACCTTCGTTTCCAAAAATGCACTTTCCAAAAACTCTTTCCTTAGAGTCTAAGTCAAGCCCTAGAACTCGCAATTAGGAAACCCTAATTTTCTTCCCAAAAACATGGTTTTCAAACTTTGCCCAAGCCTAGGTTTCCAAAACCTCTTGTTTTCACATCTAAACTATACATGTTTCCAAAACCTCTTTTCTACGTTAAAACTATAATTTTCCAAATCTAGGGTTTCTAGAATCTCCCTTTCCAAATCCGTGCCAAATCCTGTCTTCCTTTTAGGAAACGAAATCAAACGTTCTCTTTTAGAAACCAAATCCAATCCCTTCCTAATCCAACTTTTTCTTAATTCAAATCCTTCCCAAACTTCCACTTTCCTAAGCCTTAAGTTTTCAAAAAAATTGAACATAAAAATCTTTCCTAAAATTCTAAAATTCAACCCTTTCCTAATTTAGCCCCCTTTTCTAAATCTTAAATTTCCAAATTCAAGTTTTCAAACTTTTCTTAAACTCAAACTTTTCCTTTTTAAGATTTTCTAAAACCCTCAAACTTTCTAAATCTTAAACTTTCTAAATCTCAAATCTTTCTAAATTCAAAACTTTCTTAATTCAAGACTTTCTTAAGTTAAGACTTTCTAAACCTAAAAACTTTCTAAATTCTAAACTTTCTTAAACTTCAAATCTTTTCAAATCTAAAACTTTTCTAAATATCAAATCTTTCTAAATTCTAGGTCTTTCTTAAACTAAACTTTCTTAATTTAAAACATTTCTAAATTCAACACTTTCCTATTTCAAAACCTTTCTTGAAACAAAACTTTTCGATTCTCAAAACTTTCCTAATTTGGGAACTTTCCTGATCTTAAAACCTTTCCTTTTTCGAAAACTTTCTGAACTCGAAGCTTTCCAATTTCAAACCTTTCCTAAAACGAAACTTTCCTACTTTCAAAACTTCCCTATTTCAAAATTTTCTAAATTCAAAAATTTTCAAAACTTCCTAATTTCAAAACCTTTCCTAAAACAACACTTTCTTAAGTTGAAACTTTCCTAATTTCGAAACTTTCCTAATTCGAAAACTTTCCAAAAATGACACTTTCCTAATTCAAAGCTTTCCTAATTTGGAACTTTCCTAATTTGAACATTTCCTAAATCCAATTCTTCTCAATTTCCTAAATCTTCCAAGTCGAGTCAAATCTTTCCTAAGTCTCTTCTCTTTCCTAAGTCTAGGTTTCCTAAACCTTCATCTTTTCAAAATAAGTCTAAATCTCTCTCTTCCAAATTTGATCTTTTCAAATCAAAATTCAATCTTTTCAATTTCAAAATTCCAAATTCCAATTTTCAATCCTCTATTCAAAGTTCAATCTCTCAATCTTCTACTTTCAATTTCCAATTCAATCTCCTTCTTCAAATCAACTCTTCTATTTTCAATCGGACTTCGGTCCAAACTGCGACTGACTTGATTCCCCCAAAGGGATACGTAGGCAACCCTTATAGGTGCGGTCACAATACTTTTCAAACTTTCAATTCCACCTTCATAGGTGCGGTCACAATCTCTTTCAAATTTCAAATTCCAAAATCTTTCTAAATCTCCAATCTATTTTCAAATTTCCAATTTCAAATTTCTATTTTCAATCTTCAATTTCAATTTCCAAAATCTTGTTTCCAAATTCAAATTTCTATCTCTTTCTTTTCAGATCAAACCAATTTCAAATCAATCTCTTTTCAAATCTATTTTTCAATTCTTTTCTATTACACTTGCATATCATGCATCTTGTTAGTTTTCAAACATTATTTTTCAAATTGGATAGGATTGACCATTAGTTAATTGAAGACTCTCATAGGTGAATCTAGGGTAGATTGACATGTAGGTACCGAAAGGGCAGGGTAGGGTGATAGCTTAGTGCGTCTTCCCTACACATAACCAACCTCCAAACCTAGGATCACTGATTTCAAAGACCAAAAGGAGTTATTTTTCAAAAAAGGGCTAAATGTTTTCCAAAGGTTGCCACACAACCTGTTTTCCTAAAAACCCTCTCTTGAGGAGATATTTTCAAAAACTTTTTTTTCCAAAAACCCTAAGTGTAGTCTTCGGATTATTCTTAATTTTTAGGTGACCTAACTCACCTTAATCAAGTTAGGTGGCGACTCCGAATCTCTTTCAAAAGCCCTTTATTCAAACCTATTTTCAATTCAAACCTAGTCGCACTCATTCTTCTAGGAGGGTGAGTTCTAACGAGAGAGTACAACATTTTTTCCACTTGTGTGAGTATTCCTCGAGTGCGAAAAATCTGGGCGCGACAATCGAGTTATCTCACAAGGTTAATAGTGGCCCTATATGCAAAAAGACATAGCCCAGTACGTTCTAAAGTGTGAGAAGTATCAAAGGTACTCTCCAATCATACATCAGCCTGCTGAGGATCTCGCGACCATAACCAGCCTATAGCCTTTTGCTCAGTAGGGACTGGACATAGTCGGGCCTTTGCCCCGAGTTCCAGGGAATAAGAGGTTCCTCATTATAGCAATGGATTACTTCACTAAATGGGTGGAGGCGGAGCCCTTCTCAAGCATCAGAGAGATCGATGCTAACAGATTCGCGTGGAAAAGCATAGTGATAAGGTTCAGTATACCTCATGCCCTTGTCTTAGATAATGACACCCAATTTGATGGCAACATATTCAGGTCGTTCTGCGAAGAACTCAGGATTAGAAATTATTATTCAACACCGGTCTACCCACAGTGCAATGGGCAAGCTGAGATTTCAAACAAAACTATGCTCAATGGGATTAAGAAGCGGTTGAAGAGGGCTAAAGGGAAATGGGTGGAGGAACTACCTAGTGTCCTGTGGTCCTATAGAACCACCCCGAGAAGATCTACCGGCCAAACCACCTTTTCTTTGGCCCACGAGGTGGAAGCAATTATATCCTTAGAGGTAAGGTTACCAACGATCAAATCAGTAGCATTTAATACCGGACTTAATGACCAGACTCTGGCCAAAGATCTAGATCTTGCCAAAGAAAATAGGGATGTTGCCTTGATCAGACTCACTGGATATCAGCATCAGTTAAGATGTTATTACAACAAATGGGCTTGTCCAAGGAACTTTGCTCCAGGGGACTTAGTGTTACAAAAAGTGCTGAGGGCAACAAAGGACGCAGCAGATGGCAAGCTCGACCCTGATTGCTCCTTAAAAGGGTGATACTTAACCGCAAGTGCACGGCCGCGATGTAGTAATAATTTCTCGTAAGTACGAGGTCGATCCTACAGTGAAGATGGTTCATGTGAATAAGAAAACTTACCGTGGATCAAAAATCTTAGGAAAAACACTCCGATAAACAAAAATCTGATTTTAGGTTGAGAAAAGATTTGTAATCTAATTTGAACTAAGAAATAAAAAGTCCCAGAATTAATCGTTCCAACCAATTGCGTCTCTTGAAATTCCAAAGGAGATAATTTAATAACTTAAATCCTTCGACTACGTCGCGAGTCTTAGATTCGAAATATTTAGCAATAAAAGCAAGTGTTCTTCAAAACTTCAACTTTTAGAATAAATCGGGTTGTTAGAATTAAGGACGAGTACCATCGGCTCGTGGAGTGCATATACTGAACCCAACTCATGCATAAACATTACAAGGCAGCGTATATACTGAGTGTGGTATTCACGCATAAGTGTTACTAAACATAATAGGACGCCTAGGTTTTCGAAGGTTTCTAGAACGAGAAGAAGAAAAAAGAAAACTGAAAAATTTAACTTTAAAACCAAGAACATACCTCCTTCGTTCATCCAAGATCTTTAATTAATCTTCAGAATTAATCCCGAGATTAAATCTAGCTTCTCATCATAATAATAGATACGCAAAGTTGTATTGAAAATATATTGAATAACTAAGTAATCTGATTATAGGAATTGAAAACTGAATCAAAACTATGAATAAACTACTCTAATCTACTCCTAAAACCCTAGAAAAACGTCAACCCTAGCAACCCCCCCACAATAACAACAATCATAGCTTATATAGGTAGGAGAAATAATAGGAAACCCCGTCGCATTGTTCGAATGGCCTTCGAACAGACTTCTAACGCTCTTCGGACGGCTTTTATGCTCTCTGAATCTATCGAATGGTCTTCGAACTTGATTTTGGCATGACACCGTTTGACGCACCATTCGAACGCACTTTGAACGCCTGTTTGAATGCCACTATTCATCGTTCGAACTGTACTATTCACCGTTCGAACTCACTTCAAACGCACTTCAGACGCCTTTTCTAATTTAACACAAATTTTTCCTTTTTAAGCCAAAATTCCTAAAAACATACATAAAACTAAGTTAGTAATGAATTAGGACTAAAACAATATAATTAAACCTATTCTAAGGCTAATAAACAACTAATTAAAGGCATATAAACTGTACTTTTAGAGTACAATCACACCCCCCAACTAACCTTTTGCTAGTCCCTAGCAAAATACTGAAACCAAAAATATATCTCCACTTTCGTGAGAGTTACGAGTGCATTTAGTATATGCACCAAGCTTTTAAACTCTTAGCTTACTCCTAGTGGATGAGTGGTGTCTCGTGAGGGCTTACAATGATGAATACCCACAAACATCTATCCATATAATGTCAATATGATATCAAAGAACATCAAACATGTATTAACCTCATTCAAGTCAACTCTCAATCCACCTAAATCATCAGTCATCGCAAGGTAAAGGCATAAAACATCAAAGAAATAGAATACATTGAAGTGTACTACCAATGACGTATAACTCTAATGTCTCATAACTCATAAAATTATGTCCTTTATGCTTTAATCCAAGTCTCACAAGGCATACACTCAACTTTAAACATAAACACACAAGGTCTCTCAATAGAAAGCTCATTGTAAAAGTAAATGTCCAAGACATGCAAAAGAGCAACTCTAATAGCCAAAAACCGATAAGTTATAGGTGTATCGACTTGGCATAGCTTCATGGAAGAACATTTACTGTTTAAGCACAATTAGAGAATTGACATTGATGACTTATACACAATTGAATTAAAGATTCATGTAATTTCAGATATTGTGGCCATATGGATAGTGAATGAAAGAAGAGCCATGTAAGAGGATAAAAAGCGCTAATAGATTTCAACATATGCATGCGCATTACACATGATGATCAATGAACATTCACTTTCAAACTTCCAGCTTTTGAATAACTTTCGAACTTTTTCATCTTCCTTCACTTCTTTTTCATTTGATTTTTTCTTCCCTTTCTTTTCTTTTCTTTACTTTTCAACTCCATACTCTTTCAATTTCACCAATACATAAGCAATGCACCAACTCCAGAATTTAGCATTGACAAATTTTTAAGCTCACATATATATGAATATCGAGAAAGAAATATAAACATGAATGGCTCAATGGAATGAAATGACCTCTACTTTTATACTCTGAAAACCATATGAAATCAAAACTTCAAGAGTGTATAAAATGTCAATAACTCCAACTAATACTCAACATGTAAAACCAAATCAAGCATAATGAAGCTATTTAATGAATGAAGATCAATAACTTAACCTTGAGTAAATGTATATCACTCTCAGCAGGCAATAAATTGGCTCTAAAGCTCACAAGGTATAAAATTTCCTCCTTATAAGGACATCCATGCATGAGAGAGAAACATAGAAAGATCATATAACATACTAGTGCACAACAATGTAAACTCTCTCTTATAATGGTTTTATGACAAAAACTTGCAATGTATTACAACATCTAAGGTGAATCAATCATCAACTCGAGTTTAGTAAAAAACATGGAACAAAGTAACTTATCATCATACTCATTATGACATGGATACACATTACACATTATACTCATTATGTCGTTGTAGTATAGTGGTAAGTATTCCCGCCTATCATGCGAGTGACCCAGGTTCGATCCCTGGCAACGGTGCTAAAAACTTGATCGCTCCCTAAAAGGGTGATACTTAATCGCAAGTGCACGGCCGCGATGTAGTAATAATTTCTCATAAGTACGAGGTCAATCCCACAGGGAAGATGGTTTACATAAATAGGAAAACTTACCGTGGATCAAAAATCTTAGGAAAAACACTTCAATAAACAAAAATTTGATTTTAGGTTGAGAAAAGATTTGTTATGTAATTTAAACTAAGAAATAAAAAGTTTCGGAATCAATCGTTCCAACCAATTGCATTTCTTGGAATTTCGAAGGAGATAATTTAATAACACAAATCTTTCAACTACGTTGCGAGTCTCAGATTCGGAAGATTTAGCAATAAAAACAAGTGTACTTCAAAACTTCAACTTTTAGAATAAATCGGTTTGTTAGAATCAAGGACGAGTACCATCGGTTCGTGTAGCACATATACTGAACCCAACTCACGCATAAACATTACAAGGTAGCATAGATACTGAGTGTGGTATTCCTGTATAAACATTACCAAACATAATAGGATGCCCAGATTTTCGAAGGTTTCTAGAATGAAGAAGAAGAAGAAAGAAAACCAGACAATTTAACTTTAAAACCAAGAACATACCTCATTCGTTTATCCAAGATCTTCAATTAATCTTCACAATTGATCCCGAGATTAAATCTAGCTACTCATCATAATCATAGATGCACAAAGTTGTATTGAAAATATATTGAAAGACTAAGTAATCTGATTACAGGAATTAAAAACTGAATGAAAACTGTGGATAAACTACTCTAATCTACTCCTAAAACCCTAGAAAAACGTCAACCCTAGCAATCCCTAACAATAATAACAATCCTAGCTTATATAGGCATGAGAAATAATAGGAAACCTAGCTGCACCAAATTGACCGTTCGAACGCTCTTTGGATGATTTTTATGCTCTTTGAATATATCGAATGGGCTTCGGACTTGATTTTAGCATGACACCATTTGACGCACCGTTCGAACGCACTTTGAACGCCCGTTCGAATTGTACTATTCACCGTTCGAACTCAATCCAGATACACTTCAAACGCCTTTTCCAATTTAAAGCGAATTTTTCCTTTTTAAGCCAAAATTCCTAAAAACATAGATAAAACTAAGTTAGTAACAAATTAGGACTAAAACAATATAATTAAACCTATTCTAAGGCTAACAAATAACTAATTAAAGGCATATAAACTGTACTTTTACAGTACAATCAGGCCCCAACTGGGACGGTCCCTACCAAGTGGCGTCCCAAGTCGGTGTTGGTGCATACCGACTGGAAACTATCAAAGATGGGAGATAACTACCCCGGCCTTGGAATGCCAACAACGTGAAAAAATTTTACCAGTGATGTGGGCCCCTATATGATATAACAACTCAACAAGTGTCTAAAGCTTTATGAGATCAATAAAATATGAAGTTGTTTAAGAGAATCTGCTCAAAGCATTAAGGAATGACTTAAAATAAAAACCAAGTATAAAAACTTGGTCCTGTCCAAGTTGGCCAATGAAGGTAATAAAAACTAAGTATAAAAACGTGATCCTATCAAAGTTGGACAGATCGGCCAATGAAGGTCATAAAAATCAAGTACAAAAATTTGGTTTTGTCTAAATTGGATAGGTTGGCCAATGAAGGTTATAAAAACCAAGTATAAAAACTTGGTCTTGTCCAAGTTAGACAGGTCAGCCAATGAAGGTCATAAAAACCAAGTATAAAAACTTGGTCTTGTCCAAGTTAGACAGGTCAGCCAATGAAGGTCATAAAAACCAAGTATAAAAACTTGGTCCCTGTCCAACAAAGGTTATAAAAACCAAGTATAAAAACTTAGTCCTGTCCAGTTGGACAAGTTGGCCAATAAAGGTCATAAAAACGAAGTACTATCCAAATTGGACAGATCGGCCAATGAAGGTCATAAAAACCAAGTATAGACACTTGGTCCTGTCCAAGTTGGACAGGTCGGCCAATGAAGATCATAAAAACCAAATATAAAAACTTTGTCCTGTCAAAGTTGGACAGGTCAGCAAAAAAAAAAATTATTTACACAGGACTGGTCCTAAAATTGCTCTTAGATAACTCAAGTAGATCGGAAGTTTTATAAACTCCAAACAAGTCAAAAAGAGCATCAAACGCAAAGCTATTCTTTCATTAAAATTAGAAGAGTCAGTTACAAAATGAGATAAAAAACAAAAGGTTGATTACAAAAAGAGATCTAATCCTCAGCCGACTTCTCCACTAACTGAACAAAAGGCTCCGCCAAGTTGTCTTCAGCCTTCTCTGCAACCTTAGACGATTTAGCAGGAGTCTTTTCACCTTCACCTCCAACAGCTGCCTCCAGGGTAAGTTATCTCCTATGCTCATCATTGGCAATCACTTTCGCCGGATCGATAACGCCCTCTTCAGTTGTTTCAAAGTAGTCAGGGCACAAACGCCAAATGTTAAAGGACTTATCCACCTTGGTAAAGATGAGGGCACCATTCCAACCCTCTCGAAAGATGCTTCGGCTCAAGTCCGTCATCTGAATGGCCAAGCCTTTGGCAGCCCTTTTCTCACCCCTTTTCATGATGACCTCTTCGTCCTACTTCAACCTGGCCACTTCAGCTTAGAGAGCTTCAATCTCCTACTCGACTTTGTAAAGCTCCACAGACTGCACATCATTTTGTTTTTGAAGGTCGGCTACTTCCCTGTTGTAAGCACCCCATTTTTGACCGCTCGGCAGTCTACACTCCGTCCAAACTTGTGTTCAAATCAATGTGGGTGTATTCCAATCGAAACCGACTTTCTAAGTCTAAATCCCATCTGTCCATCGCTTCGCGGGCCCGCCAGGCCCAAATAGAGGCAAAATGACCAAAATGCCCTTAGGGGGATTATTCTTTCCAACTCTAATCCTTCTCTCGAGACAATTTATTCCTCAAAACGGTCCCAAATCAGGCACGTTTTTCAAAGACAGTAAGTCCCCTTTCCAATCCCTCTCTCGAGACAGTTTATTCCCCGAGACGGTCCCAAATCAGGCACGTCTTTCTGAAGACAGTAAGTCCCCTTTCCAATCCCTCTCTCGAGACAGTTTATTCCTCGAGAAGGTTCCAAACCAGGCACGTCTTTCCGAAGACGGTAAGTCCCCTTTCCAATCCCTCTCTCGAGACAGTTTATTCCTCGAGATAGTTCCAAATCATGCGCGTCTTTTCGGAGACAATAAGACCCCTTTCCAATCCCTCTCTCGAGACAGTTTATTCCTCGAGACGGTCCCAAATCAGGCACGTCTTTTCGAAGATGATAAGACCCCTTTCCAATCCCTCTCTCGAGACAGTTTATTCCTCGAGACGGTCCGAGTAGCGAAAATACTCGCAAACATCACAACCGTCCGAGTAGTAGAAATACTCGTAAATAGGTCGATATAGGGAATTGCTAACAAACCCTTGTCTCACGACGACTGCCGTTAGAGTGGCGGAAACACTCAAAACCCAGGTCAACACCAGTGCCTGCTAGCCCACTTCGATGAAAAATGACTAAACTGCCCTCAGGCCTTTTCTGAGACTTTTCGGTCAAGATGACTATTTTGCCCCTAGGCATCCGAACGCCCCGAGAACCACACCGGCTCTGGGTATCAAACCAGTAACTTTTTTAGATTACTTCTTATAGTATTCTCAACCTTCCTCTATCTTTCCAGATCATTCCGAGTCAGTTCCGGCAAACCCGATGCAAAATGATCGTTTTGCCCCTAGAGGGCCGGTCCCCTTTTTCGACCACACCGGCTCTGGGTATCAAACAGGTAACTTCCCAAGAATACTTTTTATAGTGTCCTCAAATCTTTCTTTGCCTTTTCTGATCATTCCGAGTCAATTTCGGCAAACCCGGTACAAAATGACCGTTTTGCCCGTAGTGGGCCGGTCTCCTTTTCCGACCACACCGGCTCTGGAAATCAAATCGAAAACTTTTGGGAACATTTTGAATAATGCTTCCAAATCTCGAGTCTTCTTCTGGGACAGTCCGAGTTCGTCCCGACAACTTTCCAACCCGATTGACTATTTTGCCCCTAATGGCCCGGTCAACCCTTCCGACACATCCTATCCTCATTTTTCAAGTCAAATACCTCCAGGGCACTGTTTTAAGTGTTCCTACTCTTTTTTGGCCTTTCGGGTCATTCTCGGTCCCTTAAAATCATTCCTGAACTTTCTGGAGTCACTCCTAGTGAAGCCGGGCTAAAAGTTACATGGTAGTCACTAGTACAGGCGCCCAAATCTAGTCAAAGATACGTTACTTGCCGACCTTAAACATTTCCTAAATGGCTAGTGCCACTACTAGTTGCACCAAGCCAAAACATAGCCTGGCGCCACTCCTAATGGTGCTAGTGTAAAGTTTGGCCTAGCGTCACTGCAACAAGCGTCAGTGTATTCCTCTCTCTATAAATATAGAGCCTCTTCCAGCATGAAAGGGGTCCGCAAACTCAGTCTAAAAATTATATATTTTGATTTACAGAGCTCGTGCACTCCCTAAACCTTAGCTTTCTTAGGTTTTCCAAACCTTAGCCACCACACACTAAACCCTAGCCTTCTATACACTTATACACTTCCCCATACACTTATACACTAGCATGCAATTGTACTTTGAAGACTTGAAGAGCTGCAATCTAAAGTTTGAAGACAGCTCTTGAAGATTGAGGATGAAGATCAAGACGAAAACCGAAGACCGAAGACAAGCAAGGCGCGCAAAATAAAGAAAACATACGGTAGGCTTTCTATTTAAATTTCCGCACTTCCCCCCTCTCTCTTCTCTCTCCTAACCCACTTGGGTTTTCTCTATTTTAATCCCCTATCTCTTTCCCCACCCTTTCTTTGTATGCTTGAAACGAGGGGACTCCCGGTCCATATGTAGGATTAGACTATCGAAGGGTCACCGTGTCGGGGGCTTTCCTTTAGGCTAACCGGAGACCACGTGGGTCCGGCCCCCTTGATTATGTGGTGAAGCCTAAACCTTGTATGTTCACGACTCCAAAAATTGCATTGTGCATATCATGATCTTGCATCTTCCAAAAGTCATTTTCAAAGTTGTTTTCAAAATCGCTTTCAAACTTGTTTTCAAAATTGCATCAAAATCTCTTTTTCAAAACATGTTTTCAAAATCACAATCCTAGGGTGATTCTAGCTTTTCCATGGCTAGGATTGCTTTAGGAAGGTGTTACATTTAAAGTGACCAATATGGTCCATATATTCAAAATCTTTGTTGTTTTCAAAACCGCTTTCCTAAAGTGGTTCTAGCCCTATTATGGTTAGAATTGCTTTAGGAAAGTGAGATGTTTTTACACCTTCCACAAAGCTTTCTTCCTAAAAATCTCTTTTTCAACATAATTCCTAAAACTCTCATTTCCAAAGTTATTTTCAAAAACTCCTTCCCAAAATCCATCTTCTAAAACTTCTCTTTTCAAACTCCTTTCCAAAACACTCTCTTCAAAATTCACTTTCCTAAAAACTCTCTTCTACAATCTCCTTCCAAAAATCCTTTTAAAAAACTCTCTTTGTAAAATTTTCCCTCTAGAAACTCCTCTCTAGGATTTCCTTCCAAAAACGTGTTTCTAAAAACGCACTTTCCAAAAACTCTTTCCTTAGAGCCCAAGTCAAGCCCTATAACCCACAATTAGGAAACCCTAATTTTCTTTCCAAAAACATGATTTTTAAACTTGCCTTAAAACTTAGGTTCCCAAAACCTCCTATTTTTTACATTAAAACTATAGTTTTCCAAATCTAGGGTTTCTAAAACATCCCTTTTCCAAATTCTCGTCAAATCAAATCTTCCCTTTAGGAAATCAAATCAAATCTTTCCGTTTAGGAAACTAGATACTATCCCTTGTTTTTGGAAACAAAATCAAACCTTCCCTTTTAGAAACAAAAACCAATCCTTTCCTAATCCAAATGTTTCCTAGTTCAAATCCTTCCTAATCCTCTACTTTCCTAAATCTTAAATTTCCAAAACTCGAACATAAAAATCGTTCCTAAATCTTAAAACTCAAAATCTAAATCTTTCCTAAATCAACTCTCTCCTATTTTCCTACCTTCCTAAATCGTAAGTTTATTAAAACTTTCAAATCTTTCTTTAAACATTAAGCTTTCAAATCTTTCTTAATTCAACTCTTTCCTAATTCACCCTTTTCCTAATTCTACCTCTTTTTCAAATCTTAACTTTTCAAATCTAAGTTTTCAAACCTTTCCTAAATTCCAACCTTTCTTAATCTCAAAATTTTCTAAAACTTTAAAACTTTCTAAATAAAACTTTCTAAATTTCAAATCTTTCCAAATTCAAAGCTTCCTAAATTCAAAACTTTCTTAAGTTAAATATTTCTAAACCTAAATCTTTCTAAGCTTTAAACATTCTTAAACTTCAAATCTTTCCAAATCTAAAACTTTCTCATTCTCAAAACTTTCTTATTTTCAAAACTTCCTTGTTCTCAAAACTTCCTTATTTTCAAAACTTCCTTGTTTTCTAAACTTTCCTATTTTCAAAACTTTCCTATTTCACAAACATCCAAATTCAAAACTTTCCTAAGTTGAAAACTTTACTAATTTGAAACTTTCCTAATTTGAAAACCTTCCAAAAATGCAAACTTTCTAAATTCAAAACTTTCCTAAGTTGAAACTTTCTAAATTCAAAATTTTCCTAAGTGGAAACTTTCCTAAACCTAAAACCTTCCTAAGATGAATGTTTCCTAATTCGAAACTTTCCTAGAATGAAACTTTCCTAAAATGACACTTTCTAATTTTGAAACTTTTCTAATCCAAACTTTTCAAATTCGAACCCTTCCTAAATCCAAGCTTTCCTAACCTTCCAAGTCGAGTCAAATCTTTCCTAAGTCTCTTTCCTAAAGTCTAGGTTTCTTAAACCACTATCTTTCCAGAACAAGTCTAAATCTCTCTTCCAAGTTCTATCTTTTCAAATCAAAATCCAATCTTCTCAATTCTAAAATTCTAAATTCCAATTTTCAATCCTCTTTTTAAAGTTCAATCTCTCAATCTTCCAATTCAATTTCCAATTCACTCTCCTTCTTCAAATCAATTCTTCCATTTTCAATCAGACTCTTGTCCGAACTACGACTGACCTGATTCCTCCAAAGGGATACGTAGGCAACCCTTATGGGTGCGGTCTCTACATTTTTCAAATTTTCAATTCCACAACTTCTTTTAAATTTCAAATTCCTCTACAATCTTCTTCAAATCTCCAATTCTACAATCTTCCTCAAGTTTCTATTTCCATAAAATCTTTCCAAATCACCAATCTATTTTCAAACGTCCAATTCCAAATTTTTATTTTCAAATTTCTATTTTCAATTCCAAAAGTTTTCTTTCGAAATTCAAACTTCTATCTCTTCTTTTTCAAATCAAATCAATTTCTTTCCAAATCAATTTTTCAATTCTCTTTTCTTGCACTTGCATATCATGCATCATGTTAGTTTCTTTTCAAACATTGTTTTTCAAAGTGGATAGGATTGGACAATAGTTAGTTGAAGACTCTCATAGGTGAATCTATGGTAAATTGACATGTAGGTACCGAAAGGGTGGGTTAGGGTGATAGCTTAGTGCGTCTTCCCTACATGTAACCAACCTCCGAAGCTAGATCACTGATTTCAAAGACCAAAAGGAGTTATTTTTCAAAAAGGGCTAAATGTTTTCCAAAGGTTGCCAAACAACCTGTTTTTCTTAAAAACCCTCTCTTGAGGAGAAATTTTCAAAATCGTTTTTCAAAAACCCTAAGTGTAATTTTTGGATTATGCTTAGTTTTTAGGTGACCTAACTCACCTTAATCAAGTTAGGTGGCGACTCCGAATCTTTTTCCAAAAGCCCTTTATTCAAATCAATTTTCAATTTAAACCTAGTCGCACTCATTCTTCTAGGAGGGTGAGTTCTAACTGGAGGGAGAGTACAACATTTTTCCCGCTTGTGTGAGTATTCCTCGAGTACGAAAAATCTGGGCGCGACACCTGTCTCTTTTCTCGTAGTCCGCTTTCACCATCTTCAGTTCGGCAATGGCCTTCTCGGCCTCCTTCCTAAAGGTGATTCAATCTTTGTTAGCATTGATCCACTCTTTCTCTAAGCCAGCATACACCTCTATAAGGTGCTTGTGTGCCTCGACAAGTTTTCGAAAGCGGCTCATTGCCTCCAGTGAGTTCAAACAAGCCTACACCAAAACAAAGTTTGCATTAAGACATTGTGAGTGAAATATATGGCAAATTGAAAAATAAGGAAGACTTAATAAGAGAGAGTCGTGAAAGGCCCTTATAAAGATGCCACTATCGCTTGCCACTGCTAACTTGGCGACATTCTTCTTCTAGAGGACGCTCTTGATGAAGCCGAAAGTGACCTCGGCTTGGTTAATCATCGAATCGGCCATCGTCAGAGGTCGGCCCAAAATATCTGGCATAACAGTCACCATATCCCTGGCTTCCTCCACTGCAGTTTTGCCAGTGCCGACTTTTGACTTATTGGAAATAGGTGGTGATGCGATAGCCTCAGGTGCCTTTTTCTTTTGTTGATGAGTAATCAGCTTCTTTTGTAGAGGTACGACCTCCTCTGCCGGGGTAGTCTCTAGGGCAATGGTTGAAGGATCGGTAGAAGTGGTTCCAGTCGTCTTTAGTGGCTAGCCCGCTGCGGCAAACATCATCTCCCTTAAATTTATGTCATCTTCCTCGTTTGGACATGGGGTGGATTCTTGTCTTCTTCGAACCAAATTGACTCGGCAATCTGGAACTATGAGTGGCGCCGAACTGGAGGCCAAACTATTCGAATCAGAACGGACCTCTTGTACAACCACCTCTTCAACAATAGGCTCTGACAGAGGAAGGACGGCAACTGTTACTCTGGTAGGGGCACGGGCCTTTTCAATAGTAATCCCAACTGGAATTTTCTCAAAATCTCCTTCCGAGCCTTCCTTAGCCAATCTTGCAAGGATGCTCTATGGGATCCCCGTGTTGGCAGTAAACGTCGAGTAGCGGAGAGGATAATTTAGCAAAATGTGGGCGATTCAAGCAACGTCCCTCAATTTGGCTTCCCCGTGAAAGTCCAAAGCCTTCTTCAGATTGGCAAAGTTAACAAGCCAGTTATGCGCCATTGACCGCTTCTTCTTTTCTGCAAAAATCACTGCTAAATTCAAAAGCATAGTAAAACTGAATTAGGCACATAAGGCAAAAGATCAACATCAAATCTATCTCAAGGGGAACTCTAGAACATCAAAGCGCTGGTCTGTCACCCTCAGGAAGGTTGCCGAACTCTCAGGGCCTGGTTACACAAACCCTAACGTCGTTAACGCCCTTCCCGGAGGAGGGTAGACACTTCATTAATTCCCTGGCCTGCTCTATAGCCCAGAGATAGACTTTGGAACTTCCCCCGACCTTGTAGAGTGTGTAACAACACTAGAGTTTGGCGAGCCCTATGTTCACACCCAGGCACCGATTAATCTCAAGCATACTAAAAGTGATCCTATATACACTCGACGACAGTTGGGAGGGCGACACCTTCTTTTTGACAATAAACTTATGAAGGAAGGCATGCAAGGGAAACCTAAGGCCCCCCTCTATAATGGCAATGATTGGGAATGGGACTCCCTTCTTGGTTTCGCCCATACGGTGATCACTTGGATCGACCAGCTTTAAGCCCATCTTGTTCGGGATCTCATATCTAGCCCTAAAAGCGGCGATAACCATCGGACCGTCTAACATTTTCCTAAGACGAGATTCCATTAAGGGAAACCGTAAAAAATATGAAGAAAAGCAAAGAGAAGCACGAAAAATGTAAGGGCCAAGAGAGACCTATAGTAGAGTGAGTTGAGATTGGCAATGAACACACTAGACAAAAAGATGAAGTAAAACAAAATGCCTTACACCAAAATGTCATCATCCTTTTATATACAAGCGAGCCGTCGGTTCATGCACAAGAAAACAACATCAACCATGTCGCTCTATCAAACCATCACATCGGCCATTGATTTCGGCAGCATCCCATTATTGCAGCTTTAAATCCCGGCCATTCACGTGGGTGGGTAACTGAAGAAACGGCCGTTTACTTGAAGGGGTGCCATTATGATCCGACGCAACCCCGAACCATTTGGAATTCAAAACAACGCACGGGCTGGGGGGCAATTATGGGTTAAAATGCTCACGGCCTAACCCGACTGGTTAGGCCCAATCAAAATGATTGAATCTGGGCTGCGGGATAGCCCAGATTGATACTAAAAGATAGACTGGCCCAATGTGCTGACCTGCTACTAACCAGGGCCCTAAACCATGAAAGGTAAGCCCAAACTGCTAGTGGACTTAGAGTATTTAATGCAGAGTCGACCCACATTAAAAGCACAAGTGGTTCTCCATGCGACGTCAATCTGAACGTCCGATTCGCAAGATTTTGGTGCGACAGTAAGGCAGAACATGCATTCGGTCAGTCGGCAGCAAATGATGAAGTCTACACGATAGGTCATGATGACCTTCTGGTAGACCAAAGTAAAAACACTCTATCGATCACTCTATAAATACCAAAGTCTCAAGAGCAAGGTGTAAGCACCCCATTTTTTACCGCTCGGCAGTCTACACTCCGTCCAGACTTGTTTTCAAGTCATTTTGGGCATATTCCTATTGAATCCAATTCCCTAGGTCTAAATTCCACCTTTCCATCGCTTCGCGGGCCTGTCAGGCCCAAATAGAGGCAAAATGACCAAAACGCCCTTAGGGGCATTGTCCTTTCTTATTTCAATTCCAGTCCCTCTCTCGAGACAGTTTATTCCTCGAGACGGTCCGAGTAGCAAAACTACTCACAAAACCGTCGGAGTGGCGGAAACACTCACAAAACCGTCAGAGTGGCAAAAACACTCAAAACCCAGGCACGTCTCTTCGAAGTCGGTAAGACCCCTTTCCAATCCCTCTCTCGAGACAGTTTATTCCTCGAGACGGTCCGAGTAGCAAAACTACTCACAGAACCGTTAGAGTAGCAAAACTACTCACAGAACCGTTAGAGTAGCGGAAATACTCACAAAACCGTTAGGGTAGCGGAAGTACTCACAGAACCGTTAGAGTAGCGGAAGTACTCACAGAACCGTTAGAGTAGCGGAAATACTCTCAAAACCCCGTCCGAGTAGCGTCAACCCCGTCCGAGTAGCGAAAATACTCAACCCCGTCCGAGTAGCGGAAATACTCAACCCCGTCCGAGTGGCGGAAACACTCAAAACCTAAGTCAATACCCATGCTTGTTAGCTCACTTCGGTGAAAAATAACCAGACTACCCTTAGGGCCTTTTCCGAGACTTTTCGGTCAAGATGACCATTTTGCCCCTAAGCATCCGAATGCCCCGAGAATACTTTTTATAGTGTTCTCGACCTTCCTTTACCTTTCCGGACCATTCCGAGTCAGTTCCGGCCAACCCGATACAAAATGACCGTTTTGCCCCTAGAGGGCCGGTTTCCTTCTTCGACCACACCGGCTCTGGGTATCAAACCGGTAATGTCCCGAGAATACTTTTTATAGTGTTCTCAACCTTCCTTTACCTTTCCAGACCATTCCGAGTCAGTTCCGGCCAACCCGGTACAAAATGACCGTTTTGCCCCTAGAGGGCCGGTCTCCTTCTTCGACCACACCGGCTCTGGGTATCAAACCGGTAATGTCCCAAGAATACTTTTTATAGTGTTCTCGACCTTCCTTTACCTTTCTGGACCATTCCGAGTCAGTTCCGGCAAACCCGGTACAAAATGACCGTTTTGCCCCTGGTGGGCCGGTCTCCATTTCCGACCACGCTGGCCCTGGGAATCAAACCGGCAACCTCTGGGAACATTCTAAATAATGTTTCCAGATCCCAAGTCTTCTTCCGGGACAGTTTGAGTCTGTCCCGGCAGTTTTCCGGTCCGATTGACCGTTTTGCCCCTAAAGGCTCGGTCAACCTTTCCGACACATCTAATCCTCACTTTTCAAGTCAAATACCTCCAGGACACTATTTTAAGTGTTCTTGCTCCTTTCCAGCCTTCCGGGTCACTCCCGACTCCTTCAAATCATTCCCGGACTTTCCGGAGTCACTCCTAGTGAAGCCAGGCTAAAGTTTACATGGTAGTCACTAGTACAGGCGCCCAAATCTAGTCAAAGATACGTTGCTTGCCGACCTTAATTGTTTCCTAAATGGCTGGCACCACTAGCAGTGGCGCCAAGCCAAAAAATGGCCTAGCGCCACTCCTAGTGGGGCCAGTATAAATTTTGCCCTGGCGCCACTGCAACAGGCGCCAGGCTTGTCCAACTTCTATAAATACAAAGCCTCGATCAACGTGAAAGGGGTCTGCAAACTTAACC
Source organism: Euryodendron excelsum (assembly GCA_033060915.1). Lineage (NCBI taxonomy): Eukaryota > Viridiplantae > Streptophyta > Magnoliopsida > Ericales > Pentaphylacaceae > Euryodendron > Euryodendron excelsum. The sequence goes on from CM065392.1 coordinate 28,152,308, forward strand.
TAAAAATCACACAATTCGATACACAGAGCTCGAGCACCTCCAAAAACCCTAGCCTCCCTAGGTTTTCCAAACCCTAACCTCCTATACACTCATACACGCCTCCTATACACTCATACACTAGCCTTCAACCACTCTCTCAAGACTTGAAGAGCAGCCATTCAAAGCTTGAAGACAACCCTTGAAGACTGAAGGGTGAAGATCAAGACCGAAGACCGAAGACCGAAGGCTGCACGGTGCGCAAAATAAACAAGAAACAAGGTAGGCTCCCTATTTAATTTTCTGCACTTTCCCCCTCTCTCTTCTCTCTCCAACCCACTTGGGTTTTCTCTATTTTAATCCCCCATCTCTTTCCCCCCCTTTCTTTGCATGCTTGAAACAAGGGGATTCCCGGTCCATGTGTAGGATTGGACTATGGGAGAGTCACCGTATCGGGGGCTTTCTTCTAGTCTAACCAAAGACCACGTGGATCCGGCCCCCCTTGATTATGTGGTGAAGCCTTAACCTTGTATGTTCACGACCCCAAATTGCATTGTGCATATCATAGTCTTGCATCTTCCAAAATTAGTTTTCAAAAAGTTATTTTCAAAAATCGTTTTCAAACTTGTTTTCAAAATTGCATCAAAAGCTCTTTCTCAAAAACATGTTTTCAAAATCACAATCCTAGGGTGATTCTAGCCTTTCCATGGCTAGGGTTGCTTTAGGAAAGTGTTATATTAAAAGTGGCCTTTTGGTCTATATTTTCAAACCTTGTTTTCAAAACCACTTTCTTAAAGTGGTTATAGCCTTCTTATGGTTAGAATTGCTTTAGGAAAGTGAGATGTTTTTACACCTTCTAAAAACTCTTTCTTCAAAAATCTCTTCCTAAAAATCTCTTTTTCAACATACTTTCCTAAAACTCCCCTCTTCAAAATTGATTTCAAAAACTCCCTTTCAAAACTCTCTTTTTCAACTCCTTTCCGAAACTTTCTTTCCTCAAAATTCACTTTCTAAAAACACTCCCTAAAAATCTTTCTAAAAACTCTCCTCCCGGAATCTTCCTTCTAGAAATTCCCCTATAGGATTTTCTTTCTAAACTCTACGTTTCCAAAAATATGCTTTCCAAAAAACTCCTCCCTAGGATTCCCTTCTAGAAAACCTTCGTTTCCAAAAACGCGTTTTCCAAAGAAAACTCTTTCCTTAAAGCCCAAACCAAACCCTAGAACCCACAATTAGGAAACCCTAGTTTTCTTTTCAAAAACATGATTTTCAAACTTTGCCCCAAACCTAGGTTTCCAAAATCTTTTGTTTTCTATATCAAAACTATACATGTTTTCAAAACCTATTTTCCACGTCGAAACTATAATTTTCCAAACCTAGGGTTTCTAGAATCCCCCTTTCCAAATCCTTGTCAAATCCTATCTTCCCTTTAGGAAACCAAATCAAATCTCCCCGTTTAGGAAACTAGATCCTATCCTCCGTTTTTTGAAACAAAATCAAACCTTTCTCCTTTAGAAACCCAAATCCAATCCCTCCTAATCCCAAACCTTTCTTAATTCAATTCCTTCCTAAGCCATAAGTTTCCTAAACCCAAACTTTAAATCTTTCCTTAAGTTTCAAAATCCAACTCTTTCCTAATTCGAATCCTTCCTAAACTCCCACTTTCTTAAACCTTAAGTTTTCAAAACTTGAACATAAAAATCTTTCCTAAACTTTAAAACTCAACTTTTAAATCTTTCCTAGTTCAACCCTTTCCTAATTCTACCCTTTTCCAAAATCTTTTTCAAATCTAAGTTTTCAAACCTTTCCTAAACTCAAGCTTTTCCTAATTTCAAGATTTTCTAAAACTTTAAAACTTTCTAAATCCTAAACTTTCCAAATTTCAAATCTTTTCAAATCCAAGGTTTCCTAAATTTAAAACTTTCTTAAGTTAAATCTTTCTAAACTTCGAAGCTTTCTTAATTCAAAACTTTCCCTTTCTTAATTCAAACACTTCCTAAGTTGAAAACTTTCCTTTTTCAAACCTATCCTAAAACGAAACTTTTCTTATTTTCAAAACTTCCTTGTTTTCAAAACTTTCCAAATTCAAAACTTCTTTTTTTTCAAACATTCCAAAACTCAAAACTTTCTTAATTCAAAACTTTCCTAATTCTAACCTTTCCTAATTTCGAACATTTCTTAAACCTAAAACTTTCCTAATTTCAATACTTTCCTAATTTCAAAACTTTCCAAAAATGAAACTTTCCTAATTCAAAACTTTCCAAAAATGAAACTTTCCTAATTCGAAACTTTCCTAATCCAAATCTTTCCTAAATTCCAAGTTTCCAAATCTTTCCAAATCTTCCAAATCCAACATTCCAATCCAATCTTTCTTAAACTCTTGAGTCCTTTCTAGGTCTCCTATCTTTCCTAAGTCTAGGTTTCCTAAACCTCCATCTTTCCAAAACCAAGTCTTTCCAAAATCTATCTTTTCAAATCAAAGTCCAATCTTCTCAATTTCAATTTCCAATCTCCTCTTCTAATCTCAAATCAAATTCAAATTTCAATCTTCCAATCCAATCTTTTTCTTCAAATCAATCTATTTTCAATCGGACTCTTGTCCGAACTACGACTGACCTGATTCCCCCAAAGGGATACGTAGGCAACCTTCATAGGTGCGGTCACAATACTTTTCAAACTTTCAATTCCACCCTCATGGGTGTGGTTTTCAAAATCTTCTCACATCTCAAATTTCAATTTCAAATTTCTATTTTCAAATTTCTACTTTCAATTTTCAAACTTTTCAATTTTAATTCTATTTCTTCAAATCTATTTTCAAATCAAATCAAAATCAAATCAAACTCTTTTCAAATCTATTTTTCTAATTCTCTCATCTTGCACGTGCATATCATGCATCATATTAGTTTCGTTTTAAACATTCTTTTTCAAAGTGAATAGGGTTGAACTATAGTTAATTAAAGACTTTCATAGGTAAATCTAGGGTAGATTGACATGTAGGTACCGAAAGGGCGGGGTAGGGTGATAGCTTAGTGCGTCTTCCCTACACGTAACCAACCTTCGAACCTAGATCACTGTTTTCAAAAACCAAAAGGAGTTATTTTTCTAAAAAGGGCTAAATGTTTCCCAAAGGTTGCCAAACAACCTGTTTTCTTAAAAACCCTCTCTTGAGGAGATGTTTTCAAAATTGTTTTTCAAAAACCCTAAGTGTAGTCTTCGGATTATTCTTAGTTTTTAGGTGACCTAACTCACCTTAATCAAGTTAGGTGGCGACTCCGAATCTTTTTCAAAAGCCCTTTATTCAAACATGTTTTCAATTCAAACCTAGTCGCACTCATTCTTTTAGGAGGGTGAGTTCTAACGAGAGAGTACAGCATTTTTCCCGCTTGGGTGAGTATTCCTCGAGTGCGAAAAATCTGGGCGCGACACAAGGTATGGACAATTAACTTCAAGTATACACTGCCTTCTTACATTCAACTCTCGATCAAGCTTGCTAACTTAATCATCGGAGTGTGATCGGCCCAAAAAGGATCGACCCATTCTAACTTCTCTTTCTTGCAGCGAGTTTGGGCTCATTAGTATTGGCTAGAGTGATCAGCCCAGCCTTCCCGAAAATCCCACCTACAGGTTCATATGTTAAATGTTGATTAACAATGTGACACTTGTATTCTTTCGAGAAAAACTCATGTATGCCTTGGAGATAATTTTAGGCCATCTTTTATCTCTTTGAGCTATGGAGTTCTTTGTTGATTTCATTTCCTTGTAACCATTTACTTTGACTTTTTTAGTGTGTGATCTTGATTGAGATGTTATCATTGATGAGATATTCCTTTGAATTGAGAAACAAAGTTCTTCACTTATTTGAAAGCTCTTGAAAAATAAGTAGAGCTATATTTTGTTGAAAATGCAAAAAAAAAAAAAAAAATGAAAGATTGAAAAAGGTAGCAAGAAAAATGCAAAGAAAGAAAGATAAATGGAAGCAATACAAGAAAAGAAAGAAGGAAAAGATGAAAAGGGGGTTGGTGAATCAAAGAGGCAAGAAAGTCTATCAAATGAAAGATTGAAAAAGTTGAGAAAGTATATTCATTGATTATTACATGCCTTAATCACTCATGTTTTGAACTATTTTATCTCATTCTTCCCCTTACCTCCTACTTGTAAACCGATTGATAACCCTTGCAAAATCCTTCTTGATCCAAGCATACTTCTTACGAGATCTCATTAGAATGTAAGTCATTACTCGTCAACTATGATTAATTGATATTTAATTGTAAATGATCTTTCAAGAAGCTACGCCAAAGTTGATACACTTTCATTATTTTGTTCTTTGTACTTGGTTTCCTCTTCTTGCATAATCTTATACTTATGTCTTTTAAGAGCATTCCTTTGTGAGGAGCCATATGCTTATTTGTTTGAGAATGTATGACTAGTGAGAATTGGGATCGAGGCTTAGAGGTCTTTGAATATATGAGTATGCTACATATGAGCTATATATCATGATTATATCACACACTCACTTGAACCTCACTTTGGTATTCTTTTTTTGGTAAACTCTTGCTTACATTAGGGTGAAGGATGTCTTTTGAGATCATTTGAGCATAATTGTGCAGTATCTTCATATTCTGATGAATCTTAGATTGTTGATCATGAATTGATATTTGTGAGTGTCATTACAGTAAGCCCTCACAAGACGCCACTCATCCACTAGAGGTTTAAAGGCTTGATGCATAGGCTAAATGCATTCGTGACTCCTACAAAAGTGGAGATTAGTTTTTATCTTTTGTTTACTGTTTTGCTAGGGACTAGCAAAAAAATAGGTGAGGGGTGGTGACTACCCTCCAAAAGTGTAATTATTAGCCTCTAAATAGCTAGTTGTTAGCCTTAATCTAGTAGTATTTCATTATTTTTAGTTGTATCTTGATCCTAATCTCATTTTATGGTTGTTTTATAGGTCTCAAGCCTAAAAAGAACAAAATGGAGCATTAAAGGGCAAAATGGTAAAAAGACTGTGAGAACGGCCCTTAAGGCTTATGCATGCTTCTCAATCGTGTGCAAGGTCCCCAAGGGTGCGCGCACACTTTTATAGATACAAAACCCAAAAAAGAGTCTCTGCAGAACCATTTGAAATTACAAAGGCTCGATTTCACCATCCGAAGCCTTGTCTGAAGACCGTCCGCTAACCATGTGCACGATCACTTATACTGCATGCACGGTCAATGGCAACCCTGTTTTATTTTCAGCCTATAAATTCATATTGTACTTAGGATTGGAGATCTAAGCTTTTACTTAGTTTTCTATACAAATTCTATAGTTTTATAAAGTAGCTTAGTGCTTTGTATTAGAGATAATTGCTTGTAATTTCATTTCCATTTCAAGTGTAATTCAACTTTTAGGGCTTTGTATTAGAGATAACTGCTTGTAATTTCACTTCCATTTCAAGTATAATTCAACTTTCATCATGATTTCAATTCAAGTCTTCATTTCTTCCAAGTTTATGAGTAGCTAAACACCTAATTGGGTTTAATTGGGAAGATCAATTAAGGATTTCAAGGTTTCATTGAAGGTATCTCTCGAATTAATTGCCTAATCTTCCTAGATTCTTAATCTAAGTAATTGATTATTGGATATCTTAGAACACTTGGATTATTGACTATGTTTAGTGATTTTACTTCATGATTTAGCAATTGAGAATTGAAATCATCCAAATCGATGGTATTAGTCTAAGGCTCTCTATTAAATTGTTGATTCTAGCATCAATTGTCATAGAACTCTTGTTTATCGAAAGCTAAATCCTTCGAATCAAGCTCTCTTGATTGAGGAGTTTGACTTGAGTTATAATCCTCTTGAAAACCTTGAATGAATTGAGAAATCTAACAATTGGATCCAATTACCTTTTAAACTTCTTAATCTAGTTTCTATTTGCATTGATTAGTTTAGTCAAATCATCTACAATCCCAAATAATTTTTAGTGTACCTTTTTTTATAGAAGTAATTAACTTGTTTGTAAGTGATTTGAGGGAAATTCCAGTCGTTGTATTGTGGTCTATACTTGATCCTATTTCCAAAGGAAAAAATACGATATTTGAATCTTTGGATTAAATTACTTCACCACTATGCTCTTGCGGAACATCTTCGCAGGTGAACCACTTCTCAATAGTGAGATTCCATTATGAATCCAATGAGGGCTTTGTCCTTTATTAGCTCTAGATCTCTGAGCAAATCTCACACTAGTTCGGCCTTTACAGTTTGAACTAGGGGACTTCTCGTTCTTCAAAAAGAAAAAAAATAGAAAAGAAAAAGAGACACTTCTGTCTATTTCCTATTCTTGTCTCCCTTCTAAATAATAAATGCAATGATATAGAAATAGAAAATTCCTACATAATTTATTACATAATCATGTGGTTGAATCATAACTATTCATTTTAAAACAAAATACCCATCATAATGACACTTAATTAAAACAATGACACTGTCACATCATTCTAATGTGATTTCTAGATTTTTTTTTAGAAGAATAGCATTTACCAAATAAAAATTATGCTTTGTTTTCCTTGCTCTCAATTACTTCTATTTAACCTCATTATGTACTGTTTCCTTAACACCCAAAACTCTGAAACATGTGCTCTTATAAATATGTATGAGAGAGAGAGAGAGAGAGAGCTCATTATGTATTGTTTTTTTAACAAAAAATTATTCAGTACTCCTGGAGCGCCACTTGGTCGTATTCTTCCATTCACATGGGAGTGGGGCCATCCCTATTAAGTAAAGCATTTGACTCCACCTAACAGGAGAACTCAAGCACTATGTAAATGGTGGAGCAAAAATGACGTGCTCTCGAAGATGTTGGCTTATACAATAACACTTCAAAGATTGCTTCTTCACTCTATTGGTTTCAAAATTAAATGTGAGATAGTTGAATCATGAATGCAATTTATGAGCAGTCCAAAAATTATCACAAAAAACAGAACAAAACAATAGATAGACAAGTGTGGTTGGATAAAGAATGCATGTATCCTCATGCTAATATGATCACTAGCTTCAAATTTTACGGCCACTTGTTTAACGGGGTATGTCCACGTCAGAGGTCGGAAATTATTTACTATTTTCCCTAATAAACTCAGTAAGTTCTCGTCAAATATATATATATATATATAACTTCCATATAATGAATATAAGCTTGTTCAGATAACATATAAATGAGTCTTGAAAAAAATAACTATTTAAGAGTGATATTTACAATTTTTAGAGAGAGAAATTGAAATTATTTTTAAAACTGTAGGTAAAATAAAATATTTTTAAAATTTGAAGGAGGCATTTTTAGATGTTCAGGAGACAAATTGAAAAGTATATATGAAACTGTAGGTAAAATGCAATTTTTTTAAATTTGAGGTGGCAGCTGCCCTCTAGACACATATTTTCCTCAAGCATTCATCTTTTTTATATTTTTTATATTTTTTATTATTTTTTTCAGTTTCCGTTACTTATGCAAAAGCAAGGAGGTGCAACGTACCTTACACCCCATAAGAATGTCCAAGTTATTTGCCCTTCAAACAGTGCAAAGAAATATGATGAGCACCAACTTCAAATTTTACAGCTAGTTCATGAATTTTACACCACTAGACTAATGGGGAATGTGAATGTCAAATGTCGGAAATTTTTTATTATTTTCCCCATTAAACTCAGTAAATACTGGTCAAAATATGAGACTTCTTCGTCATGCCCTTCACTAATAGAATGAAGAAGCAATATCAGGCTTCTCGTCGCATGGAGGAAAAGAAAAAGGGAAGTGAAAAGATAGAGAAATAAAATGAAGTAAAAATAAGTCAAATTTATTTCTTTCAGTTCGTTAGGTTAGGAAAATTAACATGTATTTGCCAAGAGCATAAAATGGATTTGTGTGAGTAATTTTATTTTCTTTTTATTATTATTTTTCTATGAAAAATTCAAAATCTAAACATATATAGGATAATAATTAGAAGGAAAGAAATAGGGAAGAAAAAAGACAAAAAAATATAATGAAGTGAAAGAAGCTAAATTTTTTTTTTTAATTTTTGTGATTGATTAGGAAAATATAAAAAAATAAATAAGTATTCATGAAGAATTTTCTTTTTGTACCCATAAAAATACAAGTCATTTCAATTTTCTTTTCATCTTTCATTCCCGTAGCAAATTCAAAATTCACACATAATGTTAGGTTACGTAGTCAAGCTTTTTCAAAATTAAAAGATAAGAGGAGAAGACCTATATGCTGACATTGAAAATTCTCATTCTTCATACAAGTTTAATTTGCATCTAAAGCTTTTTCTTGGTGTGGTATTCAAAAGTAATACTTCCTCTTTCTTCTACCAATGCGTCAGAAAGAGAATAACGACGAGTACAATTTTCTTCTATTTTATGTGCAAAAAGAAAGATAAAAAATAAATAGAAAAAGAAAGAACACAAAAATAAGCAAAAGCGCATGACGTCGTGACACCAACAATCTTGCTTCCGTGAGTGTGTCTTATCATTTCCGAACACCAAATGACGAAATCATTTTGAGGCGTGCCCGGGCATAGCTAAAGTGGCTGGTAAAATAAGCCAACACGTGGGTTTTTCCGTCTCGCTATACCTTTATTAGAATGGATATGAAGTGGTATTATTTAGGAGGGACGAATTTAGAGATAAGATGTAATAACTCGTCTCAATTTGAATTTATTTTGTTTGTAAGTATATATTTATTTTTATATATAATTATTTTATTAAAATATAATTATGGTGATTTTTTTTATAATTTTATGCATTTTTTGTTCATTACGTGCTTAAAAAATTCACTAATATAAAATAGACGAGACGGGACAGAACAGGTATAAGGAGAGAGATGTAATCCCTAGGCTTGCATCAGCTTGTTAGCAACTAGCACATAGTCATGCAGGTATTTCTAAATAATTTTTTGGAATAATTTTTAACTCCTTATTATTTGAGTTAAAATCATATAACCACTTAAGATTTAAAAGTGATCATATAGTCCCTTTATAATTTAGAGTTATTTGCAAAATAGATAAAACCATAATAGATTTGATAAAATGATAAAAATATCCCAACAAATGATAATTTTTATTTTAACATAAAAAGATAAAATCAACTTTTTATATTCTATTTTAAATAGATGAAATAACAAGAATATACTGTGTCATTTCCCATTACTCAGATCAACCACAAGCACAGGCATTTTCAATGCATGACTTAGCTTCTGTGGATCTAGGAGGCTTTTCTCCGAAGCAAAGACAACATTCAACTTTCCCATACAGCTCACCATTGCTATCAGTAGACTCTGCAATTCCAATAAATGACGACAAAATAGCCGAAGCATATGATTTGAGATTCAAAATGTTTGTTTAATAGACTTTTATTCTGATGATAAATTTGTCATTATGATGCTCGAGTTCTTAAGTGTTTCCCAGACATACCTAGCTGTTGCCTGCAAAACCCGCTAAGTGTAATTGCCCCGAATTTTTTCTTTTGGTCAAGGAACGAAAAAATATACATACGCATGGTTTGAGAAATTATAAACTTGCAGGTAACTTTATAATCTTCTTAGTATGCTTTTAGACAATGGAACTATAATAAGTTCGTGTTACTGGAATCAAAGGCGGACTGACCGAGAGTTGAGTGTAGGCGGTTGAATTTGATGAAAAAAAAAAAATTTAACCCAACTTATTTTATACTTTGTCCTAAGTTTTATCTCAATAATTTTTCCCCACTTAAGTTTATGCTACTTGATAATTAACTTGAGACCTACATTCTAGATATAAGCTCTAATGATCAATTTACAAAAATGATAGGAAATGGTGGGTTTGTTCAAAAGTTAGTTCAGACAAAAAAAGAGAGTGTCTACTCATTAGTTTATTTGCTTGTAAAGTTAACATTAATTTTACCAGTTGCAATTATATCAGTTGAGAGTTTTTTTTTTCTATATTTAAAATTATTAAGACTTCATTATTCAATCGCATAAAAGATGAGTGGATAAATAATTGTTTGGTGTCATACATCGAAAGTGACATATTCAAAACCGTAGACAATGAAGCTATTGTGCAAAGATTTTAAAATATGAAATAACTAATAGGATTGTTATAATTTGTTATTTACTTTTATTTGAACATTATTTTATGTAAGAAACATTTGATATTAATATATAGAATATTAAAAATTATCATATTCATTATATTATCTTAGAATTAATCATTTTACTTATAAAAAATTTTCTTTCCACCTGAAAAAAGTTCTTGGGTCCGCTATTGACTGGGATGTTGTCCTAGAAGAAAAATAGACTGTTATCGAAATTTTCAATCAACTGAATTAACAGTAGTGAAACCAAAATTCAGTACAATGTTTAAAAGTGTAACTAATTGTTTTTTTATGTTTCCATTTTTTTTATTGGCCAATAGTTAGGAGGGGGTGGGGGAAGAGGGTGGCTACTGATCAGGTTCGAATATCGGACCTCGTGACGGGTTGTAAGTGCCTCAACCATTCCTGTAATCACATGTTCCTCCCGTAACTATTAGTTTAAATGACAAAATACCAAAGCTTCTCTGCTTTACATGCATGCATGGTGATTTTCTTTTAGGAAATAATTTTATTTTTAATCATTTACCATTACATATTTATGCTAGGGCAATAATTGCTGAGTTTGATAAAAACATATTGGCTTTGTAAAGTTTAGAAAATATTTATTAAAACTACAGTCTCAAAGTTTTAAGAGATCCTGATGTTATTATTAGAGTCAAACTTATGATCTCTATTAGGAAATACGTATCCTAAATTAATAGAGAAACAAAGTGTGGAATGATGAAACATGCATGTTTAATTGAAGTTTTCGGTGGGCACCCGCGACATCAAAATCTTCATTGCATTGCTGGATGGCCCAATAGGTTTTCTGTTCAATTTCTACCAGGAGGTTTTACTAATAATGGCTCGAGACATGCCATATCTTGTTAAGATGTTTTTCTTTCAAAAAGCGAACCAACACTTGGTGATCATTGTTGCGGGAGGCAATGGTCTCCACCCATTTTGAAACATAATCCACCGCTACTACGATGTAAAGGTAGCCAAAAGAGTTAGTAAAAAGTCCTATGAAGTCAATTCCCCAACAATCAAATATTTTCAAGATAGTAATGGGTTGAAGAAGCATCATGTGTCGTTTAAAAAGTGTCCCTAAACGTTGGCACCTATCACATGCAAGACAAAATGCATGAACATCCTTAAACATGGTTGGTCAATAAAGGCCACATTGGAGAATCTTAGCGAAGTGGACTTCCCTTTGCCTTCGATGGAATTGGCTTTATGGCTTTGCCTCCGATGGAATTGGCTTTATGGTACTAGATTGGAGAGGTTCAACAGAAGGGATCCATTGACCCACATGTATGCATTGGGCACTCTCATGACCTAAGGAAGAAACTTCTCCTGAAGCCTTAACATGAGGATCCAAAGCTTTACAAGGCTCGCTCCTCAAGAAAGCTTTTTCCAAAGAGTCCTTAAAGAACTCATTCTCAAAGTGATCTTGCACTGTAGTCTCAATAATGTCAATATCTCAGATATCCTCACACTCACCCGGTTATTTGACAACCGAAAAGATATTCAATTCAAAAGTGGTGTTGCTGAAAGAAAACTTCACTAACCCATTCCTACAATGGATGACAGCATTGGAAGTAGCTAGGAAAGGCCGCCCTTGAATGATGGGGATTTGGTTGTAAGCTACACAATTCTCCACGGGTTGAGTGTCCAAGACTATGAAATCAGCGAAAAAATAGAAATTATCAATTTGGATGAGCACATCCTCAATGATACCCTTAGGAACCTTGATAAACTAATCCGCTAGCTGTAGAGTCACACGAGTGGGTTGCAATTCTCTTAAGCCAAGTTCCTTATATACTGAAAATGAGAGAAGATTAACACTAGACCCTAAATCCAATAAGGCTCAATCTATCCTGGTGTTTCCAATGGTGCAAAAGATGGTAGGACATCTAGAGTCCTTGAACTTAGGAACGGTTTTACATTGCAATATTACACTTTGGTTCTCATTCATCATAGTCGTTTCCTTGACATGTAACTTTCGCTTGAAAGTATATAAGTCCTTTAAGAACTGGGCATGTGAAGGAATTTGTTTAATGGCATCAAGAATAGGGATGTTCACCTTAACTTGCTTGAACATTTCATAAATTTCGGCATTATGAAGTTCATTCTTAGGTTTGGTCAACCTTTAGGAAAAAAGAGTATGCTTCAAGATGTCCTTCCTCTTATTCCTAGTAGTCTTACTCTAAGTATCAAAAGGAGTATCAATGGACTCTTTTTTCTCTTGGTGCCTATCACTCTCTCCTTCCTCCCTAGGTTCTTTCGCTTCCTCAACCTCTTTTTGTTTTCCTTTCCCCTCTCTATCAACATATGGTTTAGAAGTTACATCCTTTGGGGGAATAATTTTGTCAATGACTCTACCACTTCTAAGAGTGGTTATGGCTTGTACTTGTTCATGACTTGTTTGAGAGTCCATGCTATCCTCGGCAATGTGTACTTGCCTAACCACCGAATTAGGTTGAGGTTGAGCCGGGAATCTCCCCAGGACATTTTGAGTTAAAGCTTGTGTCAATGTAGACATTTGCTTTTGTAAGTCCTCAAGCATCCTAGTATGTTGATCCAACACCTTATCTTGCTTATCTACCCTTGCATTGACCCCTCTCATGTCGTTGGACAATTGATAAAAATTCTCTTCTATGGGCTTCCTATAAGGAGGTTGATATAGTTTGGGTTGATTTAGAAGTTGTGCTATGGGTTATTATTGATAAGCTTGAGGTTGAGGTGCTTGGAATGGAGGAAAAAGTGTGGAATAGTGTTGAGGGTTTTGATATCCTCCTTGGTAAGGTTGGAAGTTTGAACTCCCCTCATTCCTCCACCCAAAATTAGGGTGATCCCTCCATCCCGAATTGTAGATGTTAAAGTAGGGGTTGCCCCCTCCTCTTTGGAATTGGCCAATCGCATTGACTTGGCCATGTAAAGCCTCATTCACCCCCGGAATGATTGGACATGAAGACGTGTCATGGTTAGTGGTATCACACACTATGCAACAAGTTTCTCTCCTCACCTCACTTTCAACCGCTAACACCTTCTTTCCCTCAAACGCCTCTAATTTCTTTGTTAAGGTGGCCACTCTTGCATTAACATTATCAACTTTTTTTAATTGATATCATCCTACCCCTTGTTGAATTGAACGACTCTTGAGATTTTGAGTCCAAGTAAGTGCCCAATCCCTAGTCTTGTTTGCTATGGTGTCAAAGTATTCATATGCTTCACGGGGTTGTTTGTCAAAGAACGTCCCTGCACACATTGACTCAATCAAATGCTTAAGTTGAGGGGTTAGAGCTAAATAGAAAGTGTTGATGATGTGTCAATCGGCGAAACCATGATGAGGGCATGTATTCAAGAGGTCTTTAAACTTCTCCCAACATTGAAAGAACGTTTCTCTTGTCAAAGGGAAAATTTGGAAAACTTGCCTTCGGATGCTTTACGTCCGGTTCTCAAGAAAGAACTTCTTTAAAAACTCTACTTGGAGAATGACCCATAAATGAATAGACATAGGCCGCAACGAATTGAACCAAAGTTTGGCCTTGTTTTTCAAACAAAAAGGGAAGAGTTTTAACAAGAAAATCTCTTTTGGGCAAGAATTGTTCATGATAAGTGAGCACGCATTCTCAAACTCCTTAATAAAATCATATGGTTGTTCAGAGTCCATTCCATGGAATTGAGGGAGCATTTGCATGCTTCCCGGCCAAATGTTAAGCGTAGTGTAATGTGGCGGGAATACTATGCATAAAGTTGGTGCTTGAGGTGAGGGATTCAAATAATCCCGTAAGGTTCTTTGATAGGGGGCCGCCATGTCGCCATGGTGGCTGTCTCTTTCCATGTCATCATCGCCCCTTACATTGGGATCTACCCCCAGTGAGATGGGTTGAAGATTAGGGTGGATTAGTGGGTTAGGAGCATTGGGTACGGCGTTAAGATTTAGAGAGAAGATGTTGGGTAAACCTTGATCATTCATGTTTGCCATTGAAAGGAATCCTAGGTCCATAACTAATGGAAGCCTCGATGTGTGCGATGATGAACTACTTACACTCTCAAGCCTCACAAGTCGGTTATAAATGTCCCTAGTGAAATATAGCATGCGAGGATGAATGCAAACAATAATGGACCGTCTAGGTCATACCGCACATCATACACAATCATGCATTGCCAGACAACAGCTTTTTTTTTTCTCTTGTTTTCCAACCAATCCTCCAATCTCCTTTTGCAAAGCAATACCACCGATTTACAAATTGAGCACACTTTCCTACCTCCACTAAATGCCTCACAAGGAGTCCTAACAAAATGTAATGCAACTAAACCTAAGTTAAACAAAATAAACTAAGTAAAGAACCAAAAATCTAATAGGATATGCATATTAAAGGGAGAAAGAAATTACCATTGCCCGAAGCCGTAGATGCTTCTTTTAAGGGTGAGTGATCAACTCCCACCCGTTTGCAATTTTGCTGTTCTGGTTAGTTTTCTTTTTCTCCTTTGTTTGTTTTTGTTTTTTATTTATTTTATATATATAAGCAATTCACCAAGTGCTTCTTCAATCCTCGGCGTGTTAGCGTTCGCCTTATGCTTTTAGTCCCCGACAACGGTATCAAAACTTAAATCGCTCCTAAAGATTATATGAATTTGAGGTTCCCCGCAAGAGAACGGGTGTCGCGATTGAAGTATAAACCGATAGTGTCCAACATTGTTCTCTCCCAAGGGACCAAGCCAAATAAAGGCGTCACATAGGCAAACAACTAACTATTTGATTCGAATTAGAAATTCACTTATGTAAATTGAAGCTATCCACAAAGAAGACCGAAAATATGTTGATGATGAGAAAGTTGTAATTACAAATTCGATTAATCACACTAAGTATGAAGAACAATTCTATCTAAATTTGAAAACAATTAACGAAAAGCTTGAATGCAATTCCTTCAATCCACCAATTCTCTACAGGTCTTCAATGGAGATTTGTATAACTCAAGTCAAGGCTCACTCTATGGATCCTTGACTCGGAGGATTTCAACCATAGAAACTCAAATTCATGTTCAATTGTAGGAATCATAGAGGCAAACCTTCAATTGTGCAATTCTTCTACTAATTAGATGATTGTGCATAGCAATTACCAACATAGACTATGAATCTAAGTGTTATAAGGATCTACAACTCAATTGAAATGAATTTGATGAAAATATAAGATAGATCATTGAAATTCTTTTACCTTCATCAAAACTCTTGAAGATCTTTGGTAAATCTCCACAATTACATCCAAGAAATGCTTAGCTACTTGAATCCATAAGTTAGAATGTAGAGAATTGCAAATCTATCATTAATTGGAGAAGAAATTAATGTTTGCTTACAAGGAAAGTAGAAGAAAATTAAGAAAAATACAAAGGAAACTAACTTTCTCTCTATAAAATTCGTACTAATTGTAAATCTGATATAAAATGGTGATAGATACAGAAAATTCCGTCACTTTCCGGAGATATAATAGTGAAAACCAAGCAAGAAGCGTCGGTACCGTACGTACTGTACTGTTCACCGTACGTACAATGGACCTTACGATAAATCGACCTTTCTGAATCTCAAAAAACTTTTGCACGCGTACGTACGGTACTTACGGTCAATACAAATGTTTTGCCCTAAGTCTCCTCTTCTTCACTAAAAACCTACAAAATACCCACAAATACTTATTAGAACAATTATTATACTATAATGAGGCATATATACATCCTAATTAGACTAACAATAGCTATTTAGGGACTTTAGATTACACTTTTGGAATGTAATCAGATGGGGGAAGAGGGTTGCTATTGATCAGGTTTGCAATATCGGACCTCATGACGGGTTGTAAGTGCCTCAACTACCGAGGCTCACATGTTCCTCTTGTAACTATTGGTTTAATAACAAAAAACCAAAGCTTCTCTGTTTCACATGCATGCTTGGTGATTGTCTTTTAGGAAACAATGTTATTTTTAATCATTTACCATTACATATTTATCCTAGGCAATAATTGATGAGCTTGATAAAAACATATTGGCTTTGTAAAGTTTAGAAAATATTCATTAAAACTATAGTCTCAAAGTTTTAAGAGATGGTGATGTTATTGTTAGAGTCAAACCTATGATCTATACTAGGAATGACATGAATAAGTTTGATAAACTTATCCAAGAACTTCTAGAAAATAAGCTTATAGAAGAAATAAAGAGTACTCATTTTGGTTCCATTTTTATGTTAAGGAGCAGTAGCGAGAAAAACTAGAATGGTTATTAATTAAAAGAGACTAAATCAACATCTAGAATAAGAATTAAAGAGGAAAAGCCCCAATAGTTATTAATTATAAGAGATTGAATGAACGTTAAAAGATGCATAAGTGACCAAACCAAAGGGGAAAAAAGTAATTAGGAAGTTTGGTTGTAACTTGTTAGTCAGGATTCTAGCAAACCCAACATAGAGAAGAGTCCAACTCCTTGATTGCATCCATGTATATATGACCAAGAGGACATTAATTACCAATGGATAGTTAAGCCTTTTGGATTAAACAAAGCCCTACATATTTATCAAAGATGGATGGATAGATGGAATATTCAATGACATTCAAGATTTTTGCATAGATTACATAGATGATATTTTATTATTCTCAAAAACAGTTAAAGGACATAGAAAGCATCTTAAATTGTTGTGTGAAAAATTGCAAAAATATTGAATAGAACTCTCCCCTAAAAGGATAGGTAGAAAAGGGATCAAGAGCATTTTTGGGACCAATCAGGAATAAAACTTCAAGAACATATTATCTCTAAATTAAGAGAATTTCTAAAAGAGAAACAAGAAAAGAAACCATTACAAAGTCTTTTAGGAATTCTTAATTATTGAAGACATTTTTTAAAAATCCTTCTCAAATGGAAAGACTGTTTCTAGGAAATTAAAGAAAAACAAATAATTTAGTTGGACCGAGGAAGATAACAAAAAGCTTATAAGACAATTAAATAAATCATAAAAAAAACTTCCAAAAGTATATTTTCTCCAACAAGGTGATAAAATAATTTGAGAATCTGCCTCAAAATGCTGAGAATGTAGCCTAAAAACAATATTAGCCAAGAAGAATTATATCCACATATTAATTCTTCTTTTTGAAGTTAAGATACAAATTGTTCAAACTAAACACAAGTATGCATGTGGAAGGCACACCAACAATATCTTCAATGCATACCAAAGAGAAATATACGTAGAGAATTTATGTAATTCAGCACAAACCTTACTATATCCACGGGCAAGAGAATAATTCCACTATATTAATGGAAAAGTACAAATTTACTCTCTTCTCTTTACAAGCCTAAACTAAACGTAAAATTCTTACAAGTCTCTGTTATAGGCAAATCCTAAAAATCTTAATTCTCATGTAAAAAAATAAAAATAAATAAAAACCTACACATGCTCGACTTCTTTGTGGACTCCAGACTCCACACCCGCCAATACCCTCCCCTGAATAAAAAGAAAAAAAAACTACATATATTGTAATAGGGTGGTCCATTTCGTGGCCAAACAAGCCATAGTTATTGAGTCTGATTATTGTTGGGGTGGAAATTTTTTAACTTGACTATCTCTAGCTGTCAAAGATGATTGTATTGCCTTGCATGCTTATTTATTTATAATGTAATTTCTTTCTACTGTGGTTAAAAAAAATAGTATATTTCAAATAAGAGAGAGAATCTTATACATTATAGGATGTAATTGGCTCAAACAAAAACACTTCAGAAATTGCTTCTTCAGTCTATTCATTTCAAAATTAAATATAAGATAGTTGCATGCAATCTACTTCCAGTCCCAATATATCTATATATATACATCACAGGAAAAAAAATTAATGAGTTAATTACACGCACCCTTTAAACTATGACTCAGTATCACTTTACTTCTTTCAACTAAAAAAGAGTACAAGTAGACCCCTCAACTATCACAATTCAAATGTGCTTAAACCACCGTTAATGGAAAAAAACAAACAAACTATCTTAACCTTAACAAGTGTCACAAGCCCACCAAAATGGCCCAAATATAGGCCCATGAGGATTCCAAAGAGCCCACCAAGTCTAGAACATTCTAGGCCACTCTTGGGCATTTCATCACATGGGGCATTTGGAGAGCGTTCTAAACTTTTCCTCACATGTGTAAATGTAAGAAGACTGTGGGAGATTCTAGAACTTCGAGGAGTCTTCCTCGAGAAACTTTGTATAGAAATATCTTAGATATTTGTATAGATGATTCTAAAAGGGGATTCTCAACCGTTGGATCAAAAGGATCCCCACCGTCCATTGAGGAGGTGGACAAGTATAAATAAAGGGTAGCCCCTCATTTATAATCATCTAGTTGTGAATACAAACTAAAGCATTCTTCAAGCTCTCTAGTGCTCTCTTGTTCTCTTATTCTCTTTGTTGCTCACTTGTTCTCTTAGCCTTTCTCTTTCAGTGTTCTTAAGGCTTACTTAGCATATTCAAGAAACAGTTGTCTAAGGCCGCACGAGTTCGGGGTGATTCAAGATTTAAGCTCGTGACACAAGTCACATGGGATTCTCTACCCCAATCCCATTCTTTTCCCTTACCGAAGTGGAATTCCCTTTTATCTGCTGCTACCCTTATCTCTTTACCCCTCTCAATAAGGTGTTGGACCTGCAAGAACCTGACATCCCGTTTTTTAGATTTAATTGATGCAATCTCCAATCCTTCCTTTACCATCCAAATTTCACAATTATATTTAGAATAAATTACAATGACCTCCCTTAAGGCATCTCACGATTACAAGTAATACTCTTGTAGTTTCTGAAATAATACTGACTTTCCCTGTCAGATTTGTCATGGCATTAAGGTTGAGTGATGTTTTTCCATTTTACCCTTTTAGTTGATTACTTATATTTTTTCCATCATTTTATTCTATCCTTGCAACCAAACAAATTCATGTCCTATCATTTAAGTACCAAAAACCAAAAAAACCAAAACCTATCATTTACTCCAACAACCAAACACCCCCTTTCCCCATCCAGTTGAGACCACCATCCCAATATCCATCTCGACTGCTATAAACCTAACCCCTAAAACCACAATCACCACCTGCTTATAAATATATATGTATATATACATATTAAAACACCTAACTCACACCAATTGATATACATATACATATCAAAATATCTAACCCACACCCATGGTCACCATGATACTATCCTCACTTCTAAAGCATGGATGGAACCACGACTACAAAAATTACTATTTGCGACGGATTCTTTTGGGACGGTTGCAATACCATCACAAAAGCCAATTATTCACGAAGGCAACGGTCTCGACGCAAAAAAATGGTATTTACGACGGCCACAAAACTGTCAACAACAACCGTAAAAAATGACGCCGTTTCATGAAGTTAAATACATCCCCTATTTATGACTTGTTATTTGTGACGATAAGTTTCTGAATGATTTTAGTGAAATGATGTAGTTTTCAAACCCCCCCCCTCCCCCGCCCTAGCTTCTCTTTCCCTTTAATTCTCAACCCTAAATTGATTTCCCCTAAAATCATTTAACGCACCCTAGCTGATCATCCCTCATCCCTCTTCTGCAAATCCTCTCTGATCAGCCAACAACGACGTTAGTCTCCCTCTCTCAGCCAACGTTGACATCGGTCTTTCGGTAAGCTTCTCTCTCTCTCTCTCTCTCTCTCTCTCTCTCTCTCTCTCTCTCCGTGCCTTGTAGCCCTCATTGTAGCCCTCACCTGGAAGCCCTCACCACCATAAATTCTCACCAATTGGAATCCCTCGTCGACCAAGTTAGTATTTTGCAATCTCTCACTCTCTGCTTTCCTCGCTCTTGTACTTGGTGGAAGTTGTTTTGCCAATCATTTTCCTCTTTTCCTCTTTTCCTCTTATGTGGCCGCGGTGGAAGAGTGTCATCAACAGGTGGGTCCATGTCGATGGTGGACAATCTGGTCTTGATTTTTGAGGAATCTTCGTCGTACCCAAACGAGTCTTAGCGTTAGTTGGGTCTTGGGTTGAGCCTTGGCTATGGTGGTGGTGGTGTTATGAAGTCTAAATCAGCCCCATGGGATCAATATGCTAGGATCTTAACAGCTAAAGATTTCCCTTCCATGGGTTCGAAGTTTTCTTCTGTTAAGTCTCCTTCGTCTTTATCTTCTTCATCATCGCCTTCCTCCACGAGCAAAGCTAATTTCTCGCCCGGCACCAAGAGAACTGATGATTCTGTTTCACCACCCGCTAATGGTGGTGCCAGGTAACTTCAATTTCTTTCTTTCTTGTTTCTTTTGGCCTTTAGTTCCTTCCTTTTCCTTTTTTTTAATTCAATTTTTTCATGGGTGTTAGCCTTATGTGTATCTTTAATGTGCTCATGCGACTGATTTGAAGATACTGAATGAGTTTCTATTTCCATGTTTGGGTTTTCTCTTATTTATGTTTTTTGCCCAACCCTGTCTTCTCTTTCTTTCCTATTTGAACCTGCCTACCTTCGTTAGCTTCTCCTAATTTTGCAATTATGTCTTGAAGAATTTGATTCTATTAATAAAATGCACCTTTTGTTGCATTTTCTGGGTTCTGTTTCTTTATTCTCTGTTTAGCTATAAGGTTTAATGTGTTGGGATATCTTATTGACATGACAAGCAAAATCACATATGACATGGCCATAGATTTACAGAAAAATCTTTAAACTTCAAAGGAAGCCAAACTAGTAAAGATAAATGGCAATGTCTTCCAAAGAATTTGTGGTAATTTGGGATTTTTTCAATGAATTGGGATTGGATACAAGGGCTATCAAAGTGAGGGAAAAAGATACTCTAGACCCTCTATACGAATGACAAAGTAAAGCTAAAAGGAAGCTTTTGAAAAATAGTTTTTTTTTTTCAACTATCCGGAGGATACATTTGTCTGAATCTGGATAGGGAGAATTCTCCTCTGATAAATTAGTGAAGATTATTCTTGATTCAAGATTTTAATGGTCCCCATTGCATGAGAGGGAACTGATGTGGTGTGAAAACTTAACTGCACTCATTAGGCCTTGATAGTGTTGATGATTCCATTTCCATTGGCATATTATGTTTAGATGTGGGTATGTCCAGATTTCTCACATGGGCTTTTGTTATTGGTTTTTTTTTTTTTTTTTTTTTTTAATGTTTTTGAAAATTTTGATAGTTGGTATTTTTCGATGTCTTAGATGAGATTGCCTCTGATACTCTGTGTGTATATATGGAGTGTTGTATTTATATCATGTTGATTTTTTGCCTTTAGATTTTTTATTTCTCATACTGAACTGTTCTATTGGTCTTGACTTTTGTCTTTCGAATTTGATTTCATTAGGGTGATGCTTCAACCACTATCAATTTTCCAAGTACTGAATTTGCTTGGTATAAATCACAGTTTAATTTTATATGCATTATAAAGTAGTACAAATTTTGGGAAGAACCAAAGTTCCAGATTTGATATAGGACGACCTAGTATTTCTTCATTCATTCCCATCCAATCAAAAAAGATTTTTTTTTTGATGTAGTGAATTGATTTCTTGATCTTGATCAATCATAAGATAAAAAAAACCCTTTTTTTATCAATTTTATTAATTATTTGATAATTATTAGTCCGGGTATTAGTATTTTTGTTACTGTTGGTATTGATCTTGATCCATGCCTCAATATCGATTTCCTTTTTAAGACAAAAATTGATAATTTTCTAATCAAAATATTTTCTATTCAAGTTTTTTTTCATGTACATAATATCACTCTTTCTTAGATAATTATTGATAGGGGTATCCCCTAGTATAGCAAAAATTTTGCCTTTATATGTGTTGTAATTATAAAAACTCTCTTGATTCTTATTTACTTGGAATGGTGATCCATAAATAGATGGGTTCCTCTTATTTTTATAATTAATAGATCTATAAGGTAAAAGATTATATCTATAGTATTTTTGAAAACTACCTTTTAGATTCTGTAATGAATATACTTTGTAATCATTTTGTTTGAGAAAGAGGAGAAGGTGATTGCAATAAAGAAGGGTTTTTAGTGTGTGGATAAATGATGAATACAAGGCCATTGCCTGAGTTGTTGCTTTTTGAAGTTTCCCTCTCAATTGAACCAGGGGAGTTCACCAGAGCAGTTTAAGATAATCATTAGGCATTACTTAGGCATATGAACTATAACTCTAAACCAGAGACCCTCAGACCATTGGGTACTCATTGATTTGTCATGGCACCATCACTTGTGCATTCTTTTTGAGTGACCAAGTGAGCCTCATGTTATCATAATTTTTTCATCTTCTATTTTCCTTTTTATTGTTTGGTAGTACATAATTTGTTGATGTTGGTTCTTGCTATTTGATATGAATATATTTTATTGAAATGGCTGGATTGCAACTACTCTGACTTAGTGCCATTATTTTATTATCGGCTAAGACTAGATTTTTTTTTAAATTTTTTGGCGCTATCTAATTTGATTCATGAAGCAGCCAAGTTGTGGGATGGCCTCCTATAAGGGCTTATAGACTGAACAACTTGGTGAACCAACCAAAATCACTTGCCACAGAAGAAGTCCACTCAACAGTTGAGAAAAGTAAAAGCAAGAATGTTATGGTAGACATGACTAACAGTTTGGTGTTCATTATTATATCTAATATTTATATGTGTTATTTTTTTTTTTAGGCTATTCTGAATGAATAGGTCGATGGTGTTCCAATAAGGCCTTATTTTGCGATAGACTAACAATTCTCTTTTGTTGTATGGATTTTAGATTAGGAACGTTATTTTGCGAGAAACTATGTAATTTTTTTTTGTTGTATGAATTTTGATGGCAAACAATATTTGTTTTGGATAAATATTTAAAATTTTATTAACTTTGTTAAGTATTTTTGTAAGTATTCGTATTTGAATGAATGTGTGAATTTTGTTATTTGGATTATGTTAAATATACATTTTATCAGGTGAAATAACAAATTACAAAAATTATTTATAAGTTATATAGAAAATTACTTTTTTCCCAAAAGGAAGTATTAGCGACGGCACTTGGTCGTCGCTAAAAGTATGAAAACAGTCGATTATACTTTGGATAAGTTTTGGGCTTTTTTGCAATGATTTTTTTATCATTGCTAAAAGTCTTTTTGCAAAGGCAAATACGTCCCTAATAGAGTCAACTATAAGTATTAGCGATGGTTTTTAACCGTCGCAAAAAACGCTTTAGCGTCGGTGAAGCAGTTGTCGCAATTAAAATTTACCCAACGAAGAGTTTTTGCGATAGTGTCGTCACCGTAGCTAATAGTACCCTATGCCGTCACTCAACCGTGTAGAAAACTATTTATGACCCCACCATTTCAGTAGCCTAAAATGCCGTCGCAACATCGTTGCAAATGCTTATTTGCGACGATAGATGGCCTTTTTGCAAAGGTTTGTTGCCATCGCAAATAATAATTTTTCTAGTAATGACCACCCAATACCACAACCTTGATCATCACCACCACTTCACTCGAACATCACTTCCCACTGCCACCTACCACCATAGCCCTCTTCACCACAGAACACTTCAATAAACCAAAAACCCCAAAAAGCAAGAATCAAAATAAATGCACAAATTTTAACTACTTATATTCGTGTATATATAGTGTATACGTACTTTTTCATGTTTTATGAAATTCTGTATTATCTGGATTTACAACTAACCCTTCACCTATGTGGATATTATATGCAATGTAATCAATCAATCACACAACAATTAAAGAGATATAACAAATTATCATGAAAATCCAAACTCGGGAAACAATTACGTTCAGCAAGCCAAGCACTAACAAGTACAACTTACAACCCTTAACAATTGAACTCCACAATTGTTGTCTGAATTCCCTCGAACTCCGGTTTAAGACTACTTGCTCGACTCCTCGAATTCCTGCTCTCTGCACTTCAACTTCAACTTCAACACTGAATCTCCATGGTATTCTTCGTCTTCAAAATCCTCTCAAGACGTTCTTTATCTTCTTTGTTTTTCTTCTCTGTATATTTTTCTATTCTCCAACAATCTTTTTTACGATCAATTCTTTTTACTCTTATAGCATCCATAGAATCCTTAAGAAGGTAAGCTGGAACTACCTCTTGATTGGTTGTAATAATCTAGCTAAAGAGTCCTCAAAACTTGACTGACTTAGATGAGATTGAATTTCAATTCGAATAAACAGCTGCCTTATCGCTTGAGCAGACTTTGAGCTGTGCTCTCTAGATTTTTGCTTCTGCAGAATTTTAACCTATCGCTCGAGTGGACTTATTATCACTCAATCGGACTTTGCTTAAGCCATAATCTCTATATATGCAGATTGCTCTCGAAAAGTTACATGGTATCCATATATTATGGAGCTTGAACGGACACCTAAGCAAAGAGATATAGCCTTCCAAAGTTGTAGCTTTGCATACTTTAAAAGCTTATATTGCAGCTTGATCAGCTTGTACTCTGGGAGTTTAAACTTGAATCTTGGACTTATTTAACCCAAATACAACTTGAAACAAGATTACAAGCCAATATTTTTCTTTTTAAAAAATTAGCCAATACTAAAAATCCTAACAATCTCCCCTTTTGGCAATTTTGTTACAAAACCTCAAGTAGCAAAAAACTAACTACTTAAGTACAATCCCAACCCAAGATTTAATGATTTTAGAACTTTGAAGTATGATATAGAGATAGATACAATCTGTGTACCTGCACACTATCAAACATAACAACCGTGAAATGCAAGTGTGAATTAACAGCTAAAGCATTTAAAAAAAGGACCAAGCATTCAATCTATAATAGGCATTTACAATGCTCCCCCTCAATCATAGCAATAATGAATTCATTAATCAACTAGACTCATATATGCATAAAGAGTATATAGGCATCCAACCATTCTCCCCCTTTTTGACACAAAATAAAAATCTCTATAGCCACAAAATAAGAAATCTAAACATGAAAAGAAACTCAAGAATCAATAATGAAACTTAACATATCTTTTGACTTCATTAAAAAAAAAACATGATAGAGCTAGGTGAATTTGAATTATGCATAGACACTTATTTTTCTAAGACTAAGTGTATACACCATTAGAGATTATTTCAAACAAATTATCATAAGATGAAATAGCTTATGAATGTGTGAGTGTGAGTGAGTAAGTATCAATTATGTATTGACATATCATTCAAATCCTAGTTGTGATCCATATTGTTGCACCGCATTTGAGATTTAATGAGTCTCACAAGCTAGAAGTCAAACCCATTGTTACCAACGTATGCATGTTGGTTTAAGAGCTTTGCTCCACCTCACTTTAATTATCCCATGTGAAGCTTAATAGTTTTCTAGCAATCATATGGTGGCTTTCACTCTATTGATTATGGTAGCCCTAACTATCGACTTTACATATTTATGTGTCTTAAGATTCATGTCTGAATTGCTCCTCCCAAATGTGATGAAATTGAGCCTCCCACAAGAGCACGGGCGTGCGATTGAAGTATAATTCCGGCAAGTACCAGAGTCGATTTCCACAAGGATCAAGCTCAATATAGACGTTACATAGGGCAAAATAACCAATAAATTAAATTGAATTAGAAAGTCACTTAGTGATTTGAAACTATCTAAAAATGAGACCGAAAATATGTTGGTTGTGGATGTTATGATTGCAAATTGAGTTAAATGAACTAAGTATGGAAAACAATGCTATGTAAAATTTGAAATCAATTGTTATAAGACTTTAATGCAATTAAAGTGACTTGAATGCAATTGATCTAATTCACCAATTCTCTACAAATGTCTCAATGGAGGATTTGATAAATCAAATCAAGGAATCACTCTGCGGATCCTTGATTCGGAAGATTTAGACCATAAAAATGAGGGTTTATACTCAATTAGATGTGAATTTGTGTGCAATGTTAAGAATTATAGAAGCAAATCATCAATTGTGCAATATCTATACCAATTTAAGAATTATGCATAGATATTACCAATAGTGATTATGAATCTAAATTTTCTATAGATTTACAACACAATTGAGATAAATATGAAGAAATTATAGATAATTCATTGAAGTTTATATACCTCTATTGAAGACCTTGAAGATCTTTGGTAGATCTTCACAATTGTATCCAATGATGAGCTTAGCTACTTGATTCCATGAGAGAAAACATAAAAAAATTGTAGATCTTGCATTAATTGGAAAAGAAATTGATGTTTGCTTTCAAGGAAAATGGAAGAAATGGAGGAAAATACAAAGGAAACTTTCTCTCTCTAAAATTCGTACTAACTGCAAATCTAATGTAAAATGGTGATAGATACAAAAAATCTCATCATTTTCTAGAGATATAGCAGTGAAAACCGAACAGGGGGTGCCAGTACCGTATGTACGGTATTGTTCACCATACATATGATGAGCATACCGTATGTACAATCAACCTTACGCTAATCCAGGTTCTTTGAAGTTGGGAAATCATCTGCAGGCGTACGTATGGTGTAACTTACCTTGCGTACGGTGAGACCACTGTATGTACGATGACGTCAACCATACGTACGGTCCAAGCACTTTTAAGCTCCTTGTGCTTTAAATCCACCCTTTCTTCACTCCAAACTTGCAAAATACCCACAAACACTTATTGGAACAATTATACTAAAATGAGGCATATATACAACCTAGTTGGACTAACAATAGCTATTTAGGGACTTTAGATTGCACGTTTGGAGTGTAATCAATGTCAGATAATGACTTTCACACATAATCATAGGTAGCCATTTCCATCATGCACAAGTTTCGTAATATTTTTGATTTTATATTGAGAACCAACAAGAAAGGTATGCAATACTTGGTCAATCTAGCACATGATGATCATTATACTCAAGAAAGACATATAAAAGGGTTAAATTGCATATGCAGACAAACAACTTGTCAATACAAATTGATATGTATACAAGGAGCACACAATCATGAATCATGTCACTTGAACAAGTTGATAAAGAATTAGCCTTAATTATGCAAACACATTTGTCTAGAAATAAGAAAATCGTTTTGCATATTCAGAGTCACACGCACTTACACGAATATTATGAAGTTAACCAAGATGCAAAGTACAAAAACAAAATATTTTTGGAATTTTTTTTAAAAAAAATTTAGACAAATAAAAAACAAGGTTATAGCACAATGACTAAAAATAAACTTGAAGAATATCCTAGGCTATGATAATAAAAACACTACTCAATGACATAAACCCTTACAGATTCACTAAGGGGTTCAATCCTAAGAGAATCTAAGGGTTTTTTTTTTACTAGGTCAGCTTTTCTCACCCAAACAGCTCTTGTCTTTGGTTTAGCAATAGGTTTTGGCTGTTTGATGCTCTCTTAGGTGCGGCCTTGGCGTTTTGGTTCTTATGCAAATTTCTTCTATTTGATTGACTCTGCCTGGGCTAAGACAACACATCAAACCTATTATAATAATATCTATTTCGTTGTCAAGGTTGGTATGGATTCCTAGCTCTAGTTTGAACATAATCCCTAGGAAGGCCATACAATTTATGACATTAAGGTTTGATATGTCCTCTAATCCCACAATAATGACACACAGGAACAAACCATGCAAAGTGCATAGGTCGTGTGGACTTAGGTTTATTATTAAAAGGATTAAAAGTGTCAAAAGAAGCAAACCTGTTTTGGACTTTAACTTTCAGTTTTGCTCGCGGTTGAGATAGAGCCGCTTTCTTTTCGGGCACTTGAATTGGAACATCTCTATTTTCAAATCCAATTCCAGTCGTGTCTCCGCTAGCCTTTTGTGAACCAAGAAGTTTTTTAGTTTCTCTGAGCCTACAATCATCTTTTTCCACACGATCTTGTGATATAGATAAGTCGGATTCAAGAGATGCAATTTTACAAATAAATGCCATTTTCTCTTCCAAATATGCATGTACCTCTTTTTCAAGGTTATGATTCTTGTCAAATAGGGTGACTTTTTGGTTTTTCAAATGACTTACTAAGAATGTTAACTCAAAAACTTCATGTTTGGGTATGTCATTTTCTTTTTCAAGAGTTCTAAGCTTAACAGTCACATCAAACTTATATTTTCTCAATTTCAAACATTCCTCATGCAATTCAAAGTATGTGGATTTTAAAACATCATCCTTGTCCTTATGCTCACATTGACTATTAGTGCTCGCATCTTTGGAGCTTTCTATAGTTAACAACTCCTCTTTAGATAAATCCATGAATTTAGAATTATAGGATCACACTCGAATAAATATTTATGAGTGACCCATTCTGATACCAATTGAAATTGTATTATCTAGATTTACAACTAACCCTTTACTTATGTGGATATTATATGCAATGCAATCAATCAATCACACAACAATTAAAGAGACACAACAAATTATCGTGGAAACCCAAATTAGGGAAACAACCACGTTCAGCAAGCCAAATACTAAATTGAGCAATTTACACAAGTACAACTTACAACCCTTAATAATCGAACTCCAAAATTGCCGTCCGAATCCCCTCGAACTCCGATTTAAGACTACTTGCTCGACTCCTCGAATTCCTGCTCTCCGCGCTTTGACTTTAACACCGACTCTCCACTGTGTTCTCCGTCTTCAGAATCCTCTCAAGACGTTCTTGATCTTCTTTGTTTTTCTTCTCTGTATATTTTTCTATTCTCTAGCGATCTCTTTACAATCAATTATTTTTGCTCTTATAGCATCCGTAGAATTCCTAAAAAGGTAGGCTAGAACTACCTCTTAATTGGCTGTAATGATCTGACTAAAGAGTCTTCAAAACTTGATTGACTTAGATGAGATTGAATTTCAATTCAAACAAACAGTTGCCTCATCGCTCGAGCGGACTTCGAGCGGTGCTCTCTAAATTTTTTCTTTTGTAGAATTTTCACCTATCGCTCGAGCAGACTTATTATCGCTAGAGTGGACTTCGCATAAGCCATGGTCTCTGTATATTCAGATTGCTCTTGAAAAGTTACATATAATTCATATATTATAGAGCTTGAACGGACACCTAAGTAAAGAGATATGGCTTTTCAAAATTTTAGCTATGTGTACTTTAAAGGCTTATACTATAGCTTGAACAGCTTATACTCTTACAGCTTAAACTTGAATTTTGGACTTATTTAACCCAAATACAACTTGAAACAATATTACAAGCCAATATTTTTTTTTTCACAAAATTAGTCAATACTAAAAATCTTAACATTTTATATATATTAATCAAGATAGAGAGAGAGAGAGAGAGAGAGAGAGAGAATTCGATGATCCCAACTTTTCCCTCCATCATTCCCTCTACTACCACAACTTTTCCATGCTCTTTGCAACACATCACCTTTGTCCACCAAGCCACCCCCAAATCTGATACACCACAAGATTCTGAAGCTTTTCTCAAATGATTTTGAAGAGGTGGAATGCTGCCTGCTAGTGGGGCACTATGGAGCTTGGACATCTTCTAGAGGAGAGAGAAGTGGTGCTCGCACCTTCATAGAGGAGAGGGTGGGTGGGATTGGGTTGGGTCCTATGGCGGTTGCTATGAGGGTTAGGCATCTAGAAGAGAGAAAATGTGAGGAAGAGAGACGGAAGTACAATTGGATATTCCTTGAGTTTTATTTTATAATAATTTAATAGGGCTAACATGAAGGACACGGTAGTCATTTGCAAGGGTAAAATGAGTATAAAGTGTAAATTAGATAATAAGATCAGCAAAATCCGTTAGTTTCAATAACGATAGGTTAACAGAAGGGGCAAACTGTAACCAACAATCAAAGTAAAGGATACCAATGTCATTTTTGAAACCTTAGGAGAACTGTCTATCATTATTAAATACCTGTCATTGTAATTTACCCTTATATTTAATTTCCATTTATTCTTGCTACAGCAAAAACCCATTAGTTTCTCAGTATTTCGTTACCAACATCCACATCTCATAGGTGATTGTTGGACTGATTAATGTCAAAACACATGGATGAACCATTTGCTTCAAACATTTTATTAACTTCTCTGCTGAGGAGAGGAAATCTTCCACATCTTTACCACCATAGATAAGGCAGTGGCCATGTATATGCACAATATATATGTGATATACATATATAAGCAGAAACAAAGAGATGACAGGTATTTTGTACTTAAAAATTCTTTTTGAGGGCAATTTCCACTACTAAAAATGTCCATTTTGCTTCGCAAGTTTTTGGGGCTGCTCTTTTGCTGTCGCAAATGTCTTCTTTTGCGACGGCAACAAACCTATCGCAAAAACTTTTTGCTACGGACATTTGCGACGGCAGATATATACGGTCGCATGTATAACTTTTTGAGACAAGTATTTACAACGGGATGTTAGCCGTCGTTAAAGGTATTTATTGTGATGGGATTTTGCAACGGCAAAGGTGTCGCAAAGAATTTTAATCAAAACGGCATCGTTTTGATTAAAATTCTTCAGCCGGCCCTTCTTCTTCATTTCCCCCCCTTTTCCCTATAAACGCTAGCCACGGGAGTTTTAGAGAACTCTGTGATGTTCCCCTCTCTCTCGATCCCCCCTCTCTGATCACAGCATCGCTACCTCCTCCACTGCGCCATGCTGCCGCCAGCTCCTCCGCTGTGCCGTCGCCACCTCCTCTGCTGTATTGCAGTACCACCAGCTCCTCCGTTGCACCATCACCAGCTCCTCCGCTGCACCATCACCATCTCCTTCGTTGCACCGCACTGCCGCGTCCTCTGCTGTGCCTCCGCCCTCTGTTGCGCTGCCTTCACCTCCGCCACACCACCACCATTTCCTGTGGCACAAGGTATGTTCTCCTATGTCTCTTATTATTTTCATTGCATCTTTGAAATATATTCGTTGGCCTGTTGGGATGTCCTTGAATTGAAGGCTCCTTTTCTTTTTGCATAGTTAGAATTTGAAAATTCATTTTCTTAACAAATCCATGTGAGAAAACATTATGCATCTCAGAAAATGTCAAATTTCAATTTTTTTCATAACATGGGAATTTGGAGCCAGACAATGATCAGATACAAAGAGATAGGGTGAAATCCCCTATTTGTCTTGATGGCTCCATTTAATTTTATAAGTTCCCACATCAAAAACCTATGCTAGAAGTGAATGAAGTCTATCCAAATTCAAAGGGACTTCCAGACAGCCCTTGATGAATTAGTGCATTTTAATTTTTATCATATAACTTGATAAAGTCTCAATATTTTTCATTAATATTACAACCTGAACTCTTGTAGTGATATTGGTTGTTGCAGCTGGAATTGTACTTTTTCTTCTTGTTGAGAAAATTGTGAGGTATGTTGAAGATAATTTTGGAGGAGCTAATGAATGGAGCCATAGTTACCGCCACCAACACCATAAGAACACTAAAAAGTTGAAGGATGACAGTGATGATCATGACAAGATTCAACAGCAGTCTCTTGATGAAATGAATGGAAGTATGCCAGAAATGTCAACTCAAGGGAAGATTTTAGATGGAGTGTCTGATGACTGTGTAATTGGTGAAAAGCAAAATCAGTCTGAATCTCTTCTTCGGAAGGTAAGATAAAAAGTACAATTTTGAGACTTTTTCTACTTTTCCTTGTAGGTTGAGATCAATTTTGAAATAGGTTTGATTGCAGGGCAGGTATTTCTTCAAATGTGAACCTAGAGATATAGATAGGCAGTGGCTGGGCTAGACTAGATTTGTCCAATAAAAGAATTGTCTCTAGCCACAAACATAAATACAAACATGTGCAATATATATATATCAAATTCTAAACCCTAACCTAAAGTCCTCTCCGAAAACAAAATACCTAATAGAAAACACGAAGCAATAGAATGCTCATTTATATAATATAAAACACATCTTTCTTGTTTTTCCTTTTATATGGGGATGAGTCTTTCACTTATTATATGGAAAATTTGACTCCACTTAACAAAAGAATCCCAATGTTTTATAAAAAAATTAAAAAAGAATGACATAGTACTATTAAAGAACCAAATAAGATTTCATAATAGTAGAGAGATATGCATTTTTATTTTATTTTCCTATTATTGAAAAAAGGTTAATATTTATGATCTTGGTTTATAGCTGTTGGAAGAAGCTAACAAAAGAATAAAATACAACAAAAAAAGATTGACATGTCTTTTCAAACAGTGGCGTGCGTGACGATGGAACTTATTAGTCATTTTTTCTCCGTTGCCAGTTAGAACTTAAAGCTAACGGAACACGTGGTGCATACATAACGCGCCTGTTGAAAACTGACTGATAGGTCGCATGTCGCTAGCACGGCCCTAAATATAAAACAAATGCTATTATTCAAGAAAATTGTACATAAAATCACACTAGAATAATGTAGTAATAGTATTCATGATGAGTGTTTTGTTTGACAATAAAAAACTCTCATTCAATCACATCATTCTATATATAAATGTTCTAATTGTATAGCATTACCAATAATTTAGTCTCTCAATGATTTCAAATTATAGGAGTTGGTTATTGAGATTAACAAGCAAGGTTTTAGGATAGGATCCCCGTTCTTACCTGAAGTGTTTTAATGATCAAAATATATGTAGAAACTTTTTGCGGAAGTGAGCAACAAAATGCGACACTATTTATAAGTCTCACATTTTTAGGTTGAACTTAAATTTTAAAAGGTACATGTCGTGTTTTGATATTTTGCTCGTGTACAAAAAAAAAAAAAAAAAACCTATACTAATATATCAAAATTAAACTCTAAAATTATACTGTCTACCATCTGAACTATTACAGTAGTTGTTATTAATATTTTTTTTCACCATAATTGTCGAGGTATATAGAATTAACAGGTGTTACAATACAAGTTCATTCACGCTACCGAAAGGTTTGTTTTGGTTGGCAACGCACTAATTTTTTTTCCCCCAAAATCACACGATTAATTCATGCAATTGATGGTTGGCTGTAGCTTGACTGGCATCTTCAATTGAGATGATAAATTTATCCAAAAAAAGAATAAGACGGCAAGTAGGAGAGTTTCTTCATATCTTCCAGCAACTTTAATAGGGTTGATAATCAGCTTATCCCAATTGTAATTCCTCCTGCTTCCAATCTACTGGACAAATTTCTGTGGGCTCAGAAGTGGTTTCCTCTTTTTTATTTTATTATTTTTTCCACTTTCTCTTTCCTGCATATGAAACGAAGAATGTCTTTCCTCTTTTAATTTTATTAGTTTTCTCACTTTCTCTTTCCTGCATATCAAACGAAGAATGTATTCCCAAACCTTAGACCGTGGGTTAAATGCTAATCTGGCACCTATTTATATTTTAATCTAGATGCGTGCCAGCTTGGTCATTCTTTAATCACTAATTTTTTATGAGTCAAATCTCTCGCTCACAGAAAATCCTATTATTCCATAAAATTTGTGATAATGTGCCTTTGGAGCTTATTTTACATATAGGTTGATTTAGATTCTTGCTGCTCAAATGATTTTGAGACGTTCCCGAAAAACAAAAAGAGCTTTCGTCTAGTTGTAAAAAGTGTTTTAAAAATTATAAAAATACAATTTTTAATACTTTGGCTTGAATGACACCTTCTTAACTCAAGCTGCAGAATTATTCATTTGTAAGCAAGCTCACCTCCCACTCAAGTAACTGGGCGTACCACTGGGGGTCAATCCAAGATCAGTGAAGATTTGAGAAGGAATTATTGAGAAGTTAAAAAAAAATCTCTACTTAGCATAGGAGGCAGCTCTCATTGGGAGGAAGAATCACAATATGCTGCAGTCAATATGTCTTTGCCGTTCCGACCGTGAACCACTGGGAAATGAAAAACTGTTCTAGTCTTCATCATAATTTTTTTTTTTTTTTTTCCCTTACCCTTTCCTGTGCGTGTAAAAATTTTTCTTGATCCATACGATACGAGATCCGCTAGTCATAACATACTAATATTGAGTGTATTCACATAACAACTTAAAATGCTTTTTATGTTCTTCAATATTATTTGAGAACACTAAAATATCATCACCGTAAGATGCGCTGAAAATTTTGTTCCGTTTGGAATTCAAATTTTTGGTAAAAACAAAAATTTAAGTAAAAAATAACAAAATGAAAGAATATTTTTGTTCTCTTTTTTCTCATATTTTTCTTTTTCTTTATTTTTCCTACCTAAAATCCGAATTCTAAACAAAACAGTGCTTCAAAGATTTCATCAATCCCTCTTTAAATTGTACCCTTTGATAAACTTGTTGGCCTATACGAAACTGGAGATTATGTCCAAGTTGAAGTTGGTGCTCATGAACTTGCCGTAAATTTTTCTTATAGTGCAACCAACTTGGACATTCTTATATTGCAGCTAACTGGCCCAAGTTTTGTAACCCCACTGGCCATTTCATGGATATAAATTTTCTTATATTGCAACCCCATAAGAATGTCCAAGTTATTTGCCCTTCAAAAAGTGCAAAGAAATATAATGAGCACCAACTTCAAATTTACAGCCAGTTCATGAATTTTACCCCACTGGACTAACGGGGAATGTGAATGTCAAATGTCGGAAATTTTTTACCATTTTCCCCATTAAACTCAGTAAATTCTGGTCAAAATATGAGACTTCTTTGTCATGCCCTTGACTAATAGAATGAAGAAGCAATATCAGGCTTCTTCGTCACATGGAGAAAAAGAAAAAGGGAAGTGAAAAGATAAAGAAATAAAATAAAGTAATAATAAGTTAAATTTATTTCTTTCAGTTTGTTAGGTTAGAAAAATTAACATGTATTTGTCAAGAGCATAAAATAAATATGTGTAAGTAATTTTATTTTCCTTTTATTTTCAATTTTTCTCGACAAATTCAAATTCAAACATCAAGTAAGAGTTGGAAGGAAATAAATAGACAAAGAAACAAACAGAAAAAGAAAATAAAGTGAAAGAAGCTAGATTTTTTTTCTTTAATTTTGGTGGTTGATTAGGAAAATATAAGAAAAAAAATAAGTTTTCATAAAGAAATTGTTTTTTTGTTATCCATAAAAGTAAATAAATATGTACAAGTCATTTTAATTTTATTTTCATCTTTCATTCCAATAGCAAATTCAAAATTCACACAATAGCATTAGGATACGTAGTCAAGCTTTTTCAGAATTAAAAGATAAGAAGAGAAGACCCTATATGCTTACAATAAAAGTTCTCATTCTTCATACATGTTTAATTTGCATCTAGCGCTTTTTCTTGGTGTGGTTTTCAAAGGTAATACTTCCTCTTTCTTCTACCAATGCGTGAGAAGGATAATAACTGCGAGTACAATTTTCTTCTATTCCATGTGCAAAACGAAAGAAAGGGAAAATAAAGAAAGAAAAAAAGAAAAAGCAAAGCGCGTGACGTCGAACAATATTGCTAACGTCAGTGTGTCTATCCATTTCCGAACACCCGATGACGAAATCATTTTGAGGCGTGTCCGGGCATAGCTAAAGTCGCTTGTATAATAGGAATAGGAAAATAATTTGACATTTTCAATTTTCATCCGGACATATATCGAGTGATATTAATTGGGCCTAGTTCGAGTATATTTTTATATGTATATATTTTATTAAAATATAATTATTATTTGTCTCTTATTCTTGTGATTTTATGTCTTGTTTTTTTTCATGACATGTTTGAAGAAATTATTAACATAAATGAGATGAAGCGGGACAGGACGTGTATAGGATGAGGAGTTATTATGGAGGGGCAGAGCGGGGATGGGATATTAACATAAATGAGATGAGGCGGGGCAGAACGTGTATAGAATGAGGAGTTATTATGGAGGGGCAGAGTGGGGATGGGATAAGATCCCTTTACCCAAACTCGCTCTGTTGTCATCCTTAGGCTTGCATCAACCTACTAGCAACTAACGCACAGTTATGCAAGTATTTCTAAACAATTTTTTTGAATAATTATACTTTGACTCCTTATAATTTAAAAATGAACATATAACTTCCTTGTGGTTTGATTTTTTTTTTTTGCAAAATAGATGAAACCGTAACAAATTTGATGAAATGACAAAAATGCCTAGCAAACGATAATTTTTATTTTGACATAAATGGGCAAAATAGACTTTTATATTGCATTTTGGATAGAAGAAATTACGGAAATATCTCTGGGACTAAATTGGATGTTAATTCTAATTGATTATATCTATTTTACAGTTAAGTTTAAACCACAAGGGGGTTTTGTATTCACTTTTAAACTACAATAGGTCACATAATTTTCGCTCAAACCACAAAAAATAAGTGTAATTACCCCTAATTTTTCCTCTTAGTTAGGGAACGAGAAAATATACATACATATGGTTTAGGAAATTCTAATGTTGCAGATAACTTGTAAAAATATTAGTGTGCTTCAAGACAATGGAGCTATAGTAAGTTCGTGTCACTAGAATGCTATTCCAAAAGAAAAATAGACTTGTGAAAATTTTCAATCAACTGAATTAATAGTAATTGATGATGTAGTAAATTTTGTGTGATCTTCCCAAGCTCTGGTGTTGATGGCTAGAAGGGAATTTCGACTGTAGACACCGATGTGGTGCCTGCCAAGAACATTCCGATGATAAAGTTAGGCTAGATTATTTTAGCAAAGCAATGAAGCTTAAGGATTGGTGTTTTTTCGTACCTTGTTTTGGAGATGGTAATTGCCATTTATATAGTGATGTTAGCAGGGAGTGTGCCTTAGATCGTGGATTGTGGGCGTCAATTGTGCCCTCAAATTAAGCATGGTGGATGGAAGGTACGGATCGTGCTTCTAGTCATAGGAGTAACCGTCCTAATGATATGGTCATGGGAGTCGATATTCAGGTGGGAAACTCGGAGTACACATCTAATAGCGCCTGGTGCATTGCACTGGTGTGGTCTATTCAGATCTGTCCTGTGTAACTGGTCAGAGGGGTATTCAGGGGTGGTCTTGGTTTGGACATCTTTGAGCAGATATAAGGCGATGTGGATGCCTTGTGGATGCCTTCCAAGACGTCCCCGTGGATGAGACTGTGGAGGCAATGCCCCCAGCCTTAGAGTGTAGATATAAGGCGAGAAACATTGCATTTATCTTAGATAGGCCAAAGATAAGCAAGTTTTGGTCTGTTTATCAATTCCCCCTATTCATGAGCTATAGGGTCCCTGGGGATGATGATAGGGCCTGCTTCCTTCGCCTTGGAAAGATAACAGTGTACGAGAGTGCTCTATCAAGGATGCTGACGTTTCCCATTGCTCCCCTCTTTAGGGGGGGTTCTGAGTAGATTTGGGCTGGCCTCTGGGCAAATCTTGCCCAATTCGTGGCGTATTCTGGTAGGTTGTACTGCTTTATGGCCCTCAGCCACTGAAGGAGAGGATTACCTGACCGCTGAGGACTTCTTCTACTACTACAAGGTGACCGAGAGCGAGGGCTTAGGTTGGTACTATTTCTCGGCCAAGGAAGGTCAGCATGCCATGGTCTCTGGTCTTCCTACCTCCCACAAGCACTGGAAGGAGAAGTTCTTCTTTGTGTATGGCGAGAGCATGGAGATCATCCACTGAGAGGAGGTGACTAACTAGACTCCTCGCGTACCCAGACAGTGGGAGAGACTAGGTAGGAAGGGTATGCTCCCCTCGTACTTCTTATACTTGGGTTTTATTTATGGTAGTGGTTTGATCAACTTCTGTTTTGTGCTCAACATATCTTCCTGTGCTGGAGGACGAGGCAAGGAAGGCACAGATAGAGAGGGTGAGGAAGCATCCGGTCACATTTTGTGCTCATCTTGTGGCAAGTGAGACTTTGGTTGTGTACATCTTAGGTCCAGACACTTCCGTCGAGGCCATCCAGGCTGAAAGAGAGAGGAGTGAGTCTAGCATTTTAATTTTTGTTGCTGTATCAGATGTGTTATTACTTTTGTTATGTCCTCCTGTGCATATCAAGGTTCTGCCATGGATGACACCACCTCTCAAGCTGTTGGTGGGGAAGGGCAAGCCACTGCTAGAGAGGTTGAGGACGATGCTCAGTCTTGAACTACACAGCAGTCTTTTGTAACTATTTTTTTGTTTTTGTTTTTGTACTCATCACTTCATTAATAAAGAAGCTTTCGTTTCTCTCAGTGTTCCTTGTTTTTTGCATTTTAGTTGTGATTGGTATTATATACTTGTTTCTCGAATTGTTGCACATGACAGATGTCGCGCTTAGATTTTTCGTACTCGAGGAATACACACACAAGTAGAAAAAAATATTGTATTATCTTGTTAGAACTCATCCTCCTAGAAGGATGAGTGTGACTAGGTTTAAATGAAAAATTGATTTGAATAAAGGGCTTTTAGAAAACATTTAGAGTCGCCACCTAACTTGATTAAGGTGAGTTAGGTCACCTAAAAACTAAGCACAATCCGAATATTACACTTAGGGTTTTTGAAAAAGGTTTTTGAAAATATTTCCTCACAAGAGGGTTTTTAAGAAAATAGGTTGTTTGGCAACCTTTAAAAAACATTTAAGCCCTTTTTTAAAAATAACTCCATTTGGTCTTACGAAAACAATGATCTAAGTTCAGAGGTTGGTTACGTGTAGGGAAGACATACTAAGCCATCACCCTACCCCGCCTTTGTGGTACCTACATTTCTATTCACCCTAAATTCACCCAATAGAGTCTACGATTAACAAATGTCCAATATTATCCGCTTTTGAAAAAGAAACTTTAAAAGAATGATGCATGATGTGCAAGTGCAAGAAAGGATTTGATTTTAAAATAGATTTGAAAAGGAGAATTGAAATTTAAAATTGGAAAGAAAGTTTTAGAAATTGAAGTTGAGGATTGAAAATAGATTTTTAGAATTAGAAATTTAAAATAGATTATGGAATTGGAAACTTGAAGAAGATTGTAGAATTGGAGATTTGAAAAAAGTTATGACCACACCCATGAAGGTTGCCTGCGTATCCTTTTTCAGAAATCACGTCAGTCGTAGTTTGGACAAGAGTTCGATTGAAAATAGAATGTTTTGATTGGAAAGGAAATTGAGTTGGACTTAGACTAGAAGATTTGAAACCACGATTGAACTTAGACCTAGAATTGAACTTGAAGGAGGATTTGACCTTTGAAAGAGAACTTAGACTGGATTTGGAATGATAAAGTTTTGGGAAACCTAGACTTAAGGAAAGATGAGACTTAGTAAAGACTCGAGGTTTAAGAAAGATTGGACTTGACTTGGAAGGGTTTGAGAAAAGATTTGACTCGAATGTTAGACTTGGAAGATTAGGGAAAGATTTGATTTAGGAAAGATTTGAATTAGGAAAGTTTAAAAATAGGAAAGTTTCATTTCAGGTAAGTGTCATTTTAGGAAAGTTTCAATTTAGGCAAGTTTAAAATAGGAAAGGTTTTGAAATTGAAAAGGTTTGAAATAGGAAAGTTTTGAATTTGGAAAGAATTAAAATTAGAAAGTTTTGAAATTGGAATGTTTTGAATTTAGAAAGTTTTAACTTAAGAAAGTTTTGGATTTGGAAAGATTTGACATTTGGAAAGTTTGAAATTTTAAGAAAGATTTGAAAACTTAGATTTGGAAAGTTAAAATTTGGAAAGGTATGGAACTAGGAAATGTTGAATTAGGAAGACTAAGAAGCCTAAAGTTTAAGGAAAGATTTGAAAATTTTAGGTTTTTGAAACTTGAGGTTTAGGAAGGTATGAGATTAGGAAGGATTGGGATTAGGAAAGATTTAGATTTTGTTTCTAAGATAGATATGATTTGATTTTGTTTCAAAAAACAGAGGATAGGATCTAGTTTCGTAAATGGAAAAATTGAATTTGGTTTCCGAAAGGGAGGATTAGATTTGGCATGGAATTGGAAAGATGAAGTTTTAGAAATCCTAGATTTGGAAAACTATAGTTTTGATGTAGAAAAAAAGTTTTTGGAATTTGTGATTTTGATGTAAAAACGAAGATTTTGAAAACCTAGGTTTTGAAACAAGATTGGAAATCGCGTTTTAAGCAAGGAAATTACGGTTTCCTAATCGTTGGCTCTAGGGCTTGACTTGGGCTCCAAGGTAAAGAGTTTGTTGGAAGGTGAGTTTTGGAAAGAGAGATTTTGGAAGGTGATCTTAAAATGGAGGTTTTTAGAAAACGAATTTTGAAAAGAGAGTTTTTGAAAAGGAGTTTTTAGGAAAGAGTTGTTAGGAAAGAGATTTTTGAAAAAAGTAGTTAAGAAGGAAACTTAGGGAGTGTTTTTAGAAAGTGAATTTTAAAGAGAGCTTTTTTGGAAAGAAGTTTGAAAAGGAGTTTTGAAAAATAGATTTTTGAAAAGAGTTTTAGAAAATAATTTTGGAAAGGAGATTGGAGAGAGTTTTTAGAAAGTATGTTAGAAAAGAGATTTTTAGAAAGGGAGATTTGAAAAGAGAGTTTTTGGAACGTTTATAAAAATATCTCACTTTCATAAAGCGATTTTAACCATAAGAAGGTTAGAATCACTCTAAGATAGTGGTTTTGAAAACAACAAGGATTTAAAAATATGGACCATATTTGTCACTTTAAATGTAACACTTCCCTAAAGCAACTCTAACCATGAAAGGGCTAGAATCACCCTAGGATTGTTATTTTGAAAACAAGTTTTGAAAAAGAAGGTTTTGATGCAAGTTTGAAAACGATTTTGATGAAAGCTTTGAAAAACAAGTTTGAAAACGAATTTTGGAGAAATGTAAGATCATGATATACACAATGCAAGTTGGGGTCATGAAAATACAAGGTTAAAGGTTTCATCACATAATCAAAGGGGCCGAACCCACGTGGTCTCCAGTTAGACTAAGAGAAAGCCCTCGACATGGTGACTTTCAATAGCTTAATCCTACACATGGACCAGGAAATCCCTTATTTCAGTCATGCAAGAAAAGAGGGGAAGAAGATGGGAGATTAAAATAGAAGAAAACCCAAGTGGGTTCGAAGAGAGAAGAGAGAAGAGAGAAGGGGAAGGTGCGTAAACGTAAATAGGAAGCCTACCTTGTATCTTCTTATTTTGCTTGCTTTTA
The DNA here is from genome assembly GCA_033060915.1 of Euryodendron excelsum. Lineage (NCBI taxonomy): Eukaryota > Viridiplantae > Streptophyta > Magnoliopsida > Ericales > Pentaphylacaceae > Euryodendron > Euryodendron excelsum. The sequence goes on from CM065392.1 coordinate 28,193,320, forward strand.
TTTGCTTGCTTTGCTTCAGTTCTCGCTTCGCTTTGCATCAATCTTCAAGGGTTTGTCTTAATCTTCGGTAGTTTCAAGTTACAGCACTTCAAGTCTTCCATGGAGGCTTTGGAAGCTAGTGTATGAGTGTATATGAGTTTATGGGGGTATATGAGAGTTAGGGTTTGTATATGGGGGCTAGAGTTTGGAGAACCTAAAGAAGACTAGAGTTTAGGGAGGCTACGAGCTCTGTATATCGAAGAGGAGGATTTTTGGACTGAGTTTGCGGACGTTTTTCATGCTAGAAGAGGCTCTGTATTTATAGACAGAGGAATGACCTAGCGCCTGTTGTAGTGGCTCCAAGTAAAACTTTACACTAGCGCCAGGCCATTTTTTAGGTTGGAGCCACTAGTAATGGCGCTAGCCAATTAGAAAATGTTTAAGGTGGGCAAGCAACGTATCTTCAGAAGATTTCGGCGCCCATATTAGTGACTACCATGCAATTTTTAGCCTAGCTTCACTAGGAGTGACTCCGGAAGGTCCGGGAATGGTTTGAAAGGGCTAGGAATGGACAGGAAGGTCGAAAAAGGACAGGAACCCTTAGAACAGTGTCTCAAGGGTAGCAGACTTGAAGAATAATGACAGGATGTGTTAGAAGGGTTGACAGGATCATTAGGGGCAAAACGGTTAACTAGATCGAATAACTGTCGGGATGGACTCGGAATTGTCGCGCCCAGATTTTTCGCACTCGAGGAATACTCACACAAGTGGGAAAAACACTATACTCTCTCGTTAGAACTCACCCTCCTAGAAGAATGAGTGCGACTAGGTTTGAATTGAAAAATTGGTTTGAATAAAGGGCTTTTGAAAAAGATTTGGAGTCGCCACCTAACTTGATTAAGGTGAGTTAGGTCACCTAAAAACTAAGAATAATCCGAAGACTACACTTAGGGTTTTTGGAAAACGATTTTGAAAAACATCTCCTCAAGAGAGGGTTTTTTAGGAAAACAGGTTGTTTGGCAACCTTTGAAAAACATTTAGCCCTTTTTAGAAAAATAACTCCTTTTGGTCTATGAAAACAGTGATCTAGGTTCAGAGGTTGGTTACGTGTAGGGAAGACGCACTAAGCTATCACCCTACCCCGCCCTTTCGGTACCTACATGTCAATCTACCCTAGATTCACCTATGAGAGTCTTCGACTAACTATAATTCAACCCTATTTACTTTGAAAAACAATGTTTGAAAAATATGATGCATGATATGCAAGTGTAAGATGAGAGAATTGGAAAATAGAAATTGATTTGAAAAGAAATTGATTTGATTTGAAAATAGATTTGAAGAAATAGAATTGAAATTGAAAAGGTTTGAAAATTGAAAGTAGAAGTTTGAAAATAGAAATTTTGGAATTTTGAAAATAGATTGGAATTTGAGATTTGAAAAGATTTTGGAAACCGCTCCCATGAGGGTGGAATTGAAAGTTTGAAAAGTATTGTGACCGCACCTATGAAGGTTGCCTACGTATCCCTTTGGGGGAATCAGGTCAGTCTTAGTTCGGACCGGAGTCCGATTGAAAAGAGATTGATTTGAAGAGAGAGATTGGATTGGAAGAAAGAGATTGAATTGAAAGTTGGATTTGATTTGAGATTAGAAGAAGAGATTAGAAATTGAAATTGAGAAGAAGATTGGACTTTGATTTGAAAAGATTGATTTTGGAAAGACTTGGTTTTGGAAAGATGGAGGTTTAGGAAACCTAGACTTAGGAAAGATAGGAGACCTAGGGAAGACTTGAGATTAAGAAAGATTGGATTGGAATGTTGGATCTGGAAGATTTAGAAAGATCGGATTTTTAGAAAATGTTCGAATTAGGAAAGGAAGGTTTCGTTTTTGGAAAGTTTTGAAATTAGGAAAGTTTGGAATTTAAGAAAGTTTTAGGTTTAGGAGAGTTTTCACTTTAGGAAAGTTTCAGGTTTAAGAAAGTTTTCACTTAGGAAAGTGTTGTTTTAGGAAAGTTTCAATTTAGGAAAGTATTCAAATTAGGAAAGTTTTGAATTAAGAAAGTTTTGAAAATTAGAAAGTTTTGAATTTAGAAATGTTTTGAAAAAGGGAAGTTTTGAATTTGGAAAGCTTTGAAAACAAGGGAGTTTTGAAAATAAGAAAGTTTCGTTTTAGGAAAGGTTTGAAAAAGGAAAGTTTTTTAGTTTAGGAAATATTTGAATTAAGAAAGTTTCAACTTAAGAAAGTCTTAAATTAAAAAGTTTTGAGTTTAGAAAAGTCTTAGATTTGAAAAGATTTTGAAGTTTAAGAGAGTTTAGAATTTAGAAAGTTTTAGGTTTAGAAAAATTCAGCTTAAGAAAGTTTCAAATTTAGAAAGTTTTGAATTTAGGAAGCTTAGAATTTTAGAAAGATTTGAAATGTAGAAAATTTAGGATTTAGAAAGGTTTAGAATTTTTAGAAAATCTTGCGATTAGGAAAGTTTTGAGTTTAGGAAGAGTTTGAAAACTTAGGTTTGAAAAGTTAAGGTTTAGGAAAGGGTTGAATTAGGAAAGACTTGAAAATTGAGTCTTAAAATTTAGGAAAGATTTTTATGTTCAAGTTTTGGAAACCTAAGATTTAGAAAAGTGGAGGATTAGGAAGGATTTGAATTAGAAAAGAATTGGATTTTGAAACTTAAGGAAAGGTTTAAATTTTAGGTTTAGGAAACTTATGGTTTAGGAAGGAATTGAATTAGGAAAGGTTTGGACTAGGAAGGGATTGGATTTGGTTTCTAAAAGAAAAGATTTGATTTTGTTTCCAAAAACGGAGGACGGAATCTAGTTTCCTAAACGGGGAGATTGGATTTGGTTTCCTAAAGGCAAGATAGGATTTGGAAAGGGAGATTCTAGAAACCCTAGATTTGAAAAATTATAATTTTGACGTAGAAAATAGGTTTTGGAAACGTGTATAATTTGGATGAGAAAACAAGAGGTTTTGGAAACCTAGGTTTGGGGCAAAGTTTGAAAACCATATTTTTTTTTTGGGAAGAAAATTTAGGGTTTCCTAATTGTGGGTTCTAGGGCTTGACTTGGGCTCTAAGAAAAGAGTTTTTGGAAAGTACATTTTTGGAAACGAATGTTTTCTAGAAGGGAATCCTAGGGAGGAGTTTTTGGAAAGTGAATTTGAAGAGGGAGTTTTTGGAAAAAGATTTTAAAGAGAAGGAGTTTTGGAAAGTGTGTTTTTAGAAACGTAGATTTTAGAAGGAAAATCCTAGAAGAGAATTTCTAGAAAGGAGATTTTGGAAAAGAGAATTTTTGGAAAGATTTTTAGGAAGCGTTTTTAGAAAGTGAATTTTTAGGAGAGAGAGTTTTTGGGAAGGAGTTGAAAAAAGGGGATTTTGAAAAATAGATTTTGGAGGAGAGTTTTTGAAAACAATTTTGGAGAGGAGAGTTTTAGGAACGGATGTTGAAAAAGAGATTTTTAGGAAGAGATTTTTGAAAAGAGAGAGTTTTTAGAAGGATTAAAAATGTCTCACTTTCCTAAAGCAATTCTAGCCATAAGAGGGCTAGAACCACTTTAAGAAAGTGGTTTTGAAAACAAAAGTTTGAAAATATAGACCAAAAGGCCACTTTTAATATAACACTTTCCTAAAGCAACCCTAGCCATGGAAAGGCCAGAATCACCCTAGAATTGTGGTTTTGAAAACAAGTTTTTGAAAAAGAGAATTTGATGCAAATTTCGAAAACAAGTTTGAAAACGGTTTTGAAAACGAGTTTGAAAACGAATTTTGGAAGATGCAAGACTATGATATGCACAATGCAATTTGGGGTCGTGAACATACAAGGTTAAGGCTTCACCACATAATCAAGGGGGCCGAACCCACGTGGTCTTTGGTTAGACAAGAAGAAAGCCCCCGACACGGTGACTCTCCCATAGTCCAATCCTACACATGGATCGGGAATCCCCTTGTTTCAAGTATACAAAGAAAGGGGGGGAAAGAGATGGGGGATTAAAATAGAGAAAACCCAAGTGGGTTGGAGAGAGAAGAGAGAGGGGGAAAGTGCAGAAAATTAAAGAGAAAGCCTACCTTGTTTCTTGTTTATTTTGCGCGCCGTGCAATCTTCGATCTTCGGTCTTTGGTCTTGATCTTCACCCTCAGTCTTCAAGGATTGTCTTCAAGCTTTGAATGGCTGCTCTTCAAGTCTTGAGAGAGTGGTTGAAGGCTAGTGTATGAGTGTATAGGGGTGTGTATGAGTGTATAGGAGGCTAGGGTTTGTGTATAGTGGCTAGGGTTTGGGAAAACCTAGGGAGGCTAGGGTTTTTGGAGGTGTTCGAGCTCTGTGTATCAAATTGTGTGATTTCTAGGTTAAGTTTGCAGACCTCCTTCACGTTGAACGAGGCTCTGTATTTATAGAGGGAGGACAAGCCTGGCGCCTGTTGCAGTGGCGCCAGGGCAAAATTTATACTGGCGCCACTAGGAGTGGCGCCAGGCCATTTTTTGGCTTGGCGCCACTACTTGTGGCGCCAGCCATTTAGGAAACAATTAAGGTCGGCAAACAACGTATCTTTGACTAGATTTGGGCGCCTGTACTAGTGACTACCATGTAAATTTTAGCCTGGCTTCACTAGGAGTGACTCCGGAAAGTCCGGGAATGATTTGAAAGAGCCGGAAATGACCCGGGAGGCCAGAAAGGAGCAGGAACACTTAAAATAGTGTCCTGGAGGTATTTGACTTGAAAAGTGAGGATTGGATGTGTCGGACAGGTTGACCGAGCCTTTAGGGGCAAAACGGTCAATCGGACCGGAAAACTGCCGGGACAGACTCAAACTGTCCCGGAAGAAGACTTGGGATCTGGAAACAGTATTTAGAATGTTCCCAGAGGTTGCCGGTTTGATTCCTAGGGCCGGCGTGGTCGGAAATGGAAACCGGCCCACCAGGGGCAAAACGGTCATTTTGTATCGGGTTTGTCGGAACTGACTCGGAATGGTCCGGCAAGGTAAAGGAAGGTCGAGAACACTATAAAAAGTATTCTCGGGACATTACCGATTTGATACCCAGAGCCGGTGTGGTCGAAGAAGGAGACCGACCCTTTAGGGGCAAAACGGTCATTTTGCACCGGGTTGGCCAGAACAGACTCGGAATGGTCCGGAAAGGTAAAGGAAGGTCGAGAACACTATAAAAAGTATTCTTGGGACATTACCGATTTGATACCCAGAGCCGGTGTGGTTCCTGGGGCGTTCGGATGCCTAGGGGCAAAATGGTCATCTTGACCGGAAAAGGTCCAAAGGGTAATTTGGTCATTTTTCACCGAAGTGAGCTAACAAACATGGGTACTGACCTAGGTTTTGAGTGTTTCCGCCACTCGGACGGGGTTGAGTATTTCCGCTACTCGGACGGGGTTGACGATTTGAGAGTATTTTCGCTACTCCAACGGCTCTGTGAGTATTTCCGCTACTCTAACGGTTCTGTGAGTATTTTCGCTACTCTAACGGTTCTGTGAGTATTTCCGCTACTCTAACGGTTGAGTATTTCCACTACTCGGACGGCTCTGTGAGTATTTCCGCTACTCTAACGGCTCTGTGAGTATTTCCGCTACTCTAACGGTTGAGTATTTCCGCTACTCGGGCGGCTCTGTGAGTATTTCCGCTACTCTAACGGTTGTGTGAGTAGTTTTGCTGCTCGGACCGTCTCGAGGAATAAATTGTCTCGAGAGAGGTATTAGAAAGGGGTCTTACTGTCTCCGAAGAGACGTGCGTGGGTTGGAACCGTCTCGAGGAATAAACTGTCTCGAAAGAGGGATTGGAAAAGGGTCTTACCGACTCCGAAGAGACGTGCCTGGGTTTTGAGTGTTTCCGCCACTCTAACGGTGTTGTGAGTGTTTCCACCACTCTGACGGTTTTGTGAGTGTTTCCGCCACCCTAACGGTTTTGTGAGTGTTTCCGCCACTCTGACGGTTTGGTGAGTGTTTTGCTACTCGGATCGTCTCGAGGAATAAACTGTCTCGAGAGAGGGATTGGAATTGGAATAAGAAAGAATAATGCCCCTAAGGGCATTTTGGTCATTTTGCCTCTATTCTGGCCTGACAGGCCCGCGAAGCGATGAAAAGATGGAATTTGGACCTAGAGAATTGGTTTCGATTGGAATATGTCCATAATGACTTGAAAACAAGTCTGGACGGAGTGTAGACTACCGAGCGGTCAAAAATGGGGTGCTTACAGGAATGTCCCGGAAGAAGATTCGAGATTTGAAAACCTTACTTAGAATGTTCCAAGAGGTTACCGGTTTAATACCCAGAGCTGGTGTGGTTAGAAAAGGTGACCGGCCTACTAAGGGCAAAACGGTCATTTTGTACCGGGTTTGCCAGAACTGACTCAGAATGATCCGGAAAGATAATGGAAGGTTGAGAATACTATAAGAAGCATTCTTGAAAGACTACTGGTTTGATACCCAGAGTCGGTATGGTTCCCAAGGCGCTCGGATGCCTAGGGGCAAAATGGTCATCTTAACCGGAATGTCTTGGAATTGGCCCGAAACTGATTGAAAGGCACCTGATCATGCCGGATTGTCTTTAAAACAATCTTGGAGGGGTGGACTTACAGTTCTAAGGACTTTGGTACTATCTTGAGAAACGTGCCGGAAATGGCCCTAGGGGCAGTTTGGTCATTTTTCACCTAAGTAGGCTAGCAAGCACCGATGTTGACCTAGGTTTTTAGTATTTCCGTCACTCTAAAAGAGGTCCCATGATATAGGGGTTTGCTGGCAATTCCCTAGATCAACCTGTTTGTGAGTGTTTTTGCCACTTTGGCGATTGCGATATTTACGAGTATTTCCGTTACTCTAATGGGTCGCGATCATTCTAGAGACTGCCTAATCTCTAGAAGCTGTTAGGTGGACTTAGCACCTAAGGAATCAACTTTCTTGGAAAGCGTACCGAAACGGACATTTCTGTATTGGCGGGCTAGCAGGCGCCAAAGGTGGACCGTTCTACCATCTCGGGGACTTGGGGTTTCGTCCCGGTCGACGGGTTTGAAGGGACTTACCGTTCTAAGGAACTATCTCAAAAACGTGTCAGACAGGATGGACTTACCGCCTCGAGGAATCAACTTTCTCGAGGGACGTGTTGGATTTAATTGGAATTGGAATTGGAATCAGACTGGAATTAGATTGAAAAGGGGACTTACCATCTTCAAGAAGACGTGCCCACTGGAATTGGACTGAACAATGCCCCCAAGGGTATTTCGGTTATTTTGCCTCTATTTGGGCCCAAAGGGCTTGCGAAGCGATTTATTGACGGGATTAGACTTGGAAAGCTAATTTAAACCGGAATATATCCATATTGACTTGAACACAAGTCTGGACGAACGAGAGACTGCCGAGCGGACAAAAAATGGGGTGCTTACAATGGATTAGTAAGTCGCATAGGCTAACTAGCTATACTTGGCCTTGGACAGTAGTCTTTTCAGTCCCACGGCCCAACTGGTCAGTTTTCGTGGATTGTTCGGTTTGATCTCTTAGTGGTCTTCCTAGCCTTTCGCTAGGGTGATCAACCTTATGGACTAACCAATAGGGTGTGGTAGCCTTTTTGGACTTTTGGCTTGTCTGATCAATCTCGTGGACTAACCAGGTGGCCTTAGTAGCCTTTCTGGCCTTTTGGCTAGTCTGGTCAGTCTCGTGGACTGACCGGTTAGGCTTAGTAGCCTTTTGGCCGTTCAGCTTGTCTGGTCAACCTTGTGGGCTAACCAGTTGGGCTTAGTAGCCTTTTGGCCTTTTGGCTTGTCTGGTCAATCTCGTGGACTGACCAGTTGGCCTTAGTACCCTTTTTGGCCTTTCGGCTTGTCTAGTCAGTCTTGTGGACTAACTAGCTGGGCTTAGTAGCCTTTTGGCCTTTCGGCCTTTCGGCTTGTCTGGTCAATCTTGTGGACTGACCAGGTGGGCATAGTAGCCTTTTTGGCCTTTCAACTTGTCTGGTCAGTCTCGTGGACTGATCAATTGGGCTTAATAGCCTTTTTGGCCTTTCAGCTTGTCTGGTCAGTCTCGTCGACTGACCAGGTGGGCTTAGTAGCCTTTTTGGCATTTCGGCTTGTCTGGTCAGTCTTATGGACTGACCAGTTAGGTTTAGTAGCCTTTTGGCCTTTCAGCTTTGTCTAGTCAGCCTCGTGGACTGACCAATTGGGTGTAGTAGCCTTTTTAGCCTTTAAGCTTATTTGGTCAATCTTATGGACTGGTCAGTTGGGCTTAGTAGCCTTTTTGCTTCATTATCCATACGAGTAGACGAGATCAATTGGGGCTTCGAAGAGTCAAAATTTCATTAATGAAAACGGATTACATCATACATAATACTTCCTTAGGTGCTCATCATGCCAAGGATTGGGTAAGCCCTTGTTGTCCAGTTCCGTTGGCCAATAGGTCCCTTTTAAGGAAAACCCTTTAACTCTATATGACTCTTCCCAATTTCGCTCAAGTTTGCCGTTACTAAGCTTCCTGGTAGATTGATTAACTTTCTTGAGGACCAGATTTCCTACCTTGAATGTCCTGGGCTTCATTCTGGCGTCATTGTATCTGTGCATCTTTTGCTAGTAGGCTACTAGTTATATGGCTACTTGTAACCTTTTTTCTTCAAGTAAGTCTAGGCTTACCTCCAGAGCCTCGTTGTTAGCCTCTAGTCCGTAGTGTTCGACCCTAGGGCTTTGCAAACTTATCTCCACTAGGATGACTGATTCTGCTCCAAATGTTAACGAGAAAGGGGTGTGCCCAGTTGCTACACTTCCAGTTGTCCGGTAGGCCCACAAAATGTTGGGAAGCTCTTCAACCATAAGCCCTTCATTTTTTCCAACTTGGCTTTGATGATGTTGAAGAGGGTCTTGTTAGTGACTTTTACTTAGTCGTTGGCTTGGGGATGCTCTAGAGAAGAGAAATGATGGCTGGTCTGGAGGTCTAAGCACATCTGTCCGAATTGACTGCCTTTGAATTGTTTTTCGTTGTTTGTGATAATCACCTTGGGGATTTCGAACATGCAGATGATGCTCTTCCATAGGAAATTCTTCATTCTTTGTTCGGTGATGGTGGCGATGGCCTCAGCCTCAACACACTTGGTAAAGTAGTCTACTACCACCACCGCAAATTTGGTCTGACCTTTTCCCAAAGGTAAGGGCCCTATAATGTCGATCCCCCATTAGACAAAAGGCCACTGGCTCTGGATGGGAGTCAGCTCCTAGGGCGGTTGCCTTGGGATGTTGGAGAACCTTTGACAGTTGTCATATTTCCTTATAAAATCTTGGGCATCTTTCTCTATTATAGGCCAGTAGTAAGCTGCTATGAGTATCTTTTTGGCCAAAGCTCTTCCTCTTGAGTGGTTGCCGGAGACCCCTTTATGCACCTCTCTTATAATATAGCCAACATTTATCTTTCCTACACATCTAAGCCAAGGCAAGGTATGCCCCTTTTATACAGGATGCCGTCGATTAGGGTGTATCCGCTGGTTTTGTATTGAATCCTTCTGGCTTCAACGTTGTCTTCTAGTCAGACCCCTTACTCCAAGTAGTTTCTGATTGGGGTTGCCCACTCAACTTCCTGCTCCACTTGATGTATTTCTAGGCTCAGAATGCTTAGCAAATCTAGCACCTTCATAGGGACTCCTGGGTCATCCTCCTAGGATGAGGCTATTCTGGCCAGTCGATCTGCCTCCTCGTTCTGTAGCCTGGGCACTCTTTTTAATAGTACTTTGGAGAATCTCCTAGCCAAGTTCTTGGCCATCTGGTAGTACTCTTGCATCTTTTCTCCTCTGGCCTTATAATCGCCTTGTACTTGCTCTACCACGAGTTGAAAATCGATGCGTACCGGGATATGTTCTGCCCCCATTCACCAAGCCATTCTGAGGCAAGCTAATAAGGCTTTGTATTCAGCTTCATTATTGGAGGCGGGAAACTTAAATTAGATGGCATATTCAAGTTTGTGTCCTTCAGGTGTTTCAAGGATGACACCGGCACCACTTGCTTTCTCGATGGAGGAGTCGTCAACATTGAGGATCCATTGAGGTCCCAAAGACTTTTCTTCAGGGAGGGTCGTTGGGTGGGTGAACTCAATGATAAAATCTGCTATAGCCTGCCCTTTGATTGCCAATCTTTGCCTATAGTGAATGTCGAACTGGCTAAGTTCTATGGACCATTTGACAAGTCTGCCTGAGGTCTCTAGTTTGTGGAGGATCTTCTTCAATGGTTGGTCGGTCAGAACGACTATGGTGTGTGCCTGGAAGTATGGCCTCAACCTCCGTGCGGAAGTTACTAGGGCAAGGGCCAGCAGCTCCATTGTGGGATACTGCTCTTCTACGCCTATTAGGGCTCTGCTAGTGTAATAGACTGGCTTCTGGACTCCTCTCTGTTGTCTGACCAATGTTGAGCTTACTGCGATGGCAGACACTGCGAGGTAGAGATAGAGTTCTTCCCTTTCAATAATCCTGCTTAACAGTGGTAGTGAGCTCAAGTATTGTTTGAGTTGCTGGAAGGCTTGTTCACATTTGGTGGTCCACTCAAAAGCTTTCTGTAAAATTTTAAAGAAAGGAAGGCACTTATCTGTGAATTTGGAGATAAATCTATTCAGAGCTGCTGTAAGCACCCCATTTTTGCCCGTTCAGTAGTCTCCAGTCCATCCAGACTTGTATTCAAGTCAATATGGATGTATTCCAATTTAAATTAACTTTCAAGTCTAATCCCGTCAATCAATCGTTTCGCGGGCCCTTTGGGCCCAAATAGAGGGAAAATGACCAAAATGCCCTTAGGGGCATTGATTGGTCAAATTCTAATAGGCCCGTCTTTCCGAAAATGGTAAGTTCTCTTTCCAATTCCAATTCCAATTAAATTCAACACACATTTTGAGAAAGTTGATTCCTGAAGGTGGTAAGACCATCCAATCCAGTAAGTTTCCGAAGAAACTATTCGGAACGGTAAGTCCCTTCAAACTCGTCGATCGGGACGAGACCTCAAGTCCCCTAGATGGTAGAACAGTCCACCTTTGGCGCCTGGTAGCCTGCCAAAGACGAAATGTTCGTTTTGGCACGCCTTCTGAGAAAGTTGATTCCTCAGGCGTTAAGTCCACCTAGCAACTTCCAGAGATTAGGCATTCTCGGGAATGATCACGACTCGTTAGAGTAACGAAAATACTCACAAACATCGCAACCATTAGAGTGGTGGAAACACTTGTAAACAAATCGATATAGGGAATTGCCAATAAACCCCTATATCACGGGACTACTGTCAGAGTGACGAAAATACTCAAAACCTAGGTCAACACCGATGCCTGCTAGCCCACTTCGGTAAAAAATGACTAAACTGCCCCTAGGGCCATTTTCGACACGTTTCTCGAGAAAGTACCTAAGTCCTCAAAATGGTAAGTCCACCTTTCTAAGATTGTCTTAAAGGCAATCCGGCATGATTAGGTGCCTTCTAGTCAGTTTCGGGCCAATTCCGAGATTTTTCGGTTAAGATGACCATTTTACCCCTAGGCATCTGAATGCCCCGGGAACCACACTGGTTTTGGGTATCAAACCGGTAACCTCCCGAGAATGTTTTTTATAGTATTTCCGACCTTTCATTATCTTTCTGGATCATTCCGAGTCAATTCTCACAAATCCAATGCAAAATGATCATTTTGCCCTTGGTAGGCTGGTCGCCTTTTTCGACCACACTAGCTCTGGATATCAAACCGGTAATATTTGGGAACATTCTAAATAATGTTTCCAAATCTCGAGTCTTCTTTTGGGACATTCTGAGTCCGTCCCGATAGCTTTTCAACTTGGTTGACCGTTTTGCCCCTCTTGGCCTAGTCAACCCTTCCAACACATCTTGACATTATTTTTCAAGGTTGTTACCCCCGGAGCCCTATTTTAAGGGTTCCTATCCCTTTTCGACCTTCCGGGTCATTCCTGACCTTTCAAATCATTCTCGGACCTTCCAAAGTCACTCGCAGTGAAGCCAGGCTAAAAATTACATGGTAGTCACTAGTAAAGGCGCCCAAATCTTCTGAAGATACGTTGCTTGCCGACCTTAAAACTTTCCTAAGTGGCTGGAGCCACTAGTAGTGGCGCCAAGCCAAATTTTGGCCTGGCGCCACTACAATAGGCGTCAGGTCAATCCTCTCTCTATAAATACAGAGCCTCCTCCAGCGTAAAAGTGGTCCGCAAACTCAGTCTAAAACCCTACTCTTCGATATACAGAGCTCATAGCCTCCTTAAACCCTAGTCTTCTTTAGGTTTGCCAAAACCCTAGCCCCAATATACAAACCCTAGCTCTCATATACACACATACACTCCTATACACTCATACACTAGCCTCCAAAGCCTCCATTGAAGACTTAAAGTGCTGCAACCCGAAGCTCTCAAAGATCAAGACAAGTTCCCGAAGATCGAGACAAAGACTGAAGTAAAGACCAAAGCAAAGCAAGAAAAATAAAGCGCACAAAGCAAAGAAAAATAAAGAAGACACAAGGTAGGCTCCCTATTTAAGTTTACGCATCTTCTCCGTCTCTCTTCTCCTTCCAAACCTACTTGGGTTTTCTTCTATTTTAATCTCCGATCTTCTTCCCCCCCTTTCTTGCATGCTTGAAACAAGGGACTTCCCGGTCCATGTGTAGGATTAGGCTATTGGAGGTCACCGTGTCGGGGGCTTTCTCTTAGTCTAACCGAAGACCACGTGGGTTCGGCCCCCTTGATTATGTGGTGAAACATTTAACCTTGTATGTTCACGACCCCAAGTTGTATTGTGCATATCACGATCTTGCATTCCTCCAAAATCTGTTTTCCAACTTGTTTTCAAAACTTGCATTAAAATAGTTTTCAAAACTTGTGTTAAAATTTTCTTCTTCAAAACTTGTTTTCAAAATCACAATCGTAAGGTGATGCTAGCCTTTCCATGGCTAGGGTTGCTTTAGGAAAGTGTTATATTTAAAGTAACCAATATGGTCCATATTTTCAAAATCATTGTTGTTTTCAAAACCAATATCTTAAAGTAGTTCTAATCTTCTTATGGTTAGAATCATTTTAGGAAAGTGAGATATTTTCATAGACTTTCTAGAAACTTTCTTTTCAAATCTCTCTTTCTAAAATTCTCTTTTCCAATACACTTTTTGAAAGCTCTCTCCAATCTCCTTTCCAAAATTGTTTTCTAAAGAACTCCCTTCAAAAAATCTATTTTCCAAAACTCTTTTCAAACTCCTTTCCAAAAAAGCTCTCTTCAAAGATTCACTTTCTAGAAACACTCCCTAAGAATTCTTTCCAACAATCTCTTTCCAAAAATCTTTTTCCTAAAAGCTTATTCCAAAATCTTCTTTCTAAAACTCCTTTTTAAGATCTCTTTCCAAAAACCTTTTCTTTCCAAAAACTCATTTTCCAAAAATCCCTTTCCTTGGAGCCCAAATTAACCCTAGAACCCACGATTAGGAAACCCTAATTTCTTTCCTTAAAACACAATTTTCAATCTTGTCTTAAAACTTAGGTTTCCAAAATCTCCATTTTTACATTGAAATCATAAGTTTCCAAAACCTATTTTGCACATCAAAACTATAGTCTTCAAAATCTAGGGTTTCTAAAACTTCACCTTCCAAATCCATTTTAAATCCAATATTCCCTTTAGGAAACCAAATCCAATCTCCTGTTTAGGAAACTAGATACAATCTCCCGTTTTTTAAAATAAAATCAAACCACCTCTTTTAGAAATCAAATCTAATCTTTTATTTTAGGAATCCCAATCCTTCCTAATTTTACACCTTCCTAAACCATAAGTTTCCTAAACTTAAACTTTTAAATCTTTCCTTAAACTTTAAGCTTCCAAATCTTTCCTAATTCCATACTTTTCCAAATTTCAACTTTCCAAATTCGAATATTCAAATCTTTCTTGAATTCAAACCTTTCCTAATTTTCAAGAATTTTTAAAACTCAAACTTCAATCTTTCTAAAAATTCTAAACTTTCTAAATTCCAAATCTTTTCAAATTCAAAACTTCCTTAAGTTAAAACTTTCTAAAAATGAAACCTTCCCTAAGTTAAAATTTTCCAAATCCAAAACTTTCTAAATTCTAAACTTTCCAACTTTCAAATCTTTCCTGTTTCAAAACTTTCCTATTTCAAAATATTTCCAAATCGAAACTTTTCTAATTTGAAAACTTTCCTAAACCAAAACTTTCCTAAAATAAAACTTTCTTAAAACAGAACTTTCCTATTTTGAAACTTCCCTAATTCGCATCTTTCCTAAATTCAATCTTTTCCTAATCTTCCAGGTCTGACATTTGAGTCAAATCTTTTCTAAAACCTTTCCAAGTCAAGTCCAATATTTCTTAAATCTCAATCTTTCCAAAAACAAGTCCAAGTTTTATCTTTCCAAATCAAAGTCCAATCTTTTTAATTCCAAATTCCAATTTCCAAACTTCTATTCTAAGTTTTAATCAAACCCTTTTTCTAAATCAAAATCCCTTTTTCCAAAATCAAATCTTCTATCTTCCATCGGACTCTTGTCCGAACTACGACTGACCTGATTCTTCCAAAGAGATACGTAGGCAACCCTCATGGGTGCAGTCACAACCTTTTTCAAGTTTCTATTTCCATAACCTTTTTCAAATCTCCAATTCCATAACCCTTTTCAAACTTCTAATTCCAAATTTCTATTTCCAAATCTCTATTTCCAATTTCCAAAACTTTCTTTCAAAATCAAATTTATCTCTTCAAATCTTTTTTCAAATCAAATCAAGTTCTTTTCAAATCTATTTCTAAATCTATTTTCAATTCTCTTTTCTTGCAATTGCATATCATAAATCATTCTTTTAAATATTCCTTTTCTAAAGTAGATAGTATTGGACATATGTTAGTTGAAGACTCTCATAGGTGAATTTAGGGTGAATAGATATGTAGGTACCGCGACGGCGGGGTAGGGTGATGGCTTAGTCCGTCTTCCCTACACGTAACCAACCTCCAAACCTAGGATCACTATTTTCGAGGGACCAAAATGGAGTTATTTTTCAAAAAAGGGCTTAATTATTTTCTAAAGGTTGTCAAACAACCTGTTTTCTTAAAAACCCTCTCTTGAGGAAGTATTTTCAAAATCATTTTCGAAAACCCTAAGTGTAGTCTTTGGATTGTGCTTAGTTTTTAGGTGACCTAACTCGCCTTAATCAAGTTAGGTGGCGACTCCAAATGTTTTTCAAAAGCCCTTTATTCAAATCAATTTTCAATTCAAACCTAGTCGCACTCATTCTTCTAAGAGGGTGAGTTTTAATGAGAAAGTACAGTATTTTTTTCCGCTTGTGTGTGTATTCCTCGAGTGCGAAAAATCTGGGCGCGACAACTGCCACTTTGCCCGCCAATCTTTGGACCTCCTTGGTGGACGTTAGGGACTGCATGTCTAATATTGCTATGATTTTTTCTAGGTCTACCTGTATCCCCTAGTTGGAGACCATAAACCCTAGGAATTTGCCAGATACTACCCTAAATGCGTACTTGGAACGTCTCAAATTATGGAATGTCTCTTCCAGATCTGTCAAGTGGCTGGTTGCTTATTTGCTTTTTACTAACATGTCATCAACTTACACCTCCATGTTTCTGCCAATCTGAATGCTGAACATACAGTTGACAAGCCTCTGGTATGTTGCTTTGGCGTTCTTCAAGTCGAAGGGCATTACCTTATAGTAGTATAGGCCTCTGTCTGTCATAAACGTCGTGTGTTCCTGGTCATGCTCCGCCATCTTTATCTGGTTATAACCTGAGAAAGCATCCATGAAGATTAGCATCTCGTACCCTATCGTTGAATCCACTAGTTGATCTATTATGGGTAAGGGGAAGCTATCCTTGGGACAAGCCTTGTTCAAATCTCTGAAGTCCACACACATTCTCCACTTTCCGTTTGCTTTCTTGACCATGACCACGCTGGACAACTAGGAGGGGTACCGAAATTCCTTTATGAAGTTAGCTTTAGTCAGTTTCTCCACCTCTTCAGCTACTACCTCGTTGCGCTCTGAGGTGAAACTTCTCCTTTTCTGCCTTACTAATTTCACTATTGGGTCTATGTTCAGATGATGGGCAATGATTCAGGTATTGATGCTTAGCATGTCTTTATAAGACCAAGCAAAGACATCTGCGGGCTGGCAGGTTGGGCACCAAACGGCGACAGTAATGCCACCTGCCATGATCATACACAGCGAAAATGACCTGTGAGGTGACTATGCACCAAGCAATAGTGTCGCCAAACATAAACACTAAGGCATAAGATTATGCACTCATCTAGGATCCATCCGTAATGCCCTGGACATCTTGTTAAGCTCCGTCCTTCGATGCTCAAGCCATACAACTAACCCAAGCTATAGGCGATAGCAATGCCATTCTCAAATATGCACACACATGACAAGCAATATGCTTAGTGCTAGTCCCTCTTGAAGCACCTGCAAAATAGCAATGTGCAACCAGACATAAGCGTGAGCCAAGTATCACCCGTTAGGCACAGCGTTTCCATCCATGAAGCTCTTAGCGCCCAGCGTCAAGGTTGAAACACGCAAGGAAAGGCACAACCGAATAGTAATCATTAAGCCCCCAACATAGTGCCACGCGACCCCAATGCTAGCCAAACCAAGCGGCCGTGTGCACAAACTTGAACCCAACAGGCAAGTGCACTCGAGGCAAACGGCATGCAAGTGTGCACACCAAGGCCAAATCCATCCTGAGCATAAGTCTCACCACCACTGCACGGATGTGGCATAACAGATGCGAATGTCACAAACCCATCCTTGACACCAATGCCTAACATCTACCCCACCGGACATAATGCCGCCCATGTAGCCCCTTGACTAGCATGAGGACTATAGCCACGTGCCATAACCGCCTCCTAAGTCTCGCCCACTCCCTTGGAGGACTCACTTGAGTGCTGTCCTTTTTGGTAGCACCAGGGGGTGGTAAAGTCAATACTAGACCGTCCTTATAATAGCATTCTGAGTCATCTCCAAACTGATAAGAGGAAACATCACACCCCTTTAAGCAGTCAAATCCATAAATCCAATAAATATGAAAAATAAAAATTATGAGATTACCATGCCACCAATGCCACTGGCCAACCATACTCCGACATACCCCTCCGCATAGAACCCTCACGGCCCCAGATGTCCCCCAAGGCTGACAGAAATGCCAACTTCTAACACTGAGGAAGGACCTTAGTCCATCCTTGAATTCCTCTCGTGTTGTTGTCCCCATCTTCACTACTCTGGTCTGATCTTATGTTCTGAACACGACTTCCTCGAGTTCTTCCACTGGCTCTCCCCTTCTGATCTCCTCATCGTCTCAGACCTCCAGTTCTTCAATCAGCATGGCCTCCTTGGTCTTTCCTTTAAGGGATGCCATGTAACATTCTCCGGCGGTCTGTTGGTCACCCCTGGCTTCCCCCACTCCTTGAGATGTGGGGAACTTGACCTTCAAGTGGTAGGTGGATGGTATAGCCTTGAACTCATTGATGACTGTTTCACCCAAAATGATATTGTAGGCTGAAGGGCAGTCCACTACCAAAAGGCCATCATCTTGGTGGCTTGTTGCAATGCGGTCCCCAAGGTCACTGGCAAGGCTATAGAAACCAAAGGGGTAACTCTGTCGCCAGTGAAACCGACCAAGGGGGAGTTAACCGGTTGTAATTTTTCCATGCCCACCTTCAATTACTTGAAGGCCTTTAGGAAAAGGATGTCTGCCGAGCTGCCACTATCCACAAGGACTCTTCGTATCAAGAAGTTGGACACTACTGCTGATTTAACCAAGGGTTCGTCGTGGGGTTGACATATGACCTCTACCTCTTCATCGATGAATGTGATGGGGGTATGTTCTACCCTAGACCTTTTGACTGATTGGTCTATGGACATGACTTCCTTCTGACTCCGGGCCTCTGTAGCCTACCTTTTCCTAACAGATGAAAATTCACCACCGTTTGCGAATCCTCCAGAAATGACCCTTATCTCTTCCATAGGTTGCTGATTCTGCCTTTTCCTCTCAAGACTGCGTCGTTCGGCCTGCCGGGGGGACTAGTCTCGCTTGTCATCGCGCCTGCCCCCTGCTATGTATCTTCCTAACCTCCCTTGCTTGATCAGGTTCTCCACCTGCTGTTTGAGGTTGTAACAATCTTCTGTATCATGGCCATGGTCCTGGTGAAATCGCCACCACTTGTTGGTCAATCTCTTCTCTGGTGGGGACCTTATTCATCCTAGCCATTTCAATGTTGGGTCCCCTTTGATCTCGTAGAACACCTAATCCAGGGGAATATTTAAGGGGGTAAAGTGCTGGTTATATCTGGCTGGCTTGGCCCTATCGCCCTCCATCTTGGGCTTATGCTCAATCAGTCTAAGGGCTTTTGCTGCCTTGTCATCTTTCTTCTCCTCAGCCAGTCTCTTCTTGTATACGCTTGGACTAACATTCTCTGGGTCTTCCCTGGCTTTGAGGGTGTTTTCTATGTTCATGTGTTTCTGTGCTCGAAGCATTAGCGTGGCTATGGTCTTGGGCGCTTCTTTAGCTAGGGAGAAAAGGAACCTAGGGTTTCTTACCCCTGTAATAAAAGCTGCTACTGCCACCTTCTGGTCCAAGTCATCCACGTAGAGAGTCTCTTGGTTGAAGCGAGTGAAAAACTCGCGCTGTTTAGTGTTGAGCAAGGAAGTTGAGGGCCTTCTTTGCCTCTGCCCTCCAATGTAATGGTTGACGAACAATCTACTCAGATCCACGAATTTGCTGATGGTCTTGAGGGGGAAGTCTGTGAAACTAAATTCGGGCTAGGCCTATGAGGGTTGTAGGAAATGCTTTGCACATAATTTCGTCAAGGACAGCCTGGAGGTCCATAAGGGCTTTATACATCTCCAAATGATCCAGGGGGTCTTTCGTGCATCAGAAGACTCCAATATGGGCATCTTGAACTTTGGGGATAAAGGTACCCTCATTACTGCTGGTGTGAAAGGTGGGTCTGTCTATTCACCAATTCTTCCACCATGCTGTGGCCTTTTTCTTTTATGGCAGTAATTACTCTAGCCAATTAAGCCTGTATCTCCTTCAACTGTTCATCTTATACTGGACGAGTTTCGTCAGTGTGCTCTAGAAGCACCACTGTTACTGTCTTAAATTGGGCCATGTGGCATTGGGATTCATCAGCATGGGCTCCAGCCCCCCTTTGAAGAGGGTTTTGTTGACTCAAGGTTGATTCCCATGTTGATTTTGATGATAACTAAATCTTGTGTTATTTTACTAATGCATTTACTTAGTGTGCAGATTAATAAAGTTTATAATTTAGACTTAAAACTCAACTTAAGTCTAATACATGTCAAAGTGAATGCATATGAACCAAACAGAGGATTGACGCCTATTTCTACTTCAAACAAATGTTTTATATTCGAAGAGATTGAAGGTGTTCAAATGAAGCTTTCATCAAGTATGCATAGACTCATTGAAGACTGACTTGTACTCAAGAAAAATTGAAGACTTCATTAGAATATGCAAATATCAGTTGAAGACAATTTGTTTGTTGAAGATATTGAAAATGCTCATGAGAAGACTTCATCAAGAATGCAAAGATCAAATCCAAATTATGCGATTGAAGTTGTTTGAGAAGAAGATTCATGTTGATTGTCTAGTCTCTACATGGAATTCAAGTGAAGAATTCCTCTACAATGTAAAGAATCAATGTAGACAATATGCATGAAGAGATTTCATCAAGTTTGCAAAAGACTCATTGAAGTGATTTTAAAGAAGAAAGAAGAACTTTTAGCAAGAGAAGAAATCGGCAATGAAGCATTGTGAAGCTCTACATATTTGAGAAAGCTTGGCATTGAAATAGAGTGTTCTATAGTGAAAGCGGAAGCTTTGCAAATGAAGAAAAAGAGAACAACATTGATCTAATGAAGCTCTGACAGTTTGGAAATCAAAAAGAGTTGAATAATGATTGATTCAATCCAAATTGAATAGAAGACATCTCTAATGAGTTAAAGAATTTTGATTAATCATCATACCCAAAAGAGATACTCCTTGAAGATCTTATATTGCTACTGAGATGATCTGGATCATTGGAAGATAGAATACAGATTTCTGGGTAATGAGCGGACTCATAGAAATGAAGAGTCACCTCATGGAGACAAATGCAAAAGGCTTAAAGACAAAATGATCAATGAGTGGACTTATGGAAATGAAGAGTCGCCTCATGGAGACAGACGCAAAAGGCTTGAAGACAAAATGATCAATAAGCGGACTCATGGAAATGAAGAGTCGCCTTATGAACACAGAAGCAAAAGCCTAAAGACTAAATGGATAAAAAGCCAACTCATGGAAATGAGGAATTGCCTCATGAAGACAGACGCAGAAAACTTGAAGATCAAATGAGCAAAGAGCCGACTCTTTGATATAAAGAATCGACTCATGAAACCTAAAGCAAGTTTTCTGTACAAAAAGCGAACTCATGAACTTGCAGAGTCGCCTCGTGACTACAGAAGCAAAATGACGTGAAGATAGAATGAATAAGGAGCCGACTCATTGATATGAAGAGCAGACTTATAGAGACAGTGGACAACATCTGGTAAATGCAGAACCAGAAGTGTCGACTCTACAAGCTTGGAGTCGACTCCTAGAATATAACGGCTAGTTTTTTTAACAGTATAATGAATTGGACGTGCATTAAATGAAGCCCAACAACCTCTAATGAATGGAATCAATACAGGAGTTTATATACAAGCTTCCAGTTGCATTTATAATAAGAAAGAGAGACAAGAAACAAGAATCACTGACTGATCAACTAAAATTCCTGAATATTCTTCTTGTCTTCAACTTGTAAGTTTTGAATGTATAATCTACTCTTGTTAGAGAGTTTATGAGTTACATGTATACTCTTATACACTTGTAATTGGAGTTTGAGAGTTCTCTTGAGAAAGAAAAACTCTTGTAAGTTTGAGTGGAGCTTGGACAAAACCACTTGGTGGCTGAAGAACTCAGGTGGAAGTTCTTCTGTATAGTGAGCTGAGCACTTTGTCAATTGTAAGCACCCCATTTTTGACCGCTCGGCAGTCTACACTCTGTCCAAACTTGTTTTCAAGTCATTATGGACATATTCCAATCGAATCCAATCCTCTAGTCTAAATTCCGTCTCTCCATCGCTTCGCGGGCCTGTCAGGCCCAAATAGAGGCAAAATGACCAAAATGCCCTTAGGGGCATTGTCCTTTCTTATTCCAATTTCGACCCCTCTCTCGAGACAGTTTATTCCTCGAGACGGTCCGAGTAGCAAAACACTCACCAAATCGTCAGAGTGGCGGAAACACTCAAAACCCAGGCACGTCTCTTCGGAGTCGGTAAGACCCCTTTCCAATCCCTCTCTCGAGACAGTTTATTCCTCGAGACGGTTCCAATCCAGGCACGTCTCTTCAGAGTCGGTAAGACCCCTTTCCAATCCCTCTCTCGAGACAGTTTATTCCTCGAGACGGTCCGAGTAGCGGAAATACTCACAGAACCGTTAGAGTAGCGGAAGTACTCACAGAACCGTTAGAGTAGCGGAAGTACTCACAGAACCGTTAGAGTAGCGGAAGTACTCACAGAACCGTTAGAGTAGCGGAAATACTCACAGAACCGTTAGAGTAGCGGAAGTACTCACAGAATCGTTAGAGTAGCGGAAATACTCACAGAACCGTTAGAGTAGCGGAAGTACTCACAGAACCGCTAGAGTAGCGGAAATACTCACAGAACCGTTAGAGTAGCGGAAATACTCTCAAATCGTCAACCCCGTCCGAGTAGCGAAAATACTCAACCCCGTTCGAGTGGCGGAAACACTCAAAACCTAGGTCAATACCCATGTTTGTTAGCTCACTTCGGTGAAAAATGACCAAATTACCCTTTAGACCTTTTCCGGTCAAGATGACCATTTTTGCCCTTAGGCATACGAACGCCCTAGAAACCACACCGGCTCTGGGTATCAAACCGGTAATGTCCCGAGAATACTTTTTATAGTGTTCTCGACCTTCCTTTACCTTTCCGGACCATTCCGAGTCAGTTCCGGCCAACCCGGTGCAAAATGACCGTTTTGCCCCTAGAGAGCCGGTCTCCTTCTTCAACCACACCGGCTCTGGGTATCAAACCGGTAATGTCCCAAGAATACTTTTTATAGTGTTCTCGACCTTCCTTTACCTTTTCGGACCATTCCGAGTCAGTTCCGGCAAACCCGATGCAAAATGACCGTTTTGCCCCTGGTGGGCCGGTTTCCATTTCCGACCACGCCGGCCCTGGGAATCAAACCGGCAATCTCTGGGAACATTCTAAATAATGTTTCCAGATCCCAAGTCTTCTTCCGGGACAATTTGAGTCTGTCCCGGAAGTTTTCCGTTCCGATTGACCGTTTTGCCCCTAAAGGCTCGGTCAACCTTTCCGACACATCCAATCCTCACTTTTCAAGTCAAATACCTCCAGGACACTATTTTAAGTGTTCCTGCTCCTTTCCGTCCTTCCGGGCCACTCCCGGCTCCTTCAAATCATTCCCGGACTTTCCGGAGTCACTCCTAGTGAAGCTAGGCTAAAGTTTACATGGTAGTCACTAGTACAGGCGCCCAAATCTAGTCAAAGATACGTTTCTTGCCGACCTTAATTGTTTCCTAAATGGCTGGCGCCACTAGCAGTGGCGCCAAGCCAAAAAATGGCCTGGCGCCACTCCTAGTGGCGCCAGTATAAATTTTGCCCTGGCGCCACTGCAACAGGCGCCAGGCTTGTCCAACTTCTATAAATACAGAGCCTCGATCAACGTGAAAGGGGTCTGCAAACTTAACCTAGAAATCACACAATTCGATACACAGAGCTCGAGCACCTCCAAAAACCCTAGCCTCCTTAGGTTTTCCAAACCCTAGCCACTATACACAAACCCTAGCCTCCTATACACTCATACACACCCCTATATACTCATGCACTAGCCTTCAACCACTCTCTCAAGACTTGAAGAGCAGCCATTCAAAGCTTGAAAACAATCCTTGAAGACTGAGGGTGAAGATCAAGACCGAAAACCGAAGAACGAAGACTGCACGGCGCGCAAAATAAACATGAAACAAGGTAGGCTCCCTATTTAATTTTCTGCACTTTCCCCCTCTCTCTTCTCTCTCCAACCCACTTGGGTTTTCTCTATTTTAATCCCCCATCTCTTTCCCCCCCTTTCTTTGCATGCTTGAAACAAGGGGATTCCTGGTCCATGTGTAGGATTGGACTATGGGAGAGTCACCGTGTCGGGGGCTTTCTTCTAGTCTAACCAAAGACCACGTGGGTCCGGCCCCCCTTGATTATGTGGTGAAAGCCTTGACCTTGTATGTTCACAACCCCAAATTGCATTGTGCATATCATAGTCTTGCATCTTCCAAAATTCGTTTTCAAAAAGTTGTTTTCAAAAATTGTTTTCAAACTTGTTGTCAAAATTGCATCAAAAGCTCTTTTTCAAAAACATGTTTTCAAAACCACAATTCTAGGGTGATTCTAGCCTTTCCATGGCTAGGGTTGCTTTAGGAAAGTGTTATATTAAAAGTGGCATTTTGGTCTATATTTTCAAACCTTGTTTTCAAAACCACTTTCTTAAAGCGGTTCTAGCCTTCTTATGGTTAGAATTGCTTTAGGAAAGTGAGATGTTTTTACACCTTCTAAAAACTCTTTCTTAAAAAATCTCTTCCTAAAAATCTCTTTTTCAACATACTTTCCTAAAACTCTCCTCTTCAAAATTGATTTCAAAAACTCCCTTTCAAAATCTCTTTTTCAAAACTCTCTTTTTCAACTCCTTTCCAAAACTTTCTTTCCTCAAAATTCACTTCCTAAAAACGCTCCCTAAAAATCTTTTCAAAAACTCTCTTTTCTAAAATCTCCCTTCTAGAAATTTCCCTCTAGGATCTTCCTTCCAAAATCTACATTTCCAAAAACATGTTTTCCAAAAAAACTTCTTCTCTCTAAAATCTCTTTCCAAAAACTCTCTTTCCAAATTCACTTTCCAAAAATTCCTCCCTAGGATTCCTTTCTAGAAAACCTTCGTTTCCAAAAACGCACTTTCTTAAAAAAAACACTTTCCTTAGAGCCCAAGTCAAGCCCTAGAAACCACAATTAGGAAACCCTAGTTTTCTTTCCAAAAACATGATTTTCAAACTTTGCCCTAAACCTAGGTTTCCAAAATCTTTTGTTTTCTACATCAAAACTATCCATGTTTTCAAAACTTATTTTCTACGTCGAAACTATAATTTTCCAAACCTAGGGTTTCTAGAATCCCCCTTTCCAAATCCTCGTCAAATCCTATCTTCCCCTTTAGGAAACCAAATCAAATCTCCCCGTTTAGGAAACTAGATCCTATCCTCCGTTTTTGGAAACAAAATCAAACATTTCTCTTTTAGAAACCAAATCCAATCCCTCCTAATCCCAAACCTTTCTTAATTCAATTCCTTCCTAAGCCATAAGTTTCCTAAACCCAAACTTTAAATCTTTCCTTAAGTTTCAAAATCCAACTCTTTCCTAATTCGAATCCTTCCTAAACTCCCACTTTCTTAAACCTTAAGTTTCTAAAAACTTGAACATATAAATCTTTCCTAAACTTTAAAACTCAACTTTCAAATTTTTCTTAGTTCAACCCTTTCCTAGTTCTACCATTTTCCAAAATCTTTTTCAAATCTAAGTTTTCAAACCTTTCCTAAACTCAAGCTTTTCCTAATTTCAAGATTTTCTAAAACTCTAAAACTTTCTAAATCCTAAACTTTCTAAATTTCAAAACTTTCTAAAATTCTAAGCTTCCAAATTCAAAACTTTCTAAATTTGAAATCTTCTTAAGTTAAATCTTTCTAAACCTAAAAACTTTCTAAATTCTAAACTTTCCAAAACTTCAAAATCTTTTCAAATCTAGAACATTTCTAAATTCAAAACTTTCTAAATTCAAGACTTTCTTAAGTTGAAATTTCTTTTTTTTTTTCAAACATTTCCTAAATTGAAAACTTTCCTTTCTCAAACCTTTCCCAAAACGAAACTTTTCTTATTTTCAAAACTTCCTTGTTTTCAAAGCTTTCCAAATTCAAAACTTCCCTTTTTCAAAACATTTCTAAAATCAAAACTTTCCGATTTTGGGAACTTTCCTAATTTGGGAACTTTCCTAATCTGAAAACCTTTCCTTTTTCGAAAACTTTCCTAAACCTAAAACTTTCCTAATTTCAAAACTTTCCGAAAACGAAACCTTCCTAAAACGGACCTTTCCTAATTCAAAAATCCAATCTTTCTAAATTTTCCAAATCCAACATTCCAATCCAATCTTTCTTAATCTCAAGTCTTCCCTAGGTCTCTTATCTTTCCTAAGTCTAGGTTTCCTAAACTTTCATCTCTCCAAAACCAAGTCTTTCCAAAATCAATCTCTTCAAATCAAAGTCCAATCTTTTCAATTTCAATTTCCAATCTCTTCTTCTAATCTCAAATCAAATCCAATTTTCAATTCAATTTCTTTTTTTCCAATTCAATCTCTTTCTTTCAAATCAACCTTTCTCTTTTCAATCGAACTCCGGTCCGAACTATGATTGACTTGATTCTCCCAAAGGGATACGTAGGCAACCTTCATAGGTGCGGTCACAATACTTTTCAAACTTTCAATTCCACCCTCATGGGTGTGGTTTCCAAAATCTTTCCAAATTTCAAATTCCAATCAATTTTCAAATTTCAATTTCAAAATTTCTATTTTCAATTTCCTATTTCCAAGTTTTCAAAGTTTCCAATTTCAATTCCATCTTTTCAAATCTATTTTCAAATCAAATCAATTTCTTTTCAAATCAATTTCTACTTTCCAATTCTTTCATCTTGCACTTGCATATCATGCATCATGCTAAATTAGTTTTCAAACATTGTTTTTCAAAGTGAATAGGATTGACCATTAGTTAATTAAAGACTCTCATAGGTGAATCTAGGGTAGATTGACATGTAGGTACCGAAAGGGCGGGGTAGGGTGATAGCTTAGTGCGTCTTTCCTACACGTAACCAACCTCCGAACTTAGAATCACTGATTTCAAAGACCAAAAGGAGTTATTTTTCAAAAAGGGCTAAATGTTTTCCGAAGGTTGCCAAACAACCTGTTTTCTTAAAAACCCTCTCTTGAGGTGATATTTTCAAATCGTTTTCCAAAAACGCTAAGTGTAGTCTTCGGATTATTCTTAGTTTTTAGGTGACCTAACTCACCTTAATTAAGTTAGGTGGCGACTCCAAATCTTTTTCAAAAGCCCTTTACTCAAACCAATTTTCAATTCAAACCTAGTCGCACTCATTCTTCTAGGAGGGTGAGTTCTAACGAGAGAGTACAACATTTTTCCCGCTTGGGTGAGTATTCCTCGAGTGCGAAAAATCTGGGCGCGACATCAATCAGCAACCCATTTGTAATTGGAGATTACATAGTGGAAGAAGACTTCAAGGAGGTCTTGGGGTGAGGACGTAGATCACGGTTTGTGGTTGAACCTCGGTAAATCTGTGTGTCCTTTATGTAAGCACCCCATTTTTGACCGCTTGACGGTCTCCACTCCGTCCAGACTTGTGTTCAAGTCATTGTGGGCATATTTTAATCCAAATTAACTTTCTAAGTCTAATCCTGTCAATTCATCGCTTCGCGGGCCTCGCCGGGCCCAAATAGAGGCCAAAGGACCAAAATGCCCTTTGGGACATTGTTTGGTCTAATTCTAAATCAGCCACGTCTTTCCGAAGACAGTAAGTCCCCTTTCAAATTCCAAATCAGGCACGCCTTTCTGAGGATGGTAAGTCTCTTTTCCAATTCCAAATTAGGCGAGTCTTCCTGAAGACGGTAAGTCCCCTTTCCAATTCCAAATTAGGCGCGTCTTCCTGAAGACAGTAAGTCCCCTTTCCAATTCCAAATTAGGCGCGTCTTCCTAAAGACGGTAAGTCCCCTTTCCAAGTCCAATTCCAATTCCAATCCCTCTCTCGAGACGGTTGATTCCTCAAGACGGTCCGGCTCATTTTTCAAAAAAAATCTCTTCGAAACGGTAAGTCCTTTTAAACTTGTCGATCGAAACGAGACCCCAAGTCCCCTAGATGGTAGAACGGTTCACCTTTGGCGCCTGCTAACCCGCCAATGCAGAAATGTCCGTTTAGGCAGGCCTTCCGAGAAAGTTGATTCTTAGGCACTAAATCCCTTTAGCAGCTTCCCGAGATCAGGAAGTCTCGAGAATGATTGCGAACCGTCAGAGTAGCGGAAATACTCGCAAACATCGCAACCATCAGAGTAGCGGAAATACTCGCAAACTGGTCGATATAGGGAATTGCCAACAAACTCCTATATCACGCAACCGCCGTCACAGTGGCGGAAACACTCAAAACCCAGGTTAACACCAGTGCCTGCTAGCCCACTTCGGTGAAAAATGACCAAACTGCCCTTAGGGCCATTTTTTGGCACGTTTCTTGATAACCAATTTGAATCCTCAGAACGGTAAGTCCAACCTTCCAAGATTGTCTTAAAGGCAATCCGGCATGATTAGGTGCCTTCTAGTCAGTTTTGGGCCAATTCCGAGACCTTCTTGTCGTGCCCAGATTTTTCGCACTCGAGGAATACTCACACAAGCGGGAAAAATGCTGTACTCTCTCGTTAGAACTCACCCTCCTAAAAGAATAAGTGCGACTAGGTTTGAATTGAAAATATATTTGAATAAAGGGCTTTTGAAAAAGATTCGGAGTCGCCACCTAACTTGATTAAGGTGAGTTAGGTCACCTAAAAACTAAGCATAATCCGAAAACTACACTTAGGGTTTTGGAAAACGATTTGAAAATATCTTCTCAAGAGAGGGTTTTTAAGGAAAACAAGTTGTTTGGCAACCTTTGAAAAACATTTAGCCCCTTTTGAAAAATAAATCCTCTTGGTCTATGAAATCAGTGATCTAGGTTCGGAGGTTGGTTACGTGTAGGGAAGACGCACTAAGCTATCACCCTACCCCGCCCTTTCGGTACCTACATGTCAATCTACCCTAGATTCACCTATGAGAGTCTTCGACTAACTATAGTTCAACTCTATTCACTTTAGAAAAACAATGTTTGAAAGCTAATTTAGCATGATGCATGATATGCAAGCAATAGAAAAGAATTGAAAAATAGATTTAAAAAGAAATTGCTTTGATTTGAAAATAGATTTGAAGAGATGGAATTGAATTTGAAAAAGTTAAAAATTTGGAAATAGGAATTTGAAAATAGAAATTTTGAAATTGGAATTTTGAAAATAGATTGGAATTTGAGATTTGGAAAGAATTTTGAAACCACACCCATGAGGGTGGAATTGAAAGTTTGAAAAGTATTGTGACCGCACCTATGAAGGTTGCCTACGTATCCCTTTGGGGGAATCAGGTCAGTCGTAGTTCAGACCGGAGTCCGATTGAAAATGGATTGATTTGAAGAGAGAGATTGGATTGGAAGATTGAGAGATTGAATTGAAAATTGAATTGGATTTGAAATTGGAAGAGGAGATTGAAAATTGAAATTGAGAAAATTGGACTTTGATTTGAAAAGATAGATTTGGACTTGTTTTGAAAAAGAGAAAGATGAAGGTTTAGGAAACCTAGACTTAGGAAAAGCTTGACACGACTTGGAAGGATTTAGGAGATTAGGAAAGGTTGGATTTAGGAAATGTTTGAATTAGGAAATGTTCGATTTAGGAAAGTTTCGAATTAGAAAAGTTTCATTTTTGGAAAGTTTTGAAATTAGGAAAGTTTTAGGTTTAGGAAAGTTTTGAAATTGGAAAGTTAAGAGTTTAGAAAGTTTTCGAAAAAGGAAAGGTTTTCAGATTAGGAAAGTTCCCAAATTAGGAAAGTTTTGAAAATCGGAAAGTTTTGAATTTAGAAATGTTTTGAAAAAAAGGAAGTTTTGAATTTGGAAAGCTTTGAAAACAAGGAAGTTTTGAAAATAAGAAAATTTCGTTTTAGGAAAGGTTCGAAAAAGGAAAGTTTTCAACTTAGGAAGTATTTGAATTAAGAAAGTTTCAACTTAAGAAAGTCTTAAATTAAGAAAGTTTTGAGTTTAGAAAAGTCTTAGATTTGGAAAGATTTGAAGTTTAAGAGAGTTTAGAATTTAGAAAGTTCTAGAGTTTGAATTTTAGAAAGTCTTGAAATTAGGAAAGGTTTGAATTTAGGAAAGGTTTGAAAGCTTATATTTGAAAAGTTAAGATTTGAAAAGAGGGTAGAATTAGGAAAGGTTGGATTAGGAAAGATTTTTATGTTCAAGTTTTGGAAACTTAAGATTTAGGAAAGTGAAAGTTTAGGAATGATTCGAATTTAGGAAAGATTTGGATTTTGAAACTTAAGGAAAGATTTGAAGTTTAGGTTTAGGAAACTTATGGTTTAGGAATGTATTGAATTAGGAAAGGTTTGGATTAAGAAGGGATTGGATTTGGTTTCTAAAAGAGAAAGGTTGGATTTTATTTCCAAAAACGGAGGACGGGATCTAGTTTCCTAAACGGGGAGATTGGATTTGGGAAGGGTTTGAAAAGGGAGATTCTAGAAACCCTAGTTTTAGAAGTGTGAAATTTTAACGTAGAAAAGAGGATTTGGAAACATATATAGTTCGGATATGAAAACAAGAGGTTTTGGAAACCTAGGTTTGGGGCAAAGTTTGAAAATCATGCTTTTGGAAAAAAAATTTAGGGTTTCCTAATTGTGGGTTCTAGGGCTTGACTTGGGCTTCTTAAGGAAAGAGTTTTTGAAAAGTGCATTTTTAGAAACGAAGGTTTTCTAGAAGGGAATCCTAGGGAGGAGTTTTTGGAAAGTGAATTTGGAGAGGGAGTTTTTGGAAAAAGATTTTAGGAAAGAGGGAGTTTTGGAAAGTGTGTTTTTAGAAACGTGTTTTTTGGAAAGAAGATCCTAGAGGACAGTTTCTAGAAGAAAAATTTTGGAAAGAGAGTTTTTAGAAAGATTTTTGGAGAGAGTTCTTAGGAAGGTGAATCTAGGGAGTGTTTTTAGAGGGTGAATTTTGAGGAAAAGATTTTGGAGAGAGAATTTTGAAAAAGAGAGTTTTAAAAAAAAGGTTTTGGAAGGGAGTTTTTGAAAACGATTTTGAAAAGGAGTGTTTTAGGAAAGTATGTTGAAAAAGAGATTTTTAGGAAGAGATTTTTGAAGAGAGAGAGTTTTTAGAAAGATTAAAAACATCTCACTTTCCTAAAGCAATTCCAGCCATAAGAGGACTAGAACCACTTTAAGAAAGTGGTTTTGAAAACAAGGTTTGAAAATATAGACCAAAAGGTCACTTTTAATATAACACTTTCCTAAAGCAACCCTAGCCATGGAAAGGCTAGAATCACCCTAGGATTGTGATTTTGAAAACATGTTTTTGAAACAGAGCTTTTGATGCAATTTTGAAAACAAGTTTGAAAACGATTTTTGAAAACAACTTTTTGAAAACGAATTTTGGAAGATACAAGACTATGATATGCACAATGCAATTTGGGGTCGTGAACATACAAGGCTAAGGCTTCACCACATAATCAAGGGGGGCCGGACCCACGTGGTCTTTGGTTAGACTAGAAGAAAGCCCCCGACACGGTGACTCTCCAATAGTCCAATCTTACACATGGACCGGGAATCCCCTTGTTTCAAGCATGCAAAGAAAGGGGGGGAAAGAGATGGGGGATTAAAATAGAGAAAACCCAAGTGGGTTGGAGAGAGAAGAGAGAGGGGGGAAGTGCAGAAAATTAAAGAGGGAGCCTACCTTGTATCTTGTTTATTTTGTGCGCCGTGCAGTCTTCGGTCTTCGGTCTTCTGTCTTCGGTCTTGATCTTCACCCTCAGTCTTCAAGGATTGTCTTCAAGCTTTGAATGGCTGTTCTTCAAGTCTTCGGAGAGTGGTTGAAGGCTAGTGTATGAGTGTATGGGGGAGTGTATGAGTGTATAGGAGGCTAGGGTTTATGTATGATGGCTAGGGTTTAGTGTAAGATGGCTAGGGTTTGGAGAACCTAAGGAAACTAAGGTTTTTGGAGGTGCTCGAGCTCTGTATATCGAATTGTGTGATTTCTAGGTTAAGTTTGCAGACCCCTTTCACGTTGAACGAGGCTCTGTATTTATAGAGGGAAGACGAACCTGGCGCCTGTTGCAGTGGCGCCAGGCCAAATTATACACTGGCGCCACTAGTAGTGGCGCCAGCCATTTAGGAAACAATTAAGGTCGGCAAGCAACGTATCTTTGACTAGATTTGGGCGCCTGTACTAGTGACTACCATGCAATTTTTAGCCTGGCTTCATTAGGAGTGACTCCGGAAAGTCCGGGAATGATTTGAAGGAGCCGGGAATGACCCAGAAGGCCGGAAAGAAGCAGGAATACTCAAAATAGTGTCCTGGAGGTATTTGACTTGAAAAATGAAGATAAGGTGAGTCGAAAAGGTTGACTGGGCCTTTAGGGGCAAAACGGTCAATCGGACTAGGAAACTGCTGGGGCGAACCCGGATTGTCCCGAAAAAAGACTTGGGATCTGGAAACATTATTTAGAATGTTCCTAGAGGTTGCCGGTTTGATTCCCAGGGCCAGCGTGGTCGGAAATGGAGACCGGCCCACCAGGGGCAAAACAGTCATTTTGTATCGGGTTTGCCGGAACTGACTCGAAATGGTCCGGAAAGGTAAAGAAAGGTCGAGAACACTATAAAAAGTATTCTCGGGACATTACCGGTTTGATACCCAGAGCCGGTGTGGTCGAAGAAGGAGACCGGCCCTCTAGGGGCAAAACGGTCATTTTGTACCGGGTTGGCCGGAACTAACTCGGAATGGTTTGGAAAGGTAAAGGAAGGTCGAGAACACTATAAAAAGTATTCTCAGGACATTACCGGTTTGATACCCAGAGCCAGTGTGGTTCCCGGGGCATCCAGATGCTTAGGGGCAAAATGGTCATCTTGACTGAAAAGTCTCGAAAAAGGTCCTAAGGGTAGTCTAGTCATTTTTCACCAAAGTGAGCTAACAAACATGGGTATTGACCTAGGTTTTGAGTGTTTCTGCCACTCGGACGGGGTTGAGTATTTCCGCTACTCTAACGATTTTGTGAGTATTTCCGCTACTCTAACGGTTGAGTGAGTAGTTTTGCTACTCGGACCGTCTCGAGGAATAAACTGTCTCGAGAGAGGGA
This sequence comes from Euryodendron excelsum, assembly GCA_033060915.1. Classification (NCBI taxonomy): domain Eukaryota; kingdom Viridiplantae; phylum Streptophyta; class Magnoliopsida; order Ericales; family Pentaphylacaceae; genus Euryodendron; species Euryodendron excelsum. The sequence goes on from CM065392.1 coordinate 28,225,366, forward strand.
TTGGAAAGGGGTCTTACCGTCTCCGAAGAGACGTGCGTGGATTGGAACCGTCTCAAGGAATAAACTGTCTCGAGAGATGGATTGGAAAGGGGTCTTACCGTCTCCGAAGAGACGTGCCTGGATTGGAACCGTCTCGAGGAATAAACTGTCTCGAGAGAGGGATTGCAAAGGGGTCTTACCGACTCCGAAGAGACGTGCCTGGGTTTTGAGTGTTTCCGCCACTCTAGTGGTGTGAGTGTTTCCGCCACTCTAATGGCTTTGTGAGTGTTTCCGCCACTCTGACGGTTTTGTGAGTAGTTTTGCTACTCGGACCGTCTCGAGGAATAAACTGTCTCGAGAGAGGGATTGGAATTGGAATAAGAAAGGATAATGCCCCTAAGGGCATTTTGGTCATTTTGCCTCTATTTGGGCCTGATAGGCCCGCGAAGCGATGGAGAGACGGAATTCGGACTAGAGGATTGGTTTTGATTGGAATATGTTCATAATGACTTGAAAACAAGTCTGGACGGAGTGTAGACTGCCGAGCGGTCAAAAATGGGGTGCTTACACTTCTGGTCGAGATGACCATTTTGCCCTTAGGCATTCGAATGCCCCAGAAACTACACCGGCCCTAGGTATCAAATCGGTAACTTCCTGAGAATGCCTCCTACAGTATTCTCAACCTTTATTTACCTTTCCGGATCATTCCGAGTTAGTTCCGGCAAACCCGGTGCGAAATGACTATTTTGCCCCTAGTGGGCCGATCACCTTTTCCAACCATACCAGCTCTGAGTATCAAACTGGTAGCCTTTGGAAACATTCTAAATAATGTTTTCAAATCTCGAGTCTTCTTTCGGGACATTCTGAGTCCGTCCCGGCAACTTTTCGGCCCGATTGACTATTTTGCCCCTAATGGCCTAGTCAATCCTTTTGACACATCCTATCTTCATTTTTCAAGTCAAATACCTCCGGGACACTATTCTAAGTGTTCTTGCTCTTTTCCCAACCTTTTGGACCATTCTCGATCCCTTAAATCATTCCTGGGCTTTTTGGAGTCACTCCTAGTGAAGCTAGGCTAAAAATTACATGGTAGTCACTAGTACAGGTGCCCAAATCTTCCAAAGATACGTTGCTTGCTGACCTTAAAACTTTCCTAACTGGCTGGCACCACTGCTAGTGGCGCCATGCCAACAAATGGCCTGGTGCCACTCCTAGGGGCACCAAGAGGAATTTTACCTTGGTGCCACTGCAACAGGCGCTAGGTCTATCCTATCTCTATAAATACAGAGCCTCTTCCAGTGTGAAAGAGGTCTACAAACTCAATCTAAAAATCCTAATTCTAGATATACAGAGCCCGTACACTCTCAAAACCCTAGCTTCTCTAGGTTTTCTAAACCCTAGCCACCATACACCAAACCTTAGCCTCCCATACACCAAATTGAAGGGCTGCAATTTGAAGGTTTGAAGATTAAAGACGAACTCTTGAAGATTGAAGTAAAGATTGAATCAAGACAAGCAAAGTAAAGCGCGCAAAGCTAAGCAAAATAAAGAAGATACAAGGTAGGTTTCTAATTTAAATTTTTGTACTTCTCCCCTCTCTCTTCTCTCTCCTAACCTACGTAGCTTTTCTCTATTTTAATCCCCCATCTCTTTGCTCCCCTTTCTTTGCATGCTTGAAACAAGGGGACTCCCGGTCCATGTGTAGGATTAGACTATTGGAGGGTCACCGTGTCGGAGGCTTTCTTTTAGTCTAACCAGAGACTACATGGGTTCGGCCCCCTTGATTACGTGGTGAAGCCTTAACCTTGTATGTTCACGACCCCAAATTTGCATTGTGCATATCATGATTCTTGCATTCTTCCAAAAGTCGTTTTCAAAGTCGTTTTCAAAATCGTTTTCAAACTTGTTTTCAAAATTGCATCAAAATCTCATTTTTCAAAACTTGTTTTCAAAATCACAATCCTAGGGTGATTCTAGTCTTTCCTTGGCTAGGATTGTTTTAGAAAAGTGTTACATTTAAAGTGACCGATATGGTCTATATTTTCAACTCCTAGTTATTTTCAAAACCACTTTCTTAAAGTGGTTCTAACCTTCTTATGGTTAGAATCGCTTTAGGAAAGTGAAAAATTTTCATACTTTCCAAAAAAAACTCTATTTTTAAAAATTTCTCTTTCAATTTGCTTTCCAAAACCTCTTCCTCCCAAAATTATTTTCAAAAACTCTCTTCAAAAATCTATTTTTAAACTCATTTCCAAAACACTCTCCTCAAAATTCCTTTTGTAAAAAACACTCCCAAGGTTTCCTTCCTCGAAAACGCCTTCCTCAAAATTCACTTTGCTAAAAATTCTTTCCAAAAAGCTTCTTCCAAAATCTCTTTCCAAAAACTCTCTTTTTAAAGCTCATCTTCTAGAAACTCTTCTCTAGGATTTCCTTCGAAAAACTTGTTTCCAAAAAACACACTTTCCAAAAATCCCTTTCCTTAGAGCCCAAGTCAAGCCCTAGAGCCACAATTACGAAACCCTACTTTTTCTTCCCAAAAATATGATTTTCAAACTTACCTTAAAATCTAGGTTTCCAAAATCTCCCTTTTCATATCCAAACTATACATGTTTCCAAAATCTATTTTCTACGTCAAAACTATAGTTTTTCAAATCTAGGGTTTCTAGAAACTTCCCTTTTTCAAATCCTTGTCAAATCAAATCTTCCCTCTGGAAAACCAAATCCAATCTTCCCTTTAGGATGCCAAATCCAATATTCCGTTTAGGAAACTAGATCCAATCTTTCGTTTTCGAAAACAAAATCAAACATTCTCTTTTAGAAACAAAATCCAATCCCTTGTTTTAGAAAATAGGAATCTTAACCCTTCCTAGTCTAAATCTTTCCTAATCTTCTACTTCCCTAAATCTTAAGTTTTCAAAACTTGAACATAAAAATCTTTCCTAAATTTTAAAACTCAACTTTCACATCTTTCCTAATTCAACCATTTGCTAATTCTATCCCTTTCCAAATCTTAACTTTCCAAATCTAAGTTTTCAAATCTTTCCTAAAACTTAATCCTTTCCTAATCTCAAGATTTTGTAAAACTCAAACTTTAAAACTTTCTAAATCTAAAACTTTCTAAACTCAAAATTTTCTTATTTTCAAAACCTCCCTGTTTCAAAACATTCCAAATTCAAAACTTTCTAAATTTGAAACTTTCTTAAGTTAAAACTTTCCTAAATCAAAATTTTCGTAAAGTGAAACCTTTCCTTTTTCAAAACTTTCCTAACTCCAAAACTTTCTAAATTTGAAACTTTCCTAAGTTAAAACTTTTCTAAATTCAAAGTTTTCTTAAGTTGAAGCTTTCTTAATTTAAACTTTTCCTAATTCAAAACATTTCTAAATTCAAAACTTTCTAACTTCAAAACTTTCATAATTCATAACTTTCCTAATTTAAAACTTTCCTAAATTGAAATCTTTCTTAAGTTGAAACTTTCCTAATCCGAAAACTTTCCTATTTTGAAAACTTTCTTAAAATGACACTTTCCTATTTCGAAACTTTCCAATTTCAAAACTTTCCGAATTCTAAAACTTTCCTAAATCAAAACTTTTCTAAAATGAAACTTTTCTAAAACGGAATTTTCCTAATTCGAACCTTTCCTAAATCCAACTTCCCTAATCTTCCAAGTCCAACATTCGAGTCAAATCTTTCTTAAAACTCAGGTCTTTCCTAAATCATGTCTTTCCTAAGTCTAGGTTTCCTAAATCTCAATCTTGCCCATACAAGTTCAAATCTTTCTCCTAAGTTCCTTCTTTCCAAATCACAGTTCAATCTTTTTTATTCCAAATTCCAATTTCCAATCTTCTATTCTAAGTTCAAATCAAACTCTTTTCAAAATCAAAATCTTTTATCTTCCATCGGACTCTTGTCCGAACTACGAATAACCTGATTCCTCCAAAAGAATACGTAGGCAACCCTTATGGGTGCGGTCACAACATTTTTCAAGTTTCTATTTCCAGAAAATCTTTCCAAATCTCCAATCTATTCTCAAACTTCCAATTCCAAATTTCTATTTCCAAATCTCTATTTTCAATTTCCAAAACCTTCTTTCCAAATTCAAACTTCTATCTCTTCCTTTTCAAATCAAATCAATTTCTTTCCAAATCTATTTTACAATTCTCTTTTCTTGCACTTGCATATCATGCATCATGTTAAATTTCTTTTTAAACATTCTTTTTCAAAGTGGATAGAATTGGACAATTTGTTAGTTGAAGACTCTCATAAGTGAATCTAGGGTAAATAGACATGTAGGTACCGCAAGGGTGGGGTAGGGTGATGGCTTAGTGCGTCTTCCCTACATGTAATCAACCTCCGAACCTAGATCACTGTTTTCGAAAGACTAAAACGGAGTTATTTTCAAAAAAGGGCCAAATGTTTTCCAACGGTTGCCAAACAACGTGTTTTCTTAAAAAAACCCTCTCTTGAGGAAATATTTTCAAAATCATTTTCAAAAACCCTGAGTGTGCTCCTCGGATTGTGCTTAGTTTTTAGGTGACCTAACTCACCTTAATCAAGTTAGGCGGCGACTCCAAATTGTTTTCCAAAAGCCCTTTATTGAAGCCAATTTTCAATTCAAACCTAGTCACATTCATTCTTCTAAGAGGGTGAGTTCTAACGAGAGAGTACAATGTTTTTCCCACTTGTGTGTGTATTCCTCGAGTGCAAAAAATCTGGGCGCGACAGCTGGCGACTCCACTGGGGACACTTAGAGGGTTAGGCCATAGTCATGTCTCTTTACCCTTCACCCATGTAGAGTCTTCAATTAACTTGTTCAATCCTATTCACTTTAAATATTCAAAACCAAATTTTAAAAATTATTTTAACTTGTTCATGCATTTATTCATATTATTTTGTATTAATTTTGTCATACACATACTAACTCCTGCATCTTTGTTTCGTAGGTGCACTTTGGTTTGCAATTTTATGTTATTAACTATTATACATGAATGTGATGAACAGGATGAATGGGAGTTGTTGGGCTCTTTCCTCCGCTTTCAAAAATCACACACACACTGCACGTGCACTTGCATTCTGCATACTTGCATATTACCCTGATATGACCTTTCTAGTTAGAAAGGGGAAATGATATATTGGTTATGGATAAGATGTTGTGTCAGTTTCTTCGCCTACGGCCTCTTGATAGTTCCCCCGCTCGGATCACCAACCGATCATGGCACCACCTCAGGGAGTGGGCCTAGGTTTGAAGATCCGAGGACTGAGCCTTTTTAAGACGCATTAGTCAACCCTCAACCTCATACTCATATAGACACCATGTATAGCCGAACCTCTGCCGGATTTAAGACACGCGCACTGTTTTCCAAAACCATGGAGGAAAGGACAACTGCTCTTACTTTCATTTATACCTGTCTATTCATGCTGTTATAATGACTGTTTTCTTACTGTTATAATGACTATCTAAACTGCTCATGCATGCATGTTTACCTTGCTCTTGCATTCTCTCTCCTTCTACTCTTTGCATGTCCATGTTCTCCATATTCCGTGTCAAGACAAGAGTTCCAAGTAACTTAAGTCACTGCATCCTCATGCATATGATCAACCCATAGAGAGTGACACCAAGGTCACTCTCCCTTGCATTAAACCTACCTAAACCCTAAGGGTTCCCATGTAACTCTAAGGACTCATGGCATACATCTCAATTCATCCCATAAAAGGGGCCCCAATCCATCTGTGCTCATGGAGATAGGATTGCCAAGAAGACAAGGGGCAATCGATCAACAATATCTCTCAGTGACCTCCTCAACATCAAATCCAACGAAGGCGAATCCGAAGACTCAAGAGTAGTTTAGGTTTTCCCTTTGTAAAACTAGATAGGTGGAAGTCCAAAGGAAAATGTTCCCCCTTCCCCCTGTCAAAATGTATTTCAATTCTTTTGTATCTTAAATCCAAAATTCAATATACTTCTTTACTTTTGCGAATGAATACATGGATGACCGAAAGTTCCCACTTGACGGTAAGGTATTTGCATACAAGGGCAAACCCCCTAGCTCTTTAAAAACCAAAAACTGACTTGCAATTTGTGTTCTTGTCTTTTTGTCTTTTCCTTTTTACTTACAGAAGTCACCTTGCACTGAGTCAACTTTGCTCCCAAGAAGGGGCAACATCCACCTAGGGATCCTATTATCACTTGGCAAAGAGCATCATTGATGGCTGCTAACCTTGAAGAATCGTCTCAAGTTTCTCGTGAAGAAGTCAACGAAATGAGAACCAAGATGGATGAGATGCTCAAGCTTATTCAAACTATGGCTATGAAGGATGCTGCTGCAGTCCCATCATCATCTATGACTTCATCCAAGGACCCTGAACCCTCTAATCCAAGGATTGTGCTTCAGTCTGACAATGTTGAGAGGACTAAGGAAGATGCCAAAGGGGTTAACACTAAAGAAGAAGAGACCATATTACTTTCACCTGCCATACAGAAGGCCCCTCTAGACCCTCTCAGTCTGAAGATCCAAGGGCTAGAGGATTCGTTGCGAAGTCTCCATGGCCATGACACTTACGGGTTCACTTCCTACGATGAGCTCTGTTTCTTCCCTGATCACCCGAGACCTGCTAGGTTCAAAATGCCTGACTTCCAAAAATACGACGGCATCGGTAACCCCATTGCTCATCTTCGTCTCTATGTTAGGGCACTAAATGGTCATGGCAACGACCCAAAACTCCTCATGCAGCTATTCCAACACAGTCTCACAGGGTCTGCTCTATAATGGTTTGCTCGTCTGGACTTAAGGAAGATCACAACCTGGACCGAGCTTGTCAACACATTTAAAGCCCAATATCATCACAATATTAATCTTACCTCTGATCGATGGTCCCTGATGACTATGAGCAAGGGTGAGAAGAAAAGCTTTAAAGGATATGCCCTAAGATGGAGGGAGGCCGCTGCGCAAGTCAATCCCCCACTGGAAGAAAAGGAGTACGTACAACTGTTCGTACATACTCTCTAGGGTATATTCTATAAGAAGCACTGCACTATCGTGGAAAAAAGTTTCTCTGAACTGATCATGCAAGGGGAGATGATAGAAAACAGTCTCAAGACAGGGAGGATTATTGACCCCTACGCCAAGACTGGAGAGTATGCCGCCAACATAGCCAAGAAGGTGGCTACTACAAGAGACACGATCAAGAAGGAAAGTGAGGTGTCTACCTTCCTGCCCAGCCAACCACCTCAATACCATCCACCACTACAATCACACCCTGTCCTACCCTTACCCACCTTAACAATGTCTGTTCCAACCCCTAACTATGGTCCCGTTGGGGCATGACCCAACTTTAATAAACCTGCTCGACGCATCCATACCTTCGACGCCTTAGCCTATACCCAAACTGAGGCCTACCATAACTTGCTGAAGAACAATATCCTGAAGCCCATACCTGCTCGCCCACTGCCAAGCCCTCTACCCGCGACCTTTAATGTCGCCCTTACATGTGAGTACTATTCGAGTGGCTAGGGGCATGATACCGAAAGTTTCTTCGCTCTCAAACACAAAATCCAAGACTTGATCGACAATAAAACCATTGATCTGTAACTGGTAAAACCTGCTCCAACCCCTAATGTGACCACTAACCCTCTGCTGGATCACGCCATTAACATGATACTAGTAGAGATGGAAGGCGAGGGAGATTTTGACGAGCTCAGAGCCGAAGGTTATGAGGATGATTGGGAGACCGATGAAGAAGATGACTAGGAGGAGGATCTCCCATTATGCCGGATTTATCTCTATAACCCTGATGAGATACCGGAAGCTTCTGATTGGCCCATTAAGGAGCCAATGTTCCTGGAAGATGAGATTGTTGAGAACATGGTTGTTGATGGATGGGGTGCTGAATTTCTGCATCCAAAGTATGTTGCGGCAGAACGTCACTTACTAGAAAACCCTTAGCCCATAACTGAGTACAACTATGAAGACATGGGTTGGGGGCTAAAGGAGTTAAGAGAGCAGACAGAACCATTCGAGTTGGAAGGGGGTGAACTAGTCACCCTGTTTACGGAAGAACCCACTGCAAAGAACCAGAAGGAGGCCGATAACCGCGCCAGCAATGTCAACATCTTCGGAGCCCTAGGAGAAGCCTTTGCTTGTCTCGCCTTGGCCGAGGACCCAAGTCGCGAATGGAGCATCGAAGATGTGGGCATTGTCCCAAGGCCTTACTAAAACAAGAATCCCTTAAAAAGCATACAAGAGAGGGGTGTTTACACCCACTTTCTTTCTATCCCTTTTACTTCATGTCTTTTAATTGATGTTTACATTTCGTTTTTGCTTAAGAACTCTATGCTTTCCATAAAAATGATAATAATAATCAAATGATAGTCTTTTTATTCACTGCCACTATTTTATATGTCTCTTGGGAATGATAGCTACTTCTTATACAAAGGGGCATGGTCTATCTCATGGAATGATTTGGCTTGAGGGGATGATAGCATGAGCTAACTACTCACTAAATGATCAGCTTTCCACAGAGAGAGAAGATAAGGATGAGTGAGGATACTACCCAAAGGCAACACTTACAAGACGCTGAAGCTAAGCGATGTGTGTTCAGTTTATCAAAATGATGAGGAGCCATCTTTCACTTTCTCACATATAAATAAAAGACTAAATAAATAAACAAATGTGCTCATATTCCCTTTACCTAACCCCTAGTGCCTCGCGGAAAGCGAAAATCTTTATCAACCCCGATCCAAGACTGTCCTCCCCACACTGGGACAGATAATAGTTGAAAACTCTAGGATTGGTATCCATCTTCTATCATCTTAGGGTAGCACAGGAGGCTTTATAGATCAAACAATCTAGTTCAAATTGAAGAGAGGCCTTCATTTCATTTCCCATACAGTCAAAAGCAACCCTTTGCCAAGCCCGTTGAGCCATTTACCTTCTTTGACAAAACCTCAACCTAAGGATCACCGCCCTATTGGGTAGATTGAACTACCAAGAAAAAGGTCTAAGGAAAAAGGGATAAAGAATTATTCATTTCATGAAGGAAAAGAAAGGATAAAGTGAAGGAAAAGAATTGCCAAAGGGCAAGAGGCCCAAAAAAAAAAAAAATCCTTTAAGGAAAGGCTTGAAGAAAACCATGTTTGTGCCATAATAAGAAGAAAAGAAAGTCATGTTTATCTCAAAAAGCATATAAAAATGGTGAAAGAGAAGAGTCATTTTCACCCTGAAAAGTATATAGCCAAAGCAAGAAGGAAATTTGAAGATGATCCTAGGCTGTAAAGAAACCCAGTAGAAACAATAGGTTTGAGCTTTTATCCTTTCTTGCAAAACCCCAAAATCATAGCCTACATTACAACCATACTAAAGTCCACTCTGATTGAAAATGGATTGCTTGATTTAAATGAGCTGAACACGCTACCAAAGCCAAGAAGGATGCTAGCCCTACGGAGAAAATAATCAAGGACGGTATGGATCTAAACCCTACTGAAAATAACATACGAATTTGGGCCTATATATCCTGTTGTTTCGAAAACCCTATAACCTGGCCTACATTACGGTCCTAAACAAAGTCTCCTCGGATTGAAAGGACTGGCCACTTATCGCTTAGCTAAAGGTCAGGTAAGATGTTGCTAAAACCCCAAAGTCGAGAGTTTCAACCCAGTAACCCCATACACTAACCTTGAAACAGAGAATCGGAGAGGGTCAAAAGGTTGAGATAGGTTCGAAGTGCTATCATCCAATCAAGGTAGGTTTGAGCCAGAGGAGAGGCTAGACCCTCGAAAAGGAAGAAGTTACCATTCCAAAGACTACAAGTTTAACAACACCCCTTGTCATTCTATTAGTTAATGTATTTCTAATATGTGCATATAAAAATGAAAATAATAATAATAATAATAATAATAATAATAAGAATAATAAATTGAAAAAAAAAAACAATCAGCATGAGTTTTGCACGCACAGGGTATAACTCCATGTAAAAAATAGAAGTCACCAACATCAAATCATACAATAGATACCTAACATCATCATCCATCACATGCATCTGATCATATGCCTAGCTGTAAAGATCATAAATGCATCTGTCTTTCCATGCATCTAGAATACCGTAAATATCCATCTTTATACAAAGCTTACAAAATAAAACTATCTAACATAAATACATCTCAGGGATAAGGGGCAAAAGAAGATCAGGGTCTACGGCAAGGGCATCTATCAAAGGTCAAAGTCAATGTCATCTGGATCGAAATCCCCGATACCCGGTATCGGAGGAGGCGGATAACTAGTCGAAGCACCGCCATCCTATAGGGAAGATAGAACCAAAATTAGCCGTATGAAAGAAGAACTAAACAACAACAGAGTGAACAGAAGAAGCAGAGAAAGAATAACATACCCCCCCACCACCCAGCTGAGATAACCGAGCCGTTAGGGAAGTTACCTCGACCTAGTACTGATCCCGCTCCATCTGGTACTGATCTCTCTGGTCTCTCACAGCAGTAAACTCGGCCTGGGGCACATATCCTCCGGCACGGCACCACAAGTCAACCACCTCCTAGCCAATAGCGTACCCGCCGACTATTACCTCAAACCGGGTGAAGGCACCGACCGAATGAGCCCCAAAGTGTGCAGCGTAATCTGTATCTAGGGGAAGCAGGAACTCGGCACCTGGCTGACGCTCCTGATAAGGGATAGGCACTCCCACCACCAAGGCTCCAAACATATACTCCGGTGGAGCTCCTGCTGATCGGAACTCCTCATGAAACTGCCGCCAGTGTTGCTCTCCGAGATAAGACTCCCAAGTGTCATCACTAAGAAAAGCAGCTCTCGACAGGGACAATGGGATCAAGTACCGAACTGTCTCATAATAAACTGACCCAATGAAAGGCTGCCAAGTCACATCTCTCGCCTCAATCAGCTCCAAGTTAGCCCGGAGCGTCACAAAATCAGTAATCTCCGATCGCTGGGCTACCTAGTCATAAGCCCACCTCAAAGCACGAGGATAGATGCCATCCTCAATAACTGCAGGGCGATGAACAGGAAGGTACTCGTAGCCCCACCAGACTAGAAAAGGCCAGAAACTAGTCATGTCACTCCAACGGGAAGAAGTTCGGACCTGCATCAATCGAAGGAAACAGCCAAAGGAGAAGGATCCCCAGTCCAGCTCAGATAAAGCTCCAAGATCGGCTACTATACTCACCAACCGACATGGCACGAGCGACTTGTTGTTGTTGCAAAAGCAGCTAAAGATGATGTACAAAACAAGTCGCCGTCTCATAATATCCCGCCTGGCAGGCGATGGCTCAGCAGCAAAGGTACGATCATCCTGACTGATCCAAGAGACTGGAAAGGCAGAATGCTCAAGAGGAGGCAAGTCCAATAGCAAACAGGCCTCGTCCCTACTGACTGACTGCAGGGTGATCCGCCGGCCAATGAAGGAAAGCACTATGATGATCGCCCAATCCAAGGGAGTGGGACCTAACTCGAAGCCAACAAAATGGAAGGTCTCGGTCTCTCCAAACCACTGCTCAACCAGCGCCAGTATCAAATGTTGATTCAGGTGGTTGGCCTGTAACCCTATGAAGGCTCTAAATCCGATCTCAGCCAAGAAAGCACGATATGACGGGGCAGCTCGTTACATGGTCACATAGACCTGATGAACAGCCTCTCTAAAAGCTGTGTGTACTCGAGGAGGGGGCATATGCTGTTTGGAGTATACGCTGGGGTGATAAGCCAAATCCCCGAGTGGGGGAATATCCGGTACCTACAAGTCTCCCAAGTCAGCATCCGTCTGCCTATGCCTGGAGGAAGCTCTCCCATAATCGGTCACCTGATCCCCAAGGCCCGGTACCTCCTCCTCTGCGCCAATCTCCTCTACAAAAGCCTGCTCAACTAGGAGAAAGGGGCCGACAAGTGGCCTACTACCCCGACCACTTTGACTAGATGCTGCCTGCCCAGTAGACCATCGGCTACCGCTAGATCGATTGGAGCCACTAGTGGAATCTGTCCGAGCCGCCTTCCCTGAGCAGCGTCTCCTCTCAGAACCGTCATCACCCGCATCTGCCATCCTGAAAAAGTAAGCCAAGGTAAGAGGTGCTAATATATCGAGCAGGCAATTGATATAATAAAGTAAAATAAATCAAACAACTAACACAAACAAAACAAATAAAAGATTTTGAATGATAAGTCAAAACAAATTTCCTACGCACACCTTTTATTGTTCTAACTTCAAATCAAATCTCAAGGGTTTTCCGTCTTTCTCCTTCAAAAAGATTTTATTTCTAATCCTTTTCAACTCTTTCCCTAATTTTTAAAAATTTCGGCAGAGTTTTGTTTAAAAATGGTCCCTACAACACCCGTGACATCAACACATAATATAAAATCAGCACCCCCGCACACTTTTTAATTTTTTGAGATTTTCAAAGCACATGTTTTATTTTTTCAATAAATCAATGGTTTTCAAGGTTATCTTAAAATTCCTCATAAAATCATTTCAAATGTTTTCTAAAATATTCTTACATTTTTCAAAATTTTAAACTCTAAAAATTTCATCAATTTCTTGAGTTTTTCCATTTTCCTAATTTTCTAAGTATTTTTCTATTTTTCAAAAAATCAAGAATTCACCAAGTTTTCAAAAAAATCACGAAACTTCACACGGTTGTTAAACACATTTTTCTATGGCACATTGCACAAAAATCTAGCCAGAAAACCCAATGCCCAAGCCTGTAGGAACAAACTCACTATTCCTGCAGAAAACCCTCTTCACATAATCATGTAAAATCACTCAAATTCAATCAAACAAGCACCAAAATGCAAAAATAACTTCACCATAATGTTCAAAGCATGTCAAAACATCAAATTCTACTATTCACATGGTTCAAACAAAATTTTACACATCAAAATCAACCAAAATTTGAAAAACTCACTTTTTGGAGTTCTCCGACGAAATCTTCTCTTCCGACAACTTTTTCGACAGCGTGGTCTCCTTTTGGAAATCACCCGTGGCCTCCAAGAGGTGCCCCTTCAATGTCCAAGTCGGTTTCTTCGCAATGTCTCTCGGATTTGCGAAAACTCTCTCAAATACCGCAACTGTTCGAACCAAAAAATTTTCTAATTTTGTTCCCAAGCCTGGCGCCACTAGCAGAGGCAGCAAGCTTCTTCTGCCAAAGGCGCCACTCCTAGTGGCGCCAGTTTCTAATTCTGGGTAGCTTTGCCCTTTTCCCGCCAAAACTCATTTTCAAAGGCCTTTTGGGCCCAATATTCATTTCCAAACACCCGTTTTCCAAATCCGTCCCTCCGACTGCCTCACGGTCAACATGGGCCTCTTACTTTATCGTTTTTTGTCTTCGACAAGCAAAGACAGAAAAAGAGGGACAACTGTAAGCACCCCATTTTTGACCACTCGGCAGTTTCCACTCCGTCTAGACTTGTGTTCAAGTCATTATGGGCATATTTTAATCCAAATTAACTTTCTAAGTCTAATCTGTCAATTCATCGCTTCGCGGGCTCCGCCGACTCAAATAGAGGCAAAAGGACCAAAATGCCCTTGGGGGCATTATTTGGTCTAATTCCAAATCAAGCACGTCTTTATGAAAACGGTAAGTCCCCTTTCCAATTCCAAATCAGGCGCGTCTTCCTAAAGATGGTAAGTTCCCTTTCCAAGTCCAATTCCAATCCCTCTCTCGAGATAGTTGATTCCTCGAGACGGTCCAGCACGTTTTTCGAAGAAAATCTCTTCGAAACGGTAAGTCCCTTTAAACCTATCGACTGGGACGAGACCTTAAGTCCCCTAGATGGTAGAACGGTCCACCTTTGGCGCCTACTAGCCAACGAATGCAGAAATGTCCGTTTAGGCATGCCTTTCGAGAAAGTTGATTCTCAGGCGCTAAGTCCCTTTAGCAGCTTCCTGAGATCAGGCAATCTCGGGAATGATCGTGAACCGTCAAAGTAGCAGAAATACTCACAAACATCGCAACCGTCAGGGTAGCGAAAATACTCGCAAACAGGTCGATATAGGGAATTGCCAACAATCCCTGTATCACGCGACCGCCGTTAAAGTGGCGGAACCACTCAAAACCCAGGTCAACACCAGTGCCTGCTAGCCCACTTCGATGAAAAATAACCAAACTGCCCCTAGGGCTATTTTCTAGCACGTTTCTCGAGAACACATTTGAATCCTCAGAACGGTAAGTCCAACCTTCCAAGATTGTCTTAAAGACAATCCAGCATGATTAGGTGCCTTCTAGTCAGTTTCGGGCCAATTCTGAGACCTTCCGGTCCAGATGACCATTTTGCCCCTAGGCATTCCAATGCCCTGGGAACCACACCGACCCTAGGTATCAAACCGGTAACTTTTCGAGAATGCCTCCTACAATATTCACAACCTTTCTTTACCTTTCTGGATCATTCCGAGTTAGTTCCGGCAAACCTGGTGCGAAATGATCATTTTGCCCCTGGTGGGCTGGTCACCTTTTCCAACCACACCGGCCCTGGGTATCAAACTGGTAGCCTTTGGGAACATTCTAAATAATGTTTCCAAATGTCGAGTTTTCTTCCGGGACATTCTGAGTCCGTCCCGGCAGCTTTCCAGCCCGATTAACCGTTTTGCCCCTAATGGCCCGGTCAATCCTTTTGACACATCCTATCTTCATTTTTCAAATCAAATACCTCCGAGACACTGTTTTAAGTGTTCCTGCCCTTTTCTCGGGCTTCTGGGCCATTCCTAATCCCTTAAATCATTCCCGGGCTTTCCGGAGTCACTCCTATTGAGCCAGGCTAAAAATTACATGGTAGTCACTAGTACAGGTGCCCAAATCTTTCAAAGATACGTTACTTGCCAACCTTAAAACTTTCCTAACTGGCTGGTGCCACTAGCAGTGGCGCCAAGCCAAGAAATGGCCTAGTGCCACTCCTAATGGCGCCAAGAGGAATTTTGCCCTGGCGCCACTACAACAAGCGCCAGGTCTATCCTATCTCTATAAATACAGAGCTTCTTCTAGCGTGAAAGAGGTTTGCAAACTCAATCTAAAAACCCTAATTCTCGATATACAAAGCTCGTACACTCCCAAAACCCTAGCTTCTCTAGGTTTTCCAAACCCTAGCCACCATACACCAAACCCTAGCCTCCTACACACTCCTATACACTCTCATACACTTATACACTAGCCTCCAACCCTCCTTTGAAGACTTGAAGGGCTGCAATTTGAAGGTTCGAAGATTGAAGATGAACTCTTGAAGATTAAAGTGAAGATTAAATCAAGACAAGCAAAGCAAAGCGCGCAAAGCTAAGCAAAATAAAGAAGACGCAAGGTAGGTTTCTTATTTAAATTTTCGTACTTCTCCCCTCTCTCTTCTCTCTCCTAACCCACTTGGGTTTTCTCTATTTTAATCCCCCATCTCTTTTCCCCCCTTTTTTTGCATGCTTGAAACAAAGGGACTCCCAGTCCATATGTAGGATTAGACTATTGGAGGGTCATCGTGTCGGGGGCTTTCTTTTAGTCTAACCGGAGACCACGTGGGTTCGGCCCCCTTGATTATGTGGTCAAGCCTTAACCTTGTATGTTCACAACCCCAAATTTGCATTGTGCATATCATGATTCTTGCATTCTTTCAAAAGTCGTTTTCAAAGTCGTTTTCAAAATCGTTTTCAAACTTGTTTTCAAAATTGCATCAAAATCTCATTTTTCAAAACTTGTTTTCAAAATCACAATCCTAGGGTGATTCTAGCCTTTCCATGGCTAGGATTGCTTTAGGAAAGTGTTACATTTAAAGTGACCGATATGGTCTATATTTTCAATTCCTAGTTATTTTCAAAACCACTTTCTTAAAGTGGTTATAACCTTCTTATGATTAGAATCGCTTTAGGAAAGTGAAACATTTTCATACTTTCCAAAAAAATTCTATTTTCAAAAATTTCTCTTTCAATATGCTTTCCAAAAACTCTTCCTCCCAAAATTGTTTTCAAAAACTCTCTTCAAAAATCTATTTTTAAACTCCTTTCCAAAACACTCTGCTTAAAATTCCTTTCCTAAAAAACACTCCCTAGGTTTCCCTCCTAGAAAACGCCTCCCTCAAAATTCACTTTTCTAAAAATTCTTTCCAAAAAGCTTCTTCCAAAATCTCTTTCCAAAAGCTCTCTTTTTAAAACTTTCTAGAAACTCTTCTCTAGGATTTCCTTCCAAAAACTTATTTTCAAAAAACACACTTTTCAAAAATCCCTTTCCTTAGAGCCCAAGTCAAGCCCTAGAGCCACAATTAGGAAACCCTACTTTTCCTTCCCAAAAATATGATTTTCAAACTTACCTTAAAATCTAGGTTTCCAAAATCTCCCTTTTCATATCCAAACTATACATGTTTCCAAAACCTATTTTCTACGTCAAAACTATAGTTTTCCAAATCTAGGGTTTCTAGAAATTTTCCTTTTCCAAATCCTTGTCAAATCAAATCTTCCCTCTAAAAAACCAAATTCAATCTTCCCTTTAGGATGCCAAATCTAATCTTTCGTTTAGGAAACTAGATCCAATCCTCTGTTTTCAGAAACAAAATCAAACCTTCTGTTTTAGAAACAAAATCCAATCCCTTGTTTAAGAAAATAGGAATCTTAACCCTTCCTAGTCTAAATCTTTCCCAATTCAACTCCTTCCTAATCTTCCACTTTCCTAAATCTTAAGTTTCCAAAACTTGAACATAAAAATCTTTCCTAAATTGTAAAAGTCAACTTCCAGATCTTTCTTAATTCAACCATTTCCTTATTCTATCCCTTTTCAAATCTTAATTTTCCAAATTTAAGTTTTCAAATATTTCCTAAAACTCAAACTTTTTCTAATCTCAAGATTTTTTAAAACTCAAACTTTAAAATTTTCTAAATCTAAAACTTTCTAAACTCAAAACTTTCTTATTTTCAAAACTTTCCTATTTCAAAACATTCCAAATTCAAAACTTTCTAAATTTGAAACTTTCTTAAGTTAAAGCTTTCCTAAATCAAAATTTTCCTAAAGTGAAACCTTTCCTTTTTCAAAACTGTCCTAATTCCAAAGCTTTCTAAATTTGAAACTTTCCTAAGTTAAAACTTTTCTAAATTCAAAGCTTTCTTAAGTTGAAGCTTTCTTAATTTAAACTTTTTCTAATTCAAAACATTTCTAAATTCAAAACTTTCCAACTTCAAAACTTTCATAATTCATAACTTTCCTAATTTGAAACTTTCCTAAATTGAAATCTTTCTTAAGTTGAAACTTTCCTAATCCGAAAACTTTCCTATTTCGAAAACTTTTTTAAAATGACACTTTCCTATTTCGAAATTTTCCAATTTCAAAACTTTCCGAATTCTAAAACTTTCCCAAATCAAAACTTTTCTAAAATGAAACTTTTCTAAAACGGAATTTTCCTAATTCGAACCTTTCCTAAATCCAACTTCCCTAATCTTCCAAGTCCAACATTCGAGTCAAATCTTTCTTAAAACTCAGGTCTTTCCTAAATCATATCTTTCCTAAATCTAGGTTTCCTAAATCTCAATATTTCCAAAACAAGTTCAAATCTTTCTCCCAAGTTCCATCTTTCCAAATCACAGTTCAATCTTTTTTATTCCAAATTCCAATTTCCAATCTTCTATTCTAAGTCTTTTCAAATCAAACTCTTTTCAAAATCAAAATCTTCTATCTTCCATCGGACTCTTCTCCGAACTACGACTGACCTGATTCTTTCAAAAGGATACGTAGGCAACCCTCATGGGTGCAGTCACAACATTTTTCAAGTTTCTATTTCCAAAAAATCTTTCCAAATCTCCAATCTATTCTCAAACTTTCAATTCCAAATTTCTATTTCCAAATCTCTATTTTCATTTTCCAAAACCTTCTTTCCAAATTCAAACTTCTATCTCTTCCTTTTCAAATCAAATCAATTTCTTTCCAAATCTATTTTTCAATTCTCTTTTCTTTTCTCGCATATCATGCATCATGTTAAATTTCTTTTTAAACATTCTTTTTCAAAGTGGATAAGATTGGATAATTTGTTAGTTGAAGACTCTCATAGGTGAATCTAGGGTAAATAGACATGTAGGTACCGCAAGGGCGGGGTAGGGTGATGGCTTAGTGTGTCTTCCCTACACGTCACTAACCTCCGAACCTAGATCACTATTTTCGAAAGACCAAAACGGAGTTATTTTCAAAAAAGGCCTAAATGTTTTCCAAAGGTTGCCAAACAACCTGTTTTCTTAAAAAACTATCTCTTGAGGAGATATTTTCAAAATCATTTTCAAAAACCCTAAATGTGCTCCTCGGATTGTGCTTAGTTTTTAGGTGACCTAACTCACCTTAATCAAGTTAAGTGGTGACTCCAAATTGTTTTCCAAAAGCCCTTTATTCAAGCCAATTTTCAATTCAAACCTAGTCACACTCATTCTTCTAGGAGGGTGGGTTCTAACGAGAGAGTACAATGTTTTTCCCGCTTGTGTGTGTATTCCTCGAGTGAGAAAAATATGGGCGCGACACTTTATATTACTCTGTTTTCTTTACTTTTACTGATTACATTACATTACATGTAGATTGATCAATGTTACATAGCTTAGATTGATTTTAATTAATCTTAATTGCCATTAATCTTTAAAAAATCCAATTCACCCCCCCCCTCCTTGGGTTACCTTTTGGGCCAACAGGTTTCCCCTAGAGAGCGCTAGGTCCTCCGCTCCTTCGCCAGAGTAGCCTACCTAGTTCCTTGCTGCTGGCTGGTCTACAGGTATCAGGGGGTCCTCTGGTGGTGAAAGGTCCACTATTGTCGGTGCCACCTGTGGTGGAGGCAGTTTCCTTTCCAACTCTTGATTCTAGGCTTGGAGTTGATTCATGGCAGTCATCATTTCGATGATATGCTGCTCTAAAGAAACTATCCTAGGAGTGCTTTGTTCCTCCATTACTTCGTCTAGCCGGATTGATGTAGCGCCAGATGAGGTCAAGACCATGAAACAATCGAAATGTCATTCCCACAGATGGCGCCAAGTGATGATGCAGTAAATTTTGCGTGATCTTCCCGAGCTCTAGTGTGGATGGCTGGAAGGGAGCTTTGACTGTGGACATCGAAATGGTGTCTGCCAAGGACACTCTGATGATAAAGTTAGGCTAGAGTGTTTTAGCAAAGCAATAAAGCTTAAGGGTTGGTGTTTTTCGTACCTTCTTTTGAAGATGGTGACTGCCATTTATACAGTGATGTTAGCAGGGAGTGTGTCTTGGATCATGGATTGTGGGTGTCAATTGTGGTCCCAGATTAAGCACGGTGGATGGAAGGCACATATCATGCTTCTAGTCATGGGAGTAACCGTCCCAATGATGGGTCGTGGGAGTTGATATCCAGGCGAAAAACTCAGAGTACACCTCTAATGGTGCCTAGTGTATTACGCTGGTATGGCCTATCTATGTCTGTCCTATGCAGCTGGTTAAAGGGGTATTCAGGGGTGGTCTTGGTCTGGACATCTCTGGGCAGCCCAAGAAGGACAGACCGGCTGCTCAGTTTTACCTCTATCAGTAATGACACCAAATTTTAGTACAAGGTTAAAAGCATAACTAATTGTTTTTTCATGTTTTTTTATTGGCCAATATATAGGAGGGGTGAGGGAAGAGGGTGGCTACTGATCAAATTCAAATCTCAAACCTCGTGATAGGTTGCAAGTGCCTCAACCACTGAGGCTCACATGTTACTCCCGCAACTATTGGTTTAAATGACAAAATACCAAAGCTTCTCTGTTTCACATGCATGCTTGGTGATTTTCTTTTAGGAAACAATTTTAATTTTAATCATTTACCATTACATATTTATGCAGCGGCAATAATTGATGAGTTTGATAAAAACATATTGGCTTTGTAAAGTTTAGAAAAGATTCGTTAAAACTATAGTCCCAAAGTTTTAAGAGATTGTGATGTTATTATTAGAGTCAAACCTATGATCTATACTAGGAATGACATAAATAAGTTCGATAAACATGTCCAAGAACTTCTAGAAAATAAGCTTATCGAAGAAACAAAGAGTACTCACTTTAGTACCATTTTTATGTTAAGGAGTAGTAGCGAGGAAAAACTAGAATGGTTATTAATTAAAAGAGACTAAATGAACATCTAGAATAAGAATTAAAGAGGAAAAGCCCCAATAGTTATTAATTATGAGAGATTGAATGAACGTTAAATGATGCATAAGTGACCAAACCAAATGGGAAAAAATTACTTAGGAAGTTTGGTTGTAACTTGTAAGTCAGGATTCTAGAAAACCCAACATAGAGAAGAGTCAAACTCATTGACATTCATACATACGTGACCAAGAGGACATTAATTACCAATGGATAGTTAAGCCTTTTGGATTAAACATAGCCATACATATTTATCAAAGATGGATGGATGGATGGATGGATGGATGGAATGAATATTTAACGACATTAAAGATTTTTGCACAAATTACATAGATGATATTTTATTATTCTAAAAAACAATTAAAGGACATAAAAAGCATCTTAAATTGTTATGTGAAAATTGCAAAATATTGAATAGAACTCTCCCCTAAAAGGATGGGTAGAAAAGGGATCAAGAGAATTTTTGGGACCAATCAGGACAAAAACTTCAAGAACATACTATCTCTACATTAAAAGAATTTCTAAAAGAAAAACAAGAAAAGAAACCATTACAAAGAGTTTTAGGAATTCTTAATTATTGAAGACATTTTTTAAAAATCCTTCTCAAATGGAAAGACTGCTGTTAGAAAATTAAAGAAAAAACAAATAATTTAGTTGGACCAAGTAAGATAACAAAAAACTTATAATACAATTAAATAAAGCATAAAGAATCTTCCAAAAGTATATTTTCTCGAACAAGGTGATAAAATAATATTAGAATCTGCCACAGAATACTGAGAATGTAGCCCAAAAACAATATCAGCCAATAAAGAATTATATCGACATATTAATTCTTCTTTTTAAAGTTAAGATACAAATTTTTGGAATTAAACCCAAGTATGCATGTGGAGGCGCACCTACAAATTCTTAAGCACATACCAAAAGAGAAAAGGACATAGAGAATTTATGTAAATTAGCATTGATCACTTGTAAATAATGTGATTGAAATCTGTCAGTGTGCGATTGTAATGCAGAAATAACTTAATAAGTCGAGATCGAATCCAAAAGAAACGGTTAACAAAACATGCAAAGTTGGAGCTAGAAATTCACTCACGGTAAAAGATTAAATACCAACTAAGACGTGCTAAATACCGTAGTATTGCAATGGTTTCAGTTGAAACCTAAGCTAACCTGTTTGAATTCCACATGAATAGTACCACTGAGATATGGATAGTTGGTGCAAAAAAATAGTAAACAAAAAATAAATATTTTTCTTTGGAAGGTTTAATGATTATAGAACTATACTTTAAATAACAAAAATAGTCTTAGATCCAATTGATCAGACCACCCAATTCACCTGAAATATCAATGGAGGTTCTGTAACTCAAGTCATTGGCTTCGTCTTTAGCCTTTGATTTGAAAGATTTAGCGATAAAATATAATTTTAATAATAATTAAATCTAGAATAGCAAAATTAACACCTTAGATTCATACCATCAATTCGTATATACCAGCTGCTTTGTCAAGGCAGAAGGTATTACAAATATAGTCAAGAATCTAAGTTTTCTCAAAGATCTAGAATTTTATTATCAAGAAATACCAATTACCTCTGTTGATATCACAAGATCCTTGGATGATCTTTATAATTGGTTTCGAGAATGAAATTAGCTACTCATAATATTGAAGAGACTTGACTTGAAAAAATGACTTCATAAATAATTGGAAGCTCCTATATCTCTCTCTCTTGCCTCCTCTCAAGCTCCCCCTCTTGCTTCCCTTGGTGTTGCTATTTATAGACTCACAAGATGAAGTTATCCATTCTCTACAACGATGCATTATTTTTTTTTTAATTATTAATTTCTTCTTTTGTCTTCTTTCCGTGTCAATTGTTATCTTTTCATATCAATTTTCATGTGAATTGCCTTCTTTCCATGTCAATTGCCATCTTTTCATGTCAATTTTTATGTAAGTTTGCTCTCACTTTTATCCGAAAGCAAAAATATGTCTTACTTGTTTTAGTGGAGTTGTTGAAAAATAGATGTTTACCCATGTGGGTGGGCTCCAATAAATGAAAACTCCTTTCTTTCCACGTGAGTTTACTCCCTCTTTTATCTAAAAGCCTACAAAATGCTCAATAAAATTTATTAGGATTAAAGTAAATTAATTAAAACTATTTATAATTATTTTAATACTAATAAACACAAAGATAAGAACTTGTAATTACACTTTTACAATGTAATCACACCCTCCAGCTTGCTTTTTGCTAGTCCCTAGCAAAAAAAATAAACATACTTAAAAAGATATGCTCCACTTTCATAGGGATCACGAGTGCATTTAGTATATGCACCAAACCTTTAAACCCCTAGATTACCCCTAATGGACGAGTGGTGTCTCGTAAGGGTTTCCAGTGATGGTACCCACAAACATCAACATGGACCTTAACTGAGGATTATGAGAATAAAATATGACATGTATCAAAACACAAGCATATTTTGTCTATCCTACTCTTTAATACACAAACAAGATAATGTCTTAGAACAACATATGAAAGGCTTTTGTGTGTGTATAATCATTATATGATAAGAAAAGTATTACAACATAAAAACACAAGTACATCCTTTAAGCTTTTATTCAACCTCACTAGATATTCCTTCAGAAGTAAGAAAGAACATAAGCATCTCACACAGGTTTTCCTTACAAAAGAGTAAATATAATGTAAAATCAAAAGAGACAACCATAAAGAAATGACGTGAATATATAAAGTGAGAGATGACATAACATAGTTCTATGAAAGAATTCTCAATGTTAAAATCACACAAGTAATTGATAAGTGAATTCTATAAGTAGTGAATGAGCTAGCAATGTACACCTTAAATCCTTGAGGATTTTATTCAGGTTATAACTTAGCCACGAGGTTTTAAAGCAAAGAGAAAGAAAGGATAAAAGGCTCAAAACATGTGTGATCAAAGCATGAATTGATCAATGACTACAGACTTTCAATTTCTCAATTTCAATTGATTTTTTTTTTCAACAGACAACCTCTTCTTCTGCTTCTTCTTTCTTTCTTTTTTTCTTTCTACTCCCCTTTTTCATTTGTTTTGTTTTTTTTTTTTTTTTTTTTTTTTTTGTTTCTTCTGTTGCTAATTACTTTTTCTTTCATTTTGTAAATAAAACACCACATTCTGAATTCAACTTGCACAAGTGAAGATACTTGTGTTTTATTTTTTTTTAGCGATGCAACTTTAGTAATGATATATGTTGCAAGAGACAAACAAATAGGCTTAAATATAGTTCCAAGAGAATTATGTCAAGAAAGAAATCTGTGGCTCAAAAGATCAAAGATTACCTCAATTCATTGTTGAAAGTACACAAAAACTCAAAATTCTAAGAATTTAACATATTCAATTGCCATAGAAATTGAAACGATTGAGTCAAATATAAGTATAATAGAGCTATTGAATAAGTGATGTAAAAGTTTTTTTATCAAGAGTACATGTAAACACTCCGAAAGGCATGATTGGCTTTAAACCTCACTTGGTGAATAGTCGCCACTTTTGTAAAGATGAAACTATACAATATATAAAAATACTAAACTTATCATAATATAATAATTAGTGATATAAAATATCCTCTTTTTATGCGTCAAGATAAAACCTTGCAATTATATTAAAAAGAAAAGATAAAACAAAAATTGTGCTACAGTGAATAAAAACATGTGTCAGACAAGTTCTCAAAATCTACATTTGCATTTCACATTAAGTTGTACAAAATTATAAAGATACGTAAATTTATATATATATATATATATATAACAAATGCATTGAGAAGGTCGAAGTGCACGCACCTCAGCCTTATGAATGATGATTTTCTTATTATTTGCTTTTTTTCCATTGAAATATACAAAACATCTGCAAAATAAATATTAGTCATATTTACAAATAAACATAAGCACATAAAACAAACACTCACAACCTAACACACCCTAAGAGGAATAATTATTACAAAGTCAAGCCAGACTTTTGACATCAAAATCAAGATAGTCTACTATTTTGGTAATTCTAAGGCGTCTCAATGCATCAACATCTACTCATCTTTTAATAATATCTAGGTAAACCATTTGATTCCGTGACATTAGTTGGTTACTCTCTTTGCAATTTTTATTTACACATGTGTGTCTAGGACAACGATGACACTTATTTAGTATCTTTGCTCTTCTCTTATAAGCCAGAGTACTGCGACTAGTAAGAGATTGAGGTTGTTCCTTTTGGAGCTCAATTCTTCTTACCATCTTTGCACGACAAACTATCTTACCCCGGATATCAAATGAAACTATCTGATAGATGCAACATGCAAATGTAAACACTCGACCATCTATATGCGAAATCACAACACAATTACTAGTTGAAGACATAACTCAATCCAGTTCTTTAACGTCTGTTGTCACAAAAACAAAACTATAGAAAATAACAACACAAAATAAAAAAAAAATGAAAATGAAAATGTCCCCCCACCCCCCCCCCCCCCCCCCCCCCCCCCCCCCCCAAAAAAAAAAAAAACTAGAGAAGTGTTATGTCTCGAGGCATAGAAGGGAACAAAAAAGGGGGAAAGTAACAAACATGGGAGGAAAACAAGGTAGTCCCCCCAACAAAAAAAAAAAAAAACTATCTACCAAATTATATTAAACTATCCTCATTGTACAAATCACTGGGTGTTGCTTCTATTCAAGCAATGGTGAATCCATGAGATCCACACTATCAATGAAACATACAAAATTCTCAAGATATGGATTCAATTGATGCCCATTGACTTTGAAAACATTCCCATTACTGGAATTTTCAACTTCTATTGCCCCATTTGGTGATATGTCCCTAACAATGTAAGGTCCTGATCATCTACTTTGAAGCTTGTCTAGAAACAAGTGTAACAGGAAATTATAGAACAAGACCTTTTGAGTAATCAAAAAAGATTTTCTACAAATGTGTTGGTCATGAAAGAATTTCATCTTTGCCTTAGAGATCTTAACATTCTCATAGGTATCATTACGAAGCTCTTCTGACTTGTTGAGTTACAACTTCCTATTTTGGCCCGCCTTATGAATGTTCTTATTAAAGTGACGAATGGCCCAATAAGCCTTCCGTTCAATTTCAATCGGAAGGTGGCAAGTTTTTCCGTACACAAATCTATAAGGAGAGGAACCTAAGATGGTCTTATAAGCAGTTTGATAAGCCCATAAAGCATCCACTAACCTCAAAGACAGATCCTTTCAATTAGGGTTAACAATTTTCTCAAGGATTTGCTTAATCTCCCAATTAGCTAACTCAACTTGGCCACTAGTTTGGGGATGATAAGGTGTACTAACCTTATAAACAACTCCATACTTTGTCATTAACAATCCAATAGGTCTATTGCAGAAATGGGAACCGCCATCACTAATGATAGTACGTGGCATACCAAAGGGTGAAAAGATATGCTCTTTTGAGAATCGGACCACCACATGGTGATTATTGGTTCGAAAGGCAATGGCCTCAAGCCATTTAGACACATAGTCTATGGCCACAAGAATGTAACGGTAACCAAACGAACCAAGAAAGGGTCCCATGAAATCAATACCCCAGCAATCAAATATCTTGAGAACCATAATGGGGTTTAGAGGCATTAATTGTACTCTAAAAGTACAATTTACATGCCTTTAATTAGTTATTGGTTAGCTTTAGAATAGGTTTAATTATGTTGTTTTAATCATAATTCATTACTAACTTAGTTTTATGTATGTTTTCAGGAATTCAGGCTTAAAAAGGACAAATTCATGCCAAATTGGATTCGACGTTAGAAGGCCATTTGAACGATTAACAAGGGAATTCGAACGGTACATAGTTGTGCTCAAATGGCACGTCAAACGGTATTACGCTAAATTCAAGTTCGAAAACCGTTCGATAGATTCAGAGAGCATAAAATCCATTCGAAGAGCGTTCGAAGGTTGTTTGAACGGTCAATTAGGAGTTCAAATGGTAGGCCAGGCCGTTCGAACGGTTTTGAACTTAAATGAAATGATTTCGAATGCAATTTAATCATAGGTTTCAAGAGGTTGTTGTCAAGGTACAAGCTGCTGAAGCTGTGGTACAAGCTACTGAAGCATGTAGAGGTGAAATTTTGAAAGCCCATATCTCTAGAACCAGAAAGGCTATTCTAGCCCTTAATATGTCAATTTTATATAACTTTTTGAGACCTACAATTTTCATGAAGTGACCCAGCCCATCTGAGCACTCAGTGGGAACCGTCCGTACGACTGACGACGAGATTTATAGATTAACTCACTTTTTAGTTGTAGAGAGATTAGGAGATAATAGAATAGATTTAGGAGTTTTATGTTTTTGAAGGGATTGCTAGGGTTGATATTTTTCTAGGGTTTTAGGAGTAGATTAGAGTAGTTTTATTCATACTTTTCATTCAGTTTTCAATTGCTGTAATCAGATTACTTAATCTTTCAATAAATTTACATACAACATCTATGATTATGATAAGTAGCTTGATTTCATCTTGTCATCAATTGTGAAGATTAATTAAAGATCTTGGATGAACGAAGGAGGTATGTTCTTGGTTTTAAAGTTAAATTTTCTGGTTTTCTTTCTTCTTCTTCTTCGTTCTAGAAACCTTCGAAAACCTAGGCATCCTATTATGTTTGGTTACCCTTATGCGTGAATGCCACACTCAATATATACGTTGCCTTGTAATGTTTATGCATGAGTTGGGTTCAGTATATGTGCTGCATGAATCGATGTTGCACGTCCTTAATTCTAACAACCTAATTTATTCTAGAAGTTGAAATTTTGAAGAACTCTTGGCTTTATCGTTAAATCTTCTGAATCCAAGACTCGCGACGTAGTCGAAGGATTTAAGTTATTAAATCATCTCCTTTGGAATTCTAAGAGACACAATTGGTTGGAACGATTGATTCCAAGACTTTTTTTTTTTATTTCTTTGTTCAAATTAAATAACAAATCTTTTCTCAACTTAAAATCAGATTTTTGTTTATTGGAGTTTTTTTCCTAAGATTTTTGATCCATGATAAGTTTTCCTATTTACGTAAACCATCTTCCCTGTGGGATCGATCTCGTACTTACGAGAAATTATTACAACATCGCAGTCGTGCACTTATAGTTAAATATCACCCTTTTAGGGGGCGATCAAGGATGTCTTTTGAGATTACTTGAGTATAATTGTGCATTATCTTCATATTTTGATGAATCTTAGATTGTTGATCATGAATTGATATTTGTGAGTGTCATTACAATAAGCTCTCACGAGATACTACTCGTTCGCTAGAGGTAACCTAAAGGTTTCAAGGCTTGATGCATAGGCTCAATGCATTCATGACTCCTATGAAAGTGGAGATTATCTTTTATCTTTTGTTTAGTGTTTTGCTAGGGACTAGCAAAAAGATAGGTGAGGGGTGGTGATTACACTCCAAAAGTGTAATTATTAGCCTCTAAATAGCTAGTTATTAGCCTTAATCTAGTAGTATTTCATTATTTTTAGTTGTATTTTGATCTTAATCTCATTTTATGGCTGTTTTATAGGTATCAAGCCTAAAAAGAACAAACTAGAGCATTAGAGGGTAAAATGGTAAAAAGACCATGAGAATGGCCCTTGAGGGCTTGCGCATGCTTCTCAATCGCGTGCATGATCCCTAAGGGCATGCGCACGCTTTTGCAGATACAAAGACCAAAAAAGAGTCTTTGTAGAATCGTTCAAAATTACAGAGACTCGATTTCACCATCCGAAGCCCCGTCCGAAGACCCTCCGCCAACCATGCGCATGATCACTTATACCGCCCACACGGTCAATAGCAGCCTTATTTTATTTTTAGCTTGTAAATTCAAATTGTACTTAGGATTGGAGATCTAAGATTTTTACTTAGTTTTCTATACAAATTCTATAGTTTTATAAAGTAGCTTAGGGCTTTGTATTAGAGATAATTGCTTGTAATTTCATTTCCATTTCAAGTGTAATTCAACTTTTAGGGCTTTGTATTAGAGATAATTGCTTGTAATTTCACTTCCATTTCAAGTGTAATTCAACTTTCATCATGATTTCAATTCAAGTCTTAATTTCTTCCAAGTATGAGTAGCTAAACACCTAATTGGGTTCAATTGGGAAGCTCAATCAAGGATTTCAAGATTTGATTGAAGGTGTCTCTTGAATTAATTGCCTAATCTTCCTAGATTCTTAATTCTAAGTAATTGATTATTGGATATCTTAGAACACTTGGATTATTGACTATATTTGGTGACTTCACTTCATGATTTAGCAATTGAGAATTGAAATCATCCAAGTCGATGGTATTAGTTTAAGGCTCTCTATTAAATTGTTGATTCTAGCATCAATTGGCATAGAACTCTTGTTTATCAAAAGCTAAATCCTTCAAATCAAGCTTTCTTGATTGAGGAGTTTGACTTAAGTTATAAACCTCTTGAAAACCTTGAATGAATTGAGAAATCTAACAATGGAATCCAATTACCTTTTAAACTCCTTAATCTAGTTTCTATTTGCATTGATTAGTTTAGTCAAGTCATCTGCAATCCCAAACAATTTTTAGTTTACCTTCTTTTCTTTTCTTTTCTTTTTTTTTATAGAAGTAATTAACTTGTTTGTAAGTGATTTGAGGAAAATTCCAGTTCGTTGTGTCGTGGTCTATACTTGATCATGTTTCCAGAGGAAAAAATACGATATTTGAATCTTCGGATTAAATTACTTCGCCACCATGCTCTTGTGGAACATCTTCAGAGGTGAACCACTTCTCAACAGTGAGATTCCATTATGAATCCAATGAGGGCTTTGTTCTTTATTAGCGCTAGATCTCTGAGCAAATCTCACATTGGTTCAACCTTTATAGTCTGAACTAGGGGACTTCTCTTTCTTCAAAAAAAAAAAAAAAACAAAAAAGAAAAGGAGACACTTCTGTCTATTTCCTATTCTTGTCTCCCTTCTAAATAAAAAATATAATGATATGGAAATAGAAAATTCTTACATAATTTATTACATAATGATGTGGTTGAATCATAACTATTCACTTTAAAACAAAATACTCATCATAATGACACTTAATTAAAACAATGACACTGTCACATCATTCTAATATGATTTCTATATATTTTTTTAGAAGAGTAGCATTTACCAAATAAAAATTATGCTTTGTTTTTCTTTCTCTCAATTACTCCTATTTAACCTCATTATGTATTGTTTCCTTAACACCCAAAACTCTGAAACATGTGCTCTTATAAATACGAGAGAGAGAGAGAGAGAGAGCTCATTATGTATTGTTTTTTAACAAGAAATTATTCAGTACTCTTGGAGCGCCATTTAGTCTTATTCTTCCATTCACATGGGAGTGGAGCCATCACTGTTAAGTGGAATATTTGACTCCACGTAACAGGAGAACCCAAGCACTATGTGAATGGTAGAGCAAAGATGATGTTGTGCTATCGAAGATGTTGGCTTATACAATAACACTTCAAAGATTGCTTCTTCACTCTATTGGTTTCAAAATCAAATGTGAGATAGTTGAATCATGAATGCAATTTATGAGCAGTCCAAAAATTATCACAAAAAACAGAACAAAACAATAGATAGACAAGTGTGGTTTGATAAAGAATGCATGTATCCTCGTGCTAATATGTTCACTAGCTTCAAATTTTACGGCCACTTGTTTACCGGGGTATGTTCACATCAGATGTCGGAAATTATTTACTATTTTCCCTAATAAACTCAGTAAGTTCTCGTCAAATATATATATATATAACTTCCATATAATGAATATAAGCTTATTCGTATAACATATTAATGAGTCTTGAAAAAAAAAAAATTATTTGAGAGTGATATTTACAATTTTTAGAGGGACAAATTAAAGTTATTTTTAAAACTGTAGGTAAAATAAAATATTTTTAAAATTTGAAGGAGGCATTTTTAGATATCCAGGAGATAAATTGAAAAGTATATATGAAACTGTAGGTAAAATGCAATTTTTATAAATTTGAGGGGGGCAGCTGGCCTCTAGACACATATTGTCCTCAAGCATTCATCTTTTTTATATTTCTTATTTTTTTACGATTATTTTTTCAGTTTCCATTACTTATGCAAAAGCAAGGAGGTGCAACGTACCTTACACCCTATAAGAATGTCCAAGTTATTTGCCCTTCAAACAGTGTAAAGAAATATGATGAGCACCAACTTCAAATTTTACGGCCAGTTCATGAATTTTACCCCACTGGACTAATGGGGAATGTGAATGTCAAATGTCGGAAATTTTTTATTATTTTCCCCGTTAAACTCAGTAAATACTGGTCAAAATATAAGACTTCTTCGTCATGCCCTTCACTAGTAGAATGAAGAAGCAATATCAGGCTTTTCGTCGCATGGAGGAAAAGAAAAAGGGAAGTGAAAAGATAGAGAAATAAAATGAAGTAAAAATAAATTAAATTTATTTCTTTCAGTTTGTTAGGTTAGAAAAATTAACATGTATTTGCCAAGAGCATAAAATGGATATGTGTAAGTAATTTTATTTCCTTTTTATTATTATTTTTTTATGACAAATTCAAAATCTAAACATATATAGGATAATAATTAGAAGGAAAGAAATAGAGAAGAAAAAAGACAGAAAAATAAAATGAAGTAAAAGATGCTAAATTTTTTCTTTAATTTTTGTGGTTGATTAGGAAAATATAAGAAAATAAATAAGTATTCATAAAGAATTTTTTTTTTTTTTGATACCCATAAAAATACAAGTCATTTTAATTTTTTTTTTCATCTTTCATTCTCGTAACAAATTCAAAATTTACACATAATATTAAGTTACGTAGTCAAGCTTTTTCAAAATTAAAAGATAAGAAGAGAAAACCTATATGCTGACTTTGAAAGTTCTCATTCTTCATGCATGTTTAATTTGCATCTAGCGCTTTTTCTTCGCGTGATATTCAAAAGTAATACTTCCTCTTTCTCCTACCAATGCGTGAGAAAGAGAATAACAGCGAGTACAATTTTCTTCTATTCCATGTGCAAAAAGAAAGTGTGTTAAGAAAACAAGAAAAAGCAAAGCGCATGACGTCGTGACACCGACAATCTTGCTTCCGTCAGTGTGTCTTATCATTTCCGAACGCCAAATGACGAAATCATTTTGAGGCGTGCCCGGGCATAGCTAGAGTGGCTGGTAAAATAATCCAACGTCTGGGTTTTCGTCTCGCTGCGTTTTTATTAGAATGGATATGGAATGACATCATTAAGGAGGGACGGGTTAGGGGATAAGCGGTAATAATTACCGTGATTTTTTTGTATTATAATTTTATTTATTTATTTTTTATGACGTGTTTAAAAAATTCACTAACATAAAAGAGACGAAACGAAATGGAATGGGCATAGGGAGAGAGATAGGGAGAGAGGTGTCATTCCTAAGCTTGCATCAACCGGTTGGCAACTAGTGCACAATCATGCAAGTATTTTTAAATAATTTTTAACTCTTACAGTTTGAGTAAAAATTATAGGACAATTTGTAATTTAAAAGTGATTATATAATTATTTATAATTTGAAGTTATTTACAAAATAGATAAAATCATTATGAATTTAATAAAATAATAAAAATACCCCAACAAACGATAATTTTTATTTTGATATAAAAAGACAAAATTAACTTTTTATATTTCATTTTGAATAGATAAAATAATAAAAATATCGATGTGACATTTCAGATCAACCACAAGCATAGGCATTCTCAATGCATGACTTGAACTTCTGTGGATCTATGAGGCTTTTCTCCGAAGCAAAGACAACATTCAGCTTTCCCGTGAAGCTCACCATTGTTGTCAGTAGACTCTGCAATTCCATTAAATGACGACCAAATAGCCGAAGGAAGGATATGATTTGAGATTCAAAATGTTTGTTTAATAGAATTTTAATCTGATGACAAAGCTGGCTCGTGATGTTAATTTCCACCAAAATGGTTATAAAGCTCAACTCATCTAAGCTCAACTTGTTTACAATAATAACATATGACGCTAATTAAAGAAATAACAAATGAAGTATAAAACACCTGTGGACAGCCACTCACTGCGAAGTATAAGCCACTAACCGGATGATTAGCCAAAGCCATTTTTTCCACCGGTCCAATCAAATTTGTCATTATGATGGTTAAGTTTTTAATGCTTTGTTTAAAATTTAAATTTTTAGTTGAAAAAGTAAAAATAAAAATATAATAAAAAATAGAACAAAATTACTTATTTTTTTTTTTTTATATTTTTTCACTTTTTTTTTTTGTCTTACCAAAAATTTGAATTTCGAACTAAAGGTAAGTGTTCCCCGAACATACCTAGCTGTAGCCTGCAAAACCCGCTAAGTGTAATTGCCCCCACTTTATTCTCTTGGTCAAGGAACGAGAAAATATACATACGCATGGTTTAAGAAATTATAATCTTGCAGGTAACTTTATAATCTTCTTAGTATGCTTCTAGACAATGGAACTATACTAAGTTTGTGTCACTGGAATAGGGGTAGACTGACCAAGAGCAGAAGATAGGCGGCTGTCCCTGAAATTTGAAAAAATATATATATTTTAACTCGACTTATTTTATACTTTGTCTTGAATTTTATCTTAATAATTTTTTTCTATTTGAACTTCTGGTACTTGATAATCAACTTGAGATCTACATTCTAGATATAAGCTCTAATGATTAATTTACAAAGTGATAGGGAGTGGTGTGCTTGCTCAAAAGTTAATTCAGACAAAAAAGAAAATTATCTACTCATTAGTTTATTTGTTTGTAAAGTTGGCATTGATCTTACCGGTTGTAACTGTATCGGTTGAGAGAATTTTTTCTGTATTGAAGATTATCAAGACTTCATTACACAATCGCGTAGAAGATGAGTGGATAAATTATTGTTTGGTGTCATACATCGAAAGTGACATACTCAAAATCGTAGACAATAAAGCTATTTTACAAATATTTCAAAATATGAAATAACTAAGAGGATTATTGTAATTTGTCATTTACTTTTATTTAAATGTTATTTTAAGTAAGAAACATTTGATATTAATATATAGAATTTTGAAAATTATTGTATTCATTGCATTATCTTAGAATTAATCATCTTACTTATAAAAAATTCCTGTCCCACCTAAAAATTTTTTTTGAGTCTGCTACTGCCTGAAATGCTATTCCAGAAGAAAAATAGACTGTTATCAAAATTTTCAATCAACTGAATTAATAGTAATGACACCAAAATTCAGTACAAGGTTAAAAGCATAACTAATTGTCTTTTTATGTTTTCAATTTTTTTTTATTGGCCAATAGTTAGGAGGGGTGGGGGAAGAGGGTTGCTACTGATCAGGTTCGCATATCGGACCTCGTTACGGGTTGTAAGTGCCTCAACCACCGAGGCTCACATGTCCCTCCCGTAACTATTGGTTTAAATGACAAAATACCGAAGCTTCTCTGTTGCACATGCATGCTAGGTGATTGTCTTTTAGGAAACAATTTTATTTTTAATCATTTACCATTACATATTTATCCTAGGCAATACTTGATGAGCTTGATAAAAACATGTTGCCTTTGTAAAGTTTAAAAAATATTCATTAAAACTATAGTCTCAAAGTTTTAAGAGATCGCAACATTATTATTAGAATCAAACCTATGATCTATACTAGGAATGACATAAATAAGTTTGATAAACTTATCCAAGAACTTCTAGAAAATAAGCTTATAGACGAAATAAAGAGTACTCATTTTGGTTCCATTTTTATGTTAAGGAGCAGTGGCGAGAAAAACTAGAATGGTTATTAATTAAAAGAGACTAAATGAACATCTAGAATAAAAATTAAAGCGGAAAAGCCCTAATAGTTATTAATTATAAGAGATTGAATGAACGTTAAAAGATGCATAAGTAACCAAACCAAAGGAGAAAAAAGTATTTACGAAGTTTGGTTGTAACTTGTTAATCAGGATTCTAGCAAACCTAGCATAGAGAAGAGTCAAACTCATTGACTGCATTCATATGTATATGACCAAAAGGACATTAATTACCAATGGATAGTTAAGCTTTTTGGATTAAACATAGCCCTACATATGTATCAAAGATGGATGGATAGATGGAATATTCAATGACATTAAAGATTTTTGCATAGATTACATGGATGATATTTTATTATTCTCAAAAACAATTAAAGGACATAGAAAGCATCTTAAATTGTTATGTGAAAAATTGAAAAACTATTGAATAAAACTCTCCTCTAAAAGGATAGCTAGAAAAGGGATCAAGAGCATTTTTGGGACCAATCAGGAATAAAACTTCAAGAACATATTATCCCTAAATTAAGAGAATTTCTAAAAGAAAAACAAGAAAAGAAACCATTACAAAGTCTTTTAGAAATTCTTAATTATTGAAGACATTTTTTAAAAATCCTTCTCAAATGGAAAGACTGTTTCTAGAAAATTAAAGAAAAAAAAATAATTTAGTTGGACCGAGGAAGATAACAAAAAACTTATAAGACAATTAAATAAAACATAAAAAATCTTCCAAAAGTATATTTTCTCCAACAAGGTGATAAAATAATTTTAGAATCTACCTCAGAATGCTGAGAATGTAGCCTAAAAACAATATCATCCAAGAAGAATTATATCCGCATATTAATTCTTCTTTTTGAAGTTAAGATAGAAATATTTGGAACTGAACACAAGTATGCATGTGGAAGGCACACCAACAATATCTTAAGCGCATACCAAAGAGAAATATACGTAGAGAATTTAGGTAATTCAGCACAAGCCTTACTATATCCACGGGCAAGAGAATAATTCCACTATATTAACGGAAAAGTATAAATTTACTCTCTTCTCTCTACAAGCCCAAGCTAAACATAAAATCCTTACAAGTTTCTGTTACAAGCAAATCCTAAAAATCTTAATTCTCATATAAAAAAATTTTAAAAAATAAAAACCTACACATGCTCGACTTCTTTGTGGACTCCAGACTCCACACATGCCAATACCCTCCCCTACATAAAAGGAAAAAAAAAACTACGTATACTATAATAGGGTGGCCCATTTCGTGGCCAAACAAGCCATAGTTATTGAGTCTGATTATTGTTGGGGTGGAATATTTTCAACTTGACTATCTTTAGCTTTCAAGGATGATTATATTGCCTAGCAAGCTTAATTTATTTATAATATAATCTTTTTCTATTGTGGTTAAAAAAATACTATATTTCAAATAAGAGAGAGAATCTTATACATTACAGGAAGTAATTGGCTTGTACAAAAACACTTCAGAAATTGCTTCTTCAGTCTATTCATTTCAATATTAAATATAAGATAGTTGCATGCAATTTACTTTCAGTCCCAATATATCTATATATATATACATCACAGAAAAAAAATTAATGAGTTAATTACATGCACTCCATAAACTATGACTTAGTATCACTTTACTTCCTTCAACTAAAAAAGAGTACAAATAAACTCCGCACCTATCACAATTTAAATGTGCTTAAACCACCGTTAATGGAAAAAAAAACAAATTAACTATCTTAACCTTAACAAGTCATGTGGGATTCTCTACCCCAATCCCGTTCCTTTCCCTTACCGGAGTGGACTGCCCTTTTATCTGTTGCTACCTTTATCTCTTTACCCCTCAATAAGTTGTTGGACTTGCAAGAACCTGACATCCCCTCAGTAAGATGTAATCTCCAATCCCTCCTTTATCATAAATTTCACAATTATATTTAGAATAAATTATAGTGACCTCCTTTTAAGGCATCTCACAATTACAAGTAATATTCTTATAGTTTCTGAAATAACTTCCCCTGTCAGATTTGCCATGGCATTAAGGTTGAGTGAATTTTTTTCATTTTACCCTTTTAGGTGATTACTTATATTTTTTCCATCATTTTATTATATCCTTGTAACCAAACATACTCATGTCCCATCATTTAAGCACCAACAACCAAACAAACCAAAGCCCATCATTTACTCCAACAACCAAACACCCCCTTTCCTCGTTCAGTTGAGACCATAGTTACACGGAAACCCACTTTGGAGGCCGAAATGCGTTTTTCCAGAAACGCGTTTTCAGGACGGGGATGAAACTTGTTAAAAAAATTTGAAAAAACGTTTCAGGAATGTAGGGGAAACGTTCTAGAAACTTCTTGGAAACGTTTGGGAAACTTGTAGAAAATTCTTTAAATACTTAATGGAAATTCTTGGGAAATATTTGAGAAATTCTTGGGAAACAATTCATAAACGTAAAATGTTAATTTTTATACATTTTTTCTCTTAAGTTTTAACTAAGTATCTATGAAATTATTTGTATAGATTTCTATTAAGTTTCCCAAATGTCTCTACTAAGTTTCTCCAAGGTTTCTACTAAGTTTTCCAAAGGTCTCCACTAAGTTTCTTAAAAGTCTCCTCTGAATTTCAAAAAAGTTTTCTGCTAAGTTTCCCAATCCTTTTTCATTTTTCGTTTCCTCTTATATTTTTTGGTCGCGCTTCCCGCTTTCGTTTCTCCTAACGTCTCCCACTTCCGCTTCCCATTTCGGCAATTATGGTTGAGACCACCATCCCGATATCCATCTCTCCTACAATAAACCTAACCCCTAAAACCACAATCACCACCTGCTTATACATATATACGTATATATACATATCAAAACACCTAACTCACACCAATTGATATACATATACATATCAAAATATCTAACCCACACCCATGGTCACCATGATACTACCCCCACTTCCAAAACATGGCTGGAACACCCATTACCACAACCTTGACAATCACCACCATTTCACCCGAACACCGCCTCCCACTACCACCTACAACCATACCCCTCTTCACCACAGAACACTTCAATAAACCAGAAAACCCAAAAAGTAAGAATCAAAATAAACGTACAAGTTTTAACTATATATATTCGTGTATATATATAGGTACTTTTTCATGTTTTATATATGCTAATCAAGAGAGAGAGAGAACGAGAATTCGATGACCCCAACTTTTCCCTCCATCACTCCCTCTACTACCACAACTTCCCCATGCTCTTTGCAACACATCACCTCCGTCCACCATGCCACCCTGAAATCTGATACACCACAAGATTATGAAGCTTTTCTCAAATGATTTTGAAGAGGTCGGATGCTGCCTGTTAGTAGGGCTCTATGGAGCTTGGACATCTTCTAGAGGAGAGAGAAGTGGTGCTCACACCTCCATAGAGGAGAGGGTGGGTGGGATTGGGTTGGGTCCCACGGCGGCTGCTATGGGGGTTAGACATCTCTAAAAGAGGGAAAATGTGAGGAAGAGAGAGGGAAGTATAGTTGGATATTCCTTGAGTTTTATTTTATAATAATTTAATAGAGGTAACATGAAAGACACAGTAGTCATTTGTAAGGGTAAAATGGGTATAAACTGTAAATTAAATGATGAGATTAGCAAAAATCCGTTAGTGTCCACGTTAACGGAAGGGGCAAATTGTAACCAACAGTCAAAGTAAGGGATGTCAATGTTATTTTTAAAAACTTAAGAGAACTTTCTATCATTATTAAATACCTATCATTGTAATTTACCCTCATATTTAATTTTCATTTATTCTTGCTACAGCCAAAACCCATTAGTTTCTCAGTATTTCGTTACCAACATCCAAATCTCATAGGTGATTGTTGGACTGATTAATGTCAAAACACATGGACGAACCATCTGCTTCAAACATCTTATTAACTTCTCTACTGGGGAGAAGAAATCTTCCACATCTTTACCACCATAGATAAGGCAGTGGCCATGTGATTACACTCCAAAAAGTGTAATATAAAGTTCCCAAATAGTTATTATTAGTTTAATTAGGGTGTATATATGCCCCATTTTAGTATAATAATTATTTAATAAATGTTTGTGGATATTTTGCAGGTTTCGAGTGAAGAAAAAGCGAATTTAGAGCAAAAGAAGCTGAAATGTGTATTGACCGTACGTACGGTTGGAGTCACCATACGTACGGTGGTCCTCCCGTACGTACGGTAACTTTTACCGTACGTACGCCTGCAACAAATCCCCAAACCTCAGATAGCACAAATCAGCGTATAGCTTACCGTACATATGGTATGCTCATCGTATGTACGGTGAACAGTACTGTATGTACGGTATTGCAATCCCTGTGCGTATTTTACAGCTATATCTCTAGAAAATGACGTGATTTCTTGTATTTATCTTCATTTTAGGCTAGATTTTCAGTTAGCACGAACTGTAGAGAGAAAAAGTGTGTTTATATTGTATTTTCCTTCGTTTTCCTATACTTTCTTTGTAAACAAACACCAATCTCTTCATAAATTAATGAGAAATTTGCAATTCTTCACATTCTACTTCATGGAATCAAGTAGCTAAACTCTCCTTTGGATGCAATTGTGAAGATCTACCAAGGATTTTCAAGGTCTTCAATGAAGGTATATACACTTTAATGAATTATCTTATGATTTCTTCAAATTCATCTAAATTGTGTTGTAAATCTACAGAAAACGTGGAATCATAATCACTTTTGGTAATTTCTATGCACAATTCCTTAATTGGTCTAGGTATTGCACAAATGATGATTTACTTCTAAGATTGTTAACAATTGAACACCAATTTACATCCAATTGAGTATGAATTCCCATTCTTATGGTCTAAATCTTCCTAGTCAAGGATCCGCGGAGTGATTCCTTGATTTGAGTAATCAAACCCTCTATTGAGATACTCGTAAAGAATTGGTAGATTAGATCAATTGTATCCAAGCTTTTCATTAATCATTCTTAACTTTAGTTAGAGTTGTTTTAAATACGTAGTGTAATTAGTTTAATTGGTAGTCAACACAATCACACCATCAAAGCAATTTTCGGTCTTATTTGTAGTTAATTCTAATTTGTTAAGTGACTTGCTAATTCAACTCAATTGGTTGGTTGTTTTTCTTTTATGTGTT
The DNA here is from genome assembly GCA_033060915.1 of Euryodendron excelsum. Taxonomy (NCBI): domain Eukaryota; kingdom Viridiplantae; phylum Streptophyta; class Magnoliopsida; order Ericales; family Pentaphylacaceae; genus Euryodendron; species Euryodendron excelsum. Next base: position 28,264,390 of record CM065392.1, read on the forward strand.
ACCTTGATCCTTTGGGAGAACGACATCAGTACTTGTTGAAATTTTACTTCGATCGCAACACTCGTGCTCTTGCGAGAGGCTCAATTTCATACCACTTTTGGGAGCGATTCAAGTTTTGGTGCCGTTGCTGGAGATCAAAAGCATAAGGCGAACACTAACAAGTTGTGGATTGGAGAAGCATTTTGCAAATTGCATATATATAAAAAATAATAAATAGCAAATAAAGGAGAAAAAGAAAACTAAACAGAACAGCAAAATTGCAAACAGATGGGATTTGATCACTCACCCTCGATGGAAGTATCTATGGCTTTGGGCCTTAGTAATCTCTTTCTCCCTTAATGTGCTTAGATTTTTTATTTTTCTTTGTTTAGTTTGTTTTGTTTGACTTAGGTTTAGTTGCATTACATTTTGTTAGGACTCCTTGTGAGGAGACATTTAGTGGAGATAGGATAGTGTGCTTAACTTGCAAATCAGTGACATTGCTTTGCATAAGGGTATTGGAGGATCGGTTGGAGAACAAGAGAAACAAGCCGTTGTTTGGCAATACATGTTTGTGTATGATGTGCTGTATGACCTAGACGGTTTATTAATTGTTGCATTCATCATCGCATGCCACATTTCACTAGGGACATTTATAACCAACTTGTGAGGCTTGAGAGTGCGAGTAATTCATCATCACTCACATAGAGACTTCCATTAGTTGTGGACCTAGGATTTCTTCCAATGGCAAACATGAATGATCAAGGTTTACCCAACGTCTTCTCTTCGAATCTTAACGCCACACCGAATGCACCTAATCCACAACTCCACCCTAACCTTCAACCCATTCCATTGGGGGTAGATCCTAATGTAGAAGGCGATGATGATATGGAAAGAGGGAGCCACCATGGCGACATGGCGGCCCCCTATCAAAGAACCTTACGGGATTACTTGAATCCTCCACGTCAAGCACCAATGTCATGCATTGTATTCTCGCCACATTATGCCTTATTTAACATTCGGCAGAGAAGCATGCAAATGCTCCCTTAATTTCATGGAATGGGCTTCGAACAAACATATGATTTCATTAAGGAGTTTGAAGATGCGTGCCCACTCATCATGGATAATTCCTGCCCGAGAGAGGTTTTCTTGTTAAAACTCTTCCCTTTTTGTTTGAAAGACAAGGCCAAACTTTGGTTCAATTCGTTGAGGCCTATGTCCATTCATTGATGGGCCGTACTTAAAGGAGAGTCTTTAAAGAAGTTTTTTCTCGAGAACCGAACTAAAAGCATCCAAAGGCAAATTTTTCAATTTTCCCCTATGATGGGGGAAACGTTCTTTCAATATTAGGAGAGGTTTAAGGACTTCTTGAATACTTATCTTCGTCATGATTTCACCAATTGGCACATCATCAACACCATTTACTCATCTCTAGCCCCTCAACTTAAACACTTGATTGAGTCAATGTGTGCTGGGACGTTTCTTGACAAACAACCCCATGAAACCTATAAATATTTTGACACGTTACCAAACAAGGATAGGGATTGGGCACTTACCGGGACTTAAAATCTCGAGGGTCATTCTGTTCAATAAGGGGTAGGCGATACCAATTGAAAGAGGTTGATGATTGTCGCGCCCAGATTTTTCACACTCGAGGAATACACACACAAGCGGAAAAAACATTGTACTCTCTCGTTAGAACTCACCCTCCTAGAAGAATAAGTGCAACTAGGTTTGAATTGAAAATTGAGTTGAATAAAGGGCTTTCGAAAAAATTTTGGAGTCGCCACCTAACTTGATTAAGGTGAGTTAGGTCACCTAAAAAACTAAGCATAATCCGAAGGCTACACTTAGGGTTTTTGAAAACGATTTTGAAAATACTTCCTCAAGAGAGGGTTTTTAGGAAAACAGGTTGTTTGGCAACCTTTAGAAAATAATTAAACCCTTTTTGAAAATAAACTCCATTTTGGTCTTTAAAAACAGTGATTCTAGGTTCGAAGGTTGGTTACGTATAGGGAAGACGCATTAAGCCATCACCCTACCCCGCTCTTGCGGTACCTACATGTCTATTTATCTTAAATTCACCTATGAGAGTCTTCAACTAACAAATGTTCAATCCTATCCACTTTAGAAAAAGAATATTTAAAAATATGATGCATGAGATGCAAGTGCAAGAAAAAGATTTGAAAATAGCTTTGGAAATAGATTTGAAAAGAAATTGAAAAGAGATTTGAAAAGAATTATGGAATTGGAAAATGGAAAAAGGCTATGGAAATAGAAACTTGAAAAAGGTTGTAGAATTTGGAAGTTTGAAATAAGTTGTGGAATTTGAGATTTGAAAAAGGTTGTAACCGCACCCATGAGGGTTGCCTATATATCCTTTTTGAGGAATCAGGTCAGTCATAGTTCGGACAAGAGTCCGATAGAAAATAGAAGGTATGATTAGAAGAAGAAATTGAATTCGAATTTGGATTGAAAGACTAAGAGATTGAACATTGATTGGAAGATTTGAAAATATTTGATTTTGGAAAGCTCGGTTTTAGGAAACCTAGACTTATGAAAAACTTGAGACTTAGGAAAGATTTGACTCGAGTGTTGGACTTGGAAGATTAAGGAAGGATTGGATTTAGCAAAGATTTGGATTAAGAAAGGTTCCGTTGTAGGAAAGTTTCGTTTAAGATGGTTTCATTTTAGGAAATTTTTCGAATTAGGAAAGTTTTCGAATTAAGAAAGTTTTGAAATTAGGAAAGTTTCATTTTAAGAGAGGCTTTGAAATAGGAAAGGTTTGGGTTTTAGAAAGATTTGAAAACTTAGATTTGGAAAGTTAAGATTTGGAGAGAGATAGAATTAGGAAAGGGTTGAATTAGGAAAGATGTGAAAGTTGAGTTTTAAAATTTAGGAAAGATTTTTATGTTCAAGTCTTGGAAACTTAAGATTTAGGAAAGTAGAAGATTAGGAAGGATTTGAATTAGGAAAGATTTAGACTAGGAAGGGTTAAGATTCCTATTTCTTAAAACAAGGGATTGGATTTTATTTTTTTAAAAAAAAGATTTGATTTTGTTCCAAAAACGGAGGATAGGATCTAGTTTCCTAAACGGGAAGATTGGATTTGGTTTCCTAAAGGGAAGATGAGATTTGACATGGATTTGGAAAGTGAAGTTTTAGAAACCCTAAATTTTGAAGACTATAGTTTTGATGTAGAAAAGAGGTTTTGGAAATATGTATAGTTTTGATGTAGAAAACAAGAGGTTTTGGAAACCTAGGTTTTAAGGCCAAAATAAGGGATTGGAAATCATGTTTTTGGGAAGAAAAATTAGGGTTTCCTAAACGTGGGTTCTAGGATTTAACTTAGGCTCCAAGGAAAGAGTTTTTGGAAAGTGAGTTTTTAGAAAGGGAGATTTTTGAAAGGAAATCCTAGAGAGGAGTTTTTAGAAAGAGATTTTTAGGAAAGAGATTTAGGAAGAGATTTTTCTAAGAAGGAAACCTAGGGAGTGTTTTTAGGAAAGGAGATTTGAAGAAAGTGTTTTGGAAAGGAGTTGAAAAGGGAGCTTTTGAAAAATAAATTTTTGGAGGGAACTTTTGAAAACAATTTTGGAAAGAAGAATTTTAGGAAAACATGTTGAAAAGGAGGGTTTTAGAAAGAGAGACTTTTGAAAAGAGAGTTTTTAGAAAGTATAAAAAAAAAATGTCTCACTTTCCTATAGCAATTCTAACCATAAGAAGGTTAGAACCATTTTAAGAAAGTGATTTTGAAAAACAACAATGTTTTGAAAATATGGACCATATTGGTCACTTTAAATGTAACACTTTCCTAAAGCAACCCTAGTCATGAAAAGGCTAGAATCACCCTAGGATTGTGATTTTGAAAACAAGTTTTGAAAAAGAAGATTTTGATGCAATTTTGAAGACAAGTTTAATGCAAGTTTTGAAAACGAGTTTAAAAACTAATTTTGGAGGAATGCAAGATAATGATATGCACAATGCAAATTGGGGTTGTGAACATACAAGGTTAAAGGCTTCACCACATAATCAATGGGGCCGAATCCACGTGGTCTCCGGTTAGACTAAAAGAAAGCCTCCGATACGGTGACTCTCTAATAGCCTAATCCTATACATGGACCAGAAATTCCCTTATTTCAAGCATGCAAGAAAGGGGGAAAGAAGATGGAGGATTAAAATAGAAGAAACCCCAAGTGAGTTAGGAGAGAGAAGAGAGAGGGGGAAGTCCAGAAACTTAAAGAGAAAGCCTACCGTATGTCTTGTTTACTTCACTTTGCTTTGCGCGCCTTGCTTTTCTTCGGTCTTCACTTCACTTCAGTCTTGATCGTCAGGAACTCTTCTTTGATCTTCGGGAGCTTCGAATTGCAGCACTTCAAGTCTTCAATGGAGGATTGAGGCTAGTGTATAAGTGTATAGGAATGTGTACGAGTGTATAAGAGGCTAGGATTTGTGTATGGTGGCTAGGGTTTGGAAAACCTAAAAGAGCTAGGGTTTAGGAAGGCTACGAGCTCTGTATATCGAATATTAGGGTTTTTAGACTGAGTTTGCGGACCTCTTTCACGCTGGAGGAGGCTGTGTATTTATAGAGATGGGATAGACCTGGCGCATGTTGCAGTGGCGCTAGGGCAAATTTCATCTTGGAGCCACTAGGAGTGGCGCTGGCAACTTAGGAAAGTTCATTAAGTCGGCAAGCAACGTATCTTGAGAAGATTTGGTCACCTGTACTAGTGACTACCATGCAATTTTTAACATGGCTTCACTAGGAGTGACTTTGGAAGGCCCGGGAAGGATTTAAGGGACCAGGCATGGCCCAGAAAGCCGGAAAAGGGCAGGAACCCTTAGAATAAGGTCCCGAGGGTATTTGACTTGAAAAAGGATGACAAAATGTGTTGAAAGGGTTGACCGGGCCATTAGGGGCTAAACGGTCAACCGAGCTGAAAAGCTGCCGGGACGGACTCAGAACGTCCTAGAAGAAGACTCGAGATTTGAAAACATTATTTAGAATGCTATCAAAGGCTACCGGTTTGATACCTAGAGCCGGTGTGGTCGGAAAAGGCGACCGACCCACTAGGGGCAAAATGGTCATTTTGCACTGGGTTTATTGGAACTGACTCGGAATGATCCAAAAAGATAAAGAAAGGTCGGGAATACTATAAGATGCATTCTCGGGAGATTATCGGTTTGATACCCAGAGCCGGTGGGGTCCCCGGGGCAATCGGATACCTAAGGGGCAAAATGGTCATCTTGACCGGAAAGCCTTAGAATTGGCTAGAAACTGACTAGAAGACACCTAATCATGCCGGATGGTCTCTAAGACAATCTTGGACTAGTGGACTAACCATTCTGAGGACCTAGGTGTGCTCTCGAGAAAAGTGCCGAAAAATGGCCCTAGGGGCAGTTTGGTCATTTTTCACCGAAATGGGCTAGCAAGCATTGGTGTTGACCTGGGTTTTAAGTGTTTTCGCCACTCTGACGACAGTCTCATGATACAAAGGTTTGTTGGCAATTCTCTATATTGACCTGTTTGCGAGTACTTCCATTACTCTGACAGTTGAGATGTTTACGAGTATTTTTATTACTCTGACGGTTCGCGATCATTTCCGAGACTGCCTGATCTTGGAAAGCTACTAAAGGGACTTAGCGACTGAGAATTCAACTTTTTTGAAAAGTGTACCTGAAACAGACATTTCTGTATTGGCAGGCTAGCAGGCGCCAAAGATGGACCGTTTTACCATCTAGGAGACTTAGGGTCTCGTTCTGGTCAACAGGTTAAAAGGGGACTTACCATCTTTGGAAAGACGTGCCTATTGAAATTGGAAAGGGGTCTTATTGTCTTCGGAAAGACGCGCTTGATTTGGAATTGGAAAGGGGTCTTATCATCTTCGGAAAGACGCACCTGATTTGGAATTGAAAAGGGGACTTACCGTCTTTGGAAAGACGTGCCTATGGGAATATGGAAAGGGGACTTACTGCCTTCGGAAAGATGCCCCCGTGGGAATGTGAAAAGGGGACTTACCATCTTTGGAAAAGATGAGCCTGGTTTGAAATTTGGAAAGGGGACTTACCACCTTTGAAAAGACGTGCCTGATTTGGAATTGGACCGAACAATGCCCCTAAGGGCATTTCGGTCATTTTGCCTCTATTTGGGCCTGGTGGGCCCCCGAAGCAATGAATAGACGAGATTAAACTTAGAAAGTTGATTTGACTCAAAACAGGTCCATATTGACTTGAATACAACTCTGGACGGACTGTAGACTACCAAGCAGTCAAAAAGGGGGTGCTTACGGCTGCCCCTCTTTTTCTGTCTTTGCTTGTCAAAGACAGAAAATAATAGAGTAAGAGTCCTATAGTGACCGCGAGACAGTCGGAGTGACGGACTTTGGGAATTTTTCGACAACGGGGGTTCGAAAATGGATATTAGGCCCAAAAGACCTTTGAAAACGAGTTTTGGCGGGAAAAAGGGCAAAGTGCCCAGAATTTGGAAACTGGTGCCACTAGGAGTGGCGCCTTTGGCAGAAAAGGCTTGGCGCCTCTGTTAGTGGCGCCAGACTTGGAATTAAAACCAGAAAAATTCTGGTTCGAACATTTGCGGTATTTGGAGAGTTTTTCGAAAAGTTGAGAGTGTTTGTGGTGAAACTTACTTGAACCTTGAAGGAGCACTTCTTGGAGACTACGGGTGATTGTTAGAAGGAGACCACATCGTCGGAAAAGTCGTCGGAAGAGAAGATTTCGCCGGAGAACTCCAAAAAGTGAGTTTTCAAATTTCTATTGATTTTGATGTGTAAAATTTTGTTTGAACCATGTGAATGGTAGAAATTGATGTTTTGATATATTTTGAACATTATGGTGATGTTATTTTTGCATTTTGGTGCTTGTTTGATTGAATTTGAGTGATTTTGCATGATTATGTGAAAAGAGTTTTTGCAGGAATTGGGGGTTTGTTGATGCAGGTTTGGGCATTGGGTTTTCTGGCTAAATTTTTATGCCACGTGCCTTAGAAAAATGTGTTTAACAATCGTGTGAAGTTTCATGTTTTTTTAAAAACGTGGTGAATTTTTGATTTTTTAAAACATAGGAAAATACTTAGAAAATTAGGAAAATGGGAAAACTCAAGAAATTCATGAAATTTTTAGAGTTTGAAATTTTGAAAAATGTAGGAATATTTTTAGAAAACATTTGAAATGATTTTGAGAAATTTTAGGATAACTTTGAAAACCATTGATTTATTGGAAAAATAAAACATATATTTTGAAAATTTTGAAAAAATTTAGAAAGTGTGCGCGGGTGCTGATGTTATGTGATTGTAACGGTATGAAGTGCACGGTTTGTGTTTTGTGTTGATGTCATGGGAGTTGTAGGGACCATTTTTAAACGAAACTCTGTCGAAATTTTTAGATATTGAGGAAAAGAGTTGGGAAAGGTTTAGAAATAAAATCTTTTTGAAGAAGAAAGACAGAAAACCCTTGAGATTAGATTTGAAGTTGGAAAAACAAAAGGTGTAGAAATTTCGTTTTGACTTATCATTTGAAATCTTATTTATTTATTTATTTATTGTTATTTTTTTATTTATTCGCTTTGTTTCATTGCATGTACCGTATATTAACACCACCTACCTTGGCTTACCTTTTTAAGATAGCAGACACGGGTGATGATGGTTTTGAGAGGAGACGCCGCTCAAGGAAGGTGGCTCGGACAGATTCCACCAGTGGCTTTAGTGGGCCTAGGGGTAGTCGACGGTTTACTGGGCAGGCAGCATCTAGTCAGAGTAGTTGGGGGAGTAGGCTACCTGTCGACCCCTTTCCTCCGGTTGAGCAAGCCTTTACGGAGGAGATTGGAGCAAAAGAGGAGGTACCGGGTTTGGGCGACCAGGTCACTGGCTATAGGAGAGCCTCCTCCAGACACAGGCAGACGGATGCTGACTCAGGAGATCTACAGGTACCGGATGTTCCACCACTCAGGGATCTTGCTTATCACCCCAGTGTATACTTTAGACAGCATCTGCCCCCTCTGCGGGTACATACAACGTTTAGAGGGGCTATTCATCAGGTCTTTGTGACTATGTAGTGGACTGCCCCATCATATTGGGCCTTCTTGGTTGAGATCGGATTCGAAGCCTTCATGGGATTACAGGCTAACTGCCCGAACCGGCATTTAGTACTGGCACTGGTTAAGAGGTGGTTTGGAGAGACCGGGATCTTCCATTTTGTCGGCTTCGAGTTAGGTCCCACTCCCTTAGATTGGGCGATCATCACAGGGCTTTCCTTTGTTGGCCGGCGGATCACTCTACAGTCAGTCAGCAGAGATGAGGCATGCATTCTACTAGACTTGCCCCCTCCTGAGCATTCTGCCTTCCCTGTCTCTTGGCTCGGTCAGGATGATTGCACCTTTGCTGCTGAGCCATCGCCTGCCAGGCGGGACATTATGAGAGGGCGACTTATTTTGTACATCATCTTCAGCTGCTTCTGCAACAACAACAAGTCGCTTGTGCCTTTTCGTTTGGTGAGCATAGTAGCTGATCTTGGGGCTTTATCAGAGCTGGATTGGGGGTGCTTCTCCTTTGGTTGCTTCCTTCAATCGATGCAGGTCCGGACTTCTTCCCGTTAGGGTAGAATGACTAGTTTCTGGCCCTTTCTTGCCTGGTGGAGCTATGAGTACCTGCCTGTGCGTCGCCCTATAGTTGTTGAGGATGACCTCTATCCGCGTGCTTTGAGGTGGGCTCGTGACCGAGTAGCTCAGCTATCAAAGATTATTGATTTTGTAACACTCCAGGCTAACCTGGAGCTGATTGAGGCGAGGGATGTGACTTGGCGGCCTTTCATTGGATCAGTTCATTACGAGACCGTCTGGTACTTGGTCCCATTGTCCTTGTCGAGGGCTGCTTTTCTCAGTAATGATACTTGGGAGTCCTATCTCGGAGAGCGACACTGGAGGTAGTTTCATGAGGAGTTCTGGTCAGTAGGAGCTCCGCTGGAGTGTATGTTTGGGGCCTTGGTGGCGAGAGTGCCTGTCCCCTATCAAGAGCAGCAGCCGGGCGCCGAGTTCTTGCTTCCTCCAGACACGGACTATGCTACACACTTTGGGGCTCATTCGGTCGGTGCCTTCACCTGGTTTGAGCTAGTAGTCGGCGGGTACGTTGTGGGCTGGGAGGTGGTTGACTTGTGGCGCTGAGCTGGAGGATATGTGCCCCAGACTGAGTTTACGACTGTGAGGGATTAGAGGGATCGATACCAAACGGAGCGAGATCAGTATTAGGTAGAAGTGGCTTCCTTGACAGCTCGGATAGCTCAGATGGGAGGTGGCGGGGTATGTCGTATTTTCTCCTCTTCTTTTTACTCTAATGTTGCTTAGTTCTTATTTCATGTGGCTGATTTCATTTCTATCTTCTCTACAGGATGCTGGTGCTTTGAGTAGTTATCCGCCTCCTCTGATGTCGGGTTTCGAGGATTTCGATCCAGATGACATTGACTTTGACCTTTGATAGATGCTCCTTGTGGAGATTCTGATCTTCCCTTGCCCCTATTCCTGAGATGTATTCATGTTAGACAGTTTTATTTTGATGGATATTTTTTTTATATTTAGATGCACGGATAGACAAATACATTTATGATCTTTTCAACTAGACATATGATCAGATGCATGTGATGGATGATGATGTTATGTATCTATTACATGAGTTGATGTTAGTGACTTCTGTTTTTACATGAAGTTATGTCCTATGCGAAGCTCATGCGATTTGTTGTTTTTATTTTTATTATTAATTTTTTTATGCACATATTAGAAATATGTTAACTAACAGAATGACAAAGGGTGTTGTGGAACTCGATATCTTTAGAATGGTAACTCCCTCCTTTTCGGGGGTCTAGCCTCTCCTCTGGCTCAACCTTATCTTGATTGGATGATAGCACTCAACCTCTTGATCGCCTCTGACTCTCTGCCTCGAGGTTAGTGTATATGATTGTTGGGCTGAAACTCTCGACTCTCAGGGTTTTAGCAATAGCTTACCTGACCTTCAGCAGAGCGATAAGCGGCCAGTCCTTTCAATCCGAGAGGACTTTGTTTAGGACAGTAATGTAGGCTAGGTTATGGGGTTTTCGAAACAACAAGATATGCAGGCTTAAATTTGATATTATTTTCAATAGGGTTTAAAGCTATACCATCCTTCACTATTTTTCAGTAGGGTTAGCGTCCTTCTTTAGCTTCAGCAACGTGTTTAGCTCATTTAGATCAAGCAATCCATTTTCAATCAGAGTGGACTTTAATAGGGTTCCAATGTAGGCCATGGTTTCAGGGTTTTGTAAGAAAGGATAAAGGCTCGAACCTATTGTTTCTACTGGGTTTCTTTGTAACCTAGGATCACCTTTAAATTTCCTTCTTCTCAGGGTGAAAATAATTCTTTTCTTTCACCATTCTATATGCTTTTTGAGATAAACATGACTCTCTTCTCTTTCGATCTTCTTATTATGCTTTTGAAGATGACTCAATCATTAGTTTTCTTCAGGCCTTAGATTTTTCTCTTTTTTTTTCTTTTTTTTTTTTTTTTTTGGCCTCTTGCCCCTTCGCAACTCTTTTCCTTCACTTTGTCCCTTATTTTATTTTATTTTTATGGAACTAGTAATTCTACCATCCCTTTTCTTTTAGATCTTTTCCTTAGCGGTTCTATCTAACCCAATGTGGGCGGTGATCCCTAGGTTGGGGTTTTCTTGAAAAAGATAAGTGGCTCAACGGGTTTGGCAAGGGGTTGCTTCTGACTGTATGAGAAATAAAATGAGGGCCTCTCTTCCCTTTAAACTAGATTGCTTGATCTATAGAGCCTTTAATGCTGCATTAGCACAGTGGGGGTGGATACCATTCCTTGAGTTTTCAACTATTGTTTGCCCCAATGTGGGGAGAACAATCTTGGAATGGGGCTGAGAAAGAAAATTTTTGCTTTCCGCGAGACACTAGGGGTTAGGCAAAGGGAATATAAGCATTTCTCTTTTTTATTATTACTATTTTTTTTTATATGTTGGAAAATGAAAGATGGCTCCCCTTCACTTTGATAATCTGGCCACACATCGCTTAGCTTCAGTGTCTTACAAGTGTTGCCTTTGGGTAGTTTCCTCACTCATCGTTATACTCTCTCTCTGAAAAGCTGATCATTTGGTGAGTGGTCAACTCATGCTATCATCCCTTCAAGTCAAATCATTCTATAAGACAGACCATGCCCCTTTGTATAGGAAGTGGCTATCATTCCCAAGAGACATATAAGATAATAGTAGAGAATAAAAAGACTTAATCATTCTATAATATTAGTGAAAAGCATATAGTTCTTGTTTGAAAGAGAAAGAAATGCAGATATCAATTTAAGACGAAATGGTAAAGGGGTAGAAAGAAAGTGGGTGAAAACACCCATCTCTTGCACGCTTTTAAAGGGAACTCATTTCAGTAAGGCCTTAGAACAATGCCCACATCTTCGATGCTCCATTTGCGACCCGGATCCTTGGCCAAGGTGAGATAGGCAAAGGCTTCTCCTAGAGTTCCAAAGATGTTGACGTTGCTGGCGCGGTTGTCAGCCTCCTTCTTGTTCTTTGCAGTGGGTTCTTCTGTAAACAGGGTGACTAGCTCACCCCCTTCCAAATTGAAGGGCTCTGTCTATGCTCTTGGCTTCTCTAACCCCTAGCTCATTTCTTCATAGTTGTACTCAGTTGTGGGCCAAGGGTTCTCTAGTAAGTGACGTTTCGCCGTGGCATACTTCGGATGTAGAAACTCAGCGCCCCATCCATTAACAGCTATATTCTCAGCAATCTCATCTTTTGAAAACATTGGCTCCTCAACGGGCCATTCAGAAGCATCAGGCACCTCATCAGGGTTATGGAGATAAATTGGGCACAATGGGAGATCCTCCTCCCAGTCATCTTCTTCATCGGCCTCCCAATCGTCCTCATAATATTCGGCCTCGGGCTCGTCGAACTCTCCCTTGCCTTCCATTTCTACTAGTATCATGTTGACAGTGTGATCCGGCAGAGGGTTAGTGGTCACATTGGGGGTCAGAGCAGGTTGTAACGTCTGTAGATCAATGGTCTTGTTGTCGATCAAGTCTTGGATTTTGTGCCTGAGAGCAAAGCAGCTTTCGGTGTCGTGCCCTTGGCCACCCGAATGGTATTCACATATAAGGGCAGCATTAAAGGTTGGGAGTAGAGGGCTTGACAATGGGCGAGCAAGTATGGGCTTCAGGTTATTGTTTTTTAGCAGGTTATGGTAGGCCTCAGTTTGGGTGTAGGCTAAGGTGTCGAAGGTACGGATGCGTCAAGCAGGTCTATTAAAGTTGGGTCGTGCCCTAGCGAGGCCATAGTTAGGGGTTGGAACAGGCATGGCTAAGGTGGGTAAGGGCAAGGCAGGGTGTGATTGTAGTGGTGGACTGTATTGGGGTGGTTGGCTAGGCAGGATGGCAGACACTTCGCTTTCCCTCCTGATTGTTCCCTTTGCAACAGCCACTCTCTTGGCTATGTTGGCGGTACTTTCTCCGGTCTTGGCATAGAGGTTCGTAATCCTCCCAGTCTTGAGGCTGTTTTCTATCATTTTTCCCTGCATGATGAGCTCGGAGAAACTTTTCCCTACACTTGTGCAAAGCTTCTTATAGTATATACCTTGAAAAGTGTGCACAAATAGTTGTACGTACTCCTTCTCTTCCAATGGGAGATTAACTTGTGCGGTAGCTTCTTTCCATCTCAAGGCATACTTCTTGAAGCTCTCCTTTTCATCCTTGCACATAGTCATCAAGGACCATCGGTCAGAGGTGAGATCAATATTGTGACGATATTGGGCTTTGAATGCATTGACCAGCTCGATCCAAGTTGTGATCTTCCTTAGGTCCAGACGAGCAAACCATTGTAGAGCAAACCTCGTGAGACTGTGTTGGAATAGCTGCATGAGGAGTTTCAGATCGTTGCCTGTAAGCACCCCATTTTTGACCGCTCGGCAGTCTTTACTCCATCTAGACTTGTGTTCAAGTCATTGGGGGCATATTTTAATCCAAATAAACTTTCTATGTCTAATCCCATCAATTCATAGCTTCGTGGGCCCCACTGGCCCAAATAGAGGCAAACTGACCAAAATGCCCCTAGGGGCATCATTCGTTCTAATTTCAACAAGCTCATCTTTCTGAAGACGGTAAGTCCCCTTTCCAATTCCCAATCAAGCGCGTCTTTCCGAAGACAGTAAGTCCCTTTTTCAATTCCAAATCAGGCGCGTCTTTCCGAACACGATAAGTCTCCTTTCCAATTCTGAATCAGACACGTCTTTCCAAATACGGTAAGTCCCCTTTCCAATTCCAAATCAGGCGCATCTTTTCGAAAATAGTAAGTCCCTTTTCTAATTCCAAATCAGGCTCGTCTTTCCAAAGACGGTAAGTTCCCTTTCCAATTCCAAATCAGGCGCGTCTTTCTGAAGACGGTAAGTCCCCTTTCCAATTCCAAATTAGATGCGTCTTTCCAAAGACGGTAAGTCCCCTTTCCAATTCCAATTCCAATTCCAATCCCTCTCTCGAGACAGTTTATTCCTCGAGATGGTCCGGCGCGTTTTTTAAAAAAAATCTCTTCGAAACGATAAGTCCCTTTAAACTTGTCGACCGGGACGAGACCCCAAGTCCCCTAGATGGTAGAACGGTCCACCTTTAGCGCCTGTTAGCCCGCTATTGTAGAAATATCCGTTTAGGCACTCCTTTTGAGAAAGTTGATTATTAGGCACTAAGTCCCTTTAGCAACTTCCCGAGATTAGGCAATCTCGGGAATGATCGCGAACCGTTAGAGTAGCGGAAATACTGGTAAACATCGCAACCGTTAGAGTAGCGAAAATATTCGCAAACAGGTCGATATAAGGAATTGCCAACAAACTCCTATATCATATGACCGCCACCAGAGTAGTGGAAACACTCAAAACCCAGGTCAACACCAGTGCCTGCTAGCCCACTTTGGTGAAAAAAACCAAATTGCCCCTAGGGCCATTTTCGGTACGTTTCTCGAGAACACATCTGGATCCTCAGAATGGTAGGTCCAGCCTTCCAAGATTGTCTTAAAGGTAATCCGGCATGATTAGGTACCTTCTAGTTAGTTTTGGGCCAATTCCGAGACTTTCTAGTTAAGATGACCATTTTGCCCCTAGGCATTTGAATGCTTTGAGAACCACACCGGCTCTGGAAATCAAATCGGTAACCTCCCAAGAATGCTTCCTATAGTATTTTCAACCTTTCTTTATCTTTCCAGATCATTCCGAGTCAGTTCCGGCGAACCCGGTGCAAAATGACTATTTTGCCCCTAGTGGGCCGGCCGCCCTTTCCAACCACACCGGCTCTGGGTATCAAACCGGCAAGCCTTTGGGAACATTCTGAATAATGTTTCCAAATCTTGAGTCTTTTTCTGGGACATTCTAGGTCCGTCCTGGCAGCTTTCCGATCCGATTGACCGTTTTGCCCCTAACAGCCCAGTCAATCCTTCCGACACATCCTATCCTCATTTTTCAAATCAAATACCTCCAGGACACTAGTCTAAGTGTTCTTGCCCCTTTGCTGGCCTTTCGGGCCAATCCTGGTCCCTTAAATCCTTCTCGAACTTTTCGGAGTCACTCCTAGTGAGGCCAGGCTAAAAATTGCATGGTAGTCACTAGTACAGGCGCCCAAATCTTCCCAGGATACGTTGCTTGCCGATTTAACAAACTTTACTAACTGGCTGGCACCACTAGTAGTGGCACCAAGCCAAGAAATCGCCTGGCGCCACTCCTAGTGGCGCTAAGAGGAAATTTGGCCTAGCGCCACTACAACAGGCACCAGGTCTGTCCCATCTCTATAAATACAGAGCCTCTTCTAGCATGAAAGAGGTCCGCAAACTCAATTTAAAAACCCTAATTTTCGATACATAGAGCTCGTACACTTCCTAAACCCTATCTTCCTTAGGTTTTCCAAACCCTAGCCACCATACACAAACCCTAGCCTCATATATACTCATACACACCCCTATACACTTATACACTAGCCTCCAACCCTCCATTGAAGACTTGGAGTTCTTCAACTATGAAGATTTGAAGACCAAGACAAAGCTCTCAAAGACTGAAGCGAAGACCGAAGAAAAAGCAGGAAAGCAAGGCGTGCAAAGCCAAGCAAAATAAAGAAGACGAAAGGTAGGCTTCTTATTTAATTTCCTCACTTCCCCACTCTCTCTTCTCTCTCCTAACCCACTTGGGTTTTCTCTATTTTAATCCCCCATCTCTTTCCCCCCATTTCTTTGCATGTTTGAAACAAGGGGACTCCCGGTCCATGTGTAGGATTAGACTATTGGAGGGTCACTGTGTCGGGGGCTTTCTTTTAGTCTAACCGGAGACCACATGGGTTCGGCCCCCTTGATTATGTGTTGAAGTCTTAACCTTATATGTTCACGACTCCAAATTTGCATTGTACATATCATGATTCTTGCATTCTTCCAAAAATTGTTTTCAAACTCGTTTTCAAAGCTTGCATTAAACTTGTTTTTAAAGTTGCATCAAAATCCCCTTTTTCAAAACTTGTTTTCAAAATCACAATCCTAGGGTGATTCTAGCCTTTCCATAGCTTGGGTTGCTTTAGAAAAGTGTTACATTTAAAGTGACTTTTATGGTCTATATTTTCAAATCTTGTTGTTTTCAAAACCACTTTCCTAAAGTGGTTCTAATCTTCTTATGGTTAGAATCGCTTTAGGAAAGTGAGACACTTTTATACTTTCCAAAAAACTCTCCTTTCAAAAGTCTCTCTTTCTAAAACCCTCTTTTTCAATATGATTTCTAAAAACTCTTCTTTCTAAAGTTGTTTTCAAAAACTCCCTCCAAAAATCTATTTTCCAAAACTTCTCTTTTCAAATTACTTTCCAAAACACTCTCATGAAAATTTACTTTCCTAAAAACTCTTTCCTAAAAGTTTCTTCCAAAATCTTGTTTTCAAAACTCTCTCAAAGTTTTACTTTCCAAAAACTTTCTTACTAAAATTCTTTTCAAAATATGTTTCCTAAAAAACTCCTCTTTAGAATTTTCCTCCAAAATCTTCGTTTCCAAAAATACACTTTCGAAAAAACTGTTTCTTTAGAGCCCAAGTCAAATCCTAGAACCCACAATTAGGAAACCCTAATTTTCTTTCAAAAAACGTGCTTTTTAACCTTTCTCCAAACCTAGGTTTCCAAAACCTCTCTTTCTATATCAAAATCATAAGTTTCCAAAACCTATTTTCTACGTCAAAACTATACATTTCCAAATCTAGGGTTTCTAAAACCTCCCTTTCCAAATCTTGTCAAATTCAATCTTCCCTTTAGGAAATCAAATCCCGTCTTCCCTTTAGGAAACCAAATCCAATCTTCCCGTTTAGGAAACTAGATCCAATCCTTCGTTTTTGGAAACAAAATCAAATTTTCTCTTTTAGAAACAAAATCCAATCCCTTCCTAATCCAAATCTTTCCTAATTCAACTCCTAAATCTTCTAGTTTCCTAAATCTTAAGTTTCCAAAACTTGAACATAAAAATCTTTCCTAAAATTCTAAAATTAAATTTTCAAATCTTTCCTAAACTCAAACATTTCCTAATCTCAAGATTTTCTAAAACTCAAACTTTAAAACTTTCTAAATCCTAAACTTTCTAAATTCAAAACTTTCAAACTCTAAAATTTTCTATGTTCCGAACTTTCCTAAACTTCAAATCTTTCAAAGTCTAAACCTTTCCTCATTCCAACTTTTTTTAATTCCACATCCTTTCCAAACTTTAACTCCCAAAGCTAGATTTTCAAATCTTTCTAAAAGTCAAACTTTGAATCTTTTAAAAATTCTAAAGCTTTCTAAATTCAAATATTTTCTAATTTAAAATCTTTCTAAAATTCCAAGCTTTCTAAATTCAAAACTTTCTTAAGTTGAAGCTTTCCAAATTCTAAACCTTTCTTAAACTAAACTTTTCCTATTTTCAAAACATTCCAAATTCAAAACATTCCTAGTTTGAAAACTTCCCTATTTTAAAACATTCCAAATTCAAAGCTTTCCTATTTCGAAAACTTTCCTAATTCAAAAACTTTCCTAAAATGAAAACTTTCCTAAAGCGGAACTGTCCAAATTGAAACTTTCCTAAATTGAAATTTTCCTAATTCGAACTTTTTCTAATTCGAATCTTTCCTAATTCCAAGTTTCCTAATCTTCCAAGTCCAATATTCAAGTTAATTCTTTTCTAAAATCTTTCCAAGTCAAGTCCAATCTTTCTTCTCTAAGCTCCTAAGTCTAGGTTTCCTAAAACCAAGTCTTTTCAAATCTTCCAATCAAAGTCCAATCTTCTTAATTCCAAATTTCAATTTCTAAGTTCAAATCAAATCTTTTTTCCAATCAAAATCTCTCTCTTCCAAATCAACTCTTCTATTTTCAATCGGACTCTTGTCCGAACTACGACTGACCTGATTCCTCCAAAGGGATACGTAGGCAACCTTCATGGATGCGGTCTCCACATTTTTTAAATTTCCAATTCTATAACTTCTTTCAAATCTCCAATTCTATAATCTTCTTCAAGTTTCCAATTCTATGTTTTATTTCCAATTTCTAATTCCAAAAATCTATTTTTAAATCTCCATTCTCAATTTCTAAAACTTTTCAATTTCAAATCTATCATTTCAAATCTCTCTTCTAAAATCAAATCAAATTCTTCTATTCCCAAATCTATTTTCAAATCAAGTCTTTCTCTTGCACTTGCATATCATGCATCATATCTTTTTAAATATTGTTTTATAAAGTGGATAAGATTGAACATTAGTTAGTTAAAGACTTTTATAGGTGAATCTAGGGTAGATTGACATGTAGGTACCGAAAGGGCGGGGTAGGGTGATGGGTTAGTGCGTCTTCCCTACACGTAACCAACCTCCGAACCTAGAATCACTATTTTCATAGACCATGTAAGTGGGATTTTTCGGGAAGGCTGGGTCGAACTCTTAAGCCCCAAATGGATGAGTCCAAATGTCTCCTGCAAGACACGGAGGTTAGAATGGGTCGACCCTTACTGGGCCGATCACACTCCAAAGATTAAGTTAGCAAGCTTAATCGATAAAGATGAATGAAAGTTGTGAATACTTGGAGTTAACTGTCCATACCTGGCTCTCGATGCCTTAGGTATTTATAGAATCTTTGAGGGAGTGTGTTTTGCCTTGGCCTACCAGTAGGCTCTCATGGCCTGCTGGGTAGGCATCATCATTGACGCCGCCTGATTATTTACAGGGTCTGGCGCACCGTCGTGGAGGATTCTGGCTGACCGGACGTGCACGTTGACGTTGCGTGGGCAGCCGCTTGTGCATTTAATGCGAGTCAACTCTGTATTTAATGGGCAAAGACCGCTTGCGGTTTGGGCCCGCTTTTCGCAGTTTGGGCTATGTTGTGAAGGAGGTCGGCAGTCAAAGCTGGCCTTCCCTCTAATTCTGATCTGGGCCTGCCAAGCAGCCCCAACTTTAATTTGTGCAGATTGGGCCTCACCCATTGGGTTGGGCCGGGGGTTATTCCCCCACAGACCAAAACGGAGTTATTTTCAAAAAAGGGACTAAATGTTTTCCAAAGGTTGCCAAACAACTCGTTTTCTTAAAAACCCTCTCTTGAGGAGATATTTTCAAAATCGTTTTTCAAAAACCCTAAGTGTAGTCTTTGGATCATGCTTAGTTTTAAGGTGACCTAACTCACCTTAATCAAGTTAGGTGGCGACTCCAAATCTTTTTTTTAAAAGCCCTTTATTTAAATCTATTTTCAATTCAAACCTAGTCACATTCATTCTTGTAGGAGGGTGAGTTCGAACGAGAGAGTACAGAGTTTTTCCTGCTTGTGTGTGTATTCCTCAAGTGCGAAAAATCTGGGCGCGACATTGCCGTGATCACTTACCGCTCCAGTACAGAGACGAAGATGAGTGACAGGGTTACCAGTACTGTCATACTTCTGGAAGTCTGGCATTTTGAACCTAGAGGGTCTCAGGTGGTCAAGAAAGAAACACAACTCGTCGTAGGCAGTGAACCCGTAAGTGTCGTGGCCATGGAGACTTCGCAGTAAATCCTCTAGCCCTTGGATTTTCAAACTGAGAGGGTCTAGGGGGGCCTTCTTTACAACAGGTGAAAGTGATATGGTCTCGTCTTCTTCAGCACTGATCCCTTTGGCATCTTCTTTATTCCTCCCCGCATTGTCAAACTGAAGCACGATCCTTGGATTAGCGGGTTTGGGGTCCTTTGACGAAGTCATGGATGATGATGGGACTACAGCAGCATCCTTCATAGCCATAGTTTGAATAAGTTTGAGCATCTCATCCATCTTGGTCCTCATTTTGTTGACCTCTTCTCGAGAAACTTGAGACGATTCTTCAGGATTAGCAGCCATTAGTGATGCTCTTTGCCGGGTGATAATGGGATTCCTAGGTGGACGTTGCCTCTTCTTGGCAGCAATGTTGACTCAATGCAGGATGATCTCCATAAATAAAAAGGAAGAAAGAAAAAGACAAAAACACAAATCGCAAGTTAGTTTATGATTTTTAGAGGGCTTTATGCGATGCATGTCCTAGGGTGACCCTCTTCAGAGGGTAAATTATACATGGTGCATTGGCTCACTTTTGGAGATAGGGGATTTGTCCCTATATGCAGATACCTTACCGTCAAGTGGGAACCTTTCCTTCGTTCATGCATTTATTTACTCACTCATTTGCAGAAAATAAAGAAATACATTTAACTTCGGGTTTAATATACAAAAGAATTGAAATACATTTTAAACAGGGGGAGAGGGAACATGTTCCCTTGGGGGTTCCACCTATCTAATTTTACAAAGGACACCCTAAACTACTCTTGAGTCTTCGAATTCGCCCTCGTTGGATTTGATGTCAAGGAGGTCGCTGGAGACCTTGTTGATCGATTACCCCATGTCTTCTTGACAATCCTATCTCCGTGAGCGTAGAGGGATTGAGGCCCCTCTTATGAAATGAATTGATGTGCGCACCATAAGTCTTTAAGGTTATATGGGAACCCTTAAGGTTTGGGTAGGCTTAATGCAAGGAAGAGTGAGCTAGGTGTCACTCTTGATGGGTTGATTATATTCATGAGGATGCAGTGACTTGAGTTACTTGGAACTCTCGTCTTAACATGGAATATGGAATGCATGAAAATGGATGCATAGAGTATAAGGAGAGAGAGTACAATTGAAGTATATATGCATGTATGAGCAGTTAGATAGTCATTATAACAGTAGGAATACAATCATTATAACAACAGGAATAAACAGGTATAAATGAAAGTAAGAGCAGTCATCCTTTCCTCCATGGTTTTGAAAATGGTGCGCGTGTCTTAAATCCGGCAGAGGTTCGGCTATGCATTGTGTCTATATGAGTATGAGATTGAGGGTTGACTAATGCGTCCTAAAAGGGCTCGGTCCTCGGATCTTCAAACCTAGGCCCACTCCCCGAGGTGGTGCCATGATCGATTGGTGATCCGAGCGGGGGAACCATCAAGAGGCCGTAGGCGAAGAAACTGACACAACATCTTGCCCACAACCAATATACCATTCCCCCTTTCTAACTAGAAAGGACATATCAGGGTAAAATGCAAGTATACAGAATGCAGGTGCACATGCAGTGTGTGTGTAATTTTTGAAAGCGGTGGAAAGAGCTCAACAACTCCGATTCATCCTGTTCATCACATTTATGCATGACAGATATTAATATTGTAAACCAAAAGTGCACCTACAAAACAAAGATGCAAGAGTTAGTATGTGGATGGCAAACATAATATAAGATAATATGAATGCATGTTTTTTTTTTTTTTTAAAACAATTTTGAAAATTTAGTTTTGAAAATTTAAAGTGAATAGAATTGAACAAGTTAATTACAGACTCTACATGGGTGAAAGGTAAAGAGACATAACTACGGCCTAACCCTCTAAGTGTCCCCAGTGGAGTCGCCAGCTATCGCACACAAATTTTTGGCACTCGAGGAATACACACATAAGCGGGAAAAATACTGTACTCTCTCGTTAGAACTCACCCTCCTAGAAGAATAAGTGCGACTAGGTTTGAATTGAAAATTGAGTTGAATAAAGGGCTTTTGGAAAAAGTTTAAAATCGCCACCTAACTTGATTAAAGTAAGTCAGGTCTCCTAAAAAACTAAGCATAATCCGAAGGCTACACTTAGGGTTTTTGAAAACAATTTTGAAAATACTTCCTCAAGAGAGGGTTTTTAGGAAAACAGGTTGTTTGGCAACCTTTAGAAAATAATTAAGCCCTTTTTGAAAATAAACTCCATTTTGGTCTTTAAAAACAGTGATTCTAGGTTCAGAGGTTGGTTACGTGTAGGGAAAACGCACTAAACCATCACCCTACCCCGCCCTTGTGGTACTTACATGTCTATTTACCCTAAATTCACCTATGAGAGTCTTCAACTAACAAATGTTCAATCCTATCCACTTTAGAAAAAGAATGTTTAAAAATATGCTGCATGAGATGCAAGTGCAAGAAAAAGATTTGAAAATAGCTTTGGAAATAGATTTGAAAAGAAATTGAAAAGAGATTTGAAAAGATAGATTTGATTTGATTTTGAAAATAGATTTGAGAAAAGAGATTTGAAAAGAATTATGGAATTGAAAATGGAAAAAGGTTGTAGAAATATAAACTTGAAAAAGGTTGTGGAATTTGGAAGTTTGAAATAAGTTGTGGAATTTAAGATTTGAAAAAGGTTGTAACCACATCCATGAGGGTTGCCTACATATCCTTTTTGAGGAATTAGGTCAGTCGTAGTTCGGACAAGAGTCCGATAGAAAATAGAAGGTATGATTAGAAGAAGAAATTGAATTAGAATTTGGATTGGAGGACTGAGAGATTGAACATTGATTGGAAGAGTTGAAAAGATTTGATTTTGGAAAGCTCCGTTTTAGAAAACCTAGACTTACGAAAAACTTGAGACTTAGGAAAGATTTGACTCGAGTGTTGGACTTGGAAGATTAAGGAAGGATTAGATTTAGCAAAGATTCGGATTAGGAAAGGTTCCATTTTAGGAAAGTTTCGTTTAAGAAGGTTTTATTTTAGGAAAGTTTTCAAATTAGGAAAGTTTTGAAATTAGGAAAGTTTCATTTTGAGAAAGGCTTTGAAATAGGAAAGGTTTGAGTTTTAGAAAGATTTGAAAACTTAGATTTGGAAAGTTAAGATTTAGCGAGAGATAGAATTAGGAAAGAGTTGAATTAGGAAAGATTTAAAAGTTGAGTTTTAAAACTTAGGAAAGATTTTTATGTTCAAGTTTTGGAAACTTAAGATTTAGGAAAGTAGAAGATTAGGAAGAATTTGAATTAGGAAAGATTTAGACTAGGAAGGGTTAAGATTCCTATTTCCTAAAATAAGGGATTGGATTTTGTTTCTAAAAAAAAAGATTTGATTTTGTTTCAAAAAACGGAGGATAGGATCAACTTTCCTAAACAGGAAGATTAGATTTGGTTTCCTAAAGGAAAGATGGGATTTGACATGGATTTGAAAAGGAAGTTTTAGAAACCCTAGATTTTGGAGACTATAGTTTTGACGTAAAAAAGAGGTTTTGGAAATATGTATAGTTTTGACGTAGAAAACAAGAGGTTTTGAAAACCTAGGTTTCGAGGCCAAAATAAGGGATTGGAAATCATGTTTTTGAGAAGGAAAATTAGGGTTTCCTAAACATGGGTTCTAGGATTTAACTTAGGCTCTAAGGAAAGAGTTTTTGGAAAGTGAGTTTTTAGAAAGGGAGATTTTTGGAAGGAAATCCTAGAGAGGAGTTTTTAGAAAGAGATTTTTAGGAAAGAGATTTGGGAAGAGATTTTTCTAAGAAGGAAAACTAGGGAGTGTTTTTAGGAAAGGAATTTTGAAGAGAGTGTTTTGGAAAGGAGTTGAAAAGGGAGTTTTTGAAAAATAGATTTTTGGAGGGAACTTTTGAAAACAATTTTAGAAAGAAGAATTTTAGGAAAGCATGTTGAAAAGGAGGATTTTAGAAAGAGAGACTTTTGAAAAGAGAGTTTTTAGAAAGTATAAAAAAAAATGTCTCACTTTCCTAAAGCAATTCTAACCATAAGAAGGTTAAAACCATTTTAAGAAAGTGGTTTTGAAAAACAACAATGTTTTGAAAATATGGACCATATTGGTCACTTTAAATGTAACACTTTTCTAAAGCAACCCTAGCCATGAAAACACTAGAATCACCCTAGGGTTGTGATTTTGAAAACAAGTTTTGAAAAAAATATTTTGATGCAATTTTGAAGACAAGTTTAATGTAAGTTTTGAAAACGAGTTTGAAAATGAATTTTAGAGGAATGCAAGATAATGATATGCACAATGCAAATTGGGGTCGTGAACATACAAGGTTAAAGGCTTCACCATATAATCAAGGGGGCCAAACCCACGTGGTCTCTTGTTAGACTAAAAGAAAGCCCCTGATATGGTGACTTTTCAATAGCCTAATCCTACACATGGACCGAAAATTCCCTTGTTTCAAGCATGCAAGAAGGGGGAAGAAGATGGGGGATTAAAATAAAAGAATACCCAAGTGGGATAGGAGAGAGAAGAGAGAGGGAAAAGTGTAGAAACTTAAAGAGAAAGTCTACTGTATGTCTTGTTTACTTCATTTTGCTTTGCGCGCCTTGCTTTTCTTCGGTCTTCGCTTCACTTCAGTCTTAATCGTCAGGAACTCTTCTTTGATCTTCGGGAGCTTTGAATTGCAGCACTTCAAGTCTTTAATGGAAGATTGATGATAGTGTATAAGTGTATAGGAGTGTCTATGAGTGTATAAGAGGTTAGGGTTTGTGTATGGTGGCTAGGGTTTTAAAAACCTAGAGGAGCTAAGGTTTAGGGAGGCTACGAGCTCTGTATATCGAATATTAGGGTTTTTAGATTGATTTTGCGGACCTCTTTCACGTTGGAGCAGGCTCTGTATTTATAGAGATGGGACAGACCGGGTGCTTGTTGCAGTGGCGCCAGGGCAAATTTCCTCTTGGCACCACTAGGAGTGGCGCCAGGCCATTTTTTTGGCTTGGCGCCACTAGTAGTGGTGCTAACAACTTAGGAAAGTTCATTAAGTCGGCAAGCAACGTATCTTGAGAAGATTTGGGCGTCTGTACTACTGACTACCATACAATTTTTATCTTGGCTTCACTAGGAGTGACTCCGGAAGGCCCAGGAAGGATTTAAGGGACCGGGCATGGCCCAGAAGGTCGGAAAAGGGCAATAACCCTTAGAATAAGGTCCCAGAGGTATTTGACTTGAAAAAGGATGACAAAATGTGTTGGAAGGGTTGACCGGGCCATTAAGGGCGAAACGATCAACCGAGCTGAAAAGCTGCCAGGATGGACTCAAAACGTACCAGAAGAAGACTCGAGATTTGGAAACATTATTTAGAATGTTCCCAAAGGCTATCGGTTTGATACCTAAAGCAGGTGTGGTCGGAAAAGATGACCGGCCCGTTAGGGGCAAAACGATCATTTTGCACTGGGTTTATTGGAACTAACTCGGAATGATCTGGAAAGATAAAAGAAGGTCGGAAATACTATTAGAAGCATTCTCGGGAGATTACCAGTTTGATACCCAGAGCCGGTGTGGTTCCTGGGGTAATTGGATGCCTAAGGGACAAGACGGTCATCTTGACCGGAAAGCCTCGGAACTGGTCCGAAACTAACTAGAAGGCACCTAATCATGCCGAATCGTCTCTAAGACTATCTTGGAAGAGTGGACTTATCATTTTGAGGACTTAGGTGTGCTCTCGAGAAACGTGTCAAAAAATGGCCTTAGGGGTAGTTTGGTCATTTTTCACTGAAGTGGGCTAGCAGGCACCGGTGTGGACCTGAGTTTTGAGTGTTTCCGCCACTCTGACAATGGTCTTGTGATACCGGGGTTTGTTGGCAATTCCCTATATCGACCTGTTTGCGAGTATTTCCGCTACTCTAACGGTTGTGATGTTTACGAGTATTTCTGCTACTCTGACGGTTCGCGATCATTCTCGAGACTACCTAATCTTGTGAAGTTGCTATAGGGACTTAGCGCCTGAGAAGTTAACTTTCTCAAAAGGCGTTCCTAAAACTGACATTTCTGCATTGGCGGGCTAGCAAGCGCCAAAGGTGGACCGTTCTACCATTTAGGGGACTTGGGATCTCGTCCTGGTCGACAGGTTAAAAGGGGACTTACCATCTTTGGAAAGACGTGCCTATTGGAATTGGAAAGGGGTCTTATAGTCTTTGGAAAGACGCGCCTGATTTGTAATTAGAAAGGGGTCTTATCATCTTCGGAAAGACGCGCCGGATTTGGAATTGGAAAGGGGACTTACCGTCTTCGGAAAGACGTGCCCATGGGAATATGGAAAGGGGACTTACCGCCTTCAGAAAGACGCGCCAGTGGGAATGAGGAATGGGGACTTACCGTCTTCGAAAAAGACGCGCATGGTTTGGAATTTGGAAAGGGGACTTACCGTCTTCGGAAAGACGTGCTGATTTGAAATTGGACCGAACAATGCCCCTAAGGGCATTTCGGTCATTTTGCCTCTATTTGGGCCTGGTGGGCCCGCGAAGCAATGAATAGACAGGATTAGACTTAGAAAGTTGATTTGACTAAAAACATATCCATGTTGACTTGAATACAAGTCTGGACGGACCGTAGACTGCCGAACGGTCAAAAATGGGGTGCTTATAATGATGATAATGCGAGAATGGCCACTTTAACCAAGAAATTAAAGGCTTTAAAAGGGAAAAAGGTGTTAGCGGTCGAGAGTGAGGTGAGGAAAGAGACTTGCTGCATAGTGTGTGACACTACTGACCATGACACATCTTCATGTCCAATCATTCTGGGGGTGAAAGAAGCTTTACATGGCCAAGTCAATGCGATTGCCCAATTCCAAAGAGGAGGGGGCAACCCTTACTCTAACACCTACAATCCGGGATGGCGGGATTACCCTAATTTTGGGTGGAGGAATGAGGGGAGTTCAAACTCTCAACCTTACCAAGGAGGGTATCAAAACCCTCAACAATATTCTACACCTATTCCTCCATTCCACGCACCTCAACCTCAAGTTTATCAACCCCAACCCATGGCACAACTTCCAAAATTACCCAAAACGTATCAACCTTCTTATAGGAAACCTATGGAAGATAATTTTTATCAAATATCCAATGACATGAGAGGGATTAACGCAAGGGTAGATAAGCAATATAAAGTGTTGGACCAACATACTAGAATGCTTGAGGACATACAAAAGCAAATGTCTACATTGACACAAGCTTTGACTCAAATTGTCCTTAGGAGATCCCTGACTCAACCTCAACCCAATCTGGTGGTTAGGAAAGTACACATCACTGAGGGTGGCATGGATACTCAAACAATTCATGAACAAGTACAAGCCATCACCACTCTTAGAAGCGGTAGAGTCACTGATAAAATCATTCCTTCAAAGGACATAGCTTCTAAACCTTGTGTTGATCAAGAGGGGAAAGGAAAAGAAAAGGAGGTTGAGAAAAGGAGGGCAAGAGTGATAAGCATCAACTGAAAAAGGAGTCTGTTGTCACTCCTTTTGAGACCTCGAGTGAGACCATTAGGGATAAGAGGAAGGATATCTTGAAGCATGCACCTTTTCCTTAAAGTTTGACCAAATCAAAGAATGAACTCTTCAATGCTGAAATTTATGAAGTGCACAAGCAAGCTAAGGTCAACATCCTTATTGTCGATACAATTAAGCAAATTCTATCATATGCCAAGTTCTTAAAGGATTTATGTACTTTCAAGAGGAAGTTACATGTCAAAGAGACGCCTATGATGAACGAGAATCAAAGTGCAATATTACAATGCAAAACCTTTCCAAAATTTAGGGACCTTGGATGTCCTACCATCTCTTGCACTATTGGGAACACTAGAATAGTTCGAGCCTTATTGGATTTAGGGTCTAGTGTTATTCTTCTCCCATTTTCGGTATATAAGAAACTTAGTTTAGGGGAATTGCAACCTACCCGTGTCACTTTACAACTAGTGGATCGGTCTATAACGGATCCTAGGGATATCATTGAGGATATGCACATCCAACTCGATAACTACTATTTCCCCGTTGATTTCATAGTGTTGGATACTCAACCCGTGGATAACTGTATAGCTCACAACTAAATTCCGGTCATTCTAGGGCGACCCTTCCTAGCTATTTCCAATGCTATCATTCATTGTAGGAATGGGTTAGTGAAGCTTTTGTTTGGCAACACCACTTTTGAATTAAATATCTTCTTGGTTGCCAAACAATCAGGTGAGTGTGAGGATATCTGGGAGGTTGACATCATTGAGACCATAGTGTGAGACCACTTTGAGAATGAGTTCTTTGAGGACTCCATGGAGAAAGCTTTGTTGAGGAGCGAGCTTCATGAAACTTTAGATTGTCATGGTAAGGCTTTAGGATAAGTGTCTTCACTAGGTCATAAAAGTGCCCAATGTATGCATGTGGATCAATGGATCCCTTTTTTTGAACCTCTTCAACCTAGTGATACAAAGCCAATTCCATCGAAGGTTAAGCCTCCCATTCTTGAGAGAAAACCATTATCAACCACTTTGAAGTATGCATTTTTGGGTGATGGTGAGTGTTATCCCGTTATCATCTCTTTCACCCTATCTTTGAGCCAAGAGGGAAGCTTGATAGACTTACTTAAACACCATACGAAAGCTATAGGGTGGACCATTGCCGATCTCCATGGTATTAGTCCTCTTTTATGCACACATCGCATTTTTCTAGAAGAAGGGGCTAAAACCATGCGTCAAATGCAACGAAGATTAAATCCTAACATGAAGGAAGTGGTAAAGGGTGAGGTGCTGAAATTGCTTAATGCGGGTATTATCTACCCCATTTTTTATTCTAAGTGGGTAAGTCTTACCCAAGTGGTACCTAAGAAATCAGATGTCACGGTAGTTAGAAATGATAAGAATGAGCTGGTGCCCACTTGTATCCAAACCGGATGGCGAATGTGTATCAACTACCGTCACCTCAATGCCGTGAAAGGACCACTTCCCTTGCCATTTCTTGACCAAGTTCTAGAGAGAGTATCCAGAAAAGCTTTCTATTGCTTTCTTGATGGCTATTCCAGTTACAACCAAATTGAGATTGCACTAGAGGATCAATCGATGACTACCTTTACATGTCCATTTGGTACTTATGCATACCGTCGTATGCCCTTTGGCTTGCGCAATACACCGGCCACATTTCAAAGGTGTATGATAAGCATCTTTAGCGACATGGTGGAGCATATTGTAGAAGTGTTCATAGATAATTTCTCAGTTTACAGAGACACTTTTGAGGGATGCCTTGAGAATCTAGGATATGTGTTGGAACAATGCGAGGAAAGTAACCTTGTCCTTAATTGGGAGAAATGCCATTTCATGGTTACTAGTGGAATTGTGTTAGGTCACATCGTGTCTTCCAAGGGGATAGAGGTTGATAAGACTAAAATTGAATTAATCCAAAAACTATCTCCACCCACTTGTGTTAAGGATGTGTGATCATTCCTTGGGCATGCCGGTTTCTACCGGCGATTGATTAAGGGATTTAGTGTAATTGCTAGGCCAATGTGTCAACTCTTGTCTCTTGACGTGCCATTTGAGTGGACCCCAACATGTCAACAAGCCTTTGATATTTTAAAAGGGTCTTTAACTTCCGCCCCAATCCTGCGTGCACCCGATTGCTCTCATCCCTTTGAGCTTATGTGCGACGCTAGTGACTACACCGTGGGGGCTGTTTTGGGACAAAGAATTGACAAAAAGCCTCATGTCATTTATTATGCCTCTAAAATCCTTAATAATGCCCAAATCAATTACACCACAACTGTAAATGACCTTCTTGCGGTGGTTTTTGCATTGGATAAATTTCATTCTTACTTGATAGGGTCGCTAGTTATCATTTACACCGATCATGCGGCCCTTAAGTATCTTCTCACCAAGCTCGATGCAAAATCCCGCCTCATTCGGTGGATTTTATTGCTTCAAGAATTTCACATTGAAATGCAAGATAAAAAAGGGGTAGAGAATGTAGTAGCGGATCATTTGTCTCGGTTTCCCCTTGATGGAAGAGCCACCTACTCCACCCCTATCAATGAACATTTTCCGGATGAGCAAATCTTACATGTGCAGTCTTTGGAGAAAGTTCCTCCCCCTTGGTTTGCCGATATTGCAAACTACCTTGTGACTGGTGAGGTTCCATCCCATTGGTCATCCAATGATAAACACAAGTTCTTTCAAAATGTGCATTACTTTTCATGGGATAATCCTCACCTCTTTAAATATTGCCCAGATCAAATTATCCGGCATTGTGTGCCTAATCACGAGTTCCAACAAGTCATGGAGTTTTGCCACTCCCAAGCTTGTGGAGGACATTTTTCCTCCAAAAAGACCACCGCCAAGATTCCTTAATGTGGCCTTTATTGGCCAACTATGTTTAAGGATGTTCATGCATTTTGTCTTGCATGTGATAGGTGCCAACGTTTAGGAACTCTTACTAAGCGTCACGTGATGCCTCTTCAACCCATTACTATTTTGAAAATCGTTGATTGTTGAGGAATTGACTTCATGGGACCCTTTACTAACTCTTTTGGCTACCTTTACATCTTAGTAACAGTGGACTATGTTTCAAAATGGTTGGAGGCCATTGCCTCCAGGAACAATGACCACCAAGTGGTGGTTCATTTTTTGAAGAAGAACATTTTCTCAAGATATGGTATGCCCCGAGCCATCATTAGTGATGGTGGCTCACACTTTTGTAATAGACCTTTTGCATTTCTATTAAAAAAGTATGGTGTGGTTCATACGGTTGGTCTACCTCACCACCCTCAAACCCAAGGGCAAGTTGAGTTGGCCAATAAGGAAATCAAGAGAATCCTTGAAAAAATCGTCAACCCCAATAGGAAGGATTGGTCCCTTAGGTTAACCGATGCATTGTGGGCTTACTGTATGGGTTACAAGACCGTGCTTGGTGCATCACCATATCGACTTGTTTATGGAAAGGCTTGCCACCACCCAGTGAAAATTGAGCATAAAGCCTATTGGGCCATTCGACAATGTAATGAGGACTTTGATGCTATGGGGGCCCACCAAAAGCTTCAATTGAATGAACTTGATGAACTCCATAATGATGCTTTCGAAAATGCTAAGATTGCTAAGGCCCGCATGAAGAAGTTCCATGACCAACACATTCTTCATAAATTTTTTAAGATTGGTCAAAAAGTTCTTATTTATGACTCGTGCCTTCATTTTTTTCCGGGCAAGTTACGGAGTAAATGGGTGAGTCCTTACCTTGTTACTGATATTTTTTCCCATGGAGCTATAGAAGTGAAGAAACTCACTAATGGGTTGGCTTTCAAGGTGAATGAACAAAGGTTGAAGCCCTATTTTGAGATTTTTCAAGACGAATTGGATTGTGTGGATCTCATTGATCCACCCTCTTTTGATTGATGATGATCTATGCTCTAATCTTTTAGGATTAGGAGTAGTTTAGATCAGCTTCCTTATTTTTCTTCGTTTTTTCTTAGTTTTAGTTGTTTTCATTTAGCTAGGAATAGGGTTTTGTTATTTAGAGTATTTTAAGTTAGTTTTTGAGTGAGTGCTTTTGTAGTTAGTAGTTTTTTTTTTCATTTTTAAGCTTAGTTAGGAGCAGCTAGGTTATTTTGGTGGGCCCTACCACTTGTTGATTGGGGAGAATCACATGACTTTGATTGTGTGCAAGGAATCCCAACTATATAGTACCTTCATATCCTCCTTTTGATTCCCTTGCATGTGATATCTTAGGCTTATAAGAGGGGGGCTCCCGGCCATCATTTACTTGCCTTCACTTCTCTCCCTACTCAACCCTATTGTTGCATTAGTCCTCTTTGTTTCATTCCACCCCATCCATGGCATCCAAGGAGCCTTCTAAGGCAAGCGAGAGTGCCTCCCAAGCCCCGAGTTTTAATGAGATGAAGGATCCAAATTACACTTGCACTTCCTTGTCCCGGCTTCCTTCGGATGACGCCATCACGGTAGCTTGCTTGGTGGCTTCTCGTCTCCTTGAAAAGTCGTCCCCCTCATCTTTCGGCTTAACCAAGAAGGATGCTGCTGCGTCTTCCGTCTCCACCGCTTCCAAGAAATAGACTCGACTAATCCACCGAGTGGTAGTTAGCAATGTAGGATGTTGTGTCATGAACTCCTTTTGTAAGGGTCCTTTATCTCTCATTTCCTTGTTGTTCAGGCCACCTTTGGCATTGTAGTGTTCAATTTCCTTATTTAATGAAACAGTAGGTTACTTAATCATTCTCGTGTTGCCTTATTTCTTCCTTTTATGGGTTATTTAATCATTTCCTTTTTGTTTTACATTGAGGATAATGCATTGTTCTAGGTGGGGGGTGAGGGTCGATTATAGAGCATTCTCCCCTGTTCTTGCTCTTTTGGGCCTAGTTTTTGTCTTTCTTTTCTCTTTTCGTGTAGAGTAGATTATATTTTAAAGAGTTGTGTGTTTTTCTTTAGGAGCGTACGTACAGTAGTCTTAGCATACGTACGGTAGGTGAAGCATATGTATGGTAAGACTACCTTATGTACCCTGACGTGGCATGCCTTTATTGCATGGCTGATGGTTCATTTTCCTACTAACCGTACGTAAGGTGACTTGGTGCGTACATACGGTATCAATTGCCTGAGCGTGTGTACGCTAGCCATCTGGCACCGTACGTACGCACTTATGAACCGTACGTACGGTGGCCCCAATTTTCTATATAAACCCTCATTTTTGAATTGTGATTCATTTCTAAAACTGAGTCGACTCAAAGCTGACTCAGTGAGGGTGAGTGAGGGAGTGTTTTGAGAGTGTATCGGAGTCCTACCAAATTTTAGCCATAGTCCTTCTCATCCGTGCCCGTCTTTAATCCACTTTTAAGTATTCCTCAAGCTTTTCCTTTTCATTTACTTGCTTTTCTTTCATAGTTTCGTTCTAGTTTAGTAGCTTAGATTAGTTCATTAGTATAGATGGTTTTGCGGACCAAGAAGGTCTGCAAGATTCCCGTTGCTTTTGGTGCCTCCCGGTTAATTGACGGGAAGGCCTAGCAGCGATATGACCAGATTTTCAGTCGGAGGGGCCCAGTACAGGAGAGAGCGATGGCTTTTGAGCACTTTGAGGGCGAGCCATATCTATGGAGAGAGATGTTTGAGGGTCGTGGTTGGCTGTGGTTGGCACGGTACAGTGGCTTGCATAGGACTAGTCTGGTCGTTGAGCTGATGGCCAACATCTAAGCACTGTCGGATGTTGCGGGGGATGAGTGCATAGTTTCTACAGTTAGGGGTAAAACCAATACCATTACCCTAGCCACTTTTGCAAAGTTCTTTGGCCTCCCCCAGGTTTATGACCCAACTTTGAGTTGGCCCCAACAGGGTGAGGTAGATCACGAGGTGATGGTTGCTGAGATTTGTCTGCTTGATACCCAATGGATTTCTTCTCAAATTGAGAAGAAACTCCTTGCTCCGAGATATGCACCGATGTTTGTTTTCACTTGTGGGTCGATTTATCCGTTAGGACGTCGTGGAGAGGTGAGTAGGCATAGAGGTCAGTTACTCTATACTCTAGGAACGTGTAGGACCATTGACCTTCCCCAATACATGTTTGGCACTTTCTACGAGTCTACGGCTTCGACGAAGCCATAGGGGGCATTATCTTTTGCGGGCATGATGACCGAGCTAATTGCACGTGCCGGAGTGGCAGTTCCAGACAACACTCCTTTAGCCTCGACACTTGCACCGATTGCCCTGTCCACTCAGAACAGGGCAGCGGGTCGGTTAGCGGGCATTCAGAGATGGGCTGAGGCTCTTGTTCAGGCCCAACAGCGAGCTCAGTAGCAATAGCAGGTCCCCGCAGAGGGAAAGTAGATTCCGGTAGAGTAGCAACAGCCACAAGCCGAGGGTGAGCCACAGCCAGCCCAGGCGAGTCTAGTCTTTTAGGCATTCGCCCAATTATTAGATCAGCAAAGTGCACACATCGAGAGGTCGACCGTAGCCATCTAGTTGATGCAGCAGTCCGTTGCAGGACTTTAGACAGCCTATACTGAGCTTGGCCAGAGGTGCATGACTCTAGAGACAGCCCACGCAGCACAGATCACTGCTTTACAGACAGCCTTTGGCACTCAGATTGCAGAGCTTCAGACCTCTCAAACTAGGTTTCAGAATGAGACTCGACAGGAGCAGGCACGTCAGAGTCAGATGCTGACTGACATTTTGGCTAGACTTCAGGAGGATGAGGAGCCCGACTTTCCTTACTTAGTTGTCGGTACTGCAGACCTTACATTTTTAGGAGGGCATGATTTCTAGGATGATGATGATTTTGGACTTGGGCCTGGTGGAGTTTAGATAGCATCACATGTATAGCGTCTCATGTATTGCATTTCATGTACATTCTATGTATACATTTCATTCATCGATGTATCTAAAACTCTACAGCATTTTGATGTAGCTAATTTCAATGCCATATGATTATATACTTGTTTTGAGCTTATATGATATATTTCTTTCAGTGTATGTCGACCTCTTATATACACAGGTTCTGTTTCAGATATGAGTTAGTGGATAATTTGTCTTTATTTCTCACATGATGGTAAGAGGTTGATGGTATTGTATGGTTTCTCTCATTATGTACTTTTCATTGTTAGCATCCATTAGTGATCTATCGGTTGACCTTTCTTATTCATAGTGGATGCGTTGATACTTCGCATGAGGGACCATAGCATATCTTATGAGATTCAATTCGGGATTCATAAATGATTAAGGGTTAGAATGGGGCATAATCATAATACGATGAGCGATGTTATTCTTTAGTTCCAATATGAACATGATATTGTTTTGATTACATTATGATGAGATGATTGCATTACAAATCATATTGAGTAGTGTACATTGTTAATCTTTGTATCTATAACCTTATTGAGTGGAGATCATTATCCGGTAATAGTATAGTCTATTGCTTTATTGGAGAGATTTTTACACTTACTCAAATAAACCTTATTGGAGAGATTTTTACACTTAATCAAATAAACCTTTATTGAGCTCTCGCATTTAAAAATGACTTCATAATACTTGTGCTTGGCTTGTTGGTTTGATATTGATTTGTGGTGTGTTGTTGCGAGCACCCAAAAATAAAACCGATACCTGAAAAACAAATATGTAGTAGTGCAAGTAAGGATCGTTCCCACAAAGAGTGTTTAGCCTAGTTTTATGCTATGTGAACAAGGATTGGGGGGGCTTTGGATTTAATGAAAACTATTTTAATAATCACAACTACGAAACAATTCAGATTAAAGTGTTGAAACCAATTAGAAGAACAAACCTTGGTTTAGGTCAACATCCACCATCGAAATTTACAACTGATCATTGATGCAAGCATAACAATTCACTCTGTAAATATTCACCGTTGGAACTATTTTCTTATCTCTTCTTAGTTGTAGTTAATCAGAAACAAGCGATCTGATTAACCCTAACTATTAAATAACCCAGGAAAAGCACACAAGGTTTAATCTAGCAGCAACCTTAAGAATTAGAGAGATCGATGAAACTAAACAACACAAGCACACGCGGCTGCATTTAATTAAGTCGAATGCCCTTCCCAAGATATAATAATTCCCAACGCAGTAAATCATTAAATTTTAGTTGCTTCACAAAACAGAGGAATCAAACAATTATGAATTTGATATCTAACTCAGCAGTAGGTTGCAATGATTAATAAACTAATAGGCCTCCTAGCGATTAAACAAGACAATCATGAAAATAGATACAGAACAACATTCGATACTCAAAGCATAAATCAAATAATGAAAACAAATTAGATGTCACAGTTTATTATTAATTTTGAGGTTTCTGTCTCCTTCGACTAAGATTCAGAGTTTAGCCACGCAGGGCTATGAAAACAACTCAAAGAATAACCTTGAATAATAAGAAAAATGTCAACAACCCTAGAAACAAAATAGTCCTAGCTTTGATAGGCTTCTGAAATTCTGCAATTGCGCACGACCGTTCGAACGCCCTTCCAACTGTTCGAACGTATCGGACTACCATTTAAATGATACGTCAAATGCACTTCGAACGGTAAAACATGCTCTCTGAATCTTTCGAATGCCCTTCGAACCTGACCTTGACGTGTAACGTTTGATGTAGCGTTCGAATGCATCTACTATCGTTTGAATGCCTCTTAAGACCGTTTGAACCTTCTTCGAATGTTACTTCTAATCTCACGCAAATTTGCCACTTTTAAGCTAGGATCCTCTTCCTGGGCATTCCATAGCACCCTATGTCAAAATATAAGAATAGCGAGTATCTTTAGGTATTAAATAATAATAAAAGACTAAACATTAAGGGAGAAAAATATGACATTTGCATTCTCATCAATTTACATTGGTCGGCACTTGCATTCCATCAAGATCTATATACATAACACTTGCTTTGGAATGATTTTAGGCCTTCTTTGTTTATTTTGAGCTATCGAGTTTTATTGCAATTTTCCTTCTCTTGGACACCACATCTTCATACCCTTTGTGATGCAATTCTAAATCTCATGATGAAAAAAGAGAGAGAAGAAGAAAGAAATCAATAGTGGCAAGTGAAAAGCATCCCCATTCTTTGCAATTCTTAAAAAAAAAAAAATTTTTTTGAGAAGTGTGTAGAAATTGAGGGCATATGAAAAAAAAAGAAAGAGAAAAAGAAAAGGGAAAACAAGAATGATTGATAGGTGAATGGAATTAACACCTCAAAAAGAGGTGAGATTGATATTGGAAGATTCAAAAGTTGGAAGAGGATAATGCCCTTTAAGGAGCATTACATGCCTTGAATCACACATGTATTGTAGTTTCACACCTTTCCTTTCCTTCTTACTATACCTTGATACCACTTGACCTCCCCTTACAAAGTCCTTGATGATTCAAAGCATGATTCTCAATAGAGGCCTTGATGGAATGTAAGACATTATTTGCACATCATGCTTGATTGATATTTATGCCATAAAGCATTCTTTCATGAAGTCATGTCAAGTCGATGCACTTGCATTATATCGTCTTTCTTAGTTGGTTTGCTCTTTTGCATGATTTACACATTTGCTCTTTCACTAAGAGCAGCCAAGTGTGATAAACCGTGTGTTCGATTATTCTTTGAGTGTATGCCCAGATAGTGTTTAGATTGAGGCTTTAAGGTTGTCAGTGTGAAGTGAAGCATTGTAAACTACTATATATGATCCTAGCGCACACACACTCATGAATCTTGTCATAATGTCTTCATAGGCTCATCTTGTTTGTATTGGAAGTAGAGATACAATGTTTTGAATATTGTGGTATACCCCCATGTATTTCTCCTATAGCGGTCTACATCTAGGATTGTTGATTACAAGACAATGTTTGTGGGTGTCATCACTGTAAGCCCTCACGAGACACTACTCGTCCATTAGGGGTAACCTAGGGGTTCAAATGCTTGATGCATACGCTAAATGCATTCGGGACTCCCACAAAAGTGGAGATTATCTTGCTGTACATATTTTGTTTTACTTTTCGCATTTTTTGCTAAAGACTAGCAAGGTGGGGGGTGGTGATTACACTCCAAAAAGTGTAATCTAAAGTCCCTAAATAGTTGTTGGTAGTCTAATTAGGGTGTATATATGCCTCATTTTAGTATAATATTTTGTTTTAATAAATGTTTGTGGATATTTTGTAGGTTTCAAGTGAAGAAAGGATGAATTTAGAGCAAAAGAAGCTGAAATATGTATTGGATGTACGTACGGTTGGAGTCACTGTACGTACGGTGGTCCCACCGTATGTATGCCTGCAATAAATTCCCAAACTTTAGAGAGGAAGAATCACTGTATGGCTGACCGTACGTACAGTATGCTCACCGTACGTACGGTACCGTAAACCCTGTATGTATTTTGCAGCTATATCTCCGGAAAATGACGCAATTTCTTGTAGCTATCTTCATTTTAGGCTAGATTTTAAATTAGTACAAACTGTAGAGAGAGAAAGTGGGTTTATATTGTATTTTCCTTCATTTTTCTATACTTCCCTTGTAAACAAACACCAATCTCTTCATCAATTAATGAGAAATTTGTAATTCTTCACATTCTACTTCATGGAATCAAGTAGCTAAACTCTCCTTTGGATGCAATTGTGAAGATCTACCATGGATCTTCAAGGTCTTCAATGGAGGTATATACACTTCAATGAATTATCTTATGATTTCTTCAAATTCATCTCAATTATATTATAAATCCATAGAAAACTTAGAGTCATAATCACTTTTGGTAATTTCTATGCACAATTCCTTAATTGGTATAGGTATTGCACAAATAATGATTTGCTTCTAAGATTGTTAACAATTGAACACCAATTTACATTCAATTGAGTATAAATTCTTGTTCTTATGGTCTAAATCTTCCAAATCAAGAATCCGCGGAGTAATTTCTTGATTTGAGTAATCAAACGCTCCATTGAGATACTTGTAGAGAATTGGTAGATTAGATCAATTGTATCCAATCTTTTCATTAATCGTTCTTAACTTTAGTTAGAGTTGTTTTAAATACGTAGTGTAATTAATTTAATTGATAGTCAACACAATCACACCATCAAAGCAATTTTTGGTCTTATTTGTAGTTAATTCTAATTTGTTAAGTGACTTGCTAATTCAACTCAATTGGTTGGTTGTTTTTCTCTTATGTGTTACCTTGATCCTTTGGGAGAATGATACTAGTACTTGTTGAAATTTTACTTCAATCGCGACACTTGTGCTCTTGCGGGAGACTCAATTTCATACCACTTTTAGGAGTGATTCACCATGTATGTGCACAGTATATATGTGATATACATATATAAGCAAAAACAAAGAGATGACAAGTATTTTGTACTTAAAAATTCTTTTTGAGGGCAATTTCATCTAAAAAAACATATTTCTTCTGGTCATGTGCATCTCATGTGACTTATTGTCATTAATTTCTCTAATGCAACATAGCAGAAGGAGTTATTTGAAAAATATTCATAGTTGAGGGGGTCAATTTGTACGCTTTTTAGTTGAGTGAGGTAAAATAATACTGAATCATAGTTCAAGGGGTGTCCATATAATTAAGTCTAAATTAATGGACAAAGATTTCTCCAACCTAGATTGGAGGAATTCCTCCTACCATGTGTACATGGTAGCATATTAAATTGCCATGTATTAAAATTGCATAAATTATCTTTTTAAACTCTTCCTAAATTTTAGGCATCATTCAGGGTATATTGCCACGTATTAAAATATAAAATAGATACATTATCTAATGGTATATTGCCACATATACAAGGCAAGAGGAATTCCTCCAACCAGGTTGGAGGAAATTCGTATCCTAAATTAATAGAGAAACAAAGTATGGTTTGATGAAAAATGCATGTTTCCTCATACTAAGCATTCATCGTTTTTCCCTTGCAAAAGTAGGAAAAAAACTATAAATATTGTCACTAGCTTGCATACTTATACTGCATTTCAAGCCCATAAGATTGTCTACGTTATTTGCCCTTGAAAAAACTGTAAAAATGGTCACTAGCTTCAAATTTTTCGACCACATCATGAACTTTTTTGGCTCCAATTGCCTAATGGGATATGTGACGTCAAACGCTGGAAATTTTGTTTTCATGAGTTATGAATCGTAAGATTTCATTAGTACTAGAACTGACTTTAGAGGCTTTTTTTTTTTTTTTAAATGGAGTTCCAAAACGTACAACCTTACATTTGTTTGATTTCCATAATAGAAGGAAAAAAATGGAGGAAAAAAAAGAAAGAAAAAGAAGGAAGAGCATAAGAGGATTATGTTTTTTCAAGTCCTGCATTGCTGGTTGTTCATTTCAGCTGTGACACAAGCTCTCCATTTCTTTTAATAATGAGTTCTCTTAAGAACAATTCAATATTTCCCAATCCCACAAAAGCTCATTGTCAATAGCCATATCCCAATTATCTCTTCCCATGGTTTGAGAAGGACTAGCATGGTCTCCTGAGGAGGAGCTACGATCTGGTGAGCTTGTTCTCTCAGTCGTTGGAAGGTTCTAATCATGAGATGTTGTTGCCTCATCACAATGGTGAGCTTGGTGGACCATTGCCTCGCCTGTCACTGCTACTGATGGCTGTCTGTCAAATGAATGCAAGCATTTTGATTTTTTGTACAATCGGCACAAACTAAACTCTTATCTTAGTTGCAAAAATTATAAGAAATAAGGCATAGAACTGAAAGATTTGAAGCAACCATGTTGTTGGCTTTGTTAGTATCTTTTCTTTTCTATTACTACAGAATGAATCTTACTCAAAATATTGGTACAGTTAATTGGGTGCAACAAGACAAGGTCTGTTCAAGGAGATTCGAAGATAAAAGAAAGATACTTATTTAATTCCTAGAGTGCTTGTTGTACAATGATTTAGACCATGTGAGGTATATAAACTCCTACGCTAACTGAGTACGATTTTTTTTCTGTTAGAGTATAATTATAAGTTTAGTTTTTGTAAGATTTATATTGTAATTGGCACAATCGTGTTATCAAAAAAATATTGTATTTGTGTCCTAGTATGTCATGTATATTCAAACCAATGCTAAGAAGGGTTTGGACATCTACTCGGGGATAAAAGAGTTCAAAACTGGAGTTTACAACAAACTTCACCACCTTCTTGCTAAGGTCTCGCCCCAACGAGATTTGGAAAAGTTGGACAGTGGTCGTCGCTAAGGTCTTGACACCCTCTCGCCCCAGCAAGACCTGAAGATTGTGGACAATGGCTATCGCCACCTTCTTGCCATAGCGAGATCACGAAGGTGGTCTCGCCACCTTCTCGCCCCAACGAATTCTTGGACTTATTTTTAGGGAACTACTCCTATTTGTTTTGAAAGATCTTCGATGCCAATATAAACTTCAAGGTTTTGACTTCTAGGAAAAATAAACTTAAGAGAAATATGGAGAGCCTCTAGAGAAAAACCCTAGAGTCTCCTTAGCAAGTTGAAGAACTTCAAATCTTCATTGATCTCAAAAAGTCTTGGTGGTGCATCAAGGCAAGGATACACGGCGTGGTGTTCATTGTGGTTCAAGCTTGGGAGAACAGTGAATTGCAGGGCATGCAAGCAAGGTTTAACTTCAACTTAGATTTGGGAGATTGGGATTGGTACAAATGTAAGTGTTCTTGTAAACTGTTCGATTGTTGATAGTACTTGGAACTTGGGCTGGACTAGGTCCCGTGATTTTTTTCTGGTTTGGGTTTTCACGACAAAAATTGTGTGTCTATCGTGTGATTGCTTTACTTTTCATGCATGCGATTTTATTAGTGTGTGATTGATTAAATTGTTTAACAAGGATTAATTAAGCGTGCCTTCAAGTGATCATAAATTCAATTAGATCAAAAAATTTAATTGGTATCAGAGCAAGGCACTCAAAACTAATTTTTGTTTTTCAAAGAGTGAGGTCCTAATAATCTGATTACATGGATTTACCACGCAAAGGTCGCTCTACCACTAGACCTCCATTATTTAATGGAACTAACTATGCCTACTGGAAAGTTCGCATGAGATCTTTTTGTAAATCTATAGATGAAAGAGTATAGCTGTCAGTTGCTCATGGCTGGAGTCCCCCCACGACCACAAGTGCATCTACTACTACCTCTTCTGTTACATCCGTTATAATAAAATATGCAAAAGATTGGGATACAGTTGATTATGCCAATAGCGATTAGAATAGTAAGGGTATCAATGCTATCTTTAATGCTCTCTCACCTGATGAAGTCAAACGTGTGTCATTGTGTAAGATTGTTAAAGAAGTATGAGATATACTTGAAGTTACACATGAGGGAACTACTACTGTGAAAATTTCTAAACTCCAAAAATTGACAACAAACTTTGAGAACTTGAGAATGGAAGACAATGAGACCTTTGATCAATTTTATGCAAAACTAAGTGGCATTGTCAACTCAAGTTTTAACATTCGCAAAAGGAACTCTTCTTCAAATATTGTTCAAAAATTTTTGAAATCTTTACTAGACAGATTCCAAGCCAAGGTTACTACTATAGAAGAAAGTAGGGATGTTGATTCTATGAAAGTAGAGAAATTGGTTAGTTTTTTTATAGACTTATGAGGCTAATCTATGTCGTCCTAAAATAATAAAGACCTTGCTTTTAAAACTGATAGAGAAGATGTAGATGATACTTCTGATGATAATTCTAAAATAGGTCAAACGGAGATGGTCTTTATTGTTCAAAAAGTTAGAAATTTTTTTAAAAAATAAGAAGGCCCAATCTCTTAGTTTTGAGAAAATTAAAGAGAAAAAATTTGATAGGAAGAAGTCTGGAAAGAATCCTGATAAACGTGGAGGTAAACAGTCTAAAAAACCTCAGTGTTTTGAATGTCATGGGTATGGTCACTTTGTACAAGAGTGTCCAAATAGACTGAAAAGAAAGGCAAAAGGGTTTACTGTAACTTGGGATGATTCTGATTCTGAAGATGACAATGAACCTGAAACTGAACAAGAATCAAGTAACTTTACTTCTTTCACTACATGTGTGCATGATGATTCATCTCATACTTTGCATGAAGTGAAAGCTAAGGTGAGTTTGATGAGTCTATTAAATTTAATGAAATTGATTCTGATAATGAAGAGACGGGTGATCTTCAACATGCCTATGATCAGTTGTACTCTTAATATTTTAAATTGACCAAAGTTAATGGAAAACTTGGTCTCAAGTTGAAAAAGGTTTCAGAAGAAGTTGAGACACTAAAAAAAGAAGGCTATTGAAGCTCAGTCTCTTGCTAGTTAATTGAAAACTCATCGAGTCACGTTATCTGATAAACTTGTCACTCTTAAAAAGAAACATCATTCGTGTACTGAAACAAAAAAAGGCACTTGAAGATAAGGTTGTAGAATTGGAAGCTTCTAGTGCTAGAACTAATGATGTTTTCAAGAAGTTTAATGCAGGTTCAAATAAGATTGATGAAATTTGGAATGCTTAGAGGCGTACTACCGACATGACCAGAATTGGATATTCTAATCAAGCGTCATCTTCAAAGCAAAAGCCCAAAGTTGCTAAGCCTCAAACATCATCAGGTAAAGGTAAGAACAAGTATGTTCCTCCTAAGAATGGTTATGATAATTATTATGAGTCTTATCCTTCATATACCAAAAAATTTGTTTCCACTTGTCACTACTATGGTATTAAAGGACACATTAGACCATTCTGTCATAAGTTGAATAGACTACATTGGAAATATGCTGAGACTTGTGCTAGTAGACATGCTAGACCACCAAGAAACAATAGGCTTATGCATAATAGATTCAATGTATTTGAATGGAATTCTCATGGTCAAAATTTTAGGTTCAAAAGACCACCACAACAAAGGAGAGCTCAATGGAAAGGAAATAGGATGAATGCGAACTGACATTTCAAAACTTCACCAAGATCTCATCCTAAGCCCCATGTGATTAATGATACTCCTAAGTATAGAACCATTTGGATTGAGAAGTCAGATTTAGAGTCACTTAATACCCCTAAGAAATCTGTTGGGGTTGACTCTCTTGGATGACATATGAGTTTATCATAGCCTTGGACATGCACTATGATTATCTTGTTCCTAGTGCTATGATCTCTTGTGTATTTGTTTATTTGATTTATTTATAAATAAATAAAAAATTTTGAAACTCCAAAAAAAAAAATTTTGATTATCATATTTTTCTTTGATATTCTTTATCTTATGAATTGAGTTGTATATCTTATACTTAAATATTAAGAGTGATCTTTTATGTGTTGAGCGACTTTGGGGCTACACTGTGAATAAACTTCATAACAGATAACTTTAATGACAATCTTTATGGTTATGGGTATCACATTTTGTGCACGAATGCTAAGTCTTGTATGTGGTTTGATGCAATTGAGATCATACTACGTTCTACTTTCTCTTTTGTTTGAGATTCGTTCATGCTGGACTGACCTATGGTTAGATATGTACAATGCTGATAGTATTTCTCTCTCTCTCTCTCTCCCTTGTATATTGACAAGTGTAAATTTGTCTATGAAAGCCTCTACGGATATAATATGCACCTTCTGGGTCTAGTTATAGAAAAGGCTACTATGTTTGTCAAACAAAATCTGCTAGGCATGTGTAAAAGCCACTGTGGACATAATATGCACCGTTTGGGTCTAGTCATAGAAAGAGCTACCATGCTTTCAAGCAAGAAAACTGAAAAAGAATAGTATTGAGATTGAGGGAGAGCAAAGTACTAGGCATATTCTTGCTTTCCAATTGGATGCTAACTAGTCCGCTTTCTAGTGTTCATTGAATTTCATAATTTTAAATGAGAGTAGACCGAGAGATTTCTTCATGCATCTTATCTCATGTGAGCATTTGGAACTTCACACAACACATTGATATTCCCCATCTTCATGAATTTATGTCATTTCATGGCGATTGGCTTTAACTATTTGTTTAACCTGGATGCTTCAGTGTCTGCTAACGTTTTAGATCTCTTTCAATATTTGTATGTGTGAAGTTGTCATGTGTTTCCTATTTTCAATATTTGGGTCTCTATGGACTATCTTGAGCGCGTTGAAGGCAAGCTTGACTCCCTTCATACTAAAGTTGATCAATTGAGTGCTCGCACTGAGGCGCAAGATCACTTGTTAACTGATATACATTCGAAAATGTCTAAGCTTGGTTCCATGATTGCTTCACTTCACTCTAGCTTTATGTGATCTTTGTGGGTTGGCTATTTATTTGGTCATGTTTTATTGGATATGTTTTGGTTGGTCATGTTTTTGTTGGCTATGTTTTGAATGGATATTTTTCTTCTCTTAGTCATTCTAGTGTAGAGACTTTGTTTTGTTTGGGATCATGGCACTTATTTTACTATGCTTAATGGGATACTAGCACTGGATATAACATTTAGCTTCATGGTGGGTGTTATGGTACCCTTTGTCCACTTGTGACAAAAAGGGGGAGATATCTTGCATATTCATCTTATCTTGCCATTGGTTTACTGCATGTGTCTATTAATGCTACTGTCTTAATGGTTATAACTATCTTAGATATATGTAGATGCTGTGTTTTTCAGGTTATTGAGACCTTGGTTGGCATTGGATTAAGATTAGCGGTAATGGGATTGATGTTATGTCTTGATTGAGTTGTAGTTGGAATAAAGGGGGTGGTTTTGTGTTTATCGAGTTTGAGTTATAATAGGGGTTGGTTTTTTGTCACAGATTGTCCAAAGGGGGAGATTATAAGATCAATATTATAATTGGCATAATCATGTGATCAAAAAAAATTTTGTATTTGTGTCCTAGTATGTCATGTATGTTCAAACCAATGCTAAGAAGGGCTTCGACATTGTCGTGCCTAGATTTTTCGCACTCGAGGAATACACACACAAGCGGGAAAAATACTGCACTCTCTCGTTAGAACTTACCCTCCTAGAAGAATGAGTGCGACTAGGTTTGAATTGAAAATAGATTTAAATAAAAGGCTTTTAGAAAAGATTTGGAGCTGCCACCTAACTTGATTAAGGTGAGTTAGGTCACCTAAAAACTAAGAATAATCCGAAGACTACACTTAGGGTTTTTGGAAAAAGGATTTTGAAAATATCTCCTCAAGAGAGGGTTTTTAAGAAAAAACAGGTTGTTTAGCAATCTTTGGAAAACATTTAGCCCTTTTTTTTGAAAAATAACTCCATTTGGTCTTTGAAAATAGTGATCTAGGTTCGGAGGTTGGTTATGTGTAGGGAAGACACACTAAGCCATCACCCTACCCCGCCCTTTCGGTACCTACATTTCAATCTACCCTAGACTCACCTA
The DNA here is from genome assembly GCA_033060915.1 of Euryodendron excelsum. Taxonomy (NCBI): domain Eukaryota; kingdom Viridiplantae; phylum Streptophyta; class Magnoliopsida; order Ericales; family Pentaphylacaceae; genus Euryodendron; species Euryodendron excelsum. The sequence goes on from CM065392.1 coordinate 28,309,175, forward strand.
TGAGAGTCTTCAACTAACCCATGTTCAATCCTATCCCTTTTAGAAAATAATATTTTGAAAAGAAATTGACATGATGCATGATATGCAAGTGCAAGAAAAGAAACTTGATTCAGAAATAGATTTGAAAAAAATTTGATTTGATTTTAGAAGAGATTTGAAATTGGAATTGAAAAGAGATTTGAAAAGAGTTATGGAATTGGAAACTTGAAGAATGTTATGGGATTAGAGATTGAAAAGAAGTTGTAGAAATAAAAATTTGAAACATGTTGTGGAATTTGAGATTTGAAAAATGTGGTGACCGCACCCATGAGAGTTGCCTACGTATCCTTTTAGAGGAATCAGGTCAGTCGTAGTTCGGACAAGAGTTCGATTGAAAATAGAAGAGTTGATGTGGAAGAAAGAGATTGAATTGGAAATTGAATTGGAAGATTGAGAGATTGAACTTTGATTGGAAGACTTGAAAAGTTTTGATTTTGAAAGATTTGGTTTTAGGAAACCTAGACTTAGGAACTTAGAAAAAAAGGATTAGATTTGACTTGGAAATATTTTGGAAAAGAATTGACTTGAATATTGGACTTGGAAGATTAGGAAAGCTTGAAATTAGGAAAGATTGGAATTAAGAAAAGTTCAAATTAGGAAAGTGTCATTTTAGAAAAGTTTTGGAATTAGGAAAGTTTCAACTTGGGAAAGTTTTGAATTAAGAAAGTTGTCAATTTGGAAAATTTTCAACTTAGGAAGGTTTTAGGTTTAGGAAAATTTTGAAATTGAAAAGTTTTGAATTTAGAAAGTTTCAATTTAGGAAAGTTTTGACTTAATAGATTTTCATTTTAAGAAAGGGTTTGAAATAGGAAAGGTTTTGAGAACAAGAAAGTTTTGAGTTTATAAAGTTTTAGATTTGGAAAGATTTGAAGTTTTTTAAGAAAATTTAGAATTTAGAAAGATTTAGGTTTAGAAAGATTAAACTTAAGAAAGTTTTGAATTTAGAAAGCTTTGAATTTGGAAAGATTTGAAATTTAGAAAGTTTAAGATTTAAAAATTTTTAGAGTTTGAATTTTAGAAAACCTTGAGATTAGGAAAGGTTGAGTTTAGGAAAGATTTGAAAACTTAGATTTGAAAAGTTAAGATTTAGAAATGGATAGAATTAGGAAAAGAGTTGAATTAGGAAAGATTTGGAAGTTAAATTTTAACATTTAGGAAAGATTTTTATGTTCAAGTTTTGGAAAGTTAAGATTTAGGAAAGTAGAAGATTAGGAAGGAATTGAGTTAAGAAAGAGTTGGATCAGGAAGGGATTGGATTTTGTTTCTAAGAAGAAGTGTTTGATTTTGTTTCAAAAAACGGAGGATTGTATCTAATTTCTTAAATGCGAAGATTGTACTTGGTTTCGTAAAGGGAATTTAGGATTTGACAAGGATTTGGAAAGAAGTTTTAGAAACCCTAGATTTGGAAATGTATAGTTTTGACGTAGAAAATAGGAGGTTCTGGGAACCTAGGTTTTAAGGCAAGTTTAAAAACCATGTTTTTAGAAAGAAAATTAGGGTTTTCTAATTGTGGGTTCTAGGGCTTGACTTGGACTCTAAGGAAAGAGTTTTTGGAAAGTGTGTTTTTGGAAACGAAGATTTTTAGAAGGAAAATCCTAGAGGGGAGTTTCTAGAAGAAAGATTTTGGGAAGAGAATTTTTAGAAAAATTTTTGGTAGAAGATTGTTGGAGAGAGTTTTTGGAAAGATTTTTAGGGAGCATTTTTAGAAAGTAGATTTTGGGGAGAGTATTTTGGAAAGGAGTTAAAAAAGAGAGTTTTGAAAAATAGATTTTTGGAGTGAGTTTTTGAAAACAACTTTGGAAAGGAGAGTTTTAGAAAAGTATGTTGAAAAAGAGATTTTTAGGAGGAGGGATTTGAAAAGGAAGTTTTTAGAAACTATATATGTATATAAATATCTTACTTTCCTAAAGCGATTCTAACCATAAGAGGGCTAAAAACACTTTAGGATAGTGGTTTTGAAAATAACAAGAAATTAAAAATATGGACCATATTGGTCACTTTAAATGTAACACTTTCCTAAAGCAATCCTAGCCATGGAAATGCTAGAATCACCCTACGATTGTGATTTTGAAAACAAGTTTTGAAAAATGAAATTTTGATGCAATTTTGAAAACAAGTTTAATGCAAGTTTTAAAAACGAGTTTGAAAATGATTTTTGGAAGATACAAGATCATGATATGCACAATGCAAGTTTGGGGTCATGAACATACAAGGTTAAGGCTTCACCACATAATCAAGGGGGCCGAACTCACGTGGTCTCTGGTTAGCCTAAAGGAAAGGCCCCTGACACGGTGACCCTCCAATAGTCTAATCCTACACATGGACCGGGAGTCCCCTCCTTTCAAGCGTACAAAGAAGGGGGGGGGGGGGCAAAGCAATAGTGGATTAAAATAGAGAAAACCCAAGTGGGTTAGGAGAGAGAAGAGAGAGGGGGAAAGTGCAGAAGCGTAAAACGAAAGCCTACTTTGTGTCTTGTTTATTTTGGGCGCCTTGCTTTTCTTCGGTCTTCGCTTCACTTCAGTCTTGATCTTCGAGGGCTCGTCTTCGGTCTTCAAATCTTCGTAATTGCAGCAATTCAAGTCTTCAACAGAGGGTTGGAGGCTAGTGTATATGTGTGTAGGGGTCTGTTTGAGTGTATATAAGGCTAGGGCTTGTGTATGGTGGCTAGGGTTTGGAAAACCTAGGGAAGCTAGGATTTTGGGAGTGTGCAAGCTCTGTATGTCGAACTATAGGATTTTTAGACTGAGTTTACGGACCTCCTTCATACTGGAAGAGACTCTGTATTTATAGAGATGGGATAGACCTGGCGCTTGTTGCAGTGGCGCTAGGGCAAAATTCCTCTTGGTGCTAGTAGGAGTGGCGCTAGGCCATTTTTTGGCTTGGTGCCACTAGTACTGGCACCAACAAGTTCGGAAAGTTTGTAAGTTAGCAAGCAATGTATTTTTGACTAGATTTGGGCGCCTGTACTAGTGACTACCATGCAATTTTTAGCCTGGCTTCACTAGGAATGACTCCGGAAGGTCCGAGAAGGATTTAACTAACCGAGATTGGCCCGGAAGAGCCAGAAAAGGGCAGGAACACTTAGAACAATGTCCTGGAGGTATTTGACTTGAAAAATGAGGATTAGATGTGTCAGAAGGATTGACCGGGCCTTTAGGGGCAAAACGGTCAATCGGGCCGGAAAATTATCGGGACAGACTCAAACTTTTCCGGAAGAAGACTCAAGATTTGAAAACATTATTCAGAATGTTCCTAAAGGTTGTCGGTTTGATTCCCAGAGCTGGTTTGGTCGGAAAAGGTGACCGGCCCATTAGGCGCAAAACGGTCATTTCGCACCAGGTTTGCTGGAACTGACTCAGAATGATCCGAAAGGATAAAGAAACGTTGAGAATACTATAAAAAGCATTCTCGGAAAGTTACCAGTTTGATAAGCAGAGCCGGTGTGGTCGGAAAAAGAGACCGGCTCACTAGGGGCAAAACGGTCATTTTGTACCGGGTTTGCTGGAACTGACTTAGAATGATCCGGAAAGGATGAAGGGAGGTTGAAAATACTATAAAAAGTATTCTTGGAAGGTTACCGGTTTGATACCCAGAGCCGGTGTGGTTCCCGGGCGTTCGAATGCCTAAGGGCAAAATGGTCATCTTAACCGGAAAGTCTCAAATTTGGCCCGAAACTGACTAGAAGGCACCTAATCATGTCGGATTGCTTTTAAGAAAATCTTAGACCGTCGGACTCACCATTTTGAAGACACAGGTGTGGTCTCGAGAAACATGTTGAAAAAGGCCCAAGGGGCAGTTTGGTCATTTTTCACCAAAGTGGGCTAACAGGCACTTGTGTTGACCACGGTTTTGAGTATTTCTGCCACCCTGACGGCGGTCGTTTGATACAGGGGTTTGTTGGCAATTCCCTATATTGACCTGTTTGCTAGTATTTTTGCTACTCTGACGGTTCGCGATCATTCTCGAGACTACTTGCTCTTGGAAAGTTGCTAAAGGGACTTAGCGTCTGAGAATCAACTTTCTCGAAAGGCGTGCTTAAACGGACATTTCTGCATTGGTGGGCTAGCAAGTGCCAAAGGTGGACCGTTCTACCATCTAGGGGACTTGGGGTCTCGTCCCGGTCGACAAGTTTAAAGGGACTTACCGTTTCAAAGAGGTTTTCTTCGAAAAGCGCGCCAGATCGTCTCGAGGAATAAACTGTCTCGAGAGAGGGATTGGAATTGGAAAGAGGTCTTATCGTCTTCGGAAAGACATGCCTGATTGGAATAGATTTACCGTCTCAAGGAATCAACTGTCTTAAGAGAGGGATTGGAATTGGAAAGGGGCCTTATCGTCCTCGAAAAGACATGCCTGATTTGGAATTGGAAAGGGGACTTACCGTCTTCGAAAAGATGTGCCTAATTTGGAATAGATTTACCGTCTCGATGAATCAACTGTCTCGAGAGAGGGATTGGAATTGGAATTGGAATTGGAAAGGACAATGCCCCTAAGGGCATTTTGGTCATTTTACCTCTATTTGGGCCTGGTGGGCCGCGAAGCGATGGACAGACAGGATTTAGACTTAGAGAGTTGGTTTCGATTTCGCTAGATGGGGTGCTTACAGACATCTACTCAGGGACAAAGGAGTTCAAAATTGGAGTTTACAACAGATTTCGCCACCTTCTCTCTAAGGTCTCGGCCCAGCTAGATTTGGAAAAATTGGACAGGGGCCGTTGCTAAAGTCTTGCCACCCTCTCGCCCCAACGAGACCTGAAGATTGTGGACAGTGGCCGTCACCACCTTCTCGCCCCAGCTAAATTGCGAAGGTGGTCTCGTAACCTTCTTGCCCTAGTGAACTCCTGGATTTATTTTTAGGAAACTACTCCTATTTGTTTCCAAAGATCTTCAATGCCTATATAAGCTTCAAGGCTTTGACTTCTAGGAAAAATACACTTAAGAGAAATATAGAGTGCCTCCAAAGAAAAACCCTAGAGTCTCCTTAGCAAGTTGAAGAACTTCAAATCTTCATTGATCTCAAAGAGTCTTGGTAGTGCGTCAAGGCAATGATACACGGCGTGATGTTTATCGTGGTTCAAGCACAAGAGAATAGTGAGTTGTGGGGTATGCAAGCAAGGTTCGACTTCAACTTAGATTCGAGAGATTTAGATTGGTATAGTTGTAAGTGTTCTTAAAACTGTTCAATTGTTAATAGTGCTTGAAACTTGGGCTGGACTAGGTCTCGTGGTTTTTTCCTGGTTTGGGTTTCCACGATAAAAATCGTGTGTCTATCGTGTGATTGCTTTACTTTTCATGCATGCAATTTTATTTGTGTGTGATTGATTAGATTGTTTAACAAGGATTAATCAGGCGCACCTCTAAGTGATTGTAAATCCAATTAGATCAAAAATTTCAGTTTCCTCTTTTCTATAGTTTTCTCTTTTTTATTCCTTATTCAGTACTTTTCTTAGATTTAGATGTGAGGAGTCTCTTTCTCTTAATGCAATACTATAATTTGTTGACTCAAGGTTGATCTTTATGTTGATTTTGATGATAACAAAACTATGTGGTTGTTATCTAATGATTTCAATTGAGTGTGCAGGTTAGATTATAATCATTTAATAACAAGAAAATAATTAAGCTAATCGGTTGAGTATCCACCAAGAAGATTACTTATGTAATCTTCTTATCGAAGAAATTGAAGATGCTCAAGGAATTTAACAAGTATTGAAAAGAAGGATACAAGTAACTGAAGATCTTATATGATGATTTAAGAAGTTATTCAAAAAAGCAAAGCACTCAAGCAAAACCATTTGATCTGGCACCACTGCAACAGGCACCAGGTCATTCCTCTTTCTATAAATACAGAGCTTCTTCCAATGTGAAAAGGGTCCCCAAACTCAGTCCAAAAACCCTATTCTTCAATACATAAAGCTTGTAGCCTCTCCAAACCCTAGTCTCTTTTAGGATTTTCAAACCCTAGCCTCCATACACAATCCCTAGTTCCCATACACTCATATACACTCATACATTAGCCTCCAAAGCCTCCATTGAAGACTTGAAGTGCTGCAACATGAAACTCCCGAAGATGAAGACAAGCCCTTGAAGACTGACGCAAAACGAAGCAAGGACTGGAGCAAAGCAAGCAAGTAAAGCAAAGCAAATAAAGAAGACACAAGGTAGGCTTTCTATTTATGATTATGCAACTCCCCTCTCTCTCTTCTCTCTCCCAACCCACTTGAGTTTTCTTCTATTTTAATCTCCTATCTTCTTCCCCCCTTTCTTGCATGCTTGAAACAAGAGACTTCCCGTCCCATGTGTAGGATTAGGCTATTGAAAGTCACCGTGTTGGTAGCTTTCTTTTAGTCTAACAGGAGACCACATGGGTTCGGCCCCCTTGATTATGTGGTGAAGCCTTAACCTTGTATGTTCATGACCCCAACTTGCATTGTACATATCATGATATTGCATTCCTCCAAAATTTGTTTTCTAACTTGTTTCAAAACTTGCATCAAAACCATTTTCAAAACTTGCGTTAAATCTTTTTCTTCAAAATTTGTTTTCAAAATCACAATTCTAAGGTGATTCTAGCCTTTCCATGGCTAGGGTTGCTTTAGAAAAGTTTTATATTTAAAGTAACCAATATGGTCCATATTTTTAAATTCTTGTTGTTTTCAAAACCACAATATTAGAGTGGTTCTAACCTTCTTGTGGTTAGAATCGCTTTAGGAAAGTGAGATATTTTTATGAACTTTCTAAAAACTCTCTTTTCAAATCTCTCTTTCTAAAAAACCTCTTTTCCAACATGCTTTCTAAAAACTCTCTTTTTGAATCTCTCTTTCTAAGAAACCTCTTTTCCAACATATTTTCTAAAAACTCTCTCCAATCTCCTTTTCAAAATTATTTTCTAAAAACTCCTTTCAAAAATCTATTTTTCAAACTCCTTTCCAAAAACACTCTCTTCAAAATTCATTTTCTAAAAATGCTCCTTAAGTTTCCTTCCTAGCTATTCTTTCCTAAAAACTCATTTCCAAAACTCTCTTTTTTCAAAATCCACTTTCCAAAAACTCCTTTTTAAAATCTCCTTCCTACAACTCTTTCCAAAATTTTTTTTCCTAAAAACTCTTTTCAAATCCCTTTCTAAAAACTCCTTTCTAAGATTTCCTTCCAAAAATCTCTCTTCCCAAAAACTCACTTTTTAAAAAACTCTTTTCCTTAAAGCCTAAGTCAAGCCCTAGAGCCAACGATTAGGAAACCCTGATTTCCTTTCATAAAAACATGATTTTCAATCTTGCCTTAAAACCTAGGTTTCCAAAATGTTCCTTTTTACATCAAAATCATAGGCTTCCAAAACCTATTTTCTACATCAAAACTATAGCCTTCCAAATCTAAGATTTCTAAAAATTTCACCTTCCAAATCCATGCGAAAATCCAATTTTCCCTTTAGGAAGCCAAATCCAATATCCCAATTTAGGAAACTAGATACAATCCTCCATTTTTGGAAACAAAATCAAAACACCTCTTTTAGAAACAAAATACAATCCTTTGTTTTAGGAAATAGGAATCTCAATCCTTCCAAATCTAAATCTTTCCTACTCCAATCCTTCATAAACCTTAAGTTTCCAAAACCTCAACTTTCAAATCCTTCCTTAAACTTTAAGCTTTTTAAATCTTCTTAATTCAACCCTTTCCTAATGCTATATCTTTCTAAATCTCAATTTTTCAAATATAAATCTTTAAATCTTTCTTAAACTCAAACATTTCCTAATCTCAAGTATTTCTTAAATTCAAACGTTGAATCTTTCCAAATCCAAAACTTTCTAAATCCAAAACTTTCTTAAGTCAAAACTTTCTTAAATTCTAAACTTTCTAAATTCTAAACTTTTCAACTTTCAAAACTTTTCTATTTTAAAACTTTCCTAATTTGAAAACTTTCCTAAACCAAAACTTTCCTAAAATAAAATTTTCTAAAATGAAACTTTCCTAAAATGAAACTTTCCTAAAATGACACTTTCCTATTTTGAAACTTCCCTAATTTGAATCTTTCCTAAATCTCATCTTTCCCTAATCTTCTACGTCCAACATTCAAGTCATATATTTTCTCAAACCCTTCCAAGTCAAGTCCAATCTTTCTTACACCTCAAGTCTTTCCTAAGTCTAGGTTTTTCAAAACTCTATCTTTCCAAATCTAGTCTAGGTTCTCTTTCAAGGGTCAAATCCTCTTTCAAGTTCAATTATAGGTCTAAGTTCAATCCTGATTTCAAATCTTCTATTCTGAGTTTCAAATCAAAATCTCTTTTTCAAATCAAACATTCTATTTTTTATTGGACTCTTGTCCGAACTACGACTAACCTGATTCCTCCAAAGGGATACATAGGCAACCCTCATGGGTGCGGTCACAACATTTTTCAAATCTCCAATTCCATAATCTATTTTCAGATTTCCAATTTCGAAAATCTATTTTCAAATATCTATTTCCAACTCCTAAAACTTTTTTTCAAATCAAATCAAGTTCTTTTCAAATATATTTTCAAATCAAATCTTTCTATTACACTTGCATGTCATGCATCATATCAATTTCTTTCTAAAAATTCTTTTCTAAAGTGGATAGCTTTGGACATTTGTTAATCGTAGATTCTATTGGGTGAATCTAGAGTGAATGGACATGTAGGTACTGCAAGGGTGGGGTAGGGTGATGACTTAGTGCGTCTTCCCTACACGTAACCAACCTCCGGACCTAGAATTACTGTTTTCAAAGACCAAAATGGAGTTATTTTCAAAAAAAGAGCTTAAATATTTTCTAAAGGTTGCCAAACGACCTATTTTCTTAAAAATCTTCTCTTGAGTAAGTGTTTTCAAAATCGTTTTCAAAAACCCTAAGTGTAGTCTTCGGATAGTGTTTAGTTTTTAGGTGACCTAACTAACCTTAATCAAGTTAGGTGGCGACTCTAAATGTTTTTCAAAAGCCCTTTATTCAAATGAATTTTTAATTCAAACCTAGTCGCACTCATTCTTCTAGGAGGATGAGTTCTAATGAAAGAGTATAGTATTTTTCTCGATTGTGTGTGTATTCCTCGAGTGCAAAAAATCTGGACGCGACAATGGGTGTTCGAATGAAACAAAACAGAGAAACTCGACCCTTTTATAAAAGTGAAGGGGCATCCGAACGGCTCTTGGAGGGTGTCTGGACGGCTCTTGGATGGGGTTCAAAACGGTGCCGTTCAACTTAAAATAGGGCGTCCAAACCGGAAACAAGCATCCAGATAGTCCCATAAGGGTGTCCGGACAAACTAAAGGCGTCCGGACGGCCAGTAAGCTTGTCTAAACCGACTCAAAATTTTTTCTAAGGCACGAAGGGTGTCCGAACGGCCAGTGGCCTTGCATAATCGAACTCAAATTTTTTTCTAAATCTTGGGAGGCGTCCGAATGGGGTGTCCCGATGGCCAGTAGCCGTGCACAAACCAGTTAAAAAAAATTTCTAAGTATGGAATGCCGTTCAAACGGGCCCTGAGTGGTGTCCGGACGGCCAGTGGCCTATTTCCTACACTAGTGAAAATTTTGAAGAGTGGAAAGGCGTCTGGATGGTCAAATTATTTTTTTTTTAAACAGTATGCAATTCATCACAAAATCTTTGATCTCTCTCCCCCCCCCCCCCCCCCCCCCCCCCCCCCCCCCCCCCAACTTAGTTAGGCACATTGACTTTAATGAAAGAAAAAGAAAAGATGAAAGATGCAAACTTACGTGATGAAGGGCACACTGGACACTAGAGATCCTTAAAATACAACAACACTAATATACATGATGATCATTGGAATATTACTCTAATAGAGGAGATTCTTCAAGACTTAATATCTATATTTCTGTCACAAAATTTTTGACATAATGTCTTAGACAATGACCATTAACTGTGAATTGATTGTCATTCGTGAGGTTTCGAATTTGGTTCGCCCCATTCTCGTAGACTGTCTTCACTATATTAGGTCCTGACCATTTACTACGCAACTTTTTAGGAAGTAAATGTAACCGGGTGTTGTACAGAAGGACCTTTTGACCAACTTTAAAAGATTTTCGAGAAATATGTTGATCGTGAAGAACTTTCATCTTCGAATTAGAAATTTGTGCATTTTCATATGCATCATTATGTATTTTGTCCAACTCCGAGAGTCGAAGTTTTCGATAATGTCTAGCGTCATTAGAGTTTTCGTTCATTTGTCTAATGGCCTAGTAGGCTTTGTGTTGAACCTCAACGGGTAAATGGCAAGTTTTGCCATAAACGAGCCTATAGGGTGACATGCCCAATTGTGTTTTGTATGTAGTCCGGTATGCCTAGAGTGCATCCACCAACCTTAGTTAAGGTTCACGGTTTTTTCTAAGATATGCTTAATTTCCCTATTGGTGAGTTCTACTTGGCCACTAGTTTATGGGTGGTAGGGTGTTCTGGCTTTGTGTAGCACTCCATATCTATGTATCAAGACCCAAACGGGTCTATTACAGAAGTGGGTATCACCATCACTTATAATAGCACACGGCATCTCAAATCTTAAGAAGATATTTTCTTTTAGAAATTTAATCACCACTGGATGATCATTTGTAGGGGATGCTACTTCCTTTACCCACTTGGATATATAATCAATACCCACTAAAATGTATAAATGCCCAAAAGAACTAGGAAACGGCCCCATAAAGTCGATGCCTCAACAATCAAATATTTCTATGACAGTTATGGGGTTCAAGGGCATCATATTTCTTCTAATAAGAGGGCCTAGTCTTTGACATCTATCACGCGCAGTACAAAATGTATGGACATCTCTAAACATAGTCGGCCAATAAAATTCACATTAGAGGACTTTAGCAATTGTTTTCTTGGTGAAGAAATGCCCACCACAAGCATATGAGTGGCAGAAACTAATTATGGATTGAAATTCATTGTCTGGTACACAACGACAAATCACCTGATCCGAGCAATACTTGTAGAGGTATGGGTCATCCCACATGAAAACTCTAACATTTCGAAAAAATTTCTTTTTATCATTGGACGACCATTGAGATGGAATCTTACTTAAAGCCAAATAATTAGCTATATCTGCAAACCAAGGGGTACTATTATGAGCAACAGATTAGATGAAATAAAGATGTTCATCAGGAAAATGTTCAGAAATGGGAGATTTGTCTTGATCTCGGCCATATATGGGAAGGCGAGACTGTAAGCACCCCATTTTTGCCCGTTCGGCAATCTCCAATCCATCTAGACTTATACTTAAGTCAATATGGACGTATTCCAATCTAAATCAACTTTCCAAGTCTAACCCCATCAATCAAACCACTTTGTGGGCCCTCTAGGCCCAAATAGAGGCAAAATGACCAAAATACCATTTGGGGTAATGTTCGGTCTAATTCTAACAGGCACGTCTTTTCGAAGACAGTAAGTTCCCTTTCCAATTCCATTTTCAATTCCAATTCCAATTCCAATTCCAATTCCAATTCCAATTCTAATTCCAATTAAATCTGGCACACCTTTTAAGAAAGTTGATTCCTCAAGGTGGTAAGACCCTCCAATCCGGCACATTTTCGAGTGAACTCTTCGGAACAGTAAGTCCCTTCAAACCCGTTGACCGGGACGAGACCCCAAGTCCCCTAGATGGTAGAACGGTCCACTTTTGGCGTCTGCTAGCTTGCCAATGCAGAAATGTCCATTTCAACACGCCTTTAGAGAAAGTTGATTCCTCAGGCGCAAAGTCCATTTAGCAGCTTCCCGAGATCAGGTAGTCTTGGGAATAATCGCAAACCATCAAAGTAGCAGAAGTACTTGTAAACAGGTCGATATAGAGAATTGCCAAAAAAACCCCTATATCATGGGACCGCCGTCAGAGTAGCGAAAATACTCAAAACCCAAGTCAATACCAGTGCCTGGTAGCCCATTTCGGTGAAAAATGACCAAACTGCCCCCAGGGCTATTTTTCGGCACATTTCTCGAGAAAGTATGTAAGTCCTCAGAATGATAAGACCACCTTTCCAAGATTGTCTTAAAGGCAATCCAGCATGATTAGGTGCTTTCTAGTCTATTTCAGGCCAATTCGGAGACTTTTCGGTCAAGATGACCATTTTGCCCCTAGGCATCCGAATGCCCCGAGAACCACACCAGCTCTGGGTATCAAACCGGTAACCTCCCGAGAATGCTTTTTATAGTATTCTTGGCCTTTCATTATCTTTCTAGATCATTCCGAGTTGATTTTGCCAAACCCAATGCAAAATGATTATTTTTTCCCTGGTGGGTCGGTCGCCTTTTCCGACCACACTGGCTCTAGGTATCAAATCAGTAACCTTTGGGAACATTCTAAATAATGTTTTCAAACCTCGAGTCTTCTTTCGGGACATTCTTAGTCCATCTTGGCAGCTGTCTAGCCCGGTTGACCGTTTTGCCCCTAATGGCCCGGTCGACCCCTCTAACAAACCCTGACATCCTTTTTTCAAGTCCATTACCCCCAGGACCCTATTCTAAGTGTTCATGTACCTTTTCGGCCTTCCGGGCCTTTCCCGATCACTTAAATCCTTCCCGGACCTTCCGGAGTCACTTCTAATGAAGGCAAGCTAAAAATTGCATGGTAGTCACTAGTACAAGTATCCAAATCTTTTGAAGATATATTGCTTGCCGACTGCTTGCCGACTTAAAAGCTTTCCTAAGTGGTTGGCGCCACTATTAGTGGCGCCAAGCCAAAAATTGGCTTAGCGCCACTCCTGGTGGCGCCAATGTGCTTTTTGGCCTAGCGCCACTACAACAAGCGCCAGGTCATTCTTCTCTCTATAAATACAGAGCCTCTTCCAGCGTGAAAGTGGCCCGCAAACTCAGTCTAAAAACCCTACTTTTCGATACACAGAGCTCGTAGCCTCCCAAAAACCCTAGTCTCCTTTAGGTTCTCTAAACCCTAGCCTCCTATACACTCATACACACTCGCATATACTCATACACTAGTCTTCAAAGCCTCCATTGAAGACTTGAAGTGCTGCAACTCGAAGCTCTTGAATATCAAGACAAGCTCTCAAAGATGAAGACTGAAGCGAAGACCAAAGCAAAAGCAAGAAAAACAAAGCGCGCAAAGCAAAGCAAATAAAGAAGATACAACGTAGACTCTCTATTTAAGTTTATGTATCTTCCCCCTCTCTCTTCTCCCCCCGAACCCACTTGGGTTTTCTTCTATTTTAATCCCCTATCTTTTTCCCTCCCTTTTCTTGCATGCTTGAAACAAGGGACTTCCCGGTCCATGTGTAGGATTAGGTTATTGGAGGTCACCGTGTCGGGGGCTTTCTTTTAGTCTAACCGGAGACCGCGTGGGTTCGGCCCCCTTGATTATGTGGTGAAGCCTTTAACCTTGTATGTTCACGACCCCCAATATGCATTGTGCATATCATAATCTTTCATTCTTCCAAAATTCGTTTTCAAACTCGTTTTCAAAACTTGCATTAAACATCGTTTTCAAACTTGCATCAAAACCTTCTTTTTCAAAATTTGTTTTCAAAATCATAATCCTAGGGTGATTCTAGTTTTTTCATGGCTAGGATTGCTTTAGGAAAGTGTTATATTTAAAGTAACTAATATGTTCCATATTTTCAAATCATTGTTGTTTTCAAAACTACTATCCTAAAGTGGTTCTAGCCTTCTTATGGTTAGAATCGCTTTAGGAAAGTGAGATATTTTTGTAAACTCTCTAAAAACTCTCTTTTCAAATCTTTCTTTCTAAAAATCTCTTTACCAACATACTTTCTAAAAACTCTCTCCAGGTTCCTTTTCAAAATTGCTTTCTAAAAACTCCTTCCAAAAATCTATTTTTCAAAACTCCTTTTTAAGCTTCTTTCTAAAAAACGCTCTCTTCGAAATTCACTTTCTAAAAACGCTCCCTAAATCTCTTTCCTAAAAACTCTTTCCTAAAAGTTTCTTCCAAAATCTTCTTTCTAAAACTCCTCTCAAGTTCATTTTCTAAAAACTCATTTTCTAGTTTTCCCTTCCAAAAACCTCTCTTTCCTAAAAACTCACTTTCCAAAATCTCTTTCCTTCAAGCCCAAGTCAAGCTCTAGAGCTAACGATTAGGAAATCCTAATTTATTTCCTTAAAATGCGATTTTCAATCTTGCCTCTAACCCTAGGTTTTCAAAATCACCATTTTACATCAAGATCATAAATCTCCAAAAAACTCTTTTCTATGGCAAAAGTATAGTCTTCCAAATCTACGATTTCTAAAACTTCACCTTCCAAATCCATGTCAAATCCAATCTTCCCTTTAGGAAACCAAATCCAATATCCGCATTTAGAAAACTAGACACAATGCTCCGTTTTTGGAAACAAAATCAAAACATCTCTTTTTAGAAACAAAATCCAATCTTTCGTTTTAGGAAATAGGAATCTCAATCCTTCCAACTCCAAATCTTTCCTAATTTGAATCCTTCCTAATCTCCTACTTTCCTAATTCTTAAGTTTCCAAAACTTAAACTTTTAAATCTTTTCTTAAACTTTAAGTTTCCAAATCTTTCCTAATTCCATACATTTCTAAATCTCAACTTTCCAAATCTAAATCTTTTTTAAACTTAAATATTTCCTAACTTCAAGTGTTTTCTAAAACTCAAACTTTCAAACATTTTCTAAATTCTAAACTTTCCTAAACTTTAAATCTTTCCAAATCTAAAACTTTCTAAACTCAAAACTTTCTTACTTTCAAAACTTTCTTATTTCAAAACATTCCAAATTCAAAACTTTCTTAAAACAAAACATTTCCTATTTCAAAACCTTTCTTAAAATGAAACTTTCTTAATCCAAAACTTTCCTAAGTTGAAACTTTCCTAATTCGAAATCTTTCATAAACCAAAACTTTCCTAAAATGAAACGTTCCTAAAACGGAACTTTCCTAAAATGACACTTTCCTATTTCAAAACCTTCCTAATTCTAACCTTTCCTAAATCCAATCTTTTCCTAATCTTCCAAGTCCAACATTCTAATCAAATCTTTATTAAATCTCAAGTCTTTCCTAAGTTCCCTCTTTCCTAGGTCTAGGCTTCCTAAATCTCAATTTTTTCAAATCAAAGTCCAATATTCTCAATTCCAAATTTCAATTTCCAATTTTCTATTCCAAGTTGAAATTAAATCTAAATTCCAACTTAAACTCTTTTTCAAATCAAACCTTCTATTTTCAATCGGACTCTTGTTCGAATTACGATTGACCTGATTCCTTAAAAAGAATACGTAGGCAACCCTCATGGGTGCGGTCACAACCTTTTTCAAATTTCCAATTCCACCACCTTTTTCAAATCTTAAATTCCATGATCTATTTCAAACTTCTAATTCCAAATTTCTATTTCCGAATCTCTATTTGCAATCTCCAAACTTTTCTTTCAAAATCAAATCTATCTTTTTAACCCAAATCAAGTCTTTTCAAAATCTATTTTCAAATTCTCTTCTCTTGCACTTGCATATCATGCATTATGTCAATTTATTTCTAAAAGTTCTTTTCTAAAGTGGATAGTTTTGGACATTTGTTAGTTGAAGACTCTCATAGGTGAATCTAGGGTGAATAGACATGTAGGTACCACAAGAGCGGGATAGGGTGATGGCTTAATGCGTCTTCCCTCCATACAACCAACCTCCGAACCTAGGATCACTGTTTTCGAAAGACCAAAATAGAGTTATTTTAAAAAAAGGCTTAAATATTTTCCGAAGGTTGCCAAATAACCTGTTTTATTAAAAAAAACCCTCTCTTCAGGAAGTATTTTCAAAATCGTTTTCAATAACCCTAAGTGTAGTCTTCGGATTATGCTTAGTTTTTAAGTGACCAACTCACCTTAATCAAGTTAGGTGGTGACTCCAAATGTTTTTCAAAAACCCTTTATTCAAATTAATTTTCAATTCAAACCTAGTCGCACTCATTCTTCTAGAAGGATGAGTTCTAACGAGAGAGTACAACATTTTTTCCGTTTATGTATGTATTCCTCGAGTGCGAAAAATCTGGGTGCGACAGAGACAAGTGATCAACTACCACGTTTTCTACCCCCTTTTTGTCCCGGATTTCTATATGAAACTTCTGAAGGAGTAGAATCCAATGAATTAGTCATGGCTCAGCGTTTGGCTTGGTGAGCAAGTACTTAAGTGCGGCTTGATCAATATAAAATATGACAAGTGAGCCGACTAAGTCGGATCTAAACTAATCAAGGGCAAAAACCACAGCAAGAAGCTCCTTCTCAGTGGTAGTGTCATTCATCTATGCATTATCTAAAGTTTTGATAGCATAATATATGGCATATGGTGTCTTGTCCTTTCTTTGACCAAGCACCCCCCTTTAGCGAAGTCACGCGTCATATATGAGTTCGAAAAGTAAAACCAATCGGGGGCTTACATGATGGGTGCAGTGGTCAAGAGCCCTTTTAGTTTTTCAAAAGCTTGTTGGCAAGGGGACGTCCATTCAAATGAAACATCTGCAGATAACAAATGACACATAGGACGAGAAATAGCACTCAAACCTAGGATGAATCACCGATAAAACCTGGTGTGCCCTAAAAATGAACGAACATCTTTAACATTTGTAAGGGGTGGAAGGTTTGAATAAGGTCAATCTTAGCTTTGTCAACTTCTATCCCTTATTAGAAATTATGTGTCCTAACACTATTCCCTGTGTCACCATAAAATGACACTTCTCCCAATTAAGGACTAAATTAGTCTCCTTACATCTATGCAAAACTTTTTCTAAATTTTCTAGGCATTGGTCATAAGTATTCCCATAGATAGAAAAATCATCCATAAAGACTTCTAAGATTCTTTCTACCATGTCACTAAATAAGCTCATCATGCATCTTTGGAAAGTGGTCGGTGGATTGCATAAGCCGAAAGGCATTCTTATATAAGCATATGTGCCAAAAGGATAAGTAAAAGTAGTTTTATCTTGATCTTCTAAGGCTATTTCAATTTGATTGTAGCCCGAGTACCTATCCAAAAAACAATAATAAGCTCTACCCGACACTCTCTCTATAACTTGATCAAGGAATGGTAATGGAAAGTGGTCTTTGGTGGTGACGGCATTGAGATGTTTATAGTTAATGCACATATGCTACCCTGTCTGGATCCTAGTGGGTACTAATTCATCTTTATCATTTTTTACCACTGATACTTCAGACTTTTTAGGGACCACTTGAGTAGGGCTCACTGTAAGCACCCCATTTTTTACCACTCGGCGGTCGCCACTTGTGTTCAAGTCATTGTGGGCATATTTCAATCCAAATTAACTTTCTAATTCTAATCCATCAATTCATCGCTTCGTGGGCCCCACCGGGCCCAAATAGAGGCAAAAGGACCAAAATACCCTTGGGGGCATTGTTTGGTCTAATTCCAAATTAGGCACGTCTTTCCGAAGATGGTAAGTCCCCTTTCTAATTCGAACAGGCGCGTCTTCCTGAAGACGGTAAGTCCCCTTTCCAAGTCTAATTCCAATTCCAATTCTAATCCCTCTCTCGAGACAGTTGATTCCTCTAGACGGTCTAGCACGTTTTTCAAAGAAAATCTCTTCAAAACGGTAAGTCCCTTTAAACCTGTCGACCGGGATGAGACCCCAAGTCCCCTAAATGGTAGAACGGTCCACCTTTGGCGCCTGCTAGCCCGCCAATGCAAAAATGTCTGTTTAGGCATGCCTTT
Organism: Euryodendron excelsum; assembly: GCA_033060915.1. NCBI lineage: Eukaryota > Viridiplantae > Streptophyta > Magnoliopsida > Ericales > Pentaphylacaceae > Euryodendron > Euryodendron excelsum. The sequence goes on from CM065392.1 coordinate 28,326,854, forward strand.
CGAGAAAGTTGATTCTCAGGCGCTAGGTCCCTTTAGTAACTTCCCGAGATCAGGCAGTCTTGGGAATGATCGCGAACCGTCAGAGTAGCGAAAATACTTGCAAACATTACAATCGTTAGAGTAGCGGAAATACTGGCAAACAGGTCGATATAGGGAATTGCCAACAAACCCCTGTATCATGCGACTGCCGTTAGAGTGGCGGAAACACCCAAAACGCAGGTCAACACTAGTGCTTGCTAACCCACTTGGGTGAAAAATGACTAAACTGCCCCTAGGGCTATTTTTTGGCACGTTTCTTGAGAACACATTTGAATCCTCAAAACTGTAAGTCCAACCTTCCAAGATTGTCTTAAAGGCAATCCGGCATGATTAGGTGCCTTCTAGTCAGTTTCGGGCCAATTCTGAGACTTTCCGATCAAGATGACCATTTTGCCCCTAGGCATTCAAATGCCCCGGGAACCACACCAGCTGTGGATATCAAACCGGTAGCCACCTGAGAATGCTTCTTATAGTGTTCTCAACCTTTCTTTACCTTTCTAAGTCAGTTCCGATAAACTCAGTGCAAAATGAACGTTTTTTCCCTAGAGGGCCGGTCGCCTTTTCCAACCACACCGGCTCTGGGTATCAAACTAGCAAGCCTTTGGGAAAATTCTAAATAATGTTTTCAAATCTCGAGTCTTTTTCCAGGACATTCCGGGTCCGTCCCGGTAGCTTTCCAGCTTGATTGACCGTTTTACCCCTAACGGCCTGGTCAAACCTTCCAACACATCCTATCCTCATTTTTCAAGTGAAATACCTCTGGGACGCTATTCTAAGTGTTCCTGCCCTTTTTTAGCTCTCTAGGTCATTCCTGGCCCCTTCAATTCATTCTCGGACTTTCCGGAGTCACTCCTAGTGAAGCTAGGCTAAAAATTGCATGGTAGTCACTAGTACAGGCGCCCAAATCTTCCAAAGATACGTTGCTTGCCGACCTTAAAACTTTCCTAACTTGCTGGCGCCAAGCCAAGAAATGTCCTGGTGCCACTGTAATAGACGCCAGGTCTATCCTATCTCTATAAATACAGAGCCTCTTCCAGCATGAATGAGGTATGCAAACTCAGTTTAAAAACCCTAATATTCAATATACAGAGCTCGTAGTTCCCCCTAAACCCTAGCTTCTCTAGGTTTTCCAAACCCTAGCTTCTCTAGGTTTTCCAAACCCTAGCCACCATACATAAACTCTAGCCTTGTATACACTCTTATACACTTTCATACACTTATACACTAGCCTCCAACCTTCCTTTGAAGACTTGAAGGGCTGCAATCTGAAGGTTTGAAGATTGAAGACGAACTCTTGAAAATTGAAGTGAAGATTGAAGCAAAGCAAAGCGCGCAAAGCTAAGCAAAATAAATAAGACACAAGGTTGGCTTCTTATTTAAATTTCCGCACTTTTCCCCCTCTCTCTTCTCTCTCCTAACCTACTTGGGTTTTCTCTATTTTAATCTCCCATCTCTTTCCCCCTCCCCCCCCCCCCCCCTTTCTTTGCATGCTTGAAATAAGGGGACTCCCGGTCCATGTGTAGGATTAGACTATTGGAAGGTCACCATGTCAGGGGCTTTCTTTTAGTCTAACCGGAGACCACGTGGGTTCGGCTCCCTTGATTATATGGTGAAGCCTTAACCTTGTATGTTCACAACCCCAAATTTGCATTGTGCATATCATGATTCTTGTATTCTTCCAAAAGTCGTTTTCAAAGTCGTTTTCAAAATCGTTTTCAAACTTGTTTTCAAAATTGTATTAAAATTTTCTTTTTCAAAATCACAATCCTAGGGTGATTCTAGCCTTTCCATGGCTAGGGTTGCTTTACAAAAGTGCTATATTTAAAGTGACCAACATGGTCCATATTTTCAACTCCTTGTTGTTTTCAAAACCACTTTCTTAAAGTGGTTCTAGCCTTCTTATGGATAGAATCGCTTTAGGAAGGTGAGATGTTTTCATACTTTCCAAAAAACTCTATTTTCAAAAATCTCTCTTTCAACATGCTTTCCAAAAACTCTTACTCCCAAAATTATTTCCAAAAGCTCTCTTCAAAAATCTATTTTTAAACTCCTTTCCAAAACACTCTCCTCAAAATTCCTTTCCTAAAAACACTCCCTAGGTTTCCTTCCTAGAAAACGCCTTCCTCAAAATTCACTTTCCTAAAAACTCTTTTCAAAAAGCTTCTTCGAAAATCACTTTCCAAAAGCTCTCTTTTTAAAACTCATCTTTTAGAAATTCCTCTCTAGAACTTCCTTCCAAAAACTTGTTTCCAAAAAACACACTTTTCAAAAATCCCTTTCCTTAGAGCCCAAGTCAAGCCCTAGAGCCACAATTAGGAAACCCTAATTTTCTTTTTAAAAACATGATTTTCAAACTTGCCTTAAAACCTAGGTTTCCAAAACCTCTTATTTTCTACATCAAAACTATACATGTTTCCAAAACCTATTTTCTACGTCAAAACTATATACACTTCCAAATCTGGGATTTCTAAAACTTCCTTTTTCAAATCCTTGTCAAATCAAATCTTCCCTCTAGAAAACCAAATCCAATCTCCCGTTTAGGAAACTAGATCCAATTCTCCATTTTTGGAAACAAAATTAAATTTTCTCTTTTAGAAAGAAAATCCAATCCTTCCTAATCTAAATCTTTCCTAATTCAACTCCTTCCTAATCTTCTACTTTCCTAAATCTTAAGTTTCCAAAACTTGAACATAAAAATCTTTCCTGAATTCTAAAATTCAATTTTCAAATCTTTCCTAATTGTACCCCTTTTCAAATCTTAACTTTCCAAATCTAAGTTTTCAAATCTTTCCTAAACTCAAACCTTTCCTAATCTCAAGATTTTCTAAAACTCAAACTTTAAAACTTTCTAAATCCTAAACTTTCTAAATTCAAAACTTTCTAAGTTCTAAACTTGCCTAAACTTCAAATCTTTCAAAATCTAAACCTTTCCTCATTCTAACCTTTCTTAATTCCATATCCTTTCCAAACTTGAACTCCCATTCTAGATTTTCAAATCTTTCTAAAACTCAAACTTTGAATCTTCCAAAAATTCTAAAGCTTTCTAAATTCAAATCCTTCCTAATTCAAAATCTTTCTAAAATTCTAAACTTTCCAAATTCAAAACTTTCTTAAGTTGAAGCTTTCCAAATTCTAAACCTTTCTTAAACTAAACTTTTCCTAATTCAAAACATTTCTAAATTCAACACTTTCCTATTTCAAAACCTTTCTTAAAATAAAATTTTCTTAATCCAAAACTTTTTTATTTCGAAAACTTTCCTAATTCTAAAACTTTCCTAAAGCGGAACTTTTCAAATCGAAACTTTCATAAATTGAAACTTTCCTAATTCGAACTTTTTCTAATTCGAATATTTCCTAATTCCAAGTTTCCTAATCTTTCAAGTCCAATATTCAAGTCAAATCTTTTCTAAAATCCTTCCAAGTCAAATCAAATCTTTTCTAAGTCTCAAGTCTTTCCTAAGTCTAGGTTTCCTAAAACCAAGTCTTTCAAAATCAATATTTTCAAATCTTCCAATCAAAGTCCAAATTTTCTATTCTTCCAATTCCAATTCGAATTCCAACTTTAACTCTCTTCCAATCATACATTCTATTGGACTCTTGTCCGAACTACAACTAACCTGATTCCTCCAAAAGGATACGCAGGCAACCCTCACGGGTGCGGTCACCACCTTTTTCAAATCTCAAATTCCATGATCTATTTCAAACTTCCAATTCCGAATTTCTATTTCCAAATCTTTATTTCCAATTTCTAAAACTTTTCAATTTCAAATCTATCTTTTCAAATCAAATTAATTTCTTTTCAAATCCATTTCCAAATCTATTTTCAAATCAAAATTTTATCTTACACTTGCATATCATGCACCATGTCTTTTTAAAACATTGTTTTATAAAGTGGATCGGATTGAACATTAGTTAGTTAAGGACTCTCATAGGTGAATTTAGGGTAAATTGATATGTAGGTACCGAAAGGGTAGGGTAGGATGATGGCTTAGTGCGTCTTTGTTATACGTAACCAACCTTCGAACCTATAATCACTATTTTCATAGACCAAAACGGAGTTATTTTCAAAAAAAGGCTAAATGTTTTCCAAAGGTTGTCAAACAACCTATTTTTTTAAAAACCCTCTCTTGAGGAGATATTTTCAAAATCGTTTTCCAAACACCCTAAGTGTAGTCTTCGGATTGTTCTTAGTTTTTAGGTAACCTAACTCACCTTAATCAAGTTAGGTGGCGACTCCAAATCTTTTCTAAAAGCCCTTTATTTAAATCTATTTTCAATTCAAACCTAGTCGCACTCATTCTTCTAGGAGGGTGAGTTCTAACGAAAGAGTACAGCATTTTTCCTACTTGTGTGAGTATTCCTCGAGTGTGAAAAATTTGGGCGCGACACTCACCCACCTAGAGTCTGCTATTGGGTAAATAATACCCACATTGAGAAGTTTCAACACTTCTCCTCTAACTACTTCTTTCATATTAGGGTTCAATCGTCTTTGCATTTGGCAAACCGGTTTAGCCTCTTTCTCTAAGTATATACGATGTGTGCAAAGTAATGGGCTAATACCATTTAAATCAGCAATTGACCACCCTTTGGTTTTGCGGTGCTTTAAAAGCACTTTCTTCAATCAATCCTCTTGGCCTTCGGACAGGCTAGAGGATATCACTACTAGGTAAGATTCACCATCGCCTAAAAATATATATTTAAAAGTAGATAGCAATGGCTTTCGCTCCGGAATAAGAGCTTCCACTTCTAATGGTTCAGGTTTACAAGTACTGAGCCCTAATGGCTCAACACATTGGATCCAAAAACGCACTCTGTTGCTTCCTCGTTTATCGCTCTTTCTTCTAAACACTCTATTTGTTATTAAGAATTAAGGCTCTCTCAAGTGGACTTGTCAGGAAGTCTTTATTAAAATGTTCTTGTATTAGAATGTTTATCATGCTAACCTCCCTGATGTCTTCATACTCTCTCGGTTTCTTACCCGCGTGGAAGATATTCATATCTACAGTCATGTTTCCAAAAGATAAGTTCAACTCCCTGCCTTGCCCCTATAGTCAGATTTTTCGCACTCAAGGAATACACACACAAGTGGGAAAAACACTGTACTCTCTCGTTAGAACTCACCCTCCTAAAAGAATGAGTGCGACTAGGTTTGAATTAAAAATTGATTTGAATAAAGGGCTTTTGGAAAAAGATTCGGAGTCGCCATCTAACTTGATTAAGGTGAGTTAGGTCACCTAAAAACTAAGAATAATTCGAAGACTACACTTAGGGTTTTGGAAAACGATTTGAAAATACTACCTCAAGAGAGGGTTTTAAAGAAAACAGGTTGTTTGGCAACCTTTGGAAAACATTTAGCCCTTTTTGAAAAATAACTCCGTTTTGGTCTTTGAAAACAGTGATCCTAGGTTCGGAGGTTGGTTACGTGTAGGGAAGACACACTAAGCCATCACCCTACCCCACCCTTTCGGTACCTACATGTCAATCTACCCTAGATTCACCTATGAGAGTCTTTAATTAACCCATGTCCAACCCTATTCACTTTGAAAAATAATGCTTGAAAAGAAACTAACATGATGCATGATATGCAAATGCAATAGAAAAGAAAGTTGATTTAGGAATAGACTTGAAAGGAAATTTGAAAAGAAGAATTTGATTTGATTTTAGAAGAGATTTGAAAACATAGAATTGAAATTGGAAGGTTTGAAAAATTAGAAATAGAGATTTGAAAATAGAAATTTTGAAATTGGAATTTTGAAAATAGATTAGAATTTGAGATTTGAAAAGTGTGGAGACCGCACCCATGAGGGTGGAATTGAAAGTTTGAAAAGTGTTGTGACCGCACCTATGAAGGTTGCCTACGTATCCCTTTGGGGGAATCAGGTCAGTCGTAGTTCGGACAAGAGTCCGATTAAGAAGAAATTGATTTGGAAGAAAGAGATTGAATTTGGAAATTGAATTTGATTTGAAATTAGAAGAGGAGATTGGAAATTGAAATTGAGAAGATTGAACTTGTTTTGGAAAGATTGAGGTTTAAGAAACCTAGACTTAGGAAAGATAGCAGACTTAGGAAAGACTTGAGATTTAGAAAGATTTAGAAAGATTTGACTCGAATGTTGGATTTGGAAGATTTGGAAAGATTAGATTTTAGGAAATGTTCGAATTAGGAAAGTTCCGATTTAGGAAAGCTTTGAATTAAGAAAGTTTCAACTTAGGAAAGTTTTGAATTTGGAATGTTTCAACTTGAGGAAAGTTTTGAATTAAGAAAGTTTTGCATTTAGAAAGTTTTCGAAATAGAAAAGGTTTTCAAATTAGGAAAGTTTTGAAATAGGGAAGTTTTGAAAATTGAAAAGTTTAGAATTTGGAAAGTTTTGAAATAGGAAAGTGTTGAATTTAGAAATGTTTTGAATTAAGAAAAGTTTAGTTTAAGAAAGACTTAGAATTTAGAAAGTTTCAAGTTAAGAAAGTTTTGAATTTGGAAAGCTTAGAATTTGGAAAGATTTTAAATTAGGAAAGATTTAGAAAAGGTTTGAATTAAGAAAATTTCAACTTAGGAAAGTTTTTAAATTAAGAAAGTTTTGAAAGTTGGAAAGTTTAGAAAAACAAGGAAGTTTTGAAAATAAGAAAGTTTTGAAATTTGGAAGGATTTGAAATTTGGAAAGTTTAAGATTTAGAAAGTTTTAGAGTTTGAATTTTAGAAAATCTTGAGATTAGGAAAGGTTGAGTTTAGGAAGGATTTGAAAGCTTAGGTTTGGAAAGTTAAGATTTGAGAAAAGGGTAGAATTAGGAAAGGGTTGAATTAGGAAAGATTTGAAAGTTGATTTTTAAAATTTAGGAAAGATTCTTATATTCAAATTTTGAAAGCTTAAGGTTTAGGGAAGTGAGAAGATTAAGAAAGATTCGATTTAGGAAATATTTAGATTTTGAAATTTAAGGAAAGATTTAAAGTTTAGGTTTTAGAAACTTATGGTTTAAGAAGGTAGGAAATTAGCAAGGAGTTGAATTAAGAAAGGTTTGGATTAGGAAGGGATTGGATTTGGTTTCTAAAAGCAAAGGTTTGATTTTGTTTCCAAAAACGGAGGACGGGATCTAGTTTCCTAAACGGGGGAATTGGATTTAGCTTCCTAAGCGGGGAGATTTGATTTGGTTTCCTAAAGGGAAGATAGGATTTTGTAAGGATTTGGAAAAAGAGATTCTAGAAACCCTAGTTTTGAAAAATTATAGTTTTGACGTAAAAAAGAAGTTTTGGAAACATGTATAGTTTGGATGTGAAAATAAGAGCTTTTGGAAACCTAGGTTTGGGCAAAGTTTGAAAATCATGTTTTTGGAAAGAAAATTAGGATTTCCTAATTGTGGGTTCTAGGGCTTGACTTGGGCTCTAAGGAAAGAGTTTTTTGGAAAGTGCGTTTTTGGAAATGAAGGTTTTTCTAGAAGGGAATCCTAGGGAGGAGTTTTTGGAAAGATTTTTGGAGAGAGTTTTTCTAGGAAGATTTTTGGTAGAAGATTGTTGAAGAGAGTTTTTGGAAAGATTTTTGGGGAACGTTTTTAGAAAGTGGATTTTGGGGAGAGGATTTTGAAAAGGAGTTGAAAAAGGAAGTTTTGAAAAAAATAGATTTTGGAAGGGAGTTTTTGAAAACAATTTTGGAGAGGAGAGTTTTAGGAAAGTATGTAGAAAAGAGAGTTTTAGGAAGAGGGATTTTTGAAAAGAGAGCTTTTGGAAAGTATGAAAACGTCTCACTTTCCTAAAACGATTCTGGCCATAAGAGGGCTAGAACCACTTTAAGAAAGTGGTTTTGAAAACAACAAGATTTGAAAATATGGACCGTATTGGTCACTTTAAATGTAACACTTTCCTAAAGCAATCCTAGCTATGGAAAAGCTAGAATCACCCTAGGATTGTGATTTTGAAAACATATTTTGAAAAAGAGATTCTAATGTAATTTTGAAAACAAGTTTGAAAACGAGTTTGAAAACAGTTTTTGGAAGATGCAAGATCATGATATGCACAAAGCAATTTGGGGTCGTGAACATACAAGGCTAAGGCTTCACCACATAATCAAGGGGGCTGAACCCACGTGGTCTCTAGTTAGACTAGAAGAAAGCCCCCGACACGGTGACTCTCCAATAGTCCAATCCTACACATGGACCGGGAATCCCCTTGTTTCAAGCATGCAAAGAAAGGGGGGGAAAAAGATGGGGGATTCAAATAGAGAAAATCCAAGTGGGTTAGGAGAGAGAACAGAGAGGGGCAAAGTGCGGAAATTTAAAGAGAAAGCCTACCTTGTATCTTCTTTAATTTGCGCGCCTTGCTTGTCTTCGGTCTTCGGTCTTCGGTCTTTGTCTTGATCTTCGTCTTCAATCTTCAAGAGTTGTCTTCAAGCTTTGGATTGTAGCTCTTCAAGTCTTCAAAGGATGGTTGAAGGCTAGTGTATGAGTGTATGGGGATGTGTAGGAGTGTATAGGAGGCTAGGGTTTAGTGTGTAGTGGCTAGGGTTTGGAAAACCTAGGGAAGCTAGGGTTTAGGAGGTGCTCGAGCTCTGTATATCGAATTATATGATTTTTAGGTTGAATTTGTGGATCCTTTTCACATTGAATGAGGCTCTGTATTTACAGAGGTTGGACAACACTAGCGCCTGTTGCAGTGGCGCCAGGCCAAAGTTTACACTGGCGCCAGGCCATTTTTTGGCTTGGCGCCACTACTAGTGGCGCCAGCCATTTAGGAAATGTTTAAGGTCGGCAAGCAACGTATCTTTGACTAGATTTGGGCGCTTGCACTAGTGACTACCATGCAATTTTTAGCCTGGCTTCACTAGGAGTGGCTCCGGAAAGTTCGGGAATGATTTGAAGGAGCCGAGAATGACCCAGAAGGCCGGAAAGGAGCAGGAACACTTAAAATAGTGTCTTGGAGGTATTTGACTTGAAAAGTGAGGATAAGACGTGTCGGAAAGGTTGATCGGGCCTTCAGGGGCAAAACGGTCAATCGAACCAGGAAACTGACGGGATAGACTCAGAATATCTCAGAAGAAGACTTGGGATTTGGAAAAATTGTTTAGAATGTTCCCAAAGGTTGCCAGTTTGATACTCAGAGTCGGTGTGGTCGGAAAAGGGACCGGCCCACCAGGGGCAAAACGGTCATTTCGCACCGGGTTTGCCGGAACTAACTCAGAATGATCCGGAAAGGTAAAGGGAGGTTGAGAACACTCTAAAAAGTAGTCTCAGGAGGTTACAGGTTTGATACCCAGAGCCGGTATGGTCGAAAAAGAAAATCGGCCCACTAGGGGCAAAACGATCATTTTGTACCGGGTTGGCCGGAACTGACTCAGAATGATCCGAAAAGGTATAGGAAGGTTGAGAATACTATAAAAAGTATTCTCGGGACATTACCGGTTTGATACCCAGAGCTGGTGTGGTTCCCGGGGCATTTGGATACCTAGGGGCAAAATGGTCATCTTGACCGGAAAGTCTCAGAAAAGGTCCAAAGGGCAGTTTGGTCATTTTTCACCGAAGTGGGCTAACTGACATTGGTGTTAACCTGGGTTTTGAGTGTTTCCACCACTCTAACGACGGTCGTCGTGACACAGGGGTTTGTTGGCAATTCCCTATATCGACCTATTTGTGAGTATTTCCGTTACTCTAACGGTTTTGTGAGTAGTTTCGCTACTCGAACCATCTCGAGGAATAAGCTGTCTCGAGAGAGGGATTGGAAAGGGGACTTATCATCTCTGAAGAGACGTGCCTGAGTTAAAACCGTCTCGAGGAATAAACTGTCTCGAGAGAGGGATTAGAAAGGGGTCTTACTGTCTTCGAAAAGACGTGCCTCGGATTGGAACCGTCTCGAGGAATAAACTGTCCCGAGAGAGGGATTGGAAAGGGGACTTATCGTCTCCGAAGAGACGCGCCTGAATTGGAACCGTCTTGAGGAATAAACTGTCTCGAGAGTGGGATTGGAAAGGGGTCTTACCGTCTCCGAAAAGGCATGCCTAGATTGGAACCGTCTCGAGGAATAAACTGTCTCGAGAGTGGGATTGGAAAGGGGTCTTACCGTCTCCGAAAAGGCGTGCCTAGATTGGAACCGTCTCGAGGAATAAACTGTCTCGAGAGTGGGATTGGAAAGGGGTCTTACCGTCTCCAAGGAGACGTGCCTGAGTTGGAACCGTCTCGAGGAATAAACTGTCTCAAGAGTGGGATTGGAATCGGAAAGGAAAGGACAATGCCTCTAAGGGCATTTTGGTCATTTTGCCTCTATTTGGGCCTGACAGGCCCGTGAAGCGATGGACAGATGGGATCTAGACCTAGAGAATTGGTTTCGATAGGAATATGCCTACAATGACTTGAAAACAAGTATGGACGGAGTATAGACTGCCGAGCGGTTAAAAATGGGGTGCTTACACTTAGGAATCTTAATCGAACGATTAGCTAACTATAGAGTGATTCTGGTAGGTTTCAACTCTTCTAGCCCTAACTGTTGGTAAACATAATAAGGTAACAGGTTCACACTGGATCCTAGATCTAGTAAAGCGTTATCAACTCTATGATCTCCAATTATGCATGAAGTGGTCGAACTCCCTGGGTCCTTGTATTTTGGTGGAAAGTTTACTTGTAGAACCTCTCTAGCTTCTTGGTTTAGAAAAGAGGCTTCTCTTACAGTGAGCCGTTTCTTAATGGTGCACAAGTCTTTTAAGAACTTTACGTATAAGGGATCTGCTTAATGACATATAGGAATGGAATATTAATTTTCACTTGCTTGAATACCTCATAAGTTTTAGAATTTATTAGTTCTTGCTTCAGTTTGGCTAATCTATGAGGGAATGGAACACGTGATAAATCCTCTATGTCAATGTCTGCTGATTTAACATCTTCACTAAGCTTCTTTCCTAACTCCTCCACTAGCTCTTTAGGATTTTCTCCATCCCCTTCTAATGTTTTTTCTATTCTCTCACTAGTGTTCTCCCTTGGTGTAGACTCTTTACTATGACTAGTTTTATCTATAGCTTTTTCTCTCCTTAGGGTGGTTACTGCTTGAACTTGCTCATGATTTGGTGGATTTGTATTTATCTCTACACCATGAGCTTGCCTATTAGGGTTGGGTAATGGTTTTGTAGAGAATATACCTTTCTCTTTGGTTAGTGGTTAAGCAAACAAAGTTTTTAACTCTTCTATAGTTTATCAAGTCTAGCATTAATTGCTTTTTGTACCTATATAAACTGGGTCAAAGGATCTTCTACAGTTCTCAGAGGAGGTGGTCTATACACGTTTGTTGTTGGTGTTGAAAATTGTTGACCTTGTGTTTGGTATTGATTAGGGGGACCATTAAATTGTTGCGGTTGTTGGAATTGCTGGGGTGCTGAGTTATCATCATTCCTCCAACTAAAGTTGGGATGGTTCCTCCACCCTGGGTTATATGTAAGTACATATAGATTTCCTTGTCCTTGTAGGGCTTGTGTTGGTTTGCTATAAGGAGCAATGACATTTATTTAACTATGCAACACTTCCCTAAAGGCTAGAATTGTGGGGCAGAGATCTGTCTTATACTCATTACTATCACACACACTACAATTAACTTGGGTTTCACTCTTAGCTGCTGTAATTTTTTTCATTTCTAAGGCCTCTAATCGCTTAGTCAATGTGACTATCTTTGAATTATCCTCCTCTAAATGCCTTAATGGGTACATGGTGCCTATCCTTAGGTTGTTTCTAATCTTAGGATTTTTAGTCCCTGTAGTGTCCTAATCTCTCATGTTATCAGCTAGAAAGTCAAAGAAGTCATAAGCTTCTTCTGGAGATTTATCATAGAAAGAACCATTGCATATTGTCTCCACAAACCTTTTGAGTTCAGGAGCCAAGGCGGAAAAGAAAGTACTAACCAACCTACATCGGTCTTGTCCATGATGCAAACACGAATTCAAAAGTTCTTTGCATCTCTCCTAACTATGGTAAAATGTTTCATTTTCAAAAGGAGTGAACTGTGAAATTTGGAGACGAATCGCCTCTGTGCGATGCTCATGAAAGAATTTTTTTTAGAAACTGGACCTGAAGGACATCCCATGATGGAATAGACCTCAGCCTTAAAGAATTTAACCAAATTTTAACCTTATCCTTTAACGAGAATGGAAACAATTTGAGACTGATGGTCTCGACAGAGTGTCGCGCCTAGATTTTTCGCACTCGAGAAAAATACACACAAGCGGAAAAAAACACTATACTCTCTCATTAGAACTCACCCTCCTAGAAGAATGAGTACGACTAAGTTTGAATTGAAAATAGATTTGAATAAAGGGCTTTTAGAAAAGAATTGGAGTCGCCACCTAACTTGATTAAGGTGAGTTAGGTTATCTAAAAACTAAGCATAATCCGAAAACTACACTTAGGGTTTTGGAAAATGATTTTGAAAATATCTCCTCAAAAGAGGGTTTTTTTAAGAATAACAGGTTGTTTGGCAGCTTTTGAAAAACATTTAGCCCTTTTTAGAAAATAACTCTGTTTTTTAATTTTTCGAAAACAGTGATATAGGTTCAAAGGTTGGTTACGTGTAGGGAAGACACACTAAGCCATCACCCTACCCTGCCCTTTCGGTACCTACATGTCAATCTACCCTAGATTCACCTATGAGAGTCTTTAACTAACTAATGTTCAATCCTATCCTCTTTAGAAAATAATGTTTAGAAAAACATGATGCATGATATGCAAGTTCAAGAAAAGAGAGTTGATTTGGAAATAGATTTAAAAAGAAAAATTTTATTTGATTTTAGAAGAAAGATTTGAAAGGATAGATTTGAAATTGGAATGTTTGAAAAATTAGAAATAGAGATTTGGAAATAGAAATTTGAAATTGGAAGTTTGAAAATAGGTTGGAGATTTGAAAAGATTATGGAATTTGAGATTTGGAAAATGTGGAGAAATTTGAAATTTGAAAAATATGGTGGAATTTGAGATTTGAAAAATATGGTGACCGCACCCATGAGGGTTGCCTGCGTATCCTTTTGGAGGAATCAGGTCAATCGTAGTTCGGACTAGAGTCCGATAAAAGATAAAAGGTTGGATTGGAAGAAAGAGATTTTGATTGGAAAAATGATTTGATTTGAACTTAGAATAGAAGATTGAAAATTGGAATTTAGAATTTTGGAATTGAAGAGATTGGATTTTGATTTGAAAAGATAGAACTTGGAAGAAAGATTTAGATTTATTTTGGAAAGATGGAGGTTTAAGAAACCTAGACTTAGGAAAGAGACTTAGGAAAGATTTGACTCGACTTGGAAGGTTTAGGAGATTAGGAAAGATTGGATTTAGGAAAGGTTTGAATTAGGAAAGGTTCAAATTAGGAAAGTATCATCTTAGGAAAGTTTCGATTTGGAAAGTTCCACTTTAGGAAAGTTTTCAAAATAAGAAAGTTTTGGAATTAGGAAAGTTTTGGAATTAGGAAAGTTTCAACTTAGAAAAGTTTTGACTTTAGGAAAGTTTCAACTTAAGAAAGTTTTGAATTAAGAAAGTTTCATTTTAAGAAAGGTTTTGAAAGAGGAAAGGTTTAGAAAATAAGGAAGTTTTGAAAATAAGAAAGTTTTAAGTTTAGAAAGTTTTAGATTTGGAAAGATTTGAAATTTTAGAAAAGTTTAGAGTTTTAGAAAGATTTAGGAAGTTCAAAAAGATTTAATTTAAGAAAGTTTTGAATTTGAAAAGCTTTGACTTTGGAAAGATTTGAAATTTGGAAAGTTTAGGATTTAGAAAGTTTTGAGATTAGTAAATGTTTGAATTTAGGAAGCATAGGATTTAGAAAGCTTTAGAGTTTGAGTTTTAGAAAATCTAGAGATTAGGAAAGGTTGAGTTTAGGAAAGATTTGAAAAACTTTGATTTGGAAAGTTAAGATTTGGGAAAAAGGGTAGAATTAGGAAAGGGTTGAATTAGGAAAGATTTGAAAATTGAATTTTAGAATTTAGGAAAGATTTTTATGTTCAAGTTTTGGAAAGCTAAGATTTAGGAAAGTAGAAGATTAGGAAGGAGTTGAGTTAGAAAATATTCGGATTAGGAAGGGATTGGATTTTGTTTCTAAAAGCGAAAATTTGATTTTGTTTCTAAAAACGGAGGATTGGATCTAGTTTCCTAAACAGGAAGATTGGATTTGGTTTCCTAAATGAAAAATTTGATTTGACAAGAATTTGGAAGAGGAAGTTTTAGAAACCCTAGATTTGGAAGACTATAGTTTTAACGTAGAAAATAGGTTTTAGAAATATATATAGTTTTGATGTAGAAAACAAGAGGTTTTGGAAACCTAGGTTTTAAGACAAGATTGAAAATCATATTTTAGAGAAGAAAAATTAGGGTTTCCTAATTGTGGGTTCTAGAGCTTGACTTGGGCTCTAAAGAAAGAGTTTTTTGGAAAATGCAATTTTGGAAACGAAGATTTTGGAGGAAGATTCTAAAGAGGAGTTTTTTAGGAAGCATATTTTGAAAAGAATTTTAGGAAGGAAGCTTTTGCAAAGTAAAACTTTGAGAGAGTTTTAGAAACAAAATTTTGGAAGGAGAATGTTAGAAAGAATTTTTAGGAAAGAGATTTAGGGAGTGTTTTCTAAGAAAGAAACCTAAGGAGTGTTTTTAGGAAAGGAATTTTGAGGAAAGTGTTCTGGAAAGGAATTGAAAAGAGAGTTTTTGAAAAATAGATTTTTGGAGGGAGTTTTTGAAAACATCTTTGGAAAGGAGAATTTTAGAAAAGTATGTTGAAAAAGAGATTTTTAAGAAAAGAGACTTTTGAAAAGAGAGTTTTTAGAAGGTATAAAAATGTCACACTTTCCTAAAGCAATTCTAACCATAAGAAGGCTAGAACTACTTTAGGAAAGTGGTTTTGAAAATAACAAAGGTTTGAAAATATGGACCATGAAAGTCACTTTTAAATGTAACACTTTCCTAAAGCAACCCTAGCCATGGAAAGGCTAGGATCACCCTAGGATTGTGATTTTAAAAACATATTTTGAAAAAGGAGATTTTGATGCAATTTTAAAAACAAGTTTGATGCAAGCTTTGAAAACAATTTTTGGAAGATGCAAGATCATGATATGCACAATGTAAATTGGGGTCGTGAACATACAAGGTTAAGGCTTCACCACATAATCAAGGAGGCCGAACCCACGTGGTCTCCGGTTAGCCTAAAGGAAAGCCCACGACACAGTGACCCTCCAATAGTCTAATCCTACACATGGACCGGAAGTCCCCTTGTTTCAAGCATGCAAATAAAGGGGGGGGGGGGGAAAGAGATGGGGGATTAAAATAGAGAAAACCCAAGTGGGTTAGGAGAGAGAAGAGAGAGGGGGAAAGTGTGGAAACTTAAAGAGAAAGCCTACCATATGTCTTGTTTATTTTGTGCACCTTGCTTTTCTTCGGTCTTCGTCTTGATCTTTGTCCTCAATCTTCAAGAGTTTGTCTTCAATCTTTAAGGCTTCAGTTTGCAACACTTTAAGTCTTCAAAGGAGGCTTGAGGCTAGTGTATAAGTGTATGGGGGTGTGTATGAGTGTATAGGAGGCTAAGGTCTGTGTATGGTGGCTAGGGTTTGGAGAACCTAGGGAAGCTAGGGTTTTGGGAGTGTACGAGCTCTGTGTATCAAAAATTAGGGTTTTTAGACTGAGTTTGCGGACCTCCTTCATGCTGGAAGAGGCTCTGTATTTATAGAGATGGGATAGACCTGGCTGGCACTTGTTACAGTGGTGCCAGGGCAAAATTCCTCTTGGCGCCACTAGGAGTGGCGCCAGCAAGTTAGGAAAGTTTGTAAGTCGGCAAGCAACGTATCTTTGACTAGATTTGGGCATCTGTACTAGTGACTACCATGCAATTTTTAGCTTGGCTTCACTAGGAGTGACTCTGAAAAGTCCGAGAAGGATTTAAGTGATCGGGATTGGCCCGGAAGAGCCAGAAATGGGCAAGAACACTTAGAACAGTGTCCCGAAGGTATTTGACTTGAAAAATGAGGATTAGATGTGTCGGAAGGATTGACCGGGCCTTTAGGGGCAAAACGGTCAATTGGGCTGAAAGCTACCCGGACGGACTCGAACTGTCCCGGAAGAATACTCGAGATTTGGAAACATTATTCAGAATGTTCCCAAAGGTTGCCAGTTTGATTCCTAGAGCCGGTGTGGTCGAAAAAGGTCACCGGCCCACCAGGGGCAAAATAATCATTTCGCACCGGGTTTGCCGGAACTTACTTGAAATGATCCGAAAGGATAAAGAAAGGTTGAGAATACTATAAAAAGCATTCTCAGGAAGTTACCAGTTTGAAACCCAAAGCTGGTGTGATCGGAAAAGGAGATCCACCCGCTAGGGGCAAAACGGTTATTTTGTACCGGGTTTGCCGGGACTGATTCGGAATGATCCGGAAAGGTAAAGGAAAGTTGAAAATACTATAAAAAGCAATCTCAGAAGGTTATCGGTTTGATACCCAGAGCCGATGTGGTTCACGAGGCGTTCGGATGCCTAGGGACAAAATGGTCATCTTGACCAGAAAGTCTCGGAATTGGCATGAAACGGACTAGAAGGCACCTAATCGTGTCAGATTGCTTTTAAGACAATTTTAGAAGATTGGACTCACTGTTCTGAAGACTTAGGTGGTTTCTCGAGAAACATGTTGGAAAAGGCCCAAGGGACAGTTTGGTCATTTTTCACCGAAGTGGGCTAACAAGCACTGGTGTTGACCTGGGTTTTGAGTGTTTCCGCCACTTTGATGGCATTCGTGTGATACAGGGGTTTGTTGGCAATTCCCTCTATCGACCTACTTGTGAGTATTTCCGCTATCCTAACGGTTGTGATGTTTGTGAGTATTTCTGCTACTCTGATGGTTTGCGATCATTCCCGATACTGCCTGATCTCAGAAAACTGCTAGAGGGACTTAGTGCCTAACAATTAACTTTCTCGAAAAGTGAACCTAAACGGACATTTCTACATTGGCGGGCTAGCAGGCGCCAAAGGTGGACCATTCTACCATCTAGGGGACTTGGGGTCTCGTCCCGGTCGACAGGATTAAAGGGACTTACCGCTCCGAAGAGATTTTCTTTGAAAAACGCGCCAGACCGTCTCGAGGACTCAACTGTCTCGAGAGAGGGATTGAAATTGGAAAGGGGCCTTATCGTCATCGAAAAGACGTGCCTGATTGGAGTAGATTTACCGTCTCGAGGAATCAATTGTCTTAAGAAAGGGATTGGAATTGGAAAGGGGTCTTATCGTCTTCGAAAAGACGTGCCTAATTGGAATAAATTTACCATCTTGAGGAATAAACTGTCTCGAGAGAGGGATTGGAATTGGAAAGGGGTCTTATCGTCTTCGAAAAGACGTGCCTGATTGGAGTAGGTTTACTGTCTCGAAGAATAAACTGTCTCGAGAGAGGGATTGGAATTGGAAAGGGGTCTTATCGTCTTCGAAAAGACGTGTCTGATTGGAGTAGATTTACCGTCTCGAAGAATAAACTGTCTCGAGAGAGGGATTGGAATTGGAAAGGGGTCTTATCGTCTTCGAAAAGACGTGCCTGATTGGAGTAGATTTACCGTCTCGAAGAATAAACTGTCTCGAGAGAGGGATTGGAATTGGAAAGGGGTCTTATCGTCTTCGAAAAGACGTGCCTGATTTGGAATTGGAAAGGGGACTTACCGTCTTTGGAAAGACGTGCTTGATTTGGAATTAGAAAGGGGACTTACCATCTTTGGAAAGACGTGCCTGATTGGAGTAGATTTACCGTCTCGAGGAATCAACTGTCTCGAGAGAAGGATTGGAGTTGGAATTGGAAAGGACAATGCCCCTAAAGGCATTTTGGTCATTTTGCCTCTATTTGGGCCTGGTGGGCCCGCAAAGTGATGGACAGACGAGATTAAGACTTAGAGAGTTGGTTTTGATTGGAATACATCCATATTGACTTGAGTACAAGTCTGGACGGAGTGTAGACTATCGAGCGGTCAAAAATGGGATGCTTACAACTGCCCCTCTTTTTCTGTCTTTGCTTGTCAAAAATAGAAAACGATAAAAGTAAGAGTCTCATGTTGACGGCGAGGCAGTTAGAGGGACGGACATTGGGAATTTTTCGACAACGAGGGTCGAAAATGGATAGCGGGCCAAAAAAGGCCTTCGAAAATGAGATTTGGCGGGAAAGGGGGCAAAGCTTCCCAAAATTGGACACTGGCGCCACTAGGAGTGGCGTTTTTGGCAGAAATTGCTTGGCACCTCTGCTAGTGGCGGCAGGCTTGGAGTTAAAACCAGAAAATTTCTAGTTCGAACAGTTGCGGCATTTTGGAGAGTTTTCGCAAATCCGAGAGACATTGCGAGTAAGCTGACTTGGACATTGAAGGAGCACTTCTTGGAGACCACGGGTGATTACCGGAAGGAGACCACGTCACAGGAAGAGAAGATTTCGCCGAAGAACTCCAAAAAGTGAGTTTTCGCATTTCTGTTGATTTTGATGTGTAGAACTTTGTTTGAATCATGTGTATAGTGGAAATTAATGTTTTGATATGTTTTGAACATGATGGTGATATTATTTTTGCATTTTGGTGCTTGTTTAACTGAATTTGAGTGATTTTATGTGAGTATGTGAAGGGGATTTTCTACAAGAATAGGGAATTTGTTCCTACAGGCTTGGGCATTTGGTTTTTTGGCTAGATTTTTGTGCGATGTGCCTTAGAAAAATGTGTTTATCAACCGTATGAAGTTTCGTAATTTTTTGAAAACTTAGTGAATTTTTGATTTTTTGAAAAATAAAAAAATACTTAGAAAATTTAGGAAAATGAGAAAACTCAAGAGATTGATGGGATTTTTAGAGTTTAAAATTTGAAAAAAATAGGAATATTTTTGGAAAATATTTAAAAGAATTTTGAGGAATTTTAGGACATTTTTGAAAACCATGGATTTATTGAAAAAATAAAACATGTGTTTTGAGAATTTTAAAAAATTGAAAAGTGTGCACGGGTGCTAATGTTATGTGATTGTTACATTGGAAAGTGCACGTTTTGTGTTTTGTGTTGATGTTATGGGTGTTGTAGGGGCCATTTTTAAACAAAATTCTGTCGAAATTTTTAGAAATCAGGGGAAGAGTTGGTTAAGGTTTTTAGAAATAAAATCTTTTTGAAGGAAAAAGACAGAAAACCCTTGTGATTTGATTTGAAGTTGGAAAATCAAAATGTGTACGTAGGAAATTTTTTTTGAAATCTTTTTTTTATTTTGTTTGTGTTAGTTGTTTAATTTCATTTTACTTTATTATGTCAGCTACCTGCTGGATATATTAACACTTCTCACCTTGGCTTACCTTTTCAGGATGGTAGATGCGGGTGATGACGGTTCTGAGAGGAGACGTCGCTCGGGGAAGGCGGCTCGGACAGATTCCACTAGCGGCTCTAGTCGGTCTACGGGTAGTCGATGGTCTACTGGGCAGGCAGCATCCAATCAGAGTGGTCGGGGGAGTAGGCCACCTGTTGACCCCTTTCCCCTAGTTAAGCAAGCTTTCGTAGAGGAGATTAGTGTCGAGGAGGAGGTACCGGGCCTTGGGGATCAGGTGACCGGTTATGGGAGAGCTTCCTCCAGGCATAGGCAGATGGATACTGACTTAGGAGATCTGCAGATACCAAATGTCCCACCACTCGGGGATCTTGCTTATTACCCCAGCGTGTACTCTAGACAACATTTGCCCCCTCCGCGGGTACATACAGCTTTCAGAGGGGTTGTTCATCAGGTTTTTGTGACCATGTAGCGGGCTGCCCCATCATATCGTGCCTTCTTAGCGGAGATCAGATTTGGCGCCTTCATGGGATTACAGGCTAACCGCCCAAATCAGCATTTAGTACTGGCGTTGGTTGAGCGGTGGTTTGGAGAGACCAGGACCTTCCACTTTGTCGGCTTCGAGCTAGGTCCCACTCCCTTGGATTGGGCGATTATTATAGGGCTTTCCTTTGTCGGCAGACGAATCACCTTGCATTCAGTCAGTAGGGACGAGGCCTATTTGCTGTTGGACTTGCCTCCTTCTAAGCGTTCTGCCTTCCTAGTCTCTTGGATCAGTCAGGATGACCGTACCTTTTCCGTTGAGCCATCAGCTACCATGCAGGATATTATGAGACGGCGATTTGTTTTGTACATCATCTTTAGCTGCTTCTGCAATAATAACAAGTCGCTCATGCCATGTCAGTTGGTGAGTATAGTAGCCGATCTTGGAGTTTGATCTGAGCTGGACTGGGGGTTCTTTTCTTTTGGCTGCTTTCTTCGGTCAATGCAGGTTCAGACTTCTTTCCGTTGGGGCAGCATAACTAGCTTCTGGCCTTTCCTCATTTGGCGGAGCTACGAGTACCTTCCTATTTGTCGCCTTGTAGTTGTTGAGGATGACCTCTATCCTCGTGCTTTAAGGTGGGCTCGTGACCGGGTAGCCTAGTGATCAGAGATTACTAATTTTGTGACGCTCCGGGCTAACCTGTAACTGATTAAGGTGAGGGATGTGACCTGATGGCCCTTCGTTGGATCAATTCATTATGAGACAGTCCGGTATTTGGTCCCGTTGTCCCTGTCGAGAGCTGTTTTTCTCAGTGATGACACTTGGGAGTCCTATCTTGGAGAGCGACACTGGCGGCAGTTTCATGAGGAGTTCCGATCAGTAGGAGCTCTGCCAGAGTATATGTTTGGAGCCCTGGTGGCGGGAGTGCCTATCCTTTATTAGGAGCGTCAGCTAGGTGCCGAGTTCTTGCTTCCTCCGAATACAGATTATGCTACGCACTTTGGGGCTCATTCGGTCGGTGCCTTTACCCGATTTGAGGTATTAGTCGGCGGGTACGCTGTTGGCCAGGAGGTGGTTGACTTGTGGCGTCGAGCTGGAGGATACGTGCCCCAGGCTGAGTTTATTGCTGTGAGAAACCAGAGAGATCAGTACCAGATGGAGCGGGATCAGTACTAGGCCGAGGTAGCTTCCCTGACGACTCGATTATCTCAACTGGGTGGTGGGGGGGTATGTTATTCTTTCTCTGCTTCTTCTTGCTCTGCTGTTGCTTAGTTCTTCTTGTATGCAGCTGATTTCGATTCTATCTTCCCTGCAGGATGGCGGTGCTTCGAGTAGTTATTCACCTCCTCCGATGCTGGGTTTCGGAGATTTTGATCCAAATGATATCGACTTTGACCTGTGATGTATGCCCCTTGTGGAGACTCTGATCTTCTTTTGCCCCTTGTCCCTGAGTTGTATTTATGTTAGACAGTTTTATTTTGTAAGCTATGTACAAGGATGGATATTTATGGTATTCAGATGCATGGATAGACAAAGACATTTATGATTGATTTTTTTTTTCCAACTAGGTATATGATCATGTGCACGTGATGGAGGATGATGTTATGTATCTATTATATGAGTTGATGTTGGTGACTTCTATTTCTACAGGGAGTTACATCCTATGTGTGCAAAACCCATGCAGATTTTTTTTTTTTTAAACATATGCACAGGTTAGAAATATGTTAATAGAATAACACAAGGTGCTGTTAGACTTGTAGTCTTGGGAATGGTAACTCCTTCCTTTTCGGGGGTCTAGCCTCTCATCTGGCTCAACCCTACCTTGATTGGATGATAGCACTTCGAACCTTTCTTAACCTTTTGACCGCCTCTGAGTCCTTGTTTCAGGGTTAGTGTATATGGTTATTGGGTTGAGACTCTCGACTCTCGGGGTTTTAGCAACAGCTTACCTAATCTTCAGCAGAGCGATAAGTGGCTAGTCCTTTTAATCCGAGGAGACTTTGTTTAGGACCATAATGTAGGCTAGGTTATGGGGTTTCAGAAACAACGGGATATGCAAGCTCAAATTTGATATTGTTTTCGGTAGGGTTTAGATCCATACCATCCTTGACTACTGTAAGCACCCCATTTTTGACCGCTCGGCAGTCTACACTCCGTCCAGACTTGTTTTCAAGTCATTGTGGGCATATTCCAATCGAAAGCAATTCTCTAGGTCCAAATTCCGTCTTTCCATCGCTTCGCAGGCCTGTCAAGCCTAAATAGAGGCAAAATGACCAAAATGCCCTTAGGGGCATTGTCCTTTCCTTTCCAATTCCAATCCCACTCTCAAGACAATTTATTCCTCGAGACGGTTCCAATCCAGGCGCGTCTCTTCGGAGACGATAAGTCCCCTTTCCAATCCCTCTCTCGAGACAGTTTATTCCTCGAGACGGTTCTAATCCAGGCGCGTCTCTTCGGAGATGATAAGTCCCCTTTCCAATCCCTCTCTCGAGACAGTTTATTCCTCGAGACGGTTCTAATCCAGGCGCGTCTCTTCGAAGATGATAAGTCCCCTTTCCAATCCCACTCTTGAGACAGTTTATTCCTCGAGACGATTCCAATTCAGGCACGTCTCTTCGGAAACGATAAGTCCCCTTTCCAATCCCTCTCTCGAGACAGTTTATTCCTCGAGACGGTCCGAGTAGCGAAACTACTCACAAAACCGTTAGAGTAGCAGAAATACTCACAAATAGGTCGATATAGGGAATTGGCAACAAACCCCTGTGTCACGATGACCACCGTTAGAGTGGCGGAAACACTCAAAACCCAGGTCAACACTAGTGTCTGTTAACCCACTTTGGTGAAAAATGACCAAACTATCCTTTGGACCTTTTCCGAGACTTTCCGGTCAAGATGACCATTTTACCCCTAGGCATCCGAACGCTTTGGGAACCACACCGGCTCTGGGTATCAAACCGGTAATGTCCCGAGAATACTTTTTATAGTATTCTCAACCTTCCTTTACCTTTCCGGATTATTCCGAGTTAGTTTCGACCAACCCGATACAAAATGACCGTTTTGCCCTTAGAGGATCGGTCTCCTCCTGAGACTACTTTTTATAGTATTCTCAACCTTCTTTTACCTTTCCGAATCATTCTGAGTCAGTTCCGGCAAACCCGGTACAAAATGACCATTTTGCTCCTGGTGGGCCGGTTTCCTTTTCTAACCACACTGGCTCTAGGAATCAAACCGGCAACCTCTGGGAATATTTCTGAATAATGTTTCCAGATCCCAAGTCTTCTTCCGGGACAATCCGAGTCTGTCCCGGCAGTTTCCCGATCCGATTGACCGTTTTGCCCCTAAAGGCCCGGTCAACCTTTCCGACACATCTTATCCTCACTTCTCAAGTCAAATATCTCCAGGACACTATTTTAAGTGTTCCTTCTCCTTTCTGGCCTTCTGGGTCATTCCTGGTTCCTTCAAATCATTCCTGAACTTTCCGGAGCCACTCCTAGTGAAGCCAGGCTAAAAATTGCATGGTAGTCACTAGTGCAGGTGCCCAAATCTAGTCAAAGATACGTTGTTTGCTGACCTTAAACGTTTCCTAAATGGCTGGCGCCACTACTAGTGGCGCCAAGCCAAAAAATGGCCTAGGCCACTCCTAGTGGCGCCAGTGTAAACTTTGGCCTGGCGCCACTACAACAGGCGCCAGTGTTGTCCAACCTCTATAAATACAGAGCCTCATTCAACGTGAAGGGGATCCGCAAACTCAACCTAAAAATCATATAATTCGATATACAGAGCTCGAGCACCTCAAAAACCCTAGCCACCTTAGGTTTTCCAAACCCTAGCCACCCTACACAAACCCTAGCCTCCTATACACTCATACACACCCCCATACACTCATACACTAGCCTTCAACCATCCTTTGAAGACTTGAAGAGCTGCAATCCAAGGCTTGAAGACAACTCTTGAAGACTGAAGGTGAAGATCAAGACAAAGACCGAAGACCGAAGACCGAAGATAGCACAGCGCGCAAAATAAACAAGATACAAGGTAGGTTCTCCATTTAAATTTCCGCACTTCCCCCCTCTCTCTTCTCTCTCCTAACCCACTTGGGTTTTCTCTATTTTAATCCCCCATCTCTTTCCCCCCCCCCCCTTTCTTTGCATGCTTGAAACAAGGGGATTCCCGGTCCATGTGTAGGATTGGGCTATTGGAGAGTCACCGTGTCGGGGGCTTT
The DNA here is from genome assembly GCA_033060915.1 of Euryodendron excelsum. Lineage (NCBI taxonomy): Eukaryota > Viridiplantae > Streptophyta > Magnoliopsida > Ericales > Pentaphylacaceae > Euryodendron > Euryodendron excelsum. The sequence continues at coordinate 28,350,830 of CM065392.1, forward strand.
CTTCTAGTCTAACCAAAGACCACGTGGGTCCGGCCCCCTTGATTATGTGGTGAAGCCTTAGCCTTGTATGTTCACGACCCCAAAATTACATTGTGCATATCATGATCTTGCATCTTCCAAAAACCGTTTTCAAAGTTATCTTCAAAATCGTTTTCAAACTCGTTTTCAAAATTGCATCAAAATCTTCTTTTCAAAACTTGCTTTCAAAATCAAAATCCTAGGGTGATTCTAGCTTTTCCATAGCTAGGTTTGCTTTAGGAAAGTGTTACATTTAAAGTGACCGATACGGTCCATATTTTTAAATCTTGTTGTTTTTAAAACCGCTTTCCTAAAATGGTTCTAGCCCTCTTATGGTTAGAATTGCTTTAGGAAAGTGAGATGTTTTTACACCTTCTAAAAACTCTATTTTCAAAAAGTCTTTCTTCTTAAAAATCTCTTTTTCAACATACTTTCCTAAAACTCTCCTCTCCAAAATTGTTTTCAAAAACTCCCTCCCAAATCTATTTTTCAAAGCCTCCTTTTTCAACTCCTTTCCAAGAAACTCTTTCTCCTCAAAATTCACTTTCTAAAGACACTCCCTAAATTCACTTTCCTAAAAAACTCTCTCCAACAATCTCCTTCCAAAAATCTTTCTAAAAAACTCTCTTTCCAAAATCTTCCTTCTAGAAACTCTCCTCTAGGATTTTACTTCTAAAATTTTCGTATCTAAAAACACATTTTCCCAAAAACTCCTTTTCTTTAAAAATCTCTTTCCAAAAACTATCCTTTCCAAAATTTTCTTTCTAGAAACTCCTCTCTAGGATTTCCTTCCAAAATCTTTGTTTCTAAAAACGCACTTTCCAAAAATCTTTTTTCCTTAGAGCCCAAGTCAAGCCCTAGAACCCACGATTAGGAAACCCTAATTTTCTTCCCAAAAACATGATTTTCAAACTTTGCCCCAAACCTAGGTTTCCAAAACCTCTTGTTTTCACATCCAAACGATACATGTTTCCAAAACCTCTTTTTTTACGTTAAAATTCCGCACTTTCAAAACTAGGGTTTCTAGAATCTCCCTTTCCAAATCCTTGCCAAATCCTATCTTCCCTTTAGGAAACCAAATCCAATCCTCCGTTTTTAGAAACAAAATCAAACCTTTGCTCTTAGAAACCAAATCCAATCCCTTCCTAATCCAAACCTTTCTTAATTCAATTCCTTCCTAAACCATAAGTTTCCTAAACTTAAACTTTAAATCTTTCCTTAAATTTCAAAATCCAACTCTTTCCTAATTCAACTCCTTCCTAATCTTTCACTTTCCTAAATCTTAAGTTTCCAAAACTTGAACATAAAAATCTTTCCTAAAATCCTAAAATTCAACCCTTTCCTAATTCTACCCTCTTTTCAAATTTTAACTTTTCAAACCTAAGTTTTCAAACCTTTCCTAAATTCAAACCTTTTCTAATTTCAAGATTTTCTAAAATTCAAACTCTAAAACTTTCTAAATTCTTAAACTTTCCTAAACCTCAAATCTTTCCAAATCTAAAATTTTCTAAACTCAAAACTTTCTTATTTTCAAAACTTCCTTGTTTTCAAAACTTTCCAAATTCAAAACTTCCCTTTTTCAAAACATTACAAAATTCAAAACTTTCTTAACTTGAAACTTTCCAAATTCTAAGCCTTTCTTAAACTAAACTTTTCCTAATTCAAAACATTTCTAAATTTAATACTTCTCTATTTCAAAACTTTCCTAATTTGGGAACTTTCCTAATCTGACAACCTTTCCTTTTTCAAAAACTTTCTAAACTCGAAACTTTCCAATTTCAAAACTTTCCTAAAATGAAAACTTTCTTAATTTCGAAACTTTTCAAAAATGACACTTTCCTAATTCGAAACTTTCTTAATCCAAATCTTTCCTAAATTCCAAGTTTCCAAATCTTCTAAGATCTTTCCAAATCCAACATTCCAATCCAATCTCTCTAAATCTCAAGTCTTTTCTAGGTCTCCTATCTTTCCTAAGTCTAGGTTTCCTAAACCTCCGTCTTTCCAAAACCAAGTCTTTCCAAAATCAATTTTTCCAAAGCAAGTCCAATCTTCTCAATTTCAATTTCCAATCTCCTCTTCTAATCTCAAATCAAATCCAATTTTCAATTCAATCTCTTTCTTCCAATCCAATCTCTCTCTTCAAGTCAATCTCTTTTCAATCGGACTCCGGTCCGAACTACGACTGATCTGATTCCCCCAAAGGGATACGTAGGCAACCTTCATAGGTGCGGTCACAACACTTTTCAAACTTTCAATTCCACCCTCATGGGTGCGGTTTTCAAAATGTTTCCAAATCTCAAATTCCAATCTACTTTCAAAATTCCAATTTCAAAATTTCTATTTTCAAATTTCTACTTTCAATTTTTAAACTTTCCAATTTCAATTCCATCTCTTCAAATCTATTTTCAAATCAAATCAATCTCTTTCCAAATCTATTTTTCAATTCTCTTCTATTGCACGTGCATATCATGCATCATATTTGTTTCGTTTTTTTTAAACATTGTTTTTCAAGGTGGATAAGATTGAACTATAGTTAGTTAAAGACTCTCATAGGTGAATCTAGGGTAGATTGACATGTAGGTACCGAAAGGGCAGGGTAGGGTGATAGCTTAGTGCATCTTCCCTACGCGTAACCAACCTCCGAACTTAGATCACTGTTTTCAAAGACCAAAACGGAGTTATTTTCTAAAAAGGGCTAAATATTTTTCAAAGGTTGCCAAACAACCTGTTTTCCTTAAAGACCCTCTCTTGAGGAGATATTTTCAAAATCGTTTTTCAAAAACCCTAAGTGTAGTTTTTGGATTATGCTTAGTTTTTAGGTGACCTAACTCACCTTAATCAAGTTAGGTGGCGACTCCGAATCTTTTTCAAAAGCCCTTTATTTAAATCAATTTTCAATTCAAACCTAGTCACACTCATTCTTCTAGGAGGGTGAGTTCTAATGAGAGAGTACAGCATTTTTTCCGCTTGTGTGAGTATTCCTCGAGTGCGAAAAATCTGGGCGCGATAACTACTTTTCAGTAGGATTAGCATCCTTCTTTAGCTTTGGCAGCGTATCTAGCTCATTTAGATCAAGCAATCCATTTTCAATCAGAGTGGACTTTAATAGGGTTGTAATGTAGGCTAGGTTTTGCAAGAAAGGGTAAAGGCTCAAACCTATTGTTTCTACTGGGTTTCTTTGTAACCTAGGATTACCTTTGAATTTTCTCCTTGCTTTTTACACGACTTCTCAGGGTGAAAATGACCTTGCTCTTTCACCCTTTCTATATGCCTTTTGAGATAAACATGACTTTCTTTTCTTTCAATTCTCTTAGTATGCTTTTGAAGATGACTCAATCATGATTTTCTTCAGGCCTTTCCTTAAAGGTTTTTTTTTTTTTTTTGGCCTTTTGCCCCTTGGCGACTCCTTTCCTTTGCTTTTTCTTTCTATTCCTTCATGAAATGAATAATTCTTCAACCCTTTTTCCTTAGCCCTTTTCCTTGGCAGTTCAATCTACCCGATGTGGGCAGTGATCCTTAGGTTGGGGTTTTCTCGAGAAAAGGATAGATGGTTCAGTAAGTTTGGCAAGGGTTGCTTTTGACTGTATGGGAAATGAAATAAGGGCCTTTCCTCACTTTGAATTAAATTGCTTGATCCATAGAGCTTTCGACACTATCCTAGCATGATAGAGGTGGACACCACTCCTAGAATTCTCAACTATTGTCTACCCCAATGTGGGGAGGATAGTTGGTAGATCAAGGTTGACAAGGAAGATTTTTGCTTTTCGAGAGGCACTAGGGGTTACGCAAAAGGGAATATAAGCACATTTGTTTATTTATTTAGTCTTTTATTTATATGTGAAGAAGTGAAAGACGGCTCCTCTTCATTTTGATAAACTGGCCACACATCGCTTAGCTTCAGAGTCTTGCAAGTGCTGCCTTTGGGTAGTATCCTCACTCATCCCTATCCTCTCTCTCTCTGAAAAGCTGATCATTTGGTAAGTGGTTAACTCATGCTACCATCCCTTCAAATTGGATCATTTCATAAGATACAATATGCTCCTTGTATAGAAAGTAGCTACCATTCCCAAGAGAAGATAAGGCAATCATGATGGAATAAAAGACTATTATTTGATCATTATTATCATTTCTTATGGAAAGCATAAAGTTCTTAAGCAATAAGAAAATATAAGCATTAGTTTAAAGATAGGAAGTAAAAGGGGTAGAAAAAAAGTGGATGAAAACACCCCTCTCTTGTACGCTTTTGAAGGGACTCATTTTTCAATAAGGTCTTGGGACAATTCCCTCATCTGCATTCCATCCACGGTTGAGATTTTCAGTCAAGGCAGGATAGGTAGATGCTTCTCCCAGAGTTCTAAGTGAGTTGGCGGTGATGATGTAATTGTCAGCTTTCTTGACCATCTTGCCTTCATTTGTTTGCTCCGGAGTTTCTCTAACAAACCACTCGGGTAACTCGTCTTCGTCCAGCTTGATAGGTCGAGCCCGGGGTTTTCTGCTCTGGCCTCCAGCCGGGGCTCAGTGCTCCTCAGGTGTACACAATGGGAGATTTTTATTACATAGTTTAGACAGCTCCTAGTCAATTTTCTTCACAGATTCATATACGAGTTCGTCTCCGGGGGTCAGCATTTTATCGGGGTTGTATCGTAACTGAGTACACCTCTATTCCATATCATTGCATTCCATCTCCTCCCCATTCTTGTAATATATCTCTTGGCATGCAACAAAACAAACCTTGTTGTTACCAAACTTTGTAACGATGTTGACGGTGTGGTCCAGTGGAGGGTCTGTAGGGCCGTTCGAAGAAGGATTTGCTGGTCGTACCCCAATGATCTTGTTATCTATCAGGTCTTGAATCTTATTCCTAAAAATCAAACAATCTTCAATGTCATGTCCCTGGCTATCCAAATGGTACTTACAACTTGCTGCAGATTTGAAGAAATGAGGTAGAGGATTGGGCTGGGGTCAGGCAGGTATAGGTTTCAGATATCTAGTTGCTAAGAGGCCAAAATAGGCCGCGGTCTGTGAGCACGCGAGTTTAGTAAACATCCGCTTTTTCCCACTTGTTCACCTAGGCCGAGGAGGTGTTGCAGATGTTTTTGATGATTAGGGACAGAGCTTTGGTGAGGTCACAACCGGGTTGATGGTCTGGGAATTGAAAGGGCTTCGGGTTCTATGTTTCAAAATGGGACAATTTTCAGTGGTAGGGCCAAATGGGTTGGGATGATATCCGAAGGAGAGGCTATATAATCCTTGTGTTTTGTTAGGGGTTGGTTTGGAAGGCATCCGAGCAAGGCCCTTGGCCTGGGGAGGTCGTTGGTAAGCAATGGTGGCGGCATAGTCATGGTCTTCCTTCTTCATCCTTTTCCGTCCATCATGGCTTTGGGCCTGCGAGGACTCGGCTTGCTCATGGGCTGCATGGGATAAGAGTGAAGAAAGCATGCCTTCCATTTTGGTCATCTTATGCTTGACTCCTCTTGCCTCTGCTAGTAATAGAGTTAAGGTATCAAGAGTAAGCAATTCCATGCTTGTAAGACAAGGGAACAAGGGAAGGTACCTAAAACCAACCAAGAAAAAGAGTCAGTGTTTTATCCTGACAAGTCTTTATGCAATGCGTGTTCTAGGGTGCCCCTGTTTAGGAGGAAAACTAAACATGATGTATTGGCCCACTTTTGGAGATAAGGAATTTGCCCCTGTATGCGGATACCTTACCGTCAAGTAGGAACCTTCAGCCATCCATGCATTCATTCATAAAAGTAAAGAAATACATTGAATTTTGGGTTTAAGATACAAAAGAATTGAAATACATTTTAATAGAGGGAGGGGGAACATTTTCCTTTGGACTTCCACCTATCTACTTTTACAAAGGAAAACCCTAAACTACTCTTGAGTCTTCAGATTCACCTTCCTTGGATTTGATGTCGAGGAGGTCGCTGAAGGACCCTGCTAATTGGTTGCCCCTTGTCTTCTTGGCAACCCTATCGCCGTGAGCATAGAGGGATTGGGGCCCCTCTTATGGAATGAATTGAGATGCATGTCATGAGTCCTAAGGGTTACATGGGAACCCTTAGGGTTTGGGTAGATTTAATCCAAGGGAGAGTGAACTAGGTGTCACTCTCACTGGGTTGATCATATGCATGAGAATATAGTGACTTGCTTGAACTCTTGTCTTGACATGTAATATGAAATGTATGAACTTGGGTATGCAAAGAGTATAAGAAGAGAGAATGCAACAGCAAGGTACATGTGCATGCATGAGCAGCTAGACAGGCATTATAACAGTATAAATACAGGCATTATAACAACAGGAATAGACAGGTATAAATGAAAGTAAGAGCAGTTGCCCTTTCCTCCGTGGTTTTGAAAACAGTGCTCGTGTCTTAAATCCAATAGAGGTTAGGCTATGCATGATGTCTATATGAGTATGAAGTTGAGGGTTAACTAATGCGTCCTAGAAAGGTTCGGTCCCCGGATCTTCAAACCTAGGCCCACTCCTTGAGGTGGTGCCATGATCGGTTGATGATCCGAGCGGGGGAACCATCAAGAGGTCGTAGGCAAGAAACTGACACAGTATCTCGCCCACAACCAATATACTATTCCCCTTTCTAACTAGGTAATAATGCAAGTATGCAGAATGCAGGTGCACATGCAATGTGTGTGTGATTTTTATAAGTGGAGGAAAGAGCCCAACATCTCCCATTCATCCTGTTCATCATATACATGCATAGCAGTTAATAAAATTTAAGCAAAATGTGTACCTACAAAACAAAGATGCAAGTGTTAGTATATAGATGACAAACTTAATACAAGATAATATGAACAGATGCATGTTTTCTTTTCTTGAAAATAACCTTGAAAATTTGATTTTGAAAATTTAAAGTGAATAGGATTGAATAAGTCAATTGAAGACTCTACATGGGTGAGGGGTAAAGAGACATGACTACGGCCTAACCCTCTAAGTATCCCCAGCGGAGTTGCCAGCTGTTGCACCCAGATTTTTCGCACTCGAGGAATACACACACACAAGCGAAAAAAACACTGTACTCTCTCATTAGAACTCACCCTCCTAGAAGAATGAGTGCGACTAAGTTTGAATTAAAAATAGATTTAAATAAAGGGCATTTAGAAAATATTTGGAGTCGCCACCTAACTTGATTAAGGTGAGTTAGGTCACCTAAAAACTAAGTATAATCCGAAAACTACACTTAGGGTTTTGGAAAATGATTTTGAAAATATCTCCTCAAGAGAAGGTATTTTTAAGAAAAACAGGTTGTTTGGCAACTTTTGAAAAACATTTTGCCCTTTTTAGAAAATAACTCCGTTTTTGGTATTTCAAAAACAGTGATCTAGGTTCGGAGGTTGGTTACGTGTAGAGAAGACGCACTAAGCCATCACCCTACCCCGCCCTTTCGGTACCTACATGTCAATTTACCCTAGATTCACCTATGAGAGTCTTTAACTAACTAATGTTCAATCCTATCCTCTTTAGAAAACAATGTTTAGAAAAACATAATGCATCATGATATGCACGTTCAAGAAAAGAGATTTGATTTGGAAATAGATTTGATTTGGAAATAGATTTGAAAAGAAGAATTTGATTTGATTTTAGAAGAAAGATTTGAAAGGATAGATTTGAAATTGGAAAATTTGAAAAATTAGAAATAGAAATTTGAAATTGGAAGTTTGAAAATAGATTGGAGATTTGAAAAGATTGTGAAATTTGAGATTTGGAAAATGTGGAGAAATTTGAAATTTGAAAAATATGATGGAATTTGAGATTTGAAAAATATGGTGACCGCACCCATGAGGGTTGCCTACGTATCCTTGTGGAGGAATCAGGTCAATCGTAGTTCGGACTAGAGTTCGATAGAAGATAGAAGGTTGGATTGGAAGAAAGAGATTTTGATTGGAAAAAGGATTTGATTTGAACTTAGAATAGAATATTGAAAATTAGAATTTAGAATTTTGGAATTGAAGAGATTGGATTTTGATTTGAAAAGATAAAACTTGGAAGAAAGATTTAGACTTATTTTGGAAAGATGGAGGTTTAAGAAACCTAGACTTACGAAAGAGACTTAGGAAAGATTTGACTCGACTTGGAAGGTTTAGGAGATTAGGAAAGATTGGATTTAGAAAATGTTCGAATTAGGAAAGGTTCAAATTAGGAAATTGTCATCTTAAGAAAGTTTCGATTTGGAAAGTTCCACTTTAGGAAAGTTTTCGAAATAGGAAAGTTTTAGAATTAGGAAAGTTTTAACATAGAAAAGTTTTGACTTTAGGAAAGTTTCAACATAGAAAATTTTTGACTTTAGGAAAGTTTCAACTTAGGAAAGTTTCAACTTAGGAAAGTTTTGAATTAAGAAAGTTTCATTTTAAGAAAGGTTTTGAAAGAGAAAAGGTTTTGAAAATAAGGAAGTTTTGAAAATAAGAAAGTTTTAAGTTTAGAAAGTTTTAGATTTAGAAAGATTTGAAGTTTTAGGAAAGTTTAGAGTTTTAGAAAGATTTAGGAAGTTTAAAAAGATTTAACTTAGGAAAGTTTTGAATTTAGAAAGCTTTGAATTTGAAAAGATTTGAAATTTAGAAAGTTTAGAATTTAGAAAGTTTTGAGATTATGAAATGTTTGAATTTAGGAAGTTTAGGATTTAGAAAGCTTTAGAGTTTGAGTTTTAGAAAATGTTGAGATTAGGAAAGGTTGAGTTTATGAAAGATTTGAAAAACTTTGATTTGGAAAGTTAAGATGTGGGAAAAGGGGTAGAATTAGGAAAGGGTTAAATTATGAAATATTTGAAAATTGAATTTTAGAATTTAGGAAAGATTTTTATGTTTAAGTTTTGAAAAGTTAAGATTTAGGAAAGTAGAAGATTAGGAAGGAGTTGAGTTAGGAAATATTTAGATTAGGAAGGGATTGGATTTTGTTTCTAGAAGAGAAAATTTGATTTTATTTCAAAAAATGGAGGATTGGATCTAGTTTCCTAAACGGGAATATTTGATTTGACAAGAATTTGGAAGAGGAAGTTTTAGAAACCCTAGATTTGGAAGACTATAGTTTTAACGTAGAAAATAGGTTTTAGAAAAATGTATAGTGTTGATGTAGAAAACAAGAGGTTTTAGAAACCTAGGTTTTAAGGCAAGATTGAAAATCATATTTTTGGAAAGAAAAATTGGGGTTTCCTAATTGTGGGTTCTAGGGCTTGACTTGGGCTCTAAGAAAAGAGTTTTTTGGAAAGAGCAATTTTGGAAACGAAGATTTTGGCAAAAGATTCTAAAGACGAGTTTTTTAGGAAGCGTATTTCGAAAAAAAATTTAGGAAGGAAGTTTTTGGAAAGTAAAACTTTGAGAGAGTTTTGGAAACAAAATTTTGGAAGGAGATTGTTAGAAAGAATTTTTAGGAAAGAGATTCAGGAAGTGTTTTTAGGAAAGGAATTTTGAGGAAAGTGCTCTGGAAAGGAATTGAAAAGAGAGTTTTTGAAAAACAGATTTTTGGAGGGAGTTTTTGAAAACAACTTTGGAAAGGAGAGTTTTAGGAAAGTATGTTCAAAAATAGATTTTTAGGAAAAGAAACTTTTGAAAAGAGAGGTTTTAGAAGATATAAAAATATCAAACTTTCCTAAAGCAATTCTAACCGTAAGAAGGCTAGAAACACTTTAGGAAAGTGGTTTTGAAAATAACAAAGGTTTGAAAATATTGACCATGAAAGTTACTTTTAAATGTAACACTTTCTTAAAGTAACCCTAGCCATGGAAAGGCTAGGATCACCCTAGGATTGTGATTTTAAAAACAAATTTTGAAAAAGGAGATTTTGATGCAATTTTAGAAGGTTGGACTCACCGTTCTGAAGACTCAGGTGTGTTCTCAAGAAACGTGTTGGAAAAGGCCCAAGGGGCAGTTTGGTCATTTTTTACCGAAGTGGGCTAGCAGGCACTGGTGTTGACCTGGGTTTTGAGTGTTTCCGCCACTCTGACAGCGGTCGTGTGATACAAAGGTTTGTTGGCAATTCCCTCTATCGACCTGCTTGTGAGTATTTCCACTACCCTAATGGTTGTGATGTTTGTGAGTATTTCCGCTACTTTGACGGTTCGCGATCATTCCTGAGACTGCCTGATCTCGGGAAGTTGCTAAAGAGACTTAGCACCTGAGAATCAACTTTCTCAAAGGGTAGGCCTAAACGGACATTTCTACATTGGCGGGCTAGCAGGCGCCAAAGGCGGACCGTTCTACCAGCTAGGAGACTTGGGGTCTCGTCCCGGTCGACAGGTTTAAAGGGACTTACCGCTCTAAAGAGATTTTCATTGAAAAAAGTGTCGGACCGTCTCGAGAAATAAACTGTCTCGAGAAAGGGATTGGAATTGGAAAAGGGGTCTTATCGCCTTCGGAAAGACGTGCCTGATTGGAGTAGATTTACTGTTTCGAGGAATCAACTGTCTCGAGAGAGGGATTGAAATTGGAAAGGGGTCTTATCATCTTCGGAAAGACATGCCTAATTAGAGTAGATTTACCGTCTCGAGGAATAAACTGTCTCGAGAGATGGATTAGAATTGGAAAGGAGTCTTATCATCTTCGAAAAGACATGCCTAATTGGAGTAGATTTACCGTCTCGAGGAATAAACTGTCTCGAGAGAGGGATTGGAATTGGAAAGGGGTCTTATCGTCATCGAAAAGACGTGCCTGATTAGAGTAGATTTATCGTCCCGAAGAATAAATTGTCTCGAGAAAGGGATTGGAATTGGAAAGGGGTCTTATCGTCTTCGAAAAGACATACCTGATTTGGAATTAGAAAGGTGACTTACTGTCTTCGGAAAGACGTGCCTGATTTGGAATTGGAAAGGGGACTTACCGTCTTCGTAAAGACGTGCCTGATTGGAGTAGATTTACTGTCTCGAGGAATCAACTGTCTCGAGAGAGGGATTGGAGTTGAAATTGGAAAGGACAATGCCCCTAAGAGCATTTTGTTCATTTTGCCTCTATTTGGGCCTGGTGGCCCCGTGAAGCGATGGACAGACGAGATTGAGACTTAGAGAGTTGGTTTCGATGGAAATACTTCCATATTGACTTGAGTACAAGTCTAGACGAAGTATAGACTGCTGAGCGGTCAAAAATGGGGTGCTTACACAGAGCATGTATTATCAAAACACATATTACAGACCTCTTCAAATGCTTTAAGATGGGTATATTGATTTTCATAATCCATCCCATAAAAATGTGTGATTAGTTACATGATACCTGACTTAAGATGGAATGCATTTTGGTCAAGAGGTAATATAATGCAAGAGTTTGGAGTTTGTCTTTGTGGGTTTAGATAATCTCTCATAGTTCTCTGTGGTGATGCAGGTACTTGGGGTTATGGGGGTTGCACGTTATTACCCCCATCCCTATTCTCATCATTACCTAGTAAATGGGCCATGTCAAAGTCTATAGGTATAGGTGTAGTAGCGGGAAGAACTCTAGATCTAGTGGCGTAAACAGAAAATTCTACCTGAAGTATCCCTATGCCAAACTGACATGCAATACAATGCACATAAATGCACCAATCTGCCACAACAGTGAAGTAGAAATAAACAATACTCAATTTGAATTTCCAACCGAACCAGCATTCTCCACATAAAATATCCACCAATTTATAATTAAATCCTAAAACCTCCACTAAAAAAAATACAATTTATCTAAAAGAAACTAGTAAAATAAAAAAAATCTAATATGCTCACAGATAGTAGGGATGGAACGAGATTACCCAATTAAGCGATTAAATTTCCTCGTTGTTGTAGTTTGATGGTGAAGTTGTTTCTACAAGAATCAATTCCTCTCGAGTTCGTTTGCTTTATTTTTGTTCTTGTATATTTTTATTTTTATTTTTATTTTTTTGTTTTTCTTACCTTAGCTTATTTGCTTTGTAAGTCCCCGGCAACGGCTCCAAAAACTTATCGCTCCTGAATAGTGCAATTTATCTCCGCCAATGTGTGATTGCGATACAGTAATAATATCTCGGTAAGTCCGAGGTCGATCCAAATGGAACACAAGAATAAACTTAATCTGGCAAGGTCTACAATCAAAACAAAAGGATAACGAGCTTAGAATCAATTAAAAGTGTAGGAAAGCTTCCAAAATAAAAATAAAAATTAATTGTTAGAGATGGTTGATCTAAATTATCAAGCAATAAAATTAAACTAATTTTAGAGATATATTCAAATATTATAAAAATATCTTGGCAGTGTTTAATCCAGTAGTAGGCCTACAAGTAGGTTCCCAAGATAGTTTGGATTAAAGAAACTCAAGATTCGATCACCCTCTTGGAGTTAATATTCAATTATTTATTAGTGTTCATACCGAGGTCCAATTCATACATGTCCCAGTTTATAAACCTGTTTACAAAGTATGTTTAAAGTTTAATCAAGAACAGTAGATTTCTAAAGTACTCCTAATAGGAATATATAAATAATTATAATCAATACCCTTATCAGAAATTCTAGGTATACGTATCCCTGCTTACGAATCAATCTATACATACATGCTAGATATGATCAAGAATATTATTTTCGAAGATATTCATGGGCAAGAAAATGAATCTTGATCCAAGATCTTGAAATCTTGGAAAGTAAATAACTATCTTGAATCTCTACCTGTAACCTAGTTACTTTCTCAACCCATGCTAAGAACAGATTTAGCTACTAAAAAAACATTATAAAAACTGCAAGAATGGAAATAATAATTAAAGAATGAAAATACTACATTAAAGAAATATAATCTTGAATTCACAATAAGAACAAGATAGAAAAACTGAAGATAAGAACTAAAGATTAAAAGATTCTCCCTTGAAAGATAAAAAGATTCGTAGCCTCCAAATGTTGGATACTCCAAACCCTAGAATTTTTTTCCTCCATTGAAAACATAAAGCTCTTAAGTCTTTTCTACTACTTTTCAATCTATCCACAACTAAGAAGTGAGTTAATCTACAAAATCCTATCTTTAGTGGTACGAACGGTTCCCACCAGGTACTCAGATGGGCTCGGTCTTTTCACAAAAGTTGTAGATCTTGAAAAGTTATACGAACATATTATGGGCCTTAATTGCCTTTCTGGTTTGAGAGATATGAGCTTCAAAAGTTTTAGCTCTATGTGTTTCAACAGCTTGTACCACAGCTTCAGTAGCTTATACTTTGACAGCAACCTCTTGCAACCTATGATTAAATTGCATTCGAAATTATTCCATTTAAGCTCAAAACCTACATAAAGCATAATAAACTTAATTAATATCAAAACATTACCAAAAAGACATATATAATCATAAAATAATGCTAACAAAGCACTAATTAAGGACCTATAATTGCACTTTTGAAGTGCAATCATTTGGTGTGCAGGAAGTACTATACATGATGTTGGGGTTTGCTTTACGGGATTCATGTATTCCCGCATAGTTCAGTATGGGGTGGCTGCATTGCCTACGTTACTCCGTCTTTCATTATTATCATTATTGCCCAAACCCAATGGGATCACTCTCGGTGGGTTCAAACCATCATTAATGTTTGCTATAGGGATAGGTCCTACATCAACAATCAAGGAAAAATATGGTATATTGATAGGGATGGAATGTGTGGGCGAAGGAGTCAAGTAACCACGTGGAAGGTTACACAAAGGATCGGCTCTTACTAGGCGATTATGAACGTCCCTAAAATAAGATGACATACATATGCAATGTATACAAAAAAGACTATCCGCGCCTCTACAACAAACAATTCATAATTTCTTTCCTTCCCTCCAATCTCCACAGAAATATAACCACCGATTTAATCAAAAGTTAAAAGCAATCCAACTGAACCAACAATCTCTGTATACAAAGCAAAACCACCAGTAAGCACTTAGCACATAAGCATAGTCTTCAAGAAATCCACCTCCTGACTACTGTATACCTAGACCCCTAAAAAAAAAAACAACAAAAAACACAAAAGTCCTAAATTTAGCACGTACAAGAGATGGAACGAAGTTACCGTGTTGGTCTTAGCCAACGATTCCTCTGCTGTTATAGATGATGAATGAAGCAACTCACTTAATTTTACGTTAACTAAGGTTCGTGTTCTAGCACTCCTTTTTACGGTCACTTGTGCAAAAAAATTTTTCCTGGCAACGGTGCCAAAAGCTGATCAATCTAAAATAGGCAATTGATATCTGTCAATGTGCGATTATGATGCAGTAATAATACTTGGTAAAGTCCGAGATCGATCCACATGGAACAATTTCACAAGGTGAAGACACTAAAGTACTCCTCTCAAATCACAAACAAAATCTTAGCCATTACTTCTAAAAGACCAAAAATTGTTACTTTAAAAGATTGATTTCTATTCTAAAGTAAACAAAGAAAATAGTTTGAATTTAATAAAAGAAAAGTCTCTAGACCAATCGATTCAACCAATCGCTTCACTCGGAATTCCAATAGAGGTGTTTTATAACTAAAATCATTGATTATGTTGCGAGTCTTTGATTCGGAATATTTAGCAATAAAAATAATTGTTCTTTAACAACCAAACATAGAATAATCAAGTTTAGAATCGTAGATGCATACCATTAACTTATTGCCAAGCATAATCAAACATTTAGGTTTTCGTAAATATCTACTCCAGATTGAATCAATTTTAAAATTAAAGATGTACACTATCGATTCGTACAGTACATATACTGAACACAAGTTCATGTATAACTATTACCGAACATAGTCAAACATCTAAGTTTTCATAAATATCTAAGGTTTGATCCTAAAGAATTAAGAAGAAGAAGAAGTAGATTTAAACATTGAAAACTTACCTCCATTATTCATCCAATATCTTCAATTGATCTTCACAATTAATCTCAAGATGGAATCTAGCTACTCATCATAATTATAGATATACAAAGCTATATGTAAATTTATTGAAATACTGAGTAATCTGATTACATGAATTGAAAACTGAATGAAAACTAAGAAAACTTCTACTCTAAACTACTTTTAAAACCTAGAAAAATGAGATTCCCTTTTAGGGTTTAATTACAAGTATATATAATTAAGTCTGGAGTCCTAAACCAACAAGAAAACAAAAAAATTCGAAGCTGGGCTAGGTCGTCCTCCAAATGACCAAATTAGTGCATTTTTCAACATTCAAACGATGAGGTATGAAATGTTGAGAAATCCTTTGTCCGTTGTCCGAACGACTAAAACAAGGCATTTATCGTCGTTCGAATGACCATCTTCCAACGTCTGAACAACATTCAGATGACCATTACAATGACTAAAACAACTCTCTAAATCTCTAACCATCATCTGAATGGTGTCCGAACGATGACTTCAATGGTCAACTTCGAGGCACTTTTTTTTTTATCTCAATTTCCTATAGAAATCAAAATAGACTTAATTAGTACTATAATATAACTAAAGAGGCATACAAAATCATAAACTAAGGTTAACAAAGCACAAGATACATTCTTATAATTGCACTTTTGGAGCGCAATAAATCACTCTTTCAATAGCTCAATTATATTTGTATTTGACTCAATTGTTTGAATTGCTACAGTAATTGAATATGTTGAATTCTTAGAATTTTGCATTATTGTGCACTTTCAAAAATGAATCGAGGCCATTTTTTATTTTTTGAGTCACATATTTTTTTGTTGATATAATTCCCTAGGAACCTTATTAAGCCTATTTATTTGTCTCTTGCTACATCTATCATTGCTAAAGTTTCATCCTTAAATATGACAATACAAGTATATTCACTTTTGCAAGTTGAATTGAAAATGGGGTGATCTATTTGCAATACGAAAAAAAAACTAAAAAAGAAAGTAAGAAAGAGGAGAAGTATAAAAAATTAAAAAATAATTAAAAAAAATAGCATTCATATCAAATCAAATGAAATTTGAAAATTTAAGGTATGTATGCAGTGATCATTTCATGTCCTGATCACACATCTTTTGAGCCATTTATTCTTTCTTTCTCCTTACCTTAAATCTAATGGCCAAGTTACAACCTGAATAAAGTACTCAAGGATTTGATATGCACATTGCTTGCTCATTCACTTCGAAGATAATTCACTTATCAGTTGCTTGTATGATTTTAACATTGAGTATCTTTTCATGGAGCTATGCCAAGTCGTCTCTTCCTTTATATATTCAAGTCATTTTCTTTATGGTTGTCTCTTTTAATTTTTCATTACATTTACTTTTTTACAAAAACAACCAGTGTGAGATCCCTGGGGTTTTGCTTTCCGAAAGAATATCCAATGAGGTTGAATCAAAACTTAAAAGATGTATATGTGTTTTAATGTTGTAATACTTTTCTTATCATGTAATGATCGCACACACACAAAAGCCTCTCATATGTTGTTTTAAGACATTATCATGCTTGTGTATTAGTGAGTAGGATATACAGAATATGTTTGTATTTTGATACATATAATATTTTTTCTCATTATCCTCACTTGCAGGCCACATTTTGCTATTTGTGGGTGTCATCACTGAAAACCCTCACGAGACACTACTCGTCCACTAGGAGTAACCTAGGGGTTTTAAATGCTTAGTGCATATGCTAAGTGCAAGTTGAATAGAGAAAGGGGGTGATCTATTTATAATATGAAAAAACAAATTAGTAATGAAAGAAAGAAAAAAAATAAAGGAAAGAGGGAAGTATAAAAAATAAAATAAAAGAAAAAGAAGAAGAGATTGGCTTTTGAAAAAATATCAAATCAAATCAAATCAAATAAGAAAATTGAAAGTATGTATTCATTGATCAAGAATCTCATTATTTACAATTCTAAATTGATTATCATTGATTTCATTGTTTTAATGGTAAAAATCCTCTGAATCAAAGGCTTGCAGTGAAGCCAATGATTTGAGTTATCAAACCTTATTGGAACCTTCGGCGAATTAGGTAGTTGGATCAATTGGGTCCAAGCTCTTTTACCTTAGTAGCTTAATTGTTTTAATATTGTTTTGGTTTAACCAAACCAACCTTTCAAAATCAAGTGTTTTTTATTTTACCTTTTTAAGAAGTAGTCTCACTTGGGTTGTTGCAAATATTGAGAGAAATGGATGTGAGTTCAAGCCTATAGCTTATGTTGAGCTTGATTTTGAGAAAATCGATATCCGAACTCATTGGATTTAAAATATATCCCCAATCGAATCTTGCGGTTATACATTGCACATATTTGGAACGAGTCAAAACCCCTTAAAGAGATTTTTTACATTACATGACTTTAGAGGGGATTATAAGTGGGAAGAGGAGTTTATTGCTGCGTAGTGGACTCCTTTGGCCACATTTCATGGTGCTTGTGTATTTTTGCTTATCGCCGAGTTCATGGTGAACATTCGGTGTATTGCAATCACTCCGGGTCATAAGTGGCAGAGTCTTGGGTTAGGGGGCGGTAGATTACAGTTGCTCCTGATATCATAGCCCAGTTTTTCCAAATTCCTAGAGCTCCGGATGTCTAGTTTAGTTTCCCATTTGTAGGGGTTTCGAATTTTGATGTAGTATCAACAGAAGTTTGTGTTACTCGGACAAAGTGGTTACATCGTATGCAATTGTTGAAAAAAGTCTTAGCTCCTCGTTATAGGCCCTTGTTCGTATTTTCCTGCCATGCACTTTTTTCAAGCACTCGCCATACTAAGGTGAGTCAAGCGAGGGCTATACTGTTGTGGGCTATAGGAACGGGTAGGTCTATCAATTTCTCCCAATATATATTTTCTGCTTTGCAATAAAAGTATATGCATCTTAGACCTTAGGGATCTATCCATTTTGGGTGCATGCTTACTGGACTGATCGAGTAGGTTAGGGTAGCTAATATTCCTGGTTTGATTCGACTTGGTCAACAACAACTAATGGATAGGTTGACAGTATGACGATTCGAGTCGCACTTGCAAAAGGACCAGCCTGAGGCACCGCAGCCACAACAGCCACAGCCACAGCAGCCTAGACTAGCATAGCAGTAATAGATGGCCACGCAGATTCCAGTGCTACAGACTATTTTAATGAGACTTAAGCTGCAGTTTGAGACACTGGGGGCCCAAAGGGTCATACTATAGCAGTAAAGCCAGGCTCTTGTTTAGCAGGGACTTGTGATTAAGAGGATTAAGGCTGCCATGGTGGCGAAAGTAGCTGCACAGGAGGCACATACAGATCATTTTACTATGCTAAATAGTCATACAACACTTCATCAAGGTAGCTTAGATCAGATGCAGCTGCCACCACCACCCATTGATGATAAGGCCTTTGGTGATTAGATAGTGTTTAGATACCATGTACTGTGTATGTCATTTCATCATATGTATCTAAAACTTTTTTGCATATTAATGGATATGTTTCGTGTTATCTTTCCTATGTGCTTGTTATTTTGCTATCTTAGTCTATTATACTTCAAACATTGTCATGTTTTATGGATCAGTTTCAGATGTTGCTCTACATTTCCTATCTTTTAGACACTTAAGTTATTCGACACATATTTGAGTATCTTATAGTTTTGAATATCATTGTTTGTATCTTTAGCACATTCGTTCATATTTTCATTGATTAGTTATTTTTAATGATGGATGTATTGGAGAGGATTTTGTGAAAACCATAGCAATATTCATGTCAATGCAATCTTACATTGAGGATGATTAGAGTCATATATCGGATTAGACTTGAGCTTAATTGTTGATTCACCTTACTGTTATGATGCATTGTAAGTTTTTGTTATAAAATCATTATAGGAGGGAGATTACATCATTGTGCATTATCATGTTATATGACATCTTATGTTGATTCTTTGTGCATGCATATCCTTAAAGGGTGGAGATTTTACCTTGTGAATTTTAGAGCTAATTTATCTTCTTTTGGAGCGAATATACATTTACTCAAAGATAACTTGTTGATTTTTCATTCTTTCAATAGCTTCATTATACTTGGTTTTGATTCATATGTTGGGTATTAGTTAGAATTAATGGCACTTCTACTCTCTTGAATTTCAAACTTCATATATTTTGGATATCATGCTCAGCCATCTTGTTTCCTTTGAGCTATTCATGCCTAGTCTCTTTTTCATGATCTTCATATGTACACAATCTTTAAAAAATTATATCATTGTTGAAATATTTTCCATGATGGAGAATTTGATATCATTACTTTTGAGAGCTTATGAAAAGTTGTATGGAGTTGGAAAAAAAAGAAATATATATATATACATATATTTTTTGTAGAGAGAAGGCGAAAAAAAGAAATTTGTATTTGAGTTGAAAAAGAAGAAAAAAAAAACATAGAAGTGGAAGAAGTGAGAGAAGAGAAAGAACAATCTTGTTGAAAAGTTAGAAAATTGAAAGTTTATACTTAATGATCATCACATGTAGTATACAATGCATGTTTTGAGTCTTTTTACCCCTTTCTTTCTCCTTATTCACAACTCTTCTTTCACATGGCCTTAGTTATCCAGAATATACACAAAATTTATAATTCTTTTGAGTATAAGTCATTACATGTCAATTCTCTATCTAACATTTAAACTGTGAATATTCTTTCATAAAGCTATACCAAGTCGATACACTTACATCTGTGCAATTTTTGATATTGGATTGCACTTTTGATATTTCATTTACACTTATTCTTATAATAAGCTTTCTATGGAGAGACATTTGGGTTCATGTTCTTTGTGAATGTATGACTAGTGAGATTTGAATCGAAGCATAAATGATATAATTGCATGAACTTGAGACGTTGAGTTGTATGTCATTGCTAATACACTCTTATGTGATTCTTTCTTAGATACTTTATGTCTTAAACTTGCATGATTCACAATTTAAGGTGAACTGAGAATTATCTTGAGTGAGTTATATATGCCTTATTTACTTTTACTATCTTTTACATGGCATGAATAGATGTTTGTGAACACCATCACTACAAACTCTCACGAGACACTACTCGTCCACTAGGAGTAACTTAAGGGTTTAAAGATTTGATGCATATGCTAAATGCACTCATGACTCCCATGAAAGTAGAGATATCTTTTAGTTGTTAGTATTTGGCTAGGGACTAGCAAAAAACTAATTTTTTTTTTTTTTTTGGTGGGGGGGGGGGGGGGGGGAGGGGGGTGATTGTACTCTAAAAGTGCAATCTATACACCCTAATTAGTTGCTTGTTGGACCTATAATTATGTTATTTTAGTCTTAACTTGTATCTAACTTGTAATGTTTGATGTGAACAGGAATCTATGCTTAAAAATGACGAAATTAGGTAAAAGTGGAAATAGCTGTTCAAACAGTTACATGGGGCGTTCAAATGCATTATGCCAGCACACATCAGCCATTCGAACGATGGAGCTTGGCGTTTGAACAATTCTTTGATTATACTCTAAAAGTGCAATCTAAATGCCTTAATTAGTTCCATAATTAAGGCAATCTAAATGTCTTAATTGTTTAGTTTTAGTCCTAATGTGTACTAACTTAGTTTATTTTACTTGAAACAGGAATTCTATGCTAAAAAGGCTGAAATGGGCAAAAAGAGGAATAACTGTTCGAATGGTCAGAGAGGGCATTTGAACGCATGACATCGCATGACATCAACCATTCGAACAGTTAAGAGAGCATTCAAACGGACACGGTGAGCATTCGAACGATGCGTCAAATGGAGTTCCGTCAATATCAGGTCTGAAGCCCGTTCGAGAGATTTAGAGAACATAAAAGACAGTAAAAAAGGCATTAGAAGCCCGTTCAAACAGTGAGCAAGGGTGTTCTAACGGTGGTCAAGCCATTTCGAACAGTTCACGGAACAGTTCACGGGAACTGCAGTTTTTCGAAGCCTATATAAGAAATTTGGTAGTCTGTTTTAGAGAGTTTTTTCTTTTACTAGTTTTAGGGTTTCTTTGAGAGCTTTAAATGTATATTAAAGTTGAACTTTACATAGTTTTTCAATTTCTGTAATCAGATTCAATAGTTTTTTTTTTTTTTTTATAGTTTTTCAATTCCTGTTATAAGATTTAGTCTTTTAATATATATTTTGCATATTTATTATGGCTTTGAGTAACTAGATTTCATCTTAGGATCAATTGTGAAAATCAATTGAAGATCTTGGATGAACAATGGAGGTAAATTGGATTCAATGTTTAAATCTTATTTTCTTAATTTTTTGAGATCAAACCTTAGATATTTATGAAAACTTAGATGTTTGACTATGTTCCGTAATACTTATGCATGAACCTTTGTTTAGTATATGTACTGCATCAATCGATGATATGCATTTTTTTATTCTAAAACTAATTCAATCTAGGATAGATATTTATAAAAACCTAGATGTTTGATTATGCTTGGCAACATAATCAAACATCTAGTTTGATTATTCTAAAACTGACCAATTGTGAGTTTTTCTGAATGCGCTAACTCTCTTTCCTGTGGAACGACCTTTGACTTCACCGAGTAATTATTACTATAAACTGTCAGTTATTTATTGCACATTTTTTGAGCGATTAGTTTTTGGGTCAAACGGTATTCGTTGTCAGAAACTTCTGAGGCTTGTTTTCACCATTTGAATTAAGTCAGAAGCCTATCAGAGAGGTTTATAGAGTTGTTCTTCTTGTCAAAAGAGCGCCTAAAGATCGTTCAAATGGGTGCTCGAAAGGTGGTTAGAGGAGTTCGAACGGTTTGCGAAAATTTAAATTTTTGGAAGCTTATAAAAGTTAGGTTTGAAATTGTTTATAGGGTTATTTTTTATTATTACGTTTTCTTAGGTTTTAGGAGCAGTTTTCTAGTTTTTCTACATAGCTTTCTCCAATTCCTATAATCAGAATTCAGTCTTTCAATATGATTTCAATAGATATTTGCATATCTTCTTGTTCTTAATTCTTTGGGAATCAAAGCCTAGATATTTATGAAAACTTAGATATTTGATTATGCTTGATAATATTTATGTACGAACCCTAGTTCGGTATATTTACTGCATACTATGATTCTAAACCCGATTTATTCTAGAATTAGTTGTTAAAGAATAATAGTTTTTATCGCTAAATCTTCCAAATCAGAGACTTGCAACGTAGTCAATGATTTGAGTTATCAAATACCTCCATTGAAATTTTGGGTAAAAGAATTGGTTAGATCAATTGGTCTCGAAACCTTGTTTTATCAATTTGAAACTGGTTGCACAGAGTAGTTTAGAATAAACAAACATCTTTCAAAGTATTGATTTTTTGTCTTTTTAGAAGTAATTCATTGTTTTGTGTGAACTGAGAGGAGTGGTAAACATTCTCCATCATCTTGTCATTTGTTCCTGAGGATTTGCCCTGGACTTCACAAGGTTTTATTGCCTCACCATCCTGCTTTTGAGATTATCTTTGATCACGTCTAAGGACACCAATTGGT
Source organism: Euryodendron excelsum (assembly GCA_033060915.1). Classification (NCBI taxonomy): domain Eukaryota; kingdom Viridiplantae; phylum Streptophyta; class Magnoliopsida; order Ericales; family Pentaphylacaceae; genus Euryodendron; species Euryodendron excelsum. The sequence continues at coordinate 28,373,176 of CM065392.1, forward strand.
GCAAGTCATTCCCCATATTGTTTTTAATATTTTTGTACATTTATTTTTTGTGAAATGAACCAAAAAAAAACATCACTTCACTCTATTCAAATAGTTTCAGATGAACCTAAATTTTCACCATCCACAAAAATCTAAACAAGAAATTTTGGATATTTAACAATAATTGCCAATGAATGAGGAAAAGATTAAGCATGTAAAGTCCATGCATAGCAGCATAGTTATGCCATGTCAGTACACTCAATGGATTGTCGATACTTCAATTTTGTTTTTAAATAGTAAACTTAAGAAATTAATTTGATTTGGAATAGGGATATATTACAACTGGCTTCTCTGGATCGAGATCCCTTAATTAGCTGGCTTAGTAAGTTGCAGAAATCATTTAAATCTAGTTGCATATATCCATAATGAAATATCACATCAGAAACAACTCATTTACTGAATCGAATAGTTCAAACAATCTTGAGCCTGCGTACAATTTTCAACCATTTAGCATAACTTATTCTTCAAAATATTCTTTCAACACTGATTGGTTTGATTGAAGTCTCTTCTAATCATTTGGTCCGACCTAGATAAAGGACAATGGTTGTGAGAGAAATATAAACATAAAACCTTTAACAAAAAGCTTACGAACTTCCAACTCGTCAAGAGTTTTTGAAAAGGTAGTCTAAAAATCTTCTGTTTCTCCTTTCATGAGTTACAACTGGCAAGATTTGCATTAGGAGTTGATTACATTTTGAACCCTTATATTTTAAACTAAATCTCACTTTAAAATTTTTATTTTATGTATTAGAATTAAACTATTACACTTTTGATCGTTTGTAGTAATGTCAACCTTATGCCAACTTCCATTTGTGAAATAAACAGAAAGTTTACATATGATAAGTACTTAACCTTTTCGTAAAGGAGTAAAGAAGTAAAATTCAGCCATTTCTCTTAATAATTTACAACAAATTACTTCCAAATCATTTCAAAATTATGCGAGAGCCTTTGGGCTGGAAAGAGTCGGAATTGTTGACTCGCCCCCAAATGCGATATTCCTACAAATGGAGTTAGTACTCCGCAACAGAACGGGAGTCACGATAAAGTATAAACTGGAAGATCCGGTATCGTTCTCTCCCAAGGGGCCTAGTCAAATATAAGTTCTAACACTCACCTTACACTAACCTAACCTATGATTGAATTGCAATAAAAAGGGGAATTGGATCTAACACAAAAAGGAAAATAAAAAAACCGAAAATATTTTGGGTTTTGATGGTTGTTTTGAATTCCTAAATTATTGCAATAAAAATAAAGACAATTAAATTAAAGAAAAATGAAAATAAAATTAAAGCAATTAAAAAGGGAATTGGGTTCAACTGATCCAATCACTCAATCCATCTAAGACTTTCAATGGGATTTATAACTCAAAATAAACACAACATTTAAGAGTGTGTGATTCGGGAGATTTAACTTTAAAAACCAATTATTCTCAAATAATTGAAATTAGATACATGGTCAATGGGGAATCAAATGTTAATACCATCGATTTAACTTAGTCAATACCAAATTCATGATTTGTGCATTGATTAGCCAAACATAGTCAATAACCTAGGTTTTCTAAGTTATCTTACAATCAATTGTGGAGATCTTATCTAGTAAAAATTCCTAAATTAATACCATCGATGTGGGTGATGAAAATCTCCAAACTTAGTCAATAATCTAGGTTTTCTAAGACAACCATATGGAATTACTAAGAATTCAAAATCTAGAAAAATATGGCAATTAATACATGAGATACCTCCATTGAAACTCTGGGATTTCTTCGGTGATTTTCATATTTAAACCTAATACAAATTCCTAGCTACTTGAATCCATTAGAAAAACATATAAAATGTAAAGAAAAAGTATGATGAATTAAATCTAAATTTTACTTGAGCAATAACAGTGTTTAATTACAAGGAAAGTATAAGAAAATGTAAGAAAGTGAAAGAAAATACAATACAATGAAGAGAAATTATAAGTTTTAACAAAATACTACAACTACAAGACTAAATCTAAGCTAAAAAAGAAGAAAAATGGAAAAACTAACCTTTTTGGAGCTTCTCCCGCCGCCCCTCTATCCTAAACTAACCCTAACTACTCAAAAAACCTACAAAAAAAAATTCTAAAAATGTAGCTTCGGACACAAAATATCCAATCTGGATGAACAGTAGCCATCCAAATACCATTCAACCTGTGTGTCTGACGGCCGTCTGAACTGCATCTGAACGCATCGTTCAGACGGGTGTACAATAACCGTCCAATGAACAGTAACCGTCCGGACGAGTACTATTCATCACTATTCGACCTAGAAACTTTAAAGCTTTATTTGACCACCTTAGAGCACGATTCAGCCAATGCACATTAGAGAAAAAGTCGTAGCTTGAAGTCTTCTTTCCAATGGCTCAAAAATCAGCTCAATCGGACACCGAAGTGAAAAGTTATGGCCAAAATACCAAGACGGGTTGGACTTCTCTTCACCGATTCTCTTGTTTTGAACCCGCTTTGATAATTCTTTGCGTCTATTTGTCTTTATTAGCTCCTATAACCTACAAAGCAAATAGAAAACACAATCAAACAAATATCTAACTAAAATAAGAAAATTAACACTAATATAAATCTAACAAGGTTTGAATTAAGGGCTTATGATTACACTTTTAGGGTGCAATCACAACCCCCAACTTACGTTTTGCTAGTCCCTAGCAAAAACTATAAAAAAAAATATAAAGGATAATTTCCACTTTCGCAGGATTCACGGATGCATTTAGCTTATGCACCAATCCTTTAAACCCCTAGGTTACCTTGATTACTCTTAGAAATAGTAATCTTTAGGTATAATTTATGTTGATTAGTTGAATTTCAGTGTTAATTTAGTATTTTTACTCCTACAATCCATTGAAACTCCTCTTGTGCACTTCTTACGGGAATTGGAGCTTAAACCAAGGCAACTGGGCAAATGTGGGGATAACCGATCGATCGCCCGATCGATCGGTGATCTTGCGATCGATCGGTGACTCACTGTTCGACCTTCTGCAGCAAACTTCAGAGAGGGCGTTTTTCCAATCGATCAGTCGTTTGATCAGTGATGTCGGAATTTCTTCAACAGACTACACAGAAGCAAACTTCAGAGGGGTCAGTTTTGCGATTGATCGGGCGTTCAATCACCTGGATCGTTCGATCGGCCAATCGATCGGCCGTTCGAATGGTCGCCTACCGATCCATCGGTGTGTACAGACTCTGTTTTTCTGCAGAGTATAAAAGCTGTATATACGGGACAAAGTGGATTCTAGGTTATTTTCTGCAGAAACTGGACAGAGAAGAACCTTCAAAAATGGGTCTTTTGTTATTTTGTAAGGTTTTTAGTTAGATTTACTTTAATGCTTTGTATTTGATGTCATTTATTGCTTTTGTATCATTGTAAATGAATGCTTGATATATATGAAGTTAATGATTTTCTACTCTTTCTAGCCATTTTTCATCATTTTCTTGCCACTTTCCCTCATTTTCTTAGCAACCAAACACTAGTTCTATATAGTTTAATGGTAGATTTGTCTTCTTTTATGCTCTTTGACATGGATTCTAGTAGCTAAATACCCCTTGGATGTGGTTGTGAAGATCCACCAAAGATCTTCAAAGGGTAAAAAATGAGTTGTATGAACTTCAATGGCATATCCTCAAAATTTCATGGTTCATTTGATTTAGTATGAGATTCATTAGAAAAACTTAGATTCATAACCCCTTGCCAATATTTATGCACAAATCAATGTTTGGTATAGGTATTGCACACGTCTAAGGTTTGATTCTAGGGTGCCAATCATAGATTCCCTCTTTATGCTCAATCAAACAAAAACCCACATTTTTATAGTCGACATTTTCCGAATCAAGAATCCAAGGTGTGATTCTTGATTTGAGTTATAAACCTCTCATTGGAAACCCTTGTTGTGAATTGGTGGATCGAAACAACCATGTCTAAGTTTTTCTTCTAAATTACATAAAACTAGATTTTATTGTCTTCATTAGTCATTAAATTATTGCATTAAGCATTGAACCACCATCATCTCAAAACCAACATATTTTCGGTTTCTTTTATGTTAGGAAAAGATAAGAATTTTCATTTGCAATTCATCAAGTTAAGTGCCCCTGCTAGTTGAGCTTTGTTGCTATATTTGCAGAATTCCCTTGGGAGAGAACAACACCTGATCCTTCGATTTTTACTACAAGCGCGACCTCCGTACTCTTGCGGAGTGACTCCAGTTTGAAGCATATCTGGAGGCGTGTCAAGTTTTGGCGCCGTTGCTAAGGAATTCATAGGCAAAAGCTACACCGGACGAAAGCTAAGGATTGCGGAAGAAAATTGAAAAAAAAAAAAAAGAGCAAGCAAAAAGAAAAAAAAAAACACACAAAAAGGGTGGATTTCATCACCACCCCCGAAGGAAGCATATACGGGCTCCGAGCCCCGGTACACTCTCATTTCCCTTAAGGTGTTTTATTTTTTAGGATTATTTTTTTTTTATTTCTTCTTTTCTCTAGTTTCTTTTGTTTGATATAGTATAATTGCATTGCATTTTTGTTAGGAAACAATCCCTCTTCGAGAGTATTTAGTGGAGCTAGGCTAGTGTGTTCAAGTTTCAAATTGGTGGTACGCTATTTGTATGTGGAGATTGGAGGTACGGAGTTGAATTGAGAAAAAGCCGTTGTCTGGCCTAGAATTGAAAAAAAAAAAAACCATTGTCCGGTCTAGGGAATTGTGTATGATGTGCTGAACGACCCTATCGGTCTAACCTTATGTGTGCATTCATTCTTGCATGTCATATTTCACGAGGGACGAACATCATCGCCTTGTGAGGATTGAGAGCATTGAGAGCACAAGCACATCTTCACCAACACCTAGCTTACCATTAGTGGTCGACTTAGGTTTCATTCCAATGGAAAATCCCAATGAACCCAGCTTACCTAACATTCAACCCTTGCATCCAAATGTCCAAATCAACCCAGAAGGTCATGAGGAGTTTGAAAGAGGGAGCCGCCATGGTGACGTGGTGGCCCCCCTATACGAACTCTTCGGGACTACCTAAACCCACCAAGGCAAGCACCAACATCTTGAATTGTTTTCCTGCCCCATCACAACACTCTAAACATTAGGTCGGGAATGATGCAAATGTTGCCTCAATTCCACGGGATGGATTCGGAACAACCCTACATTTTTCTTAAGGAATTTGAGGATGCTTGTTCAATTGCAATGGACAACTCATATCCAAGAGAAGTATTTTTGTTGAAACTCTTCCCGTTTTGTTTGAAGGACAAAGCTAAGCTTTGGTTCAATTCCTTGCGACCCATGTCCATCCATTCTTGGGCTACTATCTAAGGGGAATTTTTGAGCAAATTTTTTCCCGAAAATCGAACCGAGGCCATTCAAAGGCAAATTTCACAGTTTTCTCCTTTATTGGGGGAAACTTTCTTTTAATATTGGGAGAGGTTCAAAGACCTCTTAAATTCTTGCCCCCATCACGGTTTTGCTGATTGGCATGTCATCAACATATTTTATTCTTTCTTGACACCCCAACTCAAGCAATTTGTCGAGTCTATGTGTGCGGCAACGTTTTTTGATAAGCAACCCCGTGAGGCATATGATTATTTTGATAACTTGGCAAATAAGGCTAGAGATTGGGCACTTACTGGGACCCAAAATCCCGAGGGTCGCTCAATCCAACAAGGGGTGGGAAGATATCAACTCAAGGAAGTTGATGATGTCAATGCTAGGGTGGCTACCTTGGCAAGAAAATTAGAGGCTCCTGAGGTGAAAAAAGTTCAATCGGTAGGGAGTGAGGAGATGAGAGAAGTATGTTGTCTTGTGTGTGAAACCTCGGATCATACCACCTCTTCATGCCCAATCATTCCGGGTGTGAAGGAGGGTTTGCATGGCCAAGGTAACGCAATTGGCCAATATTCGAGACGAGGGGGCAACCCCTATTCAAATACATACAACCCGGGATGGAGAGATCATCCCAACTTTGGGTGGAGGAACAATGAAGGGACTTCAAACTCCCACAACTACCAAGGAGGGTATCAAAACCCTCAATCATACCAAGCACCTCCACCCCCGCAAGCACTCCAACCACAACATTCACCTCCACCTTACCAACAAGCACCCGTAACCCAATTCCAAAATCAACCAAGGCCATACCAACCCCTCTATAGGAAGCTCATAGAGGACAATGTTTACCAAGTTGCCAATGACATGAGGGGGGTTAGTTCAAGGGTTGATAAACAAGAGAAGGTGTTAGACCAACACTTTAGGTTACTCGAGAACATCCAAAAGCAAATGTCTACATTGACACAAGCTTTGACCCAAAATGTCCCGGGAAGATTCCCAGCTCAACCTCAACCTAACCCGGCGGTTAGGCAAGTGCACATAATTGAGCGTACGAACGAGCCTAGTACGAGTCATGACCAAGTGCAACCCTTAGAAGTGGCAAGACCATTGACAAAACTATCTCACTTCGGGATGGGACTTCTAGGAAGAGTGTTGGTCAAGAAGAGAAAGAGAAAGAGGAAAAAGAGCCAAGAGAAGGGGGGGAGAACTTAGCCAATCCCATCGAGATTTTGAGTGAAAGTGAGAGGGATAAGAGAAGGGACATAGTCAAACATGCTCCCTTCCCGCTAAGGTTGACCAAACCAAAAAATAAACTTCTAAATGTGGAAATTTACGAAGTGTTCAAACAAGTAAAGGTCAACATCCCTATCCTTGACGCAATCAAGCAAATACCTTCTTATGCTAAGTTCTTAAAGGACTTATAGACTTTTAAGTGAAGGTTGCATGTTAAGGAAACCACCATGATGAATGAAAATCAAAGTGCGATTTTGCAATGTAAAACTGTGCTGAAATTCAAGGACCCCGGATGTCCTACCATTTCTTGTACCATTGGGAATACCAAGATCGATCGTGCCTTGTTAGACTTAGGGTATACGGAACTTGGCCTAGGAGAGTTGAGCCCTACTCGTGTTACCTTGCAATTGGCAGATCGTTCTATAAAGGTTCCAAGAGATATCATCGAGGACGTTCTCATCCAAGTTGATAACTTTTGCCTTCCGGTCGATTTCGTTGTCCTAGACACCCAACCTGTTGAGAGTTGTATAGCTCACAACCAATTTCCTGTGATTTTGAGACGCCCTTTCCTAGCTACTTCCAATGCCATCATTCATTGTAGGAATGGGTTAGTGAAATTGTCTTTTGGCAACACCACCTTTGAGCTTAACATCTTTTCGGTTGCCAAACAAAAGGGGGAATGTGAGGACATCCGGGAGGTAGACATCATAGAGTGCATAGTTCATGAACACTTTGAGCGGGAGATTTTTGAGGACCCTTTGGAGAGGGCATTAGTGAGAGGTGAACCGCATCCTTCACTTGATAGTGAGGGCATGGCATCAAGTGAATTTTCTCATTTAGAGGGTGAGAGAGAGAAGTGTTTACATGTGGGTCAATGGACTCCTTCTTTTGAACCCCTCCACCCTAGTGCCGAGAAACCAATTCCTTCGGAGGAGAAGCCTCCCATTCCCGAGAGGAAGCCTTTGCCTTCTAACTTAAAGTATACATTTTTAGGGGATAGGGAGTCGTACCCGGTTGTGATTTCCTCTAGCTTGTCTGAGAGCCAAGAGGAAAGGTTAATAACATTGCTTAAAAAACATAGAAAAGCCCTAGGATGGACTATCGCTGACCTTTATAGGATTAGTCCTCTCGTGTGCACTCACCGCATTTTTTTATAAGAGGAGGCTAAATCCATTCGTCAAATGCAAAGGCGATTGAATCCCAATATGAAGGAAATGGTTAAAGGTGAGGTTTTAAAATTGCAAGATGCAGGTATCATTTACCCCATCTCCGATTTGAAATGGGTTAGTCCGACCCAAGTGGTGCCTAAGAAATCGGGTGTCACGGTGATAAGAAATGACAACAATGAGTTAGTGCCAACCCGTGTGCAAACCAGGTGGCGAATGTGCATTGATTATCGCCGCCTCAATAATGTGACTCGAAAGGACCATTTCCCTTTACCCTTCCTTGATTAAGTCCTAGAAAGGGTGTCCGGTAAGGCTTTTTATTGTTTCCTAGACGAATATTCGGGGTACAATCAAATTGATGTTGCCTTTGAGGATCAAGCCAAGACAACATTCACTTGTCCCTTTGGCACATATGCTTACAAACGTATGCCCTTCGGGCTATGTAATGTAGCGGTTACATTTCAAAGGTGCATGATGAGCATATTTAGTGACATGATTGAGCAAATTGTCGAAGTCTTCATGGATGATTTTTCCGTCTATGGGGATACTTATGAAGGTTATCTTGGTAATTTAGAAAAAGTTTTGATGAGATGTGAGGAGAGTAACCTTGTGCTCAATTGGGAAAAATGCCATTTTATGGTTACTAGTGGTATAGTTTTGGGGCATATTGTGTCGGCCGAAGGGCTTGAAGTAGATAAAGCAAAAATTAAACTCATTCAAAAATTGCCCGCCCCGACATGTGTTAAGGAGGTTAGATCATTTCTTGGGCATGCCGGTTTCTATCGGCGTTTCAATGAGGGTTTTAGTGCAATCTCTAGGCCCATGTGTCAGCTTTTGTCCCAAGATGTTCCCTTTGAGTGGACATTCTCTTGTCAACAAGCTTTTGACAACTTGAAGAAACTTTTGACCACAACCCCAATCATTCGAGCACCTAATTGGTCTCTTCCATTTCAGCTGATGTGTGATGCTAGCGACTATGCCGTGGGGGCTGTCCCAGGACAAAGAGTTGATAAGAAGCCATATGTCATTTATTATGCTTCTAGAACTCTCAATGAAGCTCAAATTAACTATACCACAACCGAGAAGGAACTCCTTACGGTGGTTTTTGCACTAGACAAATTTAGGTCTTACTTGATTGGGTCATTGGTCATTATCTACACCGACCATGCGGCCCTAAAGTATCTCCTCACAAAACCCGATGCAAAACCGCGCCTCATTCGATGGATACTTTTGCTCCAAGAATTTCATATTGAAATGCGTGATAAAAAAGGGGTTAAAAATGTAGTTGCGGACCACTTGTCTCGGCTTCCTTTAAATGGGCGAGCCATGGACCCAACCCCTATCAAGGAGCACTTCCCGGATGAGCATCTCATACATGTGAGTGCCGTTGAGCAAGTTTCAACCCCTTGGTTTGCGGACATTGCGAACTTCCTTGTCACCGGTTAGGTTCCTTCCATATGGTCATCCATTGACAAGCGTAAATTCTTCCGGAATGTGCGCTATTTTTCGTGGGATGATCCTCACTTGTGTAAATATTGTCCGGACCAAATCATTCGCCGATGTGTCCCAAATCATGAATTTCAACAAATAATAGAGTTTTGTCACTCTCATGCTTGTGGAGGACACTTCTCCTCCAAGAAAACCACGGCCAAAATTTTACAGTGTGGGCTTCATTGGCCCGCCATGTTCAAGAATGTACATACTTTTTGTCTAGCTTGCGATAGGTGCCAACGGTTAGGAACACTTTCTAAGAGGCACATGACGCCTCTTCACCCCATCACTATTTTGAAAATTTTTGATTGTTGGGGGATTGATTTCATGGGACCTTTTCCTAACTCGTGTGGGTACCTTTTTATTCTTGTTGCGGTAGATTATGTCTCTAAGTGGGTGTATAAGCACCCCATTTTGACCGCTCGGCAGTCTACACTCCGTCCAGACTTGTGTTCAAGTCATTGTGGGCATATTCCTATCAAAACCAATTCCCTAGGTCCAAATCCCGTCTTTCCATCGCTTCGCGGGCCTATCAGGCCCAAATAGAGGCAAAATATCCAAAATGCCTTTAGGGGCATTGTCCTTTCTTATTCCAATTCAATCCCACTCTCGAGACAGTTTATTCCTCAAGACGGTTCCAATCCTGGCGCGTCTCCTCGGAGACGGTAAGACCCTTTTCCAATCCCACTCTCAAGACAGTTTATTCCTCGAGACGGTTCCAATCCAGGCACGTCTTTTCGAAGATGGTAAGACCCCTTTCCAATCCCACTCTCGAGACAGTTTATTCCTCGAAACGGTTCCAATCCAGGCACATCTTTTCGAAGACGGTAAGACCCCTTTCCAATCCCACTCTCGAGATAGTTTATTCCTCGAGACGGTTCCAATCCAGGCACGTCTTTTCGAAGACGGTAAAACCCCTTTCCAATCCCACTCTCGAGACAGTTTATTCCTCGAGATGGTTCCAATTCAGGCATGTCTCTTCAGAGATGATAAGTCCCCTTTCCAATCCCTCTCTCAACACAGTTGATTCCTCGAGACGGTTCGAGTAGCGAAACTACTCACAAAACCGTTAGAGTAGCGGAAATACTCACAAATAGGTCGATATAGGGAATTGTCAACAAACCCCTGTGTCACGACAACCGCCGTTAGAGTGGCGGAAACACTCAAAACCTAGGTCAACACCAGCGTCTGTTAGCCCACTTTGGTAAAAAATGACCAAACTGTCCTTTGGACCTTTTCCGAGACTTTCCGGTCAAGATGACCATTTTGCTCCTAGGCATCTGAATGCCCCGGGAACCACACCGGCTCTGGGTATCAAACCGGTAACCCTCTGAGATTACTTTTTATAGTGTTCTCAACCATCCTTTACCTTTCCGGATCATTCCGAGTCAATTCCGGCCAACCCGGTGCGAAATGACCGTTTTGCCCTTGGAGGGCCGGTCTCCATCTTCGACCACACCGACTCTGGGTATCAAACCGGTAACCTCCTGAGACTACCTTTTATAGTGTTCTCAACCTTCCTTTACCTTTCCGGATCATTCTGAGTCAGTTCCGGCAAACCCGGTACAAAATGACCGTTTTGCCCCTGGTGGGCCGATTTCCTTTTCCGACCACGCCGGCTCTGGGAATCAAACCGGCAACCTCTAGGAACATTCTAAATAATGTTTCCAGATCCCTAGTCTTCTTCCGGGACAGTCCGAGTCTATCCCGGCAGTTTCCCGATCCGATTGACCGTTTTGCCCCTAAAGGCCCGGTCAACTTTTCCGACACATCTTATCCTCACTTTTCAAGTCAAATACCTCCAGGACACTATTTTAAGTGTTCCTGGTCCTTTCCAGCCTTCCGGGTCATTCCCGGCTCCTTCAAATCATTCTCGGACATTCCGGAGTCACTCCTAGTGAAGCCAGGCTAAAGATTGCATGGTAGTCACTAGTACAGGCGCCCAAATCTAGTCAAAGATACGTTGCTTGCTGACCTTAAACATTTTCTAAATGGATGGCACCACTAGTGGTGGCACCAAGCCAAAAAATGGCCTGGCGCCACTCCTAGTGGCGCTAGTGTAAACTTTGGTCTGGCGCAACTGCAACAGGCGCCAGTGTTGTCCAACCTCTATAAATACAGAGCCTCATTCAACGTGAAAAGGATCCGCAAACTCAACCTAAAAATCATATAATTCGATATACAGAGCTTGAGCACCTCCTAAACCGTAGTTTCCCTAGGTTTTTCAAACCCTAGCCACCCTGCACAAACCCTAGCCTCCTATACACTCATACACACCCCCGTACACTCATACACTGGCCTTCAACCATCCTTTAAAGACTTGAAGAGCTGCAATCTAAAGCTTGAAGACAACTCTTGAAGACTGAAGGTGAAGATCAAGACAAAGACCGAAGACCGAAGACCGAAGACAGCACGGCGAGCAAAATAAACAAGACATACGGTAGGCTCCCTATTTAAATTTCCGCACTTCCCCCCTCTCTCTTCTCTCTCCTAACCCACTTGGGTTTTCTCTATTTTAATCCCCCATCTCTTTCCCCCCCTTTCTTTGCATGCTTGAAACAATGGGATTCCCAGTCCATGTGTAGGATTGGGCTATTGGAGAATCACCGTGTCGGGGGCTTTCTTCTAGTCTAACCAGAGACCACGTGGGTCCGGCCCCCTTGATTATGTGGTGAAGCCTTAACCTTGTATGTTCACGACCCCAAAATTGCATTGTGCATATCATGATCTTGCATCTTCCAAAAACCGTTTTCAAAGTTGTTTCTCAAATCGTTTTCAAACTTGTTTTCAAAATTGCATCAAAATCTTTTTTTCAAAATATGTTTTCAAAATCACAATCCTAGGGTGATTCTAGCTGTTCCATGGCTAGGATTGCTTTAGGAAAGTGTTACATTTAAAGTGACCAATACGATCCATATTTTTAAATCTTGTTGTTTTCAAAACCGCTTTCTTAAAGTGGTTCTAGCCCTCTTATGGTTAGAATTACTTTAGGAATGTGAGATGTTTTTATACCTTCTAAAAACTCTTTTTCCAAATCCCTCTTCCTAAAAATCTCTTTTTCAACATACTTTCCTAAAACTCTCCTCTCCAAAATCGTTTTCAAAAACTCTCTTCCAAAATCTATTTTTCAAAACTCCTTCTCTTTTTCCAAAAACTCTATCTTCAAATTCACTTTCCAAAAACCCCTCTAGGATTTTTCTTCTAGAATCTACGTTTCCAAAAGCACACTTTCCAAAAATTCTTCCCTCTAGAAATTCCTCTTTAGGATTTCCTTCCAAAATCTTTGTTTCCAAAAAACGCACTTTCCAAAAACTCTTTTCTTAGAGCCCAAGTCAAGCCCTAGAGCTAACCATTAGGAAACCCTAATTTTCTTTCCAAAAACATAGTCTTCAAACTTTGCCCCAAACCTAGGTTTCTAAAACCTCTTGTTTTCACATCCAAACTATACACATTTCCAAAACCTCTTTTCTACGTTAAAATTCTACACTTTCAAATCTAGGGTTTCTAGAATCTCCTTTTCCAAATCCTTGCCAAATCCTATCTTCCCTTTAGGAAACTAAATCTAATCTTCCTGTTTAGGAAACTAGATCCCGTCCTCCGTTTTTGGAAACAAAATCAAACTTTCTCTTTTAGAAACCAAATCCAATCCCTTCCTAATCCAACTCTTTCCTAATTCAATTCCTTCCTAACCTTCTCCTTTCCTAAATCGTAAGTTTCCAAAACTTGAACATGAGAAGCTTTCCTAAATTTTAAAACTCAACTTCCACATCTTTCCTAATTCAACCCTTTCCTAATTCTATCTTTTTCCAAATCTAAGTTTTCAAACATTTTCTAAACTCAAGCCTTTCCTAATCTCAAGATTTTCTAAAACTCTAAAACTTTCTAAAATTCGAATCTTTCCAAATTCAAAGTTTCCTAAATTCAAAACTTTCTTAAGATAAATCTTTCTAAACTTCCAAACTTTCTAAATTCTAAATTTTCATAAACTTCAAATCTTTCCAAATCTAAAATTTTCTAAACTCAAAACATTCTTATTTTCAAAACTTCCTTGTTTTCTAAACTTTTCCACTTTCAAAACTTCCCTTTTTCAAAACATTCCAAAATTCAAAACTTTCTTAACTTAAAACTTTCTAAATTCTAAGCCTTTCTTAAACTAAACTTTTCCTAATTCAAAACATTTCTAAGTTCAAAACTTCCCTATTTCAAAACTTTCCTAATTTGGGAACTTTCCTAATTTGAAAGCCTTTCCTATTTCAAAAACTTTCTAAATCCGAAACTTTCTTAATTCAAAACTTTCCTAAGTTGAAACATTCCAAATTCAAAACTTTCTTAAGTTAAAACATTCCAAATTCAAAGCTTTCCTAAGTTGAAACTTTCCTAATTCCAAAACTTTCCTAAATTGGACCTTTCCTAATTCAAACATTTCCTAAATCTAACCTTTCTTAATCTCCTAAACCAAATCGAGTCAAATCTTTCCTAAGTCATCTTGCCTAAGTCTAAGTTTCCTAAACCTCAATCTTTCCAAAACAATTCCAATTTCCTATCTTCTATTCTAAGTTCAAATCAAATCCTCTTTCCAATTCAATCTCTCTCTTCCAAATCAATCTCTTTTCAATCGGACTCTTGTCTGAACTACGACTGACCTGATTCTCCCAAAGGGATACGTAGGCAACCTTCATAGGTGCGGTCACAACACTTTTCAAACTTTCAATTCCACCCTCATGGGTGCAGTCTCCACATTTTTCAAATCCCAAATTCCAATCTATTTTCAAAATTCCAATTTCAAAATTTCTATTTTTAAATTTCTACTTTCAATTTTCAAACTGTCCAATTTCAATTCCATTTCTTCAAATCTATTTTCAAATCAAATCAATTTCAAATCAATCTCTTCCCAAATCTATTTTTCAATTCTCTCTTATTTTGCACTTGCATATCATGTATCATGTTAGTTTTCAAACATTGTTTTTCAAAGTGGATAAGATTGGCCAATAGTTAGTTGAAGACTCCCATAGGTGAATCTAGGGTAGATTGACATGTAGGTACCGAAAGGGCGGGGTAGGGTGATAGCTTAGTGCGTCTTCCCTACACGTAACCAACCTCCGAACCTAGAATCACTGTTTTCAAAGAGCAAACGGAGTTGTTTTTCTAAAAAGGGCTAAATGTTTTCCAAAGGTTGCCAAACAACCTGTTTTCCTAAAAAAACCCTCTCTTGAGGAGATATTTTCCAATTGTTTTCCAAAACCCTAAATGTAGTCTTCGGATTATGCTTAGTTTTTAGGTGACCTAACTCACCTTAATCAAGTTAGGTGGCGACTCCGAATCTTTTTCAAAAGCCCTTTATTCAAACCAATTTTTCAATTCAAACCTAGTCGCACTCATTCTTTTAGGAGGGTGAGTTCTAACGAGAGAGTACAACATTTTTCCCGCTTGTGTGAGTATTCTTCGGGTGCGAAAAATCTAAGCGCGACAGGGTGGAAGCAATTGCCACCCGAAGCAATGACCACCAAGTGGTCTTGCGATTTTTGAAAGAGAACATTTTTTGTAGGTATGGCATGCCTCGTGCCATGATAAGTGATGGCGGTTCGCATTTTTGTAACAAGCCTTTTGTGTCTTTAATGCGTAAGTATGGAGTGGTCCATAAGGTTGGATTACCATACCATCCACAAACGCAAGGGCAAGTAGAGTTGGCCAATCGGGAAATCAAGTGCATTCTAGAGAAAACCGTCAATCCAAATAGGAAAGATTGGTCTCTTAGATTGACCGATGGGTTGTGGGCATACCGCACGGGTTATAAAACCATTCTTGGCGCATCACCCTATAGACTTGTTTACGGGAAGGCCAGTCATCTTCCTGTCGAAATTGAGCATAAAGCATATTGGGCGATTCGTCAATGTAATAAGGATATTGATGTTGCGGGTACCCACCGCAAACTCCAACTCAATGAGTTAGATGAACTCCGCAATGATGCATTTGAAAATGCAAAAATTGCTAAGGCCCGGATGAAACACTTTCATGACCAACATATCATTCGAAAAACTTTCAAAGTTGGCCAAAAAGTGTTATTATATGATTCACGTTTGCATTTATTTCCGGGCAAATTGCGGAGTAAGTGAACCGGGCCATACCTTGTGAAAGAAGTTTTTCCCCATAGAGCCATTGAGGTGCAAAATCTCACGAATGGCTTGGCATTTAAGGTGAATGGTCAGCGGCTAAAGCCGTATTTTGAGTCGTTCCAAGGGGAGTTGGATTGTGTGGATCTCATTGATCCACCGTCCTTTGAGTGACATTAGATTGTCGTGTTTTATAGTTTTGGAGTAGTTCTTTTGTTTTCCTTTTTATAGGTTTCCTTCTCTTTTCTTTTTGGTAGTTAGTTGTGTACATTTGTATTCCCGAGGGTCCCGCCCACCCCGTTGTTCTTTTTCTCGTCCATTTTCCTCATGCCTTAAGGTCATGGCATGATTCCAGTTGGGGGGGAGGGCACCATTGTCATGTTGCTGTGGAAAATTCTAAGAATTTCTGTAGAACTTCAGAGAGGCTGTATTTGCGATCGATCGGTGGGCCGAACCAATCGATCGGCCGATCGATCGTGTATGTTGCGATCGATCAGGCGATCAATCGGTGAAGAGTAATGATCGATCGGGCTTATTACCGCACCGATCGAAAGGGAGCGGTATCAATCGATCGGCCGTTCGATCGGTGGCGCCCCATTTCGATCGGTCCACGAGGCGATCGATCGGTTTAAGAGCCGATCGATCAATGACCGAGCTGTCTATAAAAACCCACTGTTTCACTGTTCATTCTTATTTCAATCGCTTGTATTTGAGAGTTTCGAGAGTCTGTTTATATATCGGAGCAGCGAGGCCCTGCCAGCTCACTTTGGTGGACTTTGTCTCGCCTGTTCATGGTTTTTTGCGCTTCGAGAGGTATTCCATTTGCCGATCTTTGTCCATTCTTTTCATTTCTAGCTGTACTTAGCTTAGTTAGAGAGCTATGGTCGAGACTAGGAGTATTGAGGGTACAGTTGGGGTGGGGACTTCTTAGACTCTAGCCCAGTTTCAGCAGCTCCAGCGTGAGTATAATAGGAGGGAGAGAGAGGGAGAGTTTGATACTACTCGTTTCCGAGGGAGAGATCAGGAGCAAGAGTTTGGACGGGTGTGGAGCACCCGTAAGGTAGTAGTTGAGAGGCGTTGGACCGTCAGTCAATTTGATGGTGAGCCATATGGTTGGCTCAAGCTATTGACCGATCGCTAGTGGTTGGGGTTAGCTTCCTTTAGAGGCCAGTACTCAGCCACCCTCGTGGCAGAGTTCATGGCTAGCATTTCATCGGACCCCATTGGTGGCGACAGACATATTATTCGCCCTTGGGTTCGGGGTAGAGATGTTGTTATCACCCTGGATTCCTTTGCTGAGCAGTTTGGTATACTGAGGGTTGCTAACCCTCAGTTCTCTTATGATGGGGAGCATCCACCATCTCATGAGGAGATGTGTGCCGAGATTTTAGCACCGAGAAAGTCATGGACCGCTTCCCAGATCAAGATTAGGCAGTTTGCCCCCAGATACCACCCGTTGTTCCTTTGGACATGCTATTCGATCTTTCCACTAGGGAGGACGGTGGAGTGCAGTAGGATGCGGGGGCAGTTGATGTGGGCTATTGGCACGGGCAGGACTATTAGCTTGCCCCACTTCATGTATATAGCATTGTGGGTCGCGACTCAGGTTGCTACTCCCCAGTCTAGCATCCCCTTTGTTTGCTTTCTGACAGCGAGGATTAGGGCGGCTGGAGTTAGTGTTGCAGATGTTATGCTGCTTTCCTCCTCGACTGACATAGACTGGAAGACGGAGAAGAGGGCGGCAGGGCAGTTAACGAAGAAGGGGGGGTCAGCTAGTTCAGCTCACTTGTCTTCTCAGCAGCCGTCTTCTTAGACATATGAGGTGACCCAGTCAGGGGAGCAGCGGCAAGATCAGACCGGGCAACCAGCGCAGCCCCAGGCTCAGGCTCAGGAGGAGCCAGTTCAAGGGACGATTCTTTAGACTTTGGCAGCCATCCAGGAGCAACTGACCACTCAGCAGGCAGAGCGCCAGTAGTGGCAGGCTGACATTATGGCTAGATTAGATCTCCAGGACACTGCCATTGCTGCACTTTAGGGTCAGCTGATTGACATTCAGCAGCAGCAGCAAACCCAGTCCACTCGACTCCAGGAGATTATCCAGCACCTTGGCCAGCCTCCTCCGAATGATGATAGAGACTTCTTTTCGGATCTCCAGTTAGATTAGATGCATTGTGCACTTCATAACATTTCATTTCATATGATGTATCTAAATCTTTTTTATTATAGTGGATGTATTTATTTTTGAGCTGTTTGTATAGTGATCTTTCCTATTGTGGCATACACTTTTTGTATACATTTATTGTATTCTTTTGTCTATTCCGGGTATATTTTGGCATTTCAGTTACAGATATCCTTTTTGATTGATATCCATATCGCATGTATTGTTCTGACCGAGGTAATGGGTATTGTATGGTATTCGTATCGCTCTTTTCTATAACTTGACATCTTAGTTATGTCTTTAAATGTTGATATCATTTATCTTTTTTGGATTTTTGTGATGGAGGTGTCAAGGTTGTTTCAAACAAGTACCATACCATGTTTTTGATTAAATTTGAGTTGATGATTAACCCACCTTAGAGATTATGATACATTACAAGTTTTTGGCATAAAATCATTATAAGAGACAACTCACATTATTGCGCACTAACATGTTATGTGATGCCTTGTGTTTCATTCTTATGCATGCATGTCCTTATAAGGTGGAGATTTTTACCATGTGAGCTTTAGAGCCTATTTATTGCCTTTGAAGAGTGAATCACATTTATTCAAGATTATTTTTGTTGATCCTCATTCATTGAATAGCTTCATTATATTTTGATTTTGGTTTACATGTTCGAGTGTTAGATAGATTTATTGACCCCTTATACACTTTTGAAGTTTTGATTTGTTGTATTCTTCGGATTCTAAACACATAGGCCATTTCATTCCATTGAGCCATTTCATGTGTATTTTTTCTTCTCTTTAATGTTCATTTGCATGTGCATAAGTTTAAAAATTGTCAATGCCAATAGATGCATTGCTATTATTTATGTAAAGTTGAAAGTGTATGGAGTTGAAGAGTAAAGAAAAATATATATAGAGAGAAAGGGATGAAAAGGTCTACCCTAAAAAAAAGAAAAAAAAAGAGAGAGAGAATCAGATACAAAAGAAGTGAGGTGAAGGAAGATTGCAAAAGTGATTCAAAAGATTGGAAGTGTGATTACTCTTAGAAATAGTAATTTTTAGGCTTAAATTGTTAGTTGATTAGTTGAATTCTAGTGTTAATTTAGTATTCTAACTCCCAAAATGCATTGAAACTCCTTTTGTGCACTTTTTACAGGAATTGGAGCTTAAACTAAGGCAAATGGGCAATCTTGAGGATGACCGATCGAATGCCCGATCGAACGGTCCACCGAACGTTCGATCGGCCGATCGATCGGTGATGCTCTGTTCAACCTTCTGCAGCAAACTTTAGAGAGGGCGTTTTTCCGATCGATCGGGTGTTCGATCGCATGGACCGATCGATCGGGCGATCGATCGGTCGTACACCGATCGATCAGTATGTACAGACTCTGTTTTTCTGCAGAGTATAAAAGCTTTTGTTCAAGACAAAAAGAGATATAGGTCATTTTTTGCAGAATCTAGACGGGAAACAGGCTCCAAAAAGTGGATCTTTGTTATCATGTAAGGTTTTTAGTTAGATCTACTCTTAATGCTTTGTATTTAATGTCATTTATTGCTTTTGGATCATTGTAAATGAATGCTTGATATATATATGAAGTGAATGATTTTCTACTTTTTCTAGCAACTTTCTATCATTTTCTTGGCACTTTCCCTCATTTTCTTAGCAACTAAACACTAGTTCTTTATAGTTTAATGGTAGATTTGGCTTCTTTTATGTTATTTGACATGGATTCTAGTAGCTAAATACCCATTGGATGTGGTTGTGAAGATCCACCAAGGATCTTCAAAGGGTTGAAAATGGGTTGTATGAACTTTAAAATCATATCCTCAAAATTATATGGTTTTACTTGATTTAGCATGAGATTCATTAGAAAAACTTAGATTCATAACCCCTTGGCAATATTTATGCACAAATCAATGTTTCGTATAGGTATTGCACATGTCTAAGGTTTGATTCTAGGGTGCCAATCATAGATTCCCTCTTTATGCTCAATCAAACAACAACCCACATTTTTATAGTCGACATTTTCCGAATCAAGAATCCAAGGTGAGATTCTTGATTTGAGTTATAAACCTCTCATTGGAGACCCTTGTTGTGAATTGGTGGATCAAAACAACCATGTCCAAGCTTTTCTCCTTAATTAAATAAAACTAGCTTTTGTTGTCTTTATTAGTCACTAAATTATTGCATGAAGCATAGAACCACCATCTTCTCAAAACCAACATATTTTCGGTCTCTTTTATGTTAAGAAAAGATAAGAATTTTCATTTGCAATCCATTAAGATAAGTACCCGTGCTAGTTGAGCTTTGTTGCTATATTTGCAGAATTTCCTTGGGAGAGAACGACACCGGATCCTCCGGTTTTACTACAAGCGCGACCTCCGTACCCTTGCGGAGTGACTCCAATTGAAGCACATCTGGAGGCGTGTCAAGTTTTGGCACCGTTGCCGGGGAATTCATAGGCAAAAGCTACACCGGACGAAAGCTAAGGATTGCGGAAGAAAATTGAAAATTAAAAAAAGGAAGAGCAAGCAAAAAGAAAAAAAAAACACACACAAAAAGGGTGGATTTCATCACCACCCCCGAGGGAAGCATCTACAGGCTTCGGGCCCCGGTACACTCTCATTTCCCTTAAGGTGTTTTATTTTTAGGATTATTTTTTTTTTATTTCTTCTTTTCTCTAGTTTCTTTTGTTTGATATAGTATAATTGCATTGCATTTTTGTTAGGAAATTATCCCTATTTGGGAGTATTTAGTGGAGCTAGGATAGTGTGTGAAAGTTTCAAATTGGTGGTACGCTTATTGTATGTGGAGATTGGAAGTACGGAGTTGAATTGAGAAAAAGCCATTATTCGGCCTAGAATTGAAAAAAAAAGCCGTTGTCCAGCCTAGGGAATTGTGTATGATGTGCTGAACGACCCTATCGGTCCAACCTTATGTGTGCATTCATTCTTGCATGTCATATTTCACGCGGGACGAACATCATCGCCTTGTGAGGATTGAAAGCATTGAGAGCACAAGCACATCTTCACCAACACCTAGCTTACCTTTAGTGGTCGACCTAGGTTTCATTACAATGGCAAATCCCAATGAACCCGGCTTACCTAACATTCAACCCTTGCATCCAAATGTCCAAATCAACCTGGAAGGTCATGAGGAGTTTGAAAGAGGGAGCCATCATGGCGACGTGGTGGCTCCCCCTATACGGACTCTCCGGGACTACCTAAACCCACCAAGGCAAGCACCAACATCGTGCATTGTTTTCTCGCCCCATCACAACACTCTAAACATTAGGTCAGGATGATGCAAATGTTGCCTCAATTCCACGGGATGGATTCGGAACAACCTTACATTTTTCTTAAGGAATTTGAGGATGCTTGTTCAATTGCTATGGACAACTCATATCCAAGGGAAGTATTTTTGTTGAAACTCTTCCCATTTTATTTGAAGGACAAAGCTAACTTTGGTTCAATTCCTTGCGACCCATGTCCATCCATTCTTGTGCTATACTCCAAGGGGAATTTTTGAGCAAATTTTTCCCCAAAAATCGAACCGAGGCCATTCGAAGGCAAATTTCACAGGTTTCTCCTTTGTTGGGGGAAACTTTCTTCCAATGTTGGGAGAGGTTCAAAGACCTCTTAAATTCTTGCCCCATCACGGTTTCGCCGATTGGCATGTCATCAACACATTTTATTCTTCTTTAACACCCCAACTCAAGCAATTTGTCGAGTCCATGTGTGCGGGGACTTTTTTTGATAAGCAACCCCATGAGGCATACGATTATTTTGATAACTTGGCAAATAAGGCTAGAGATTGGGCACTTACCGGGACCCAAAATCTCGAGGGTCGCTCAATCCAACAAGGGGTGGGAAGATATCAACTGAAGGAAGTTGATGATGTCAATGTTAGGGTGGCTACCTTGGCAAGAAAATTAGAGGCTCTTGAGGTGAAAAAAGTTCAATCGGTAGAGAGTGAGGAGTTGAGAGAAGTATGTTGTCTTGTGTGTGAAACCTCAGACCATACCACCGCTTCATGCCCAGTCATTCTGGGTGTGAAGGAGGCTTTGCACGGCCAAGTTAATGCAATTGGCCAATATTCAAGAGGAGGGGGTAACCCCTATTCAAACACATACAACCCGGGGTGGAGAGATCATCCCAACTTTGGGTGGAGGAACAATTAAGGGACTTCAAACTCCCACAACTATCGAGGAAGGTATCAAAACTCTCAATCATACCAAGCACCTCCACCCCCACAAGTACTTCCACCACAACATCCACCTCCACAAGCACTCCCACCACAACATCCACCTCCACCTTACCAACAAGCACCCGTGCCCCAATTCCAAAATCAACCAAGGCCATACCAACCCCTCCATAGGAAGCCCATAAAGGACAATGTTTACCAACTTGCCAATGACATGAGGGGGGTTAGTTCAAGGGTTGATAAACAAGAAAAAGTGCTAGACCAACACTATAGGTTACTTGAGGACATCCAAAAACAAATGTGTACATTGACACAGGCTTTGACCCAAAATGTCCCGGGAAGATTCTTGGCTCAACCTCAACCTAACCCGGCGGTTAGGCAAGTGCATATAACCGAGGGTAAGAGTGACCCTAGTATGAGTCATGACCAAGTGCAAGCCATAACCACACTTAGAAGTGGCAAGACCATTAATAAAACTATCCCACCTCTGGATGAGACTTCTAGAAAGAGTGTTGGTCAAGAAGAGAAAGAAAAAGAGAAAGAGGAAAAAGAGCCGAGAGAGAGGGGGGGGGGGGGGGGAATTTAGCCAATCCCATCGAGATTTTGAGTGAAAGTGAGAGGGATAAGAGAAGGGACATAGTCAAACATGCTCCCTTCCCGCAAAGGTTGACCAAACCAAAGAATGAACTTCTAAATGCGAAAATTTATGAAGTGTTCAAACAAGTAAAAGTCAACATCCCTATCCTTGACGCAATTAAACAAATACCTTCTTATGCTAAGTTCTTAAAGGACTTATGCACTTTTAAGCGAAGGTTGCATGTCAAGGAAACAGCCATGATGAATGAAAATCAAAGTGCGATTTTGCAATGTAAGACTGTGGCGAAATTCAAGGACCCCGGATGTCCTACTATTTTTTGTACCATTGGGAATACCAAGATCGATCGTGCCTTGTTAGACCTAGGGTCTAGTGTCAACCTTTTACCCTTTTCAGTGTATAAGGAACTTGGCCTAGGAGAGTTGAGCCCTACTCGTGTTACTTTGCAATTGGCAGATCGTTCTATAAAGGTTCCAAGAGGTATCATCGATGATGTTCTCATCCAAGTTGATAACTTTTACTTCCCGGTCGATTTCGTTGTCCTAGACACCCAACCTGTTGAGAGTTGCATAGCTCACAACCAAATTCCTGTGATCTTGGGACGGCCTTTCCTATCTACTTCCAATGCCATCATACATTGTAGGAATGGGTTAGTGAAATTGTCTTTTGGCAACACCACCTTCGAGCTTAACATCTTTTCGGTTGCTAAACAAAAGGGGGAATGTGAGGATATCTGGGAGGTAGACATCATAGAGAGCATAGTTCAAGAACACTTTGAGCGGGAAAGTTTTGAGGACCCTTTGGAGAGGGCATTAGTGAGAGGTGAACCGCATGCTTCACTTGATAGTGAGGGCATGGCGTCAAGTGAATTGTCTCATTTAGAGGGTGAGAGAGAGGAGTGTTTACATGTGGGTCAATGGACCCCTTCTTGTGAACCCCTCCACCCTAGTGCCGAGAAACCGATTCCTTCGGAGGAGAAGCCTCCCATTCCCGAGAGGAAGCCTTTGCCTTCCAATTTAAAGTATGCATTTTTAGGGGATGGGGAGTCATACCCAGTTGTGATTTCCTCTAGCTTGTCTGGGAGCCAAGAGGAAGGGTTGATAGCATTGCTTAGGAAACATAGAAAAGCCCTAGGATGGACTATCGCCGACCTTCATGGGATTAGTCCTCTCGTGTGCACTCACCGCATTTTTTTAGAAGAGGAGGCTAAATCCATTTGTCAAATGCAAAGGCGATTGAACCCTAATATGAAGGAAGTCGTTAAAGATGAGGGTTTAAAATTGCTACATACGGGTATCATTTACCCCATCTCCGATTCGAAATGGGTTAGTCCGACCGAAGTGGTGCCTAAGAAATCGGGTGTCACAGTGATAAGAAATGACAACAATGAGTTAGTGCCAACCCGTGTGCAAACCGGGTGGCGAATGTGCATTGATTATCGCCGCCTCAATAATGTGACCCGAAAGGACCATTTCCCTTTACCCTTCCTTGATCAAGTCCTAGAAAGGGTGTCCGGTAAGGCTTTCTACTGTTTTTTAAATGGATATTTGAGGTACAATCAAATCGATGTAGCCCTTGAGGATCAAGCCAAGACAACATTCACTTGTCCCTTTGGCACATATGCTTATAAACGTATGCCCTTCGGGCTATGTAATGCACCGGCTACATTTCAAAGGTGCATGATGAGCATATTTAGCGACATGATTGAGTAAATTGTCGAAGTCTTCATGGATGATATTTCCGTCTATGGGGATACTTATGAAGGTTGTCTTGGTAATCTAGGAAAAGTTTTGATAAGATGTGAGGAGAGTAACCTTGTGCTCAATTGGGAAAAATGCCATTTTATGGTTACAAGTGGTATAGTTTTGGGGCATATTGTGTCTGCCGAAGGGCTTGAAGTTGATAAAGCAAAAATTTAACTCATTCAAAAATTGCCCGCCCCAACGTGTGTGAAGGAGATTAGATCATTTCTTGGGCATGCCGGTTTCTATCGGCGTTTCATTGAGGGTTTTAGTGCAATCTCTAGGCCCATGTGTCATCTTTTGTCCCAAGATGTTCCCTTTGAGTGGACATCTTCTTGTCACCAAGCTTTTGACAAGTTGAAGGGACTTTTGACCACCGCCCCAATCATTCGAGCACCCAATTGGTCTCTTCCATTTGAGCTAATATGTGATGCTAGCGACTATGTCGTGGGGGCCGTCCTAGGACAAAGAGTTGACAAGAAGCCTTATGTTATTTATTATGCTTCTAGAACTCTCAATGAAGCTCAAATCAACTATACCACAACCGAGAAGGAACTCCTTGCGGTGGTTTTTGCACTTGATAAATTTAGGTCTTACTTGATTGGGTCATTGGTCATCATCTACACCGACCATGCGGCCCTAAAGTATCTCCTCACAAAACCCGATGCAAAACCGCGCCTCATTCGATGGATACTTTTGCTCCAAGAATTTCATATTGAAATGCGTGATAAAAAAGGGGTTGAAAATGTAGTTGCGGACCACTTGTCTCGGCTTCCCTTAAATGGGCGAGCCATGGACCCAACCCCTATCAAGGAGCACTTCCCGAATGAGCATCTCATGTAGGTGAGTGCCGTTGAGCAAGTTTCAACCCCTTGGTTTGCGGACATTGCGAACTTCCTTGTCACCGGTGAGGTTCCTTCCACATGGTCATCCATTGACAAGCGTAAATTCTTCCGGAATGTGCGCTATTTTTCGTGGGATGATCCTCACTTGTTTAAGTATTGTTCGGACCAAATCATTCGCCGGTGTGTCCCAAATCACGAATTCTGACAAGTGATAGAATTTTGTCACTCTCATGCTTGTGGAGGACACTTCTCCTCCAAGAAGACCACGGCCAAAATTTTGCAATGTGGGCTTTATTGGCCCACCATGTTCAAGGATGTACATACTTTTTGTCTAGCTTGCGATAGGTGCCAACGGTTAGGATCACTTTCTAAGAGGCACATGATGCCTCTTCACCCCATCACTATTTTGGAAATATTTGATTGTTGGGGGATCGATTTCATGGGACCGTTTCCTAACTCATTTGGGTACCTTTTTATTCTTGTTGCGGTAGATTATGTCTCTAAATGGGTGGAAGCAATTGCCACCCGAAGCAATGACCACCAAGTGGTCTTGCAATTTTTGAAAGAGAACATTTTTTGTAGGTATGGCATGCCTCGTGCCATGATAAGTGATGGTGGTTCACATTTTTGTAACAAGCCCTTTGCGTCTTTAATGCGTAAGTATGGTGTGGTCCATAAGGTTGGATTACCATACCATCCTCAAACGCAAGGGCAAGTAGAGTTGGCCAATCGGGAAATTAAGCGCATTCTAGAGAAAACCGTCAATCCAAATAGGAAAGATTGGTCTCTTAGATTGACCGATGGGTTGTGGGCATACCGCACGGGCTATAAAACCATTCTTGGCACATCACCCTATAGACTTGTGTACTAGAAGGCATGTCATCTTCCCGTCAAAATTGAGCATAAAGCATATTGGGCAATTCGTCAATGTAATGAGGATATTGATGTTTCGGGTACCCACCGAAAACTCCAACTCAATGAGTTAGATGAACTCCGCAATGATGCATTTGAAAATGCAAAAATTGCTAAGGCCCGGATGAAACACTTTCATGACCAACATATCATTCGAAAAACTTTCAAAGTTGGCCAAAAAGTGTTATTGTATGATTCACGCTTGCATCTATTTCTGGGCAAATTGCGGAGTAAGTGGGCCAGGCCATACCTTGTTAAAGATGTTTTTCCCCATGGAGCCATTGATGTGCAAAACCTCACGAATGGCTCGGCATTTAAGGTGAATGGCCAGCAGCTAAAGCCGTATTTTGAGACATTCCAAGGGGAGTTGGACTGTGTGGATCTCATCAATCCACCGTCCTTTGAGTGACATTAGATTGTCGTGTTTTATAGTTTAGGAGTAGTTCTTTTGTTTTTCTTTTTATAGGTTTCTTTCTCTTTTCTTTTTAGTAGTTAGTTGTGTACATTTGTATTCCCGAGAGTGCTGCCCTCCCCGTTGTTCTTTTTCTCTTCCATTTTCCTCATGCCTTGAGGTCATGTCATGATTCCAGTTTGGGGGGGGGGCACCATTTGCATGATTCTGTGAACAATTCTGAGAATTTCTGCAGAACTTCAGAGAGGCCGCATTTGCGATCGACCGGTGGGCCAAACTGATCAATCGACCGATCGATCATGTACGTTGCGATCGATCAGGCGATCGATCAGTGACGACTGCGATCGATCGGGCTTATTACCGCACCGATCGAAAGGGAGCGGTATCGATCGATCGGCCGTTCGATCGGTGGCGCTCCATTTCGATCGGTCCGCAAGGTGATCGATTGGTGACCTAGTTGCCTATAAAATCCCACTGTTCACTGTTCATTTTCACTTTCGCTCGCGAGAAATTGAGTGTTTTGAGAGCCTTTTCATTTATCGGAGCAGCAAGGCCCTGCCAGCTTACTTTGGTAGACTTGGTTTCGCCTTTTCACGGTTTTCTGTGCTTCGAGAGGTATTCCTTCCGCCGATCTTTGTCTATTATTTTCATTTCCAGCTGTACTTAGCCTTGTAGAGAGTTATGGTCGAGACTAGGAGTACTGAGGGTACAACTGGGGCAGGGACTTCTCAAACTCTGGCCCAATTCTAGCAGCTCCAGTGTGAGCATGCTAGGAGGGAGAGAGAGGGAGAGTATGATTCTACTCGCTTCCGGGGGAAGGATTAGGAGCGAGAGTTTGGACGGGTGTGGAGCGCCCGTAAGGTAGTAGTGGAGAGGCGTTGGACAGTGAGTCAGTTCGATGCTGAGCCATATGGTTGGCTTCAGCCTTTGACCAACCGCCAGTGGTTGGGGTTAGCTTCTTTTAGGGGCCAGTACTCAGCCACCCTCGTGGCAGAGTTCATGGCTAACATTTCATCGGACCCCGTTGGTGGCGACAGACATATTCTTCGCTCTTGGGTTCAGGGTAGGGATGTTGTTATCACCCCGGACTCCTTTACTGAGCAGTTTGGTATACTGAGGGTTGCTAACCCTCAGTTCTCTTATGATGGGGAGCATCCACCATCTCATGAGGAGATGTGCGCCGAGATTTTAGCACCAGGAGAGTCCTGGACCGCTTCCCAGATCAGGATTAGGCAGATTGCCCCCAGATACCACCCGCTGTTCCTTTGGACTTGCTATTCGATCTTTCCACTAGGGAGGACGGTGGAGTGCAGTAGGATGCGAGGGCAGTTGACGTGGGCTATTGGCACGGGCAGGACTATTGACTTACCCCACTTCTTGTATATGGCATTGTGGGTCGCGACTCAGGTTGCTACTCCCCAGTCCAGCATCCCTTTTGGTTGTTTTTTGACAGCGAGGATTAGGGCGGCAGGAGTTAGTGTTGTGGATGTTGTACTGCTTTCTTCTTCGACTGTCATAGACTGGAAGACGTAGGAGAGGGCGGCGGGGCAGTTGTCGAAGAAGGGGGGGTCAGCTAGTTCGGCTCACTCGTCTTCTCAATAGCCGGCTTCTCAGACTCAGAAGGAGACCCAGTCAGGGGAGCAGCGGCAGGATCAGACGGGGTAGCCAGCGCAGCCCCAGGCTCAGGCTCAGGCTCAGGCTCAGGAGGAGCCAGCTCAGGGGACGTTACTTCAGACTTTGGCAGCTATTCAGGAGCAGCTGACCACTCAGCAAGCAGAGCGCCAGCAGTGGCAAGCCGACATTATGGCTAGATTAGATCTTTAGGACACTGCCATTGCTGCACTTCAGGGTCAGCTGATTGACATTCAGCAGCAGCAGCAAACCCAGTCCACTCGACTCCAGGAGATTATCCAGCACCTTGGCCAGCCTCCTCCGGATGATGGAGACCTCTTTTCGGATCTCCAGTTAGATTAGATGCATTGTGCACTTCATAGCATTTCATTTCATATGATGTATCTAAATCTTTTTTTATTATAGTGGATGTATTTATTTTTGAGCTATTTGTATAGTGATCTTTCCTATTGTGGCATACCCTTTTTGTATACATTTATTGTATTCTTTTGTCTTTTCCGGGTATATTTTGGCATTTCAGTTACAAGTGTACTTTTTGATTGATATCCGTATCGCATGTATTGTTCCAATCGAGGTAATGGGTATTGTATGGTATTCATATCGCTCTTTTCTGTAACTTGACACCTTAGCTATGTCCTTGATTGTTGATATCATTTCTTTTTGGATTTTTGTGATGGAGGTGTTAAGGTTGTTTCAAACTAGTACCATACCATGTTTTTTATTAAATTTGAGTTGATGATTAACCCACCTTAGAGATTATTATACATTGCAAGTTTTTGGCATAAAATCATTATAAGAGACAATTCACATTGTTGCGCACTAACATGTTATGTGATGCCTTGTGTTTCATTCTTATGCATGCATGTCCTTATAAGGTGGAGATTTTTACCGTGTGAGCTTTAGAGCCTATTTATCGCCTTTGAAGAGTGAATCACATTTATTCAAGATTATTTTTGTTGATCCTCATTCATTGAATAGCTTCATTATTTTTTTATGTTGGTTTACATGTTCGAGTGTTAGATAGATTTATTGACCCCTTATAGACTTTTGAAGTTTTGATTTGTTGTATTCTTCGAATTCTAAACACATAGGCCATTTCATTCCATTGAGCCATTTCATGTGTATTTTTCTTCTTTTTAATGTTCATATGCATGTGCATAAGTTGAAAGAGTGTCAATGCCAATAGATACATTGCTCTTATATTTGTAAAGTTGGAGGTGTATGGAGTTGAAGAGTAAAAAAAAAAAAAAATTATATACATAGAAAGGGATGAAAAGGTGTGTTCAAAAAAAAAAAAAATCAAATACAAAAGAAGTGAGGTGAAGGAAGATTGCAAAAATGATTCAAAAGATTGGAAATGTGGAAGTGAATATCATTGATCATCATATGTAATGCGCATGCTTATATTGAAACCTTTTACCATTTTCTATCCTCTTACATGACTCTTCTTTCATTCATCACCCTTATGGCCTTGATATCCGAAGATACATGAATCTTCAATTCAATTGTGTATAAGGCATTTATGTCAATTTTCTAGATTATGCTTAAGCTGTGAATATTCCTTCATGAAGCTATGTCAAGTCGATACACTTACAATTTATTCGTTTTTGGTTTCGGAATTGCTCTACTTGCATGGTTTATACATTTACTCGTTAAAAGAACTTTCCATTGAAGGACCCTAAGTGTTCATGTTTAAAGTTGAGTGTATGCCTTGTGAGACTTGGATCGAAGCATCGAGGACGTAATTGTACGAGTTTTGAATCATTAGAGTCATATGTCATTGGTAGTACGCATCAATGTATTTTATTTCTTCCATGCTTTATGCCTTTGCCCTGCTTTGGTTCACAACCTAGGTGGATGGAGATTTGACTTGAATAAGATTAATACATGTGTATATTTTTTGTTTCCTCTCATACTTTGATAGGGACTATCAAAGGTATAGTTGGGGGGTGTTGATTACTCTTAGAAATAGTAATTTTTAGGCTTAAATTGTTAGTTGATTAGTTGAATTCCAGTGTTAATTTAGTATTCTAACTCCCAAAATGCATTGAAACTCCTTTTGTGCACTTTTTACAGGAATTAGAGCTTAAACTAAGGCAAATGGGCAATCTTGAGGATGACCGATCGATCGCCCGATTGAATGGTCCACGGAACATTCAATCGGTGATCCTTCGATCGATCGGTGATGCTCTGTTCGACCTTCTGCAGCAAACTTCAGAGAGGGCATTTTTCCGATCGATCGGGCGTTCGATTGGTGACATTGGAATTCCCTCAATAGACTACACAAAAGCAAACTTTAGAGGGGTCGGTTTTGCGATTGATCGGGCGTTCGATCGCATGGACCGATCGATCAGGCGATAGATCGGTCGTACACCGATCGATCGGTGTGTACAGACTCTGTTTTTCTGCAGAGTATAAAAGCTTTTGTTCAAGACAAAAAGAGATATAGGTCATTTTTTGCAGAATCTGGACGGGAAAGAGGCTCCAAAAAGTGAATTTTTGTTATCTTGTAAGGTTTTTAGTTAGATCTACTCTTAATGCTTTGTATTTAATGTCATTTGTTGCTTTTGGATCATTGTAAATGAATGCTTGATATATATATGAAGTGAATGATTTTCTACTTTTTCTAGCAACTTTCTATCACTTTCTTGGCACTTTTCCTCATTTTCTTAGCAACCAAACACTATTTCTTTATAGTTTAATGGTAGATTTGGCTTCTTTTATGTTATTTGACATGGATTCTAGTAGCTAAATACCCATTGGATGTGGTTGTGAAGATCCACCAAGGATCTTCAAAGGGTTGAAAATGGGTTGTATGAACTTTAAAATCATATCCTCAAAATTATATGGTTTTACTTGATTTAGCATGAGATTCATTAGAAAAACTTAGATTCATAACCCCTTGGCAATATTTATGCACAAATCAATGTTTGGTATAGGTATTGCACATATCTAAGGTTTGATTCTAGGGTGCCAATCATAGATTCCCTCTTTATGCTCAATCAAACAAAAATCCACATTTTTATAGTCAACATTTTTCGAATCAAGAATCCAAGGTGAGATTCTTGATTTGAGTTATAAACCTCTCATTGGAGACCTTTGTTGTGAATTGGTGGATCAAAACAACCATGTCCAAGCTTTTCTCCTTAATTACATAAAACTAGCTTTTGTTGTCTTTATTAGTCACTAAATTATTGCATGAAGCATAGAACCACAATCATCTCAAAACCAACACATTTTCGGTCTCTTTTATGTTAAGAAAAGATAAGAATTTTCATTTGCAATCCATTAAGATAAGTGCCCGTGCTAGTTGAGCTTTGTTGCTATATTTGCAGAATTTTCTTGGGAGAGAACGACACCGGATCCTCCGGTTTTACTACAAGCGCGACCTCCGTACCCTTGCAGAGTGACTCCAGTTGAAGCACATCTGGAGGCGTGTTAAAGTGCAGAAGTGAATATCATTGATCATCATGTGTAATGCGCATATATATGTTGAAACCTTTTATCACTTTCTATCCTCTTACATGACTCTTCTTTCATTCATCACCCTGATGGCCTAGATATCTGAAGATACATGAATCTTTAATTCAAATGTGTGTAAGGCATTAATGTCAATTTTCTAGATTATGCTTAAGCTGTGAATATTCCTTCATGAAGCTATGCCAAGTCAATACACTTACAATTTATTCGTTTTTGGTTTCGGAATTGCTCTACTTGCATGGTTTATACATTTACTCGTTAAAAGAGCTTTCCATTGAGGGACCATAAGTGTTCATGTTCAAAGTTGAGTGTATGCCTTGTGAGACTTGGATCGAAGCATCAAGGACGTAATTGTACGAGTTTTGAATCATTAGGGTCATATGTCATTGGTAGTACGTGTCAATGTGTTTTATTTCTTCCATGCTTTATGCCTTTGCCTTGCGATGGTTCATAACCTAGATGGATGGAGATTTGACTTGAATAAGGTCAATACATGTGTATATTTTTGTCTTTCCTCTCATACTTTGATAAGGACTATCAAAGGTTTAGTTCGGGGGTGTTGATTACTCTTAGAAATAGTAATCTTTAGGCTTAAATTGTTAGTTGATTAGTTAAATTTCAGTGTTAATTTAGTATTTTTACTCCTAAAATGCATTGAAAGTCCTCTTGTGCACTTCTTACAGGAATCGGAGCTTAAACTAAGGCAAATGGGAAAATGTGGGGATGACCAATCGATCGCCCGATCGAACGGTCCACGAAACGTTCGATCGACAGATCAATCAATGATCTTACGATCGATCGATGATTCTCTGTTCGACCTTCTGCAGCAAACTTCAGAGAGGGCATTTTTCTGATCGATCGGTTGTTCGATCGATGACGTCGGAATTTCCTCAACAAACTACACAGAAGCAAACTTCAGAGGGGTCGGTTTTACGATCGATCGGGCATTCAATCTCCTGGACCGTTCGATCAGCCGATCGATCGGCCGTTGGATCGGTCGCCTACCGATCGATCGGTGTGTACAGACTCTGTTTTTCTGCAGAGTATAAAAGCTGTATATACGGGACAAAGTGGATTCTAGGTTATTTTCTGCAGAAACTGGACAGAGAAGAAGCTTTAAAAAGGGGTCTTTTGTTATTTTGTAAAGTTTTTAGTTAGATTTACTTTAATGCTTTGTATTTGATGTCATTTATTGCTTTTGTATCATTGTAAATGAATGCTTGATATATATGAAGTGAATGATTTTCTACTCTTTCTAGCCATTTTCCATCATTTTCTTGCCACTTTCCCTCACTTTCTTAGCAACCAAACACTAGTTCTATATAGTTTAATGGTAGATTTGTCTTCTTTTATGCTCTTTGATATGGATTCTAGTAGCTAAATACCCCTTAGATGTAGTTGTCAAGATCCACCAAAGATCTTCAAAGGGTGAAAAATGAGTTGTATGAACTTCAATGGCATATCCTCAAAATTTCATGGTTTCATTTGATTTAGTATGAGATTCATTAGAAAAACTTAGATTCATAACCCCTTGGCAATATTTATGCATAAATCAATGTTTGGTATAGGTATTGCACATGTCTAAGGTTTCATTCTAGGGTGCCAATCATAGATTCCCTCTTTATGCTCAATCAAACAAAAACCCACATTTTTATAGTTGACATTTTCCGAATCAAGAATCCAAGGTGTGATTCTTGATTTGAGTTATAAACCTCTCATTGGAAACCTTTGTTGTGAATTGGTAGATAGAAACAACCATGTCCAAGTTTTTCTTCTAAATTACATAAAACTAAATTTTATTGTCTTCATTAGTCATTAAATTATTGCATTAAGCATTGAACCACCATCATCTCAAAACCAACATATTTTCGGTTTCTTTTATGTTAGGAAAAGAAAAGAATTTTCATTTGCAATCCATCAAGTTAAGTGCCCGTGCTAATTGAGCTTTGTTGCTATATTTGCAGAATTCCCTTGGGAGAGAACGACACCGGATCCTTCGGTTTTTACTACAAGCGCGACCTCCGTACTCTTGCAGAGTGACTCTAGTTTGAAGCACATCTGGAGGCGTGTCATACCTCTAGTAAACGAGTGGTGTCTCGTGAGGGTTTTCAGTGATGATACCGACAAACATCCTTATATGAATTGCCAATTAAGATAAGAATAAGGAATGGATGCATAATTCTACTCAAGTTAACATTGATACCACTCCAAACTCCACACTTGCATTAATATGCAATAAGTCATACAAAAGAGAGGTTCATGTGTGTGGGTGAAGAATCATGCTAAATAACACAAATGAACTCACTTATGCAAATCCACCCCTTTAAAGTTTTGATTCAATCCTTACCGAACATACACTCGCAATTAGAGTCTCACATGGTTCTCACAATGGTATGCTCAACAATGGAGTAAATATAAATAGACAAATCAAGTGAGCATACCAATTACAAAAATCAAAAAGATAGAAGTGTATCGACATTAGCATAACTCCATGAAAGAATATTCAAAGTTAAGCATTGATTCAAAGAAATTGACAAAAAATAGCTTATACTCTATTGAAAACTTTAATCAAGTACAACTTGGATCAACTATGCCATGTAGAGGTGAATAGGGCAATGCAGAAGAGGTGAAAGGCAAAGGTAAGGAGTGGGAGCAAATGGTCATATCATGTGTGATCAAAGCATGACATGATGAATGCAAAACAACTACAACTCTCCCTTTTCAACTTTTAATTCACAAAATTCACTTCTCACTCTTCTCTTGAAACATTTTCAACTTTTGAACTCCTCTTTCACTCTTTTCTTCCTCTTATTCTCTCTTCTTTTTTTTTTTCTTTTCTTACTTCTTCTTTCTTTCTTTTTTTTTTTTCCTTACTTCTCTTTTTGTTTCCATCCTTTTGTCATCCCTCATTAGATTCAACAATTTTTTTTCATATTACAATATGCTCTTTTGCATTAAATTTTCCAAATCAGTCTCTTCTCTTTTTTTTTTCTTTAGCAATGTAAAAACATTTTTTTCTCACATAGGCGTCCTTTTGCAATACAAGAGATAAAATTACTTTGCACATTCTAATAAAAGTAAAAAAATCAATAAGGGTCAAGGGAAATGCACGGTTCAGCAATGGGAAACTCATGGCTATAAAGAAGAAAAGGGTATAGAATCATATCCAAAGTTGTACAACTGAAGCATTTCATAAAGTGCAAGTATCAATATTAAAATCAAAACTCAACTCATGAACCAAATACAAGCATAATGAAGCTATTGAATGAAATAAGGGTGAAGAACTATCCTTGAATAAATATAAATGCTTCAAAAGGCGATAAATGTTCAAAAGCTCGCAAGGTAATAATCTCTACTAATGTAAGGGTGAAAGTGCCAAGACTAGTAACAAATTGTGTTAAAAAGCATGATTGTGCACAATGATGTAATCCCCTCTACAAATGCATGAACTAAGCAACTCTTACAACATGTTGGGTATGAGGAGTGAATCAACATCATTTTGAGCAAAGATTTATGCAAAAATTCCTATCTTCTAATATCAAAAGGCACTTTCACAAGTTAAATGAATTTTTTTTTATTTAGAGTGCCAAACAAAGAAAACAAAATTTTTATTTATAGGATGCAAAAAAAAGAAACAAAAACAATATAAAATAAAGAAACAAAAACAAAAAATAGAGGCAAAGCCTCTACCCACCCCCAACTTAGAATGATACATTATCTTCAATGCATGAGAACAAAGCATGGAATGCAATTAAATGGTGGGAGAAGAGAAAATAGGGTACCTAATGCACCACAAGAACAAAAAAAATGAAAGGAGGTATGTTACAGAAAATCAAGGGGATTGCTGAATTTTCGGGTGTATATAGACAATTTTGACACTCTTCAATAAAACAACCATATCATTATCCACAAGAAAGCAAATCAAGCTTCGTTTTTGTTTTTTTTTTTTTTTTGTTGGAAAGTAGATTCATAGGCCTTTTCATCCATATAAAATTTGCACACTAATTTACTTCCAGTAGATTTAGATTTCACTATAAAGTCAGTTGAAAAATAGGGTCTGCACTTTATTTTTAGAAACTAGACAACCCCTTTGTTTTGCCTAAAGCACTCCTAACTTAGAATGAGAAAACAAACTAAGAAAACAAACAAACAAAATTACTCATATTCCTACACAAATGATAGAAAAAATAAACTAAGAAAACAAATAAATAAAACAATTACTCTTATTCCTATTCAATTTTTAGAGAGAATCACCCAATGCCATAAAGTGGGAATTTTCCATCATCTCACACCCCCAACTTAGAGATTTTCAAAGAGTTCATGCAAGCATAAGAATAGACAATGGCCACTTCTTTGATAAACTCAAGGATGTAACATTGAAGCACATACGGGTAAAAAGGGTCATTGTATGTAGAAAATGAAAAATAATCATACACATAGGTGCCTATTATGCTTATGCCATGAAGTGCTTAACCCTCCTCATCTTTTAAATGGTCGGCCATGAGAATGATGTTTGATTCAGGTGTTGGGACATGGAGTTCCAAAGGCTCTAGTAAAATAAGACTAGGTGCTAGAGGCGTAAAAATAGGGATCACATGATCCATAGACATGGTAAGAATGTCCTTTAAACCATCAATATCCTCATTGTCATGCACATTCCCAACATCAATTAAACCAAAGTCATCATTAAGGGTAGACTCATCTCTACCCCTCTCTTCTTGGTTGGAGTCTCAAATTTCGGATTCAATAATTTTCTCACTTACCTTAGGAATGTCTTCCTTGGACTCAAAGTCTTGGGGAAGGGTGTTTTGATCAATGATTTCCTCATTCCTATGGTTAGTGATGGGATGAGCAGGTGTACTTAGACACCCTTGGTTAGGAGGAATGATTAGAGATGACACAAGGGACTTGTCTTTCACCTGAACAACCAAGGTTTGCATTAAAAAAGTCAATTTACTCTTTATCTCATTAAGGCCCTCATCTATTCTAGAGTTCACTTTTCCTTGAAATTTTATGGCTTGTTGAAGTGTGTCCTTTAGAGTATCCTCTATGGTGTCCGCTTGTGCACCAATGTAAGAAGTGTGATATTCCTCATAGGGTAAAAATTAGGATTGGGGGTATTCACATGGTGGATTTTGGTAGGATGGAGATGGTGCATAGTAATAATCAAAGGGGTTTTGGTAAGGGTGAGGCTCAAAATAATGATGTGAATATGTGCTCTCAAATCACCTACCAAGATTAAATTCGTCACAACTCCTAACAGTAGGAGGTGGTCGTGGAGGCTCCCTTTGGCCATTAGCTCTAAGATGTTCCCTAATGGACATATTGGATGATGGAAGATGTGAAAATTTATCACCAAACGTAATGAAGTGCACAATAAAAATTAGATGCAATGCATAAATAAATGTAGCGCATCGCGCCTCAACACATCATACAAAACAATGCTTAATAGTGTTACATCCAAATCTCCAATCTCCACAAGTTATATACCACTAATTTACAATAAAAGCAATCCCTAATTCTCCTCTAGCAATCCTCTAATCAAATTATTAAAATAAAACAAAATATATACAAATAAAACAAAATAAACCTAAAATAAAGCGAAAAAAGAAGGAATAAAAATCTAACATGGTATCACACAAAAATATGGAACGAAGTTACCAAATGGCCTAAGCCGAATATTCTTCCGTCGTGGTACATGGATGGAGGTCCAATCCACCAATTACTCTTCAGCCCAAAGCTTAGTAATGCTCTCCTCGTGCCTTTGGTCCTTAGCAATGACGCCAAAACTTGACTCGCCCCCAAATGCGGTATTTCTACAAATGGAGTTAGTACCCCGCAAGAGTACGAGGTCGCGATGAAGTATAAACCGAAAGATCCAGTATCATTCTCTCCTAAGGGACCTAGCCAAATATAGGCTCTAACACTCACCTCACACTAACCTAACCTAGGATTGAATTACAATAAAAAAAAGGAAATTAGATTTAACACAAAAAGGAAAATAAAAAGATCGAAAATCTTTTGGGTTTTGATGGTTGTTTTGAAATCCTAAACTATTGCAATTAAAATAAAGATAATTAACACAAGACAATTAAATTAAAGCAACATGAAAATAAAATTAAAGTTGTGGGGGAGTAACCCCCGGCCCAACCCAACGGGTGAGGCCCAATCTGCTTGAATTAAAATTGGGGCTACCTGGGGGCCCAAATCAGTTATGAGGGAAGACCAGCCCAAACTGCCGACCTCCTCCAAGCGTAGCCCAGACAGCGAACAGTTTGCCCAAACCGCTAGCGGTCTTTGAGCATTAAATGCGGAGTTGACTTGCATTAAATGCACGAGCGGCTGCCCACACAAACGTCGACGCGCACGTCCGGTCAGCCGAAATCCTCCACGACGGTGCGCCAGACCCTGCAGGTAGCTAGGCGGTGTCAATGATGATGCCTAACCAGCAGACCATGAGAGCCTGCTGATAGGCCAAGACAAAACACACTCCCTAAGGAACTCTATAAAGACCCAAGGAATCGAGAGCCAGGTATGAAAAAGTTAACCCCTGACATACACAACTTTCATTCATCCTTCTCGATTAAGCTTGCTAACTTAATCTTCGGAGTGTGATCGGCCCACCTAGGGTCGACCCATTCTAACCCCCTTGTCTTGCAGGAAGAAGTTTGGACTCATCCATTTGGGGCTTGAGAGCTCGGCCCAGCCTTCCCGAAAAATCCCACTTACAATTGGCGCCGTCTGTGGGAAGGCTTAGAAAAACCATGAGTCTAAACGACCGGAGACATAGGAAAGAAAACTACGACGGGAGAGGCTTTGGAGCCTCCTCCAGTAAAAACCAGACCAATTCGGCGCACTGCCAATCTACACCAATAGATCGGCAAAGGAGAATACTAAGGTCAGAGATACGAACGCCCGCTGAAAGCCACTGGGAGACACAAGAGGAAATGCGGAGGGATACGGGCTATGTCAGGGACAGAAACTTCCGCAGGAACCATCCTCGGAATCTGGCCCCGTCACCCTCCAGTGGGCGGGTCCCAAGCGAGGATACGCTCCGTGCAACAGAAAGGGAAATTCGGTGGCGCGGAGAAGAGATAGCCTACCTCACCTCACAAGTGCGGGCAATGAAGGAGGCATTCTCTGCAAGGAATGGGCGTCGGAGAGATGGGACCCCAGATCGGGAGCAGGTTGTTGGCGCCAGGGACAAACCAGCACCACCGGTAGGAGGAAGTTACACCCCTAGTACCGCGCGTTGCGTCAACAGGCGCATGGGTCGGCGAAGGGACAGGAGCAAAACCCCGCCGCACGACAGTCCAGCGGAGGGAGATCGGCGGAAGGAAGACTGGGAAAAGTGGTACAATGAAAAGCAGGAAGATAGAAGGCAGCAAACTAAGGAGCGCACAACCCATGACCTGATGAGAAAGGCCCTTGACCAGATTGCATCCACGCCATTCACTGAGGAGATTGAATCCCATCCGATTCCTCGAAAATTCACCCCACCAAAGTTCACCCTTTATGACGGGAAGTCCGACCCAATTAATCATGTTCGGCATTACAAACAGCTCATGGTAGTGTGGTGCAGTGACCAGATGCTGATGTGTCGAATCTTCCCCTCCAGCCTGGGAAGTGTGGCGTTACGGTGGTTCGACAAATTGCCACTTAAATCCGTTTCTAACTGGAGGCAACTAGCCGAACTCTTCACAGCCCGTTTCATAGCAAATAGCCTACAGCCGAAGGAGGTTGATTTCTTGCTGACATTGCGAAAAGAGGAAGGAGAAGGATTGCGAGCATAGGCCCGACGCTACTGGGAAGCTTATAACGAGATTGACGAGTGCAGCGAGCAGTTAGCTGTAACTCAGTTCAAGATCGGCCTTCCCAGGGAGCATCGCTTACGACAATCCCTAATGAAGAAACCAGCCCTCACCATACAGGAACTAATGCTGAGGATCGAGCGCTATGCGCGACTAGACGAGGACGTACCCCAGGGGGAGACAACCAAGGTCGGCGCTGCAGCCGAAAAGACAAATAAGAAGGATGCCAAGAAGCCCCGATCAGAAGACATCGGCCGAGGAAAAAGAGTGACGGATGGGGTCTACACAGTCTTTAAAGACCCCATCTATAAAATATTGCCCCAGATCCGCGATAAGCCCTTCT
Source organism: Euryodendron excelsum (assembly GCA_033060915.1). NCBI lineage: Eukaryota > Viridiplantae > Streptophyta > Magnoliopsida > Ericales > Pentaphylacaceae > Euryodendron > Euryodendron excelsum. The sequence continues at coordinate 28,412,707 of CM065392.1, forward strand.
TCAAGTGGCCACCAAAGCTGGGGGGAGATCCAGCAACTAGGGACCAGAAGAGGTTCTGTTCCTACCACCGCGAGAAGGGGCACAAAACAGAGCAGTGTCGGCATCTAAAATCCCATTTGGAAGACTTAGCCAAAGCAGGCCACCTCGACCAATTCATTGATCGGGAGAAGACTAAAGTTGAAGCCGAGCAACCACGAATGCAGGAAGCAGCCCAGAAGGAACCAGAAGTAAAGCCGGTTCGGGTAATCAACGTGCTGCACGGTTCGGCCGAATCAGGAACCATCGACCCACATAAGTACCGAGCTGAGATGCAGAAGGTTGCACACCTGAGGGAAGTGATGCAGATACAACCACCTAGCAAGAAAGCCAAGGTCGGCAATGCCCATGAGTCCATCTCCTTCACCGACGAGGATCTCGCTGGGGTACAGATCCCCCATAATGATGCCTTGGTTGTTACGTTAAGAATGGCGGACTGTGACGTCAGAAGATTGCTCATCGACCAAGGGAGTTCATCTGAAGTTATGTACTACAGCTTGTTCAAACAATTGGGGCTCGAGGAGTTCGACCTCCAACCGTCGCTTAACCCGTTGGTCGGCTTCAGCTCGGACCCAGTCTGGCCCATGGGTAAAGTGACGATTCCTGTAACGGCCGGAGGGATCACATTACAAACCGAATTCCTGGTGGTTAACGTACCATCCCCCTACAATGCCATCATGGGACGAACCTGGTTGCACCTCATGAAGGCCGTTCCCCCCACGTACCATCAACTGCTTCGGTTTCCGACCCCAGCAGGAGTTGGCGAGATAAGGGGAGACCAGGTGACTGCCAAACGGTGTTTTCTAACAGCATGTGCGACCAAGAAAAAATCTGAGAAAGTGCAGATGATGGAGCTGCATGAAGACACCCCCACCATTGATGATGTGGGACAGGTGCCCGAGAATAAAGCTGTGGAGGACCTGAAGAAGATATACATAGATCGGCAAGGGGAAAAATACTTCGTCATCGGCACCTCTTTGTCTAAACAAGAGGAAAAATCCCTCATTGAGTTACTGACAAACTTCCTGGAAGTATTCGCCTGGACCCCTTATGACATGCCTGGGATCGGCGCCGACGTCGCCTGTCATCGCCTTAATGTTAACCCAAATTGCCGACCTGTTATCCAAAAGGGGAGAAGGGCAGCTACCCAGCATGTGGACGCTGTCTTGGAGGAAACAGATAAGCTTTTGGAAGCTGGAGCGATTCGAGAGATCAACTACCCAAGCTGGTTGTCAAACACTGTAGTAGTAAAAAAGAAGGACGGCAAATGGAGGGTTTGTGTAGACTTCACTGACCTCAACAGGGCATGCCCCAAAGATCCATTCCCCCTGCCCAAAATTGACCAACTTGTGGATGCAACCGCCGGCTTCGGGAGGATGAGTTTCCTGGATGCCTATCGTGGATACCACCAGATCCCACTTCACCCCGATGACCAAGAGAAAACGGCCTTCATCACCCCAAGGGGTATTTACTGCTATAGAGTTATGCCCTTTGGCCTGAAGAACGCCGGAGCCACATATCAGTGACTGGTCACAAAGATGTTCAAGACGCAGCTCGGCAGAACTGTCGAGGTCTACATCGATGACATGGTGGTAAAAAGCAAACTGAGCGACACCCACTTGGCAGACCTAAAGGAGGTACTCTGTATCCTGAAAGACTACAAAATGCGGCTGAACGCTTCAAAATGTGTCTTCGGGGTCGGCTCAGGCAAGTTCCTGGGGTTCCTGGTTACGCATCGGGGTATTGAAATGGACCCCCGGCAGATTAGTGCAATTTAGAGCGTTCACGCTCCAAAGAATGCCAAAGAGGTTCAGAGATTGACAGGAATGGCCGCTGCACTCAACAGATTCATCAGCCGTTCATCGGACGGGTGCCGACCCTTCTTCCAGCTCCTTAAGAAACAGGAGCGGTTCGAATGGACCCCTGAGTGTGACTCTGCCCTTGCCGACTTAAAAAACTACCTAACCAAACCACCCCTGCTCTCCACGCCTGTCCAGCATGAGGAGCTCTTCCTCTACCTTGCAGTGTCAGACCATGCAGTCAGCGCAGTCCTACTCAGGCAAGAAAATCGGCAACAATTCCCAGTCTATTACGTCAGCAAAACCCTTCTTAGAGCTGAGAGTAGGTATCTACCCCTCGAAAAGCTGACACTCGCACTGGTAGTAGCATCTCGAAAGTTGGTGCATTACTTCAGATCTCACACCATTAACGTCCTCACCAACCACCAGCTCAAACCTCTTCTAAGGAAAGCCGACTTCTCAGGAAGAATTGCAAAATGGGCCGTGGAGTTAGGGGAGTTCGACATCAAGTTCCAACCTAGATCAGCAGTGAAGGGGCAGGTTCTTGCAGATTTTATTGCCGAGTTCTCTGTCGAGATAGCACCAGACGCAGAACAGACCCCAGCAACTGGCCAACCCAACACGAACTCCCCCTGGACCTTTGGGAACAATCTGATCATTGGAAACTCTACGTGGACGGAGCTTCCAATGACCGGGGGGCAGGATCAGGCATCGTACTCATTACACCAGATGGTCTAACCATCGAGCAAGCCATCAAGCTGGAGTTCACTGCCTCCAACAATGAGTCAGAATACGAGGCCTTGCTCGCCGGAATACGTCGAGTCATTGAGCTTCGAATTCCCGAAATCGTCATATACTCGGACTCCTTACTTGTCGTAAATCAAATCACAGGGGAATACGTCGCGAAGAATGACAGAATGACGCTGTACCTAGCAAAGGCCAAGGAACTGCTCGGCCAATTTAAAAGCTACAAGCTTCGACAGATTAGCCGAGATAACAACTCACATGCAGATGCCTTGGCGACCCTAGCCACGGCTCTGAAATCTGGTTCGAGAAGGACGATCAACGTGGAAACCCTTGCCAAACCCAGCATTCTCCGCGAGGAGGAGGAAGCCCTAACAGCGGAGAAGCTGGGACCATCATGGATGGACCCAATCATTTCTTACCTCAACACAGACAAGCTGCCAGACGATAAGGCTGAAGCTCGGCGAATCAAGCATGCATCTCTCAGGTATTGGCTGTCGCCAGGTAAGGAACTTTACAGACGTTCCTTTACAGGTCCTTATTTGCACTGTGTCCATACGGACCAGGTACAGAGCGTCTTGTTCGAAATCCATGAAGGGATATGTGGAAGTCATGTCGGCGAAAGATCGATAGCACACCGAGCCATCTCACAGGGATATTGGTGGCCTTACATGCAGAAGGATGCAGCCCAGTATGTCCTGAGGTGCGACAAATGTTAGAGGTTTTCCCCCATTATCCACCAGCCAGCCGAAGATCTTGCTACTATCACTAGTCCGTGGCCTTTCGCTCAATGGGGACTGGACATTGTCGGACCTTTGCCTCGGGCTCCGGGCAACAAAAGGTTTCTCATCATGGCCACCGATTACTTTACCAAATGGGTAGAAGCGGAACCTTTATCAAACATCAGGGAAATTGATGCCAAAAGGTTCGTATGGAAAAGCATTGTCACCAGATTCGGGTTGCCCCGTGCCATTGTATCAGATAATGGCACCCAGTTCGATGGTAACATCTTTAGATCATTTTGCAAAGGATTGGGGATCAAAAACTATTACTCAACACCAGCCTATCCCCAATGCAACGGACAAGCCGAAATTTCAAATAAAACCATGCTGAACGGAGTCAAGAAGCGTCTTGAAAAAGCCAAGGGGAAGTGGACAGAAGAGCTACCCAATGTCTTGTGGTCCTACAGAACAACCCCAAGGAGGTCCACAGGAGAAACGCCGTTCTCCTTGGCATACGGGGTGGAGGCAGTCATCCCCCTGGAGATCGGACTACCAACTATCAGATCGGCAGCTTTTGACACCGGTGTTAATGATCAAACGGTTGCAAGAGACCTGGATCTTGTCGAAGAAAGAAGGAAAACTGCCTTGATCAGACTCACGGAGTATCAGCAACAACTTAAACGCTCTTACAACAAGCGGGTCCGCCCAACAGACTTTGCTCCAGGAGATCTGGTTTTACGAAAAGTATTGGGGGCAACCAAGAAGGCGGCAGATGGAAAGCTCGGCCCAAATTGGGAAGGCCCTTACAGGGTCACATCCCAGGTCGGCATCGGCGTATACAGACTGGAGACCGTCGAAGAAGGGCGACCGTTGCCGCGACCATGGAATGCGACCAACTTGAGGAAATTCTACCAGTGATATGAAGCCCCAGACACTATAACAGTCCATGAAATGTATAAAGCTCAGCTGAAGAATCAATGAAAATGAAGTTATTCAAATGACTCTACTCTGACCATTCTGCGCAAAACAAAAACCAAGTGTAAAAACTTGGTCCTGTCTAAGTTGGGCAGGTCGGCCAAAGAAGGCCAAAACAAAAACCAAGTGTAAAAACTTGGTCATGTCCAAGTTGGGCAGGTCGGCCAAAGAAGGCCAAAACAAAAACCAAGTGTAAAAACTTGGTCCTGTCCAAGTTGGGCAGGTCGGCCAAAGAAGGCCAAAATAAAAACCAAGTGTAAAAACTTGGTCCTGTCCAAGTTGGGCAGGTCGGCCAAAGAAGGCCAAAACAAAAACCAAGTGTAAAAACTTGGTCCTGTCCAAGTTGGGCAGGTCGGCCAAAGAAGGCCAAAATAAAAACCAAGTGTAAAAACTTGGTCCTGTCCAAGTTGGGCAGGTTGGCCAAAGAAGGCCAAAACAAAAACCAAGTGTAAAAACTTGGTCCTGTCCAAGTTGGGCAGGTCGGCCAAAGAAGGCCAAAACAAAAACCAAGTGTAAAAAATTGGTCCTGTCCAAGTTGGGCAAGTCGGCCAAAGAAGGCCAAAACAAAAACCAAGTGTAAAAACTTGGTCCTATACAAGTTGGGCAGGTCGGCCAAAGAAGGCGAAAACAAAAACCAAGTGTAACAACTTGGTCCTGTCCAAGTTGGGCAGGTCGGCCAAAGAAGGCCAAAACGAAAGCCGAATGTCAATCCTGTCCAAATTGAACAGATCGACCAAAAAAGCTAAAGAAAGAAATTAAGTCTAAGCGACAAAATCAGATAGAAGAGATTCAGTAATAAACAACAAACGAGTTTTTCTCATTAAAAGGCATTGGTGGCTACAAAAATGGAGAAAGAGAAAGAAAAGCTATGCCGACTTCTCCCCCGGCTCTGCAGTTACCCCTGGCGAGACCTCTACCACATCCTCCGGGGGTACAGCTGCGGTTTTCAAACTTTCAAGCCTCTCCTTCTCAACAGCAGCTGCTTCGGCCGCGTCTTTTAACTTAAGCTCCCGTGCGTATTAGGCATTGGCCAGGACTTTCTTCGGATAGACGACGCCGTCCTCGGTAGTATCAAAGTAGTCCGGGCAAAGACCCCACACGTCGGAGGCCTTATCCAGCTCTGCCACAATAAGGGCACCATTCCAACCCTGTCGGAATATGGTGCGACTGAGGTCCATCATCTCTTGAGCCAAATTCCTGGCTCCCCTCTCTTCACCCCGCTTTAATATGGCCTCCTCCTCTACCTTCAGCTTGGCCACCTCAGCCTTAAGGGTCTCCACCTCCTCATTGGCATTGTGCAGATCCACGGATTGCACATCAAACTTTTTCTCGAGGTCGACAAGATCCCTGTCCCTTTTCTCAAAGTCGGCCTTCGTCAGCAAAAGCTCGGCGGAAGCCTGCTCGGCTTGTTTCTTGAAGGTAATCTGCTCCTTGTTTGCTTCAATCCATTCGAGCTTCAAACGGCCGTGCTCTTCAATGAGTTGCTGGTGAACCTTGGTAAGCTTTTGGAAGCGCGTCATTGCCTCCAAGGAGTTTAGACAGCCCTACACAAATCGAAGAAGGTTGTTGTTAGGGTAAGTGTCTAAAAAGACTGTAGTCATCAAAAAGTCAGAGTTGTCTTACCAGTATGGAGTCATGGAAAGCGCCCATAAAAACGGCCAAGTCGCTTGCTTCGCCCAGCTTCGCTACGTCCTTTTTTTGAAGGACGCTCTTCATAACACCAAAAGCAACCTCGGGCTGATCGATCATAGAATCTGCTGTCGTCATAGGACGGCCCAGAATGTCCGGAGTGATGGTCACAGTCTCGCCGACCTCATCCACCGTGACTTTGCCTTTCTGCTTCTTGGGCGCTGGAGTTGGAGCGACATTGGGCCTCCTCTTTCTTTGTTGCCGAGTCTCCGGCCTCTGTTACACGGGTGGGGCCTCCTCCACGGGAGCTACCACCAGCTCGGCTGGAGGAGTTTCGGTAGGAGTGGGTGTGGCCGACCTCAGCGGCTGTCCCGCCAGAGCAAACATTCTTTCCTTCAGACTCATGTCGTCCATCTCGTTGGGTGATGGACTCGAATCACTTGTTCGGGTGGGAATCTCAACTCGGCGGTCGGGCACAGTGTATGGTGACGAGGTGGATGCCGAACTGTGTGATTTGGTTCGCTCTTCTTGCTGTTCTTCACCAAGCGATGCAGATGGTGGAGCAACCGCAACTGTCATGCCTGTAGGGATGCGCGCCCTCTCGATCGCTATGCCAGTAGGGATTTCCTCAAAGTCCCCTTCGGCACCTTCGTCCGCCAATCTTGCTAGTACAGTCTCGGGGACTCCAGTCTCGGCAGTAAAAGACGAGTATCGCAGTGGATAGGAGAGCAAGATATGTGCTGCCCGAGCTATGTATCGTAGCCGACCTTCACCAACGTAGTTCAAGACCTTGTTGAGGTCATCAGAGTTAACCAACCAATCACGAGCTTTCGATCGCTTCCTTGTGTCTGCAAAAAGTTCGAGAGTTAGTATGGAAGCGAACTGAAACATAAAATGACGCACAGTGCGAGAGATCGGCTTCAAACCTAGTTCGACGGGCACTCTAGGGCATCGAATCGCCGGTCTATCCTTCTCGGGAACGTTGCCAAACTCCCATGGACCGGTTACCCAGACCCTAACGTCGTCGACGCCCTTCCCTGAGGAAGGCAAACACTTCACTAACTCTAAGGATTTCTTTACTACACGGAGGTAAACCTTGTTACTACCTCTGACTTTACAAAGAGTATAGTAGTAGTCCAGTTCGGCAAAGCCTAGGTTCACCCTCAGGCACCGATTTATTTCTAGCATGCCAAAGAAGATTCTATATACGTTCGACGCCAATTGGGAGGGCGACACCTTATTTTTTACTATGAATTTATGAAGAAGAGGGTGGAGGAGAAACCTAAGCCCCCCTTCTACGATAGCAATGATTGGGAACGGCACCCCTTTCTCAGTCTCCCCCATGCGATAGTCCTCGGGATCGACCAACTCTAAGCCGATTTCATCCGGGACTTCAAACCTAGCCCTAAACGCGGCAAGAGCCGACGGACTATCTAACATTTTTCGAAGACGGGATGCCATCAGGGGACAACCGTCGAGACACAGGACGCAATGAAGAACAGAGGAGTCGCGGGCTCAAAAGACACTTACAGTGGTGGGTGCCGAAACAGCTGATGCACATGCTATTCAGAAGGCAAAGGAAAGAGATCAAGTGTCTCCCAACTGATTAGGGCGTCGGTCTTTTATACACGCCAGAGCCGTCGGTTCGTGCACAGTAAACCGACGTTAATCATGACGCTCTGCCGAAGCGTCACGTCGGCCGTCGATTTAATAACGCCCCACCATTGAATTTTTTAAAATCCCCGCCATTTACGTGGCCGGGTGACCGTTACATCCCTTGGCCATTTCAAAATCTCAAACGACACAATGGCTGGGGGGCAATTGTGGGGGAGTAACCCCCGGCCCAACCCAACCGGTGAGGCCCAATCTGCTCGAATTAAAATTGGGGCTACCTGGGGGCCCAAATCAGTTATGAGGGAAGGCCAGCCCAAACTGCCGACCTCCTCCAAGCGTAGCCCAGACAGCGAACAGTTTGCCCAAACCGCTAGCGGTCTTTGAGCATTAAATGCGGAGTTGACTTGCATTAAATACACGAGCGGCTGCCCACACAAACGTCGACGCGCACGTCCGGTCAGCCGAAATCCTCCACGACGGTGCGCCAGACCCTGCAGGTAGCCAGGCGGCGTCAATGATGATGCCTAACCAGCAGACCATGAGAGCCTGCTGATAGGCCAAGACAAAACACACTCCCTGAGGAACTCTATAAAGACCCAAGGAATCGAGAGCCAGGTATGAAAAAGTTAACCCCTGACATACACAACTTTCATTCATCCTTCTCGATTAAGCTTGCTAACTTAATCTTCAGAGTGTGATCGGCCCACCTAGGGTCGACCCATTCTAACCCCCTTGTCTTGCAGGAAGAAGTTTGGACTCATCCATTTGGGGCTTGAGAGCTCGGCCCAGCCTTCCCGAAAAATCCCACTTACAAAAGCAATTAAAAAGATAATTAACACAAGACAATTTAACTTAGTCAATACCAAATTTTTGATTTGTGCATTGATTAGCCAAACATAGTCAATAACTTAGGTTTTCTAAGTTATCATACAATCAATTGATAAGAATTAATTTCTAACAATTGTGGAGATCTTATCTAGTAAAAATCCTTAAATTAATACTATCAATTTAGGTGATGAAAATCTGCAAACTTAGTCAATAATCTAGGAAGACATCCATATGGAATTACTAGGAATTCAAAATCTAGAAAAATATGACAATTAATGCATGAGATACCTCCATTGAAACTCTGAGATTTCTTCGGTGATTTTTACATTTAAACACAATACAGATTCCTAGATACTTGAATCCATTAGAAAAACATATAAAATGTAAAGAAAAAGCATGAGGAATTAAATTTAAATTTTACTTGAGCAATAAAAGTGTTTGAGTACAAGGAAAGCACAAAAAAATGCAAAAAATTGAAAGAAAATACAATACAATGAAGAGAAATTATAAGTTTTAACAAAATACTACAACTACAAGGCTAAATCTAAGCTAAAAATGAAAAAAAAAAAAGAAAAAACTAATCTTCTTGGAGCTTCTCCGCCGCCCCTCTATCCCAAACTAACCGTAACTACTCAAAAAATCTATAAAAAAACCCTAAAAATACAGCTTTGGATTCAAAAAATACAATATGAATAAACAGTAACCATCCGAATATCATTCGAATGGTGCATCTTACGACCGTCTGAAGTGCGTCTGAACGCATCATTCAGATGGGTGAATAGTAACAATCCAGACGGGTACTATTCATCACTATTTGACCCAAAAACTTTGAAACTTTATTTGACTACCTTAGAGCACGATTCAGCTGAGGCACATTAGAGGAAAAGTTATAGCTCTTGAAGTCTTCTTTCCAATGGCGCAAAGATCAACTCAATCGGACATCGGAGTGAAAGTTATGGTTAGACTTCTCTTCACCGGTTTGCTCATTTTGAACTCGCTTTGATCATTTTTTACTTCTATTTGCTTTTATTAGCTCCTATAACTTACAAAACACACAAAAAACATAATTAAATAAATATCTAACTAAAATAAGAAAATTAACACTAATATAACTCTAACAAGATGTGAATTAAGAGCCTATGATTATATTTTTAGTGTGTAATTAATTGTACACATTTACCCCAAATTGTCCCTGATCAGATTGCACAAAAATACTTACAATTAAGAAACTAATCACACATCTTGTTTCTTTTTTCTATACTTAATATATAACTTGACAAACTAGATTTTCTAAACTTCATGCTCGTCTTCGATGCACTTAACGTCCTAGAAACATTACACAGAAGGTGTATGTCAGGTACTTTAAACATTGCAAATACTTCAACTATGACCATTATGATTAAATGTCCATCAAGTACCAAAAAAACATACATAAGTAAACAAACTTTAAAAAAAGCTATAACAAGCAAAAAAAAATTTAACCATATCTCGAAAGCCAACTTTAGAAATTATCGAAAAGCAACACAAACACAAGGGATGAAAGGTGGACCCACTTACCTCACCACTTCAAGAATTTATTCGATGCATTTAGAACACTGCGTGTTCTTACTGCTCCATTTATGTGGAGGTAAATCTCCTACCTATTAAGTGAAATAGTGGAGTAAGAATGAAGTATCATCACTTAAGGAGCACTGAATAATTTTTCCACCACCTGCCAATGAAAACCTCGAGTTTCATAACATCAAGAAGCCTAAAAATGCACCAAAGCATTTGTTGGCCCTGCCGGCAGGTGTTAACTGTTCCTTTTTTCTAGAAACTTGCATGGGCACTTGGACCCATAATTTGGAAGTAAGCTGCCTAAGAATTGCTCAAGTAATTTGATTGCCATGGTTATAACTACGACTAAGGTTCAAAGTCTAATTAAGCGTCTTGAAAACCCTAGTAGCATATATATATAATGAATTTTTCCGCTCTTTTGAATTAACTTCATCAAGAAATGCACATAAAGACAAGGCAGATTCTTTATTTAATTATTTTCTTCTCCACCACTCCCAATTTGTGGAAAAGTTGCGTTTTATAATTGATGGGTTTGTAGAATTGACCGGGCAGATTAGTGGATAACTTGTTCAATTCCCCATTTCTCATTCTCACCTCACTATTTCAAGAAACTCAATTGGTCAATACCAAACTCGTGTCAATAAGATGTCTAAACCATTTTTTATGTTCAAAAGAATGTAAAAACTGCATATTACGTGTCAACTCCTCAATCACTCACTGAAATAGAAACAATCTAAATTCTTAAAAGTGAATGTGTTACTGTTAAATAGATTTCATAAATTTTATAACACCATTTAAGTTGTTTATGTAAATCCTTATTTATGTTTACATCTATCAAAAGTAAATCGAAAACTTAATTCTGAAACTAACCAACAATTATACATGACTAAACTCATTTTAGAGTAAAAATGAATCAATTCAAAGATTGCCTTATAAAAATTGGCAAAAGTCCTTAGACAGAGTAGTTGATGTTCAATTTTGCTATCTGTCCTAATATCTAAGTCTAGCCACCAAAATATACACGTATATATATATATATATATATATATAAATGTATACATCTCTCTCTCTCTCTCTCTCTCTCTCCAAACATTTTTTGTCACATTTCCCACAATTTTTTTTTTTTTTTGTACATTTGTTTTGTGAAATAACTTCACTCTATTCAATAGTTTCAGATGAACCTAAATCTTCACCATCCGCAAAAATCTAAACAAGAAATTTTAGATAGTTGGCAATAATTGCCAATGAATGAGGAAAAGATTAAGCTTGTAGAGTCTGATGCATGCATAGCAGCATAGTTATGCCACATCAATACACTCAATGGATTGTCGAAACTTCAATTTTGTTTTTAATAGCAGACTTAAGAAATTTATTTGATTTGGAATAGGGATATATTGCAACTGGCTTCTCTAGATGGAGATCCCTTAATTAGTTGTCTTAGTAAGTTGCTAAAATCATTTATATCTAGTTGTATATATCCATATGAAAAATGGCATCAGAAACAACTCCTTTACTAAATCGAAAGGTTCAAAAAATCTTGAGCCTGCATACAATTTTCAACCATTTAGTAGAACTTATTCTTCAAAATATTCTTTTAACACCAACTGGACTGATCGAAGTCTCTTCTAATCATTTGGTCTGACCTAGATCCAGGACAATGGTTGCGTGAGGAATATAAACATAAAACCTTTGCAGAAAGCTTACAAACTTTCAACTCGTCAAGATTTTGTGAAAAGGTGGTCTAAAAATCTTCTGTCTCTCCTTTCATGAGTTACAAATGGCAAGATTTGCATTGGGGTTACACCCCGAATTATAAAAAAGAAGACAGAGGAGAAGAAGGAGCTCTCTTACATCCCCGAATTAGTAATGAAGTTCTTTAAACACACAGCAAATATAATAATAATAAAAGGGTCCCAAATCCCAACCCCAAAAATAAAATAAAACAAAATACACTTTTTTATTTCCTTTCTTACGATAAACAACTAAATAATAGAACAATTTAGATTTCCAAAAGTTCATGCGGTTTCCATGTACTTTCCATAAAAATATTTTGGTTTTCACCATCAACAAGATATTGTCTTTTAATATTTTGCTCGTGATCTCATCATCACTGTGTTGTTCATTTGTGCTGCAGATCTCCCAAGTCCTGCATCCCTAATCAGACATCTTTTTTCTTGTTTTCTACACTTGACTTATAACTTAACAAACTAGATTTCCTTTAACTTCATGCTCGTCTTCCATGCACTTAACGTACTAGAATTTTACCTACGTAAAAAAAAAAGGAAAAAAGATAGAAGAAGAAGAAGAAGAAGAAGAAGAAACGTAATAGGCTTCTGCTGTTTCATAGTCTTAATGCCGCTGTGTTGTTTTAGCTGCGATGCACGCTCTCGATTTCTTGAACCTTCTCTTAAAACCAATACAGTTGTTCCCATTCCCACAAAGGCTCATCCTCAAGAACCATATTCCAATTATCTCTTTCCACGTCTGGAAACGGATTAGCATGGTCTCCAATGAAGGTTATCTCTGGTGAGCCTGTTCTCTCCATCGTTGGACGATTCTGATCATGAGATGCTGTTGCCTCATCACCATGATGAGTTTGGTGTACCATTACCTCTCCTGTCACTGCTGCTGATGGTCGCCTGTCAAATTCACGCAAGTGTTTTGATTTTTTGTGCACTCGGCACAAACTAAACTCTTGTCTTAGCTGCACAAAAATAAGGTCAAAATAAATAAGACTGCTGATAAGAGTTGCAAAAACCATGTTGTTCTTGTTCCTATTTTTTTTAGGAAAACTCTATTCATCCAAAAATTTTGCACAAAAAAATCCCAACCAAAATGGTATTAGTATTGGTATTTTTTTGTAACTAAGAGTTATCATAATGGCTAATTTATTCTCTTTTTTTTTTGGTTTTTTTGTTGTATAGCATTACTGCTTTTATTACTTTCAAGTGTAATCTTACTCAACATATTCGTGCAGTTAACTTGCTAGAAAACAAGGCTGTTTATGGAGGATGGATGATAAGATAAAGATAATGTTTTCCCAGAGGGCTTCTTGTATTATGATCTAGACCATGTGAAGTATATAATCAAACTACTATGCTATCTGGGGAGGCTTTGATTTTTCATCAAAATTATCACAAAGTAGTCATGAAACTTCACCTATGTTATCATGGTTCAAATTTTCCAATTATAGCTTTGTATTAGCTATGATCCTGAATCAAGGACATATCTAATTTTGTTAATGTGCTTGTTAAGTTAAACTAAGTACAAATTAAAAGCTCTTAGTGCATGCAAGTCACACCTTTGGTATTGCACTACTTGATGAGGATGCTTCCACTTCAATGGCTCTATACTCATTCATCTTCCATTCAGTTTTTCTACCAGTTGGAACTCTTCCTTTGTAGAAAACCATGGTTCTCTTCAAACCAATAACTCGGTTACGGGAAGAGTAAACATAACTAGGAGAGCCACTAGCTTTCCAATATCCTGTAGTTGTGAGCCGGTTTGGTCTTCCTCCACAAGCTTCTCTCTCTTGTCTAGGAACAAAGAAAAACCACTGCTCAGGGTCTCCATGACACAGCTCTCCTGCGAATTCTGATTCCTAAAGCAATAACTTAAGAAAAGATCAAAATTTAGCTTCGTTAACATTACATTCCAGTCTTATAATCTTAATTTTGTTACCAGATTTCCTGACCTGCGCTTGATTAAATGTCAAGAAACTAAATAAAATAAAATGAAAACTCAGGATCTTAAAACCAATTGAGTAAAATTGTGTTGCTTCACGTTTCCTAATTTTTTTGGATTAAAAGTGACAGATTGTTGTAAGGTCATCTTTATCTTGACATCTTGATGAGATTTCCAAGGTGAAAAATAAATAAAATACAAAGATGTTGATGCCCTGATAATTGACAAAGGAATAAACCAACTAAATTTTCTATGTTAAGAGCAGTCAAGTAATTGAATAAATGGATAAAAGAGAAGATGATATGATTAATTAAAAGTAAAACAAGGATTAAAAATCTGTTGAACTTGAAACCTCCACTAAACAATGCATTACAGAAGGTACGGAAAATACTTTTTAACATTGCAATAACTTCAACTGTGATTAAATGTTACGAAACAACAAAAAAAGAAAGAAAGAAAGAAAGAAAGGATGCTACGAAAAGCAATTTTAGTTGAAAATTTAACCATCTCTTGGAAACGCAGTTTAGAAATGATCAATTACAGACATACGTGGGAGATCCCATGGATTGAACTCGTATACGTAGAGGACCGGAATAACCCGGTTGATGTCTTTTCTGCTTCCTCCTAGCTTGTTGTGCATATAAAATGAGATCAGCTCTTCTTCAGTTGGGTAAAATCTATAACCTGGTGCCAGATCCTCCATTGCACCTCTCTCTCTCTCTCTCTCTCTCTCTCTCTCTCTCTCTCTCTCTCTCTCTCTCTCTCTCTCTCTCTCTCTCTCTCTCTCTCTCTGAGAATCAACTATTTACTATCTTCTATCTCTAATAATTTCTAACTCGGCAGTCAAGTTTGTGTTTCATCTTGCGTATGTTTTTGTTTTGTATTTAAAGGGGAGGCCATGTTTACTGCGTGTAGGGTTAGGCACAGAGAGAGAGAGAGAGAGAGATCCACTGAAATGAGAAAAAGGTTTGGAAGCCAGCAGGCCACTATCCACTGAGGTTGCTTGGAAACTTCCACGGTGGAAAAATAAGCCTTTCTCGACTGCTTATTACCCTTCTTGACATTGTGGCATTAGTTAATCTGTTGCGCCTGTTTATGCATTCCAGGCTTCTCTCTTTGCACCCTGGCTGGATTTCCTACGTTCAATTATCATGAACAAAACTTGCACTACGCGTAACAGATACATCTAGCAAACGATACCAACCTCTTTGAATCTTTGATCTATATATACCTAATGTATATATGTATACACCGTAGTGAAAGTGTACTGTGGCATTTAAAATCCGTAGCTTATCGATCCATGGTTAGGATGGTAAAAATGCAGGGAGGGAACCACAAATCTTATTGAGAGGGGTGAAGGTAAAAAAAATATTAAATTTTAATAGGTAAAGGTAGAATTTTTTTTTAATTTTGTGGGGGGAACCATAGTAAAAAAAATTGTTTTTTAAAGGCTAGAATAAAATTTACTAAATTTTGGAAGGCCAATACACTATTTCTTTATTATAAATACTTAAAATTTATAAGACCTGTACAAAATTTTATCAATCTAGGAGGGACTGTAGGCCCCCCTTTGTCTTAGGGTAGTTCTGTCCCTGTAAAAATGGATTAGCATTCTACATCAGGTGAAATAAGTGGTAAAACCAGGAGGCCTATATTGATCATCATGGGATGCTTGCTTGAAAATATAAATATAAAAAATGCTGTTATTCAAGAAAATTATATATAAAATCACACTAGAATAATGTGGTAATAGCATTTTTATAATTAAAAGTGCCAACATGATGAGTGTTTTGTTTGACAATCAAAGGCTCTCATTCAGTCATATCATTCTATATATAAATTTTGTATGAATGTTCAGTTATGTAACGTTACCTATAATTTAGTCTCTCAATGATTTCATATAGTATGAGTACTTGGTTATTGAGACTAACAAGCAAGGTTTTAGGAAAGGATCCCCGTTCTTACCTGAAGTGTTTTAATGATCAAAATATATGTAGAAACTTGTTGCAGATAGTGAGTAACAAAATGCGACACTGTTTATAAGTCTCACATTTTTAAGTTGTACTTAAACTTTAAAAGGTACGTGTCATGTTTTGATGTCCTGTTTGTGTAAAAAACAAAAAAAAAACTATACTAGTATATTAAAATTAAATTCTAAAATTAATTAAACTAATTTAGTTTTAATTATTTTTAATTATGTAAAATTCTCAAGTTTATCAAATTGTTTTATTTAGATTTTAATTGTTCAAACTAGTGTTTTAATTGTCACTTTCAATTAATTGTTTAGTTGATAGTAAAAACCACCCCCACAAACCCCGAAAGATTTTTAGTTTAATTATCATTTCCATAGATTCAATACCATCCTTGTATTGTAATTTTAATTTGAATAATTCCTAAATTGTGTTTTGTACTATTGCTAAATTTGCACAAATTCCATGGGCGAACACGATAATAAGGATACCTCCATTTAAACTACAAGTGCCTCGAACTTGTAAGATGAGGGTGAACCATATCGCTTTTTAATTTTTCTAATAATTTTGCGGAAAACTCACCAAACATAGGTATACATTGAATTTTAAAACAAGTATAATAGCAAAAAGTCATATAACAAATCAATGTTATAAATAAGTAAGCAAGCTAGCTAAGCATATATATAAGGTTGTGGTATGGAATTTGGTGTTTAGGGCGATCATTGCTAGGGTTAGGGTTATAATTACGTGCTAGCTACCTACCAGTAAAATTAAGAGGGTCAAATCAAAATGAACACTATACGATATATATGTGGTTACGGTTATGAGATATTTAAAAAGAGAAATCTATTAATCTTACAACAAGGCTTAACCCTAAAAACCAAGATTCGGATTATACTTACGATTAAGCATTGGTTTTGGGGTTGTCATCATTTCAAATAGTCTGTTATCTCTAATCATCATCTCTCATTCTCAATTGTAAACAAATGGCAACTGGAGGTCCTGACAGTTTAAATACTTGCCAACATGCCCGAGTATGGATCCTACCTCCGTTCCACGATAAGTATTGGTGGAAAAAATATTCTAATCCAAAAGAGTATTATGTTGGCTTACGACAAGAGTGACCATTTAAGGTAAAAGAGCATGAGAGATTGGTAAGAAATCTGCAAAATCTCGGTGTTTGGATACTGCATCGACGGTCTCAGGTCATGCCAAGGAGGAACAAGGCTGATTATGAAGAAGTTGTATCAAGAATAAGACGAGAGAATAACCGAATGTTGATGCGCCAATCTCATTACTTCATGCTCCAACTCGTTACCGAAATGGCAGAATCTAGCAGGAGAGAACTTATGCTGATGGAACGTAGTAATGTATTAAGTAATGACCAGTATATGTCAGACTATTATATGTTTGATAAGGAGTGAGTTGGGAAATTATGTTAGTTTAAAGGATTGTTTATGATTATGTTTATGTTTATATTTGTATTTTGACTTTAATATATAAGGTTGCTTTATGCATTAGATATTAATGACAACTTTTATTATAAAGTTCATAAAGATGATGAACATACTAAAGAAATAGACATGACCGTGATACACAACACAATAAACCCCATACGTTAAACCTCATGGATTTTCATCTTTATCAGACATCTCAATGTCAGATTGATATTGTTCGTCATTGGCAGCACGTAAATAAAATTTTTCCTTAGCCATTAACCCCTCTTCAACACGCTTAGTCACTGATACGTTGAAGGAGTGTTGCCACAACCGCATTTGTATTCAATTCTCCTCTTCACGAAAATGGTGCAATGTTATTTGCAACAACTAAGGAGTATCAATAGGCATATTCCTTGCCAATCGACGAGGAATTTAAAGATTGGCTGCTCACAAGTCTGCAATCAAAATCTCAATTCTTGTAGTTCTATGTGACAACTCACGTAACATTGTATCAATAGTGCTACGTGTGTATCGCTTATTTGGATCCAAAGGGTATTCAAAAACTTCTTCGTCGTATACAACCCATTGATGACCCATAGCCATGAAAATATCATTAATAGTGTATTTCATTATAACTGAGAAGTATTGCCATAATTTTACAGTGTTACCTCCTCCCCCGTATAAGAAGTATTTATAAAGAGCAATCCCTTACCCCCTCTTCACGTGAAAGCTGCATCTCCTGTGCTCATGAATGCAATTCGTTCACAGGGCAAGGCTGCACCAATGACATGACAAGGCTGCACTAGAGAGTTATCATGTCAATTAAAGTCATTAACCCCTCTTCACGTGAATATTACATCCCCCATACCCGTGACTAAAATATGATTGGACAAGTCTACACCGGAGAGTTTTCATGTCAATTAAAGCCATTAACTCCTCTTCACGTGAAGATTTCATCCCGTATGATTGGACAAGTCAGCACCATAGAGTTTTCATGTCAATTGAAGACTCTTGTATTAAGTAACAATAATTGAAACCTCATCTGATTACGTGCAGGAGTGCTCAACCATATCTTTAGACATGCCGAAACAAAAAGGCTTGTTTGGGGCATCGTCCAATCATGCGAATCCTATCGGCAACATGGATGAAACCCAACCGTCAAGACCCTACTATATGGTGGTACATACACGGATCTAGTCGGTAACAAATAATATGGCCGAAAACGTAACTTTCTCAACAAACTTATCCTTATACACAATATGATGGGTCTGGTCAGCCATATCTTCATTGTCAATATATGCTTACGACCACCCCTTAGTATGATGGACAACCAATGCATATGGTTCCCATGGGAAGACTTACTCGATAAACAGTGTGAGGAAGAAATGTATTACCAATGGCATGACCTCCATGTCCCAAAGGCTCGTTCAGCTAAACTATGGGATAGAAGATCACCTATCAACAAGGTCATGACAACGCTGGAACACGAGATTGATCAAATGCAACGAAGATTGGACATGTATCATTTCACATAGCAAGCAAAAATAGAATGTGTGGATCCAACACAACGAATAATAGAAATGATTGAAGATTCGTTGCTAGATTTTGACCCAGAATTTTAGACTTCTCAGAAGCAGAAGCCGACCATGACTTTGTCAACTATCTACCTAGTAGCCTTTCTATTGGCGGCAAATCAATTTGTTGTTACAAACATGATCCATAAAGCTTATTTCTGTTTTTAAGGTTAGGGCTAGGGCTACGGTTTACATAATAATTTCTTAGTGAACAAAATTATATACCACAAATTGCTATTTTCATTTAAAATAATTATAGCATTTAGGGGTTCTATGAATTTTTTGACATCACAAAAAATTATCTCTATTCTCACAAAGGAAGGACAAATAAAATGGAGTTTGGAAAATGCAATTTCATAAAAAAAAACTCTATATGTTTGTTTTTGCTATTAAATAATAAAATTTTTAATATAAAAAGAGCCTATATAAAACTTTGAAAGGCAAGAAAAAAAATAAAACACAAGGTTTTTTTTCATTTTTGAGTGGCAACTAAAAACACAATTTAATTAAAGAGTGGGTTTAGTTGAATTTGAGATCGCATGCTCTTGTTTATCCTTCACTTGGTTGAATTTTTTTTTAATTTCTAGATAGTCAATGTGAAATACTAACCTTTCTGATGGGATAGAATGTGAAATGTTACAGAATTGGGATGGAGCACCATAAAAATTACACATGAATGAAGTTAGAAACTCCCATTACTAAGAAAGAATAAATTAATTTAAAAAAAAAAAGAGAAAAAAGAGGATAAAATTGCTGCTAAAAACATTTCATTAATTCAATCTTATCTTGTGACTAAAGTATAGAGCACAAGTTTTTTTTTTTTTTTTTTTTGTCAATTTTTTTGGTTTAATTTTCTTGAATAGGGCTATAATATATTTCTTTGAATTTTATTTTATCCCAGAAAAAATGAAAAAAAATTATTAAAATAAGAAAAAGTGAAATAATAGTGATTCTTGAATGTTTGATGTTTATCTTTTACAGGAATTTAATTCTTAAATCAACATGATGTTTAGGATATAATCGTTATTCACCTAAATTCACTAAAAGACAGATTTTAGAATATCAATTGTCTTTTCTAATATTACAAATCAAATAAGTATTTTATTTTATAATAAAAATTCTAACATAAAGTGGGGTGCCTACAAAAGAAAGAAAGAAAAAAAATAGTAGCACTATGAAATATAGACGCCCGGGGGGGGGGGGGGGGGGGGGGGGGGGGGGGGGGGGTGTTTCTTGCTTACATTTGAGGAGGGGATGAGGAGGGGAGAAAACGCAATCTCATTTTATATAACACCATCTCATTTTATCTTATTATAGGAAATACTTTTTCAAATTATTGATTTTGGGAAAGAGGGGGGGGGGGGGGGGGGGGGGGGAGGAGGAACGCTATCTCATTTCTATCTCATTTTCTCTGTTAACGCAACCTAAAATCGTGTTTTACCTTATTATAGGAAATACCTTTTCAAATTATTAATTTTGTGAAAAAGCTTTCGAAAAGCACTTATTTTGGGGGGAAAAAAAAAAAAACCTCTTAAAAATGCACCAAAGCATGTGTTGGCCCTGCCGGCAGGTCTAAAACTTCCATTTTTCTGGAAACTTGCATGGGTACACTAAGGTTCAAAGTCTAATTAAGCGTCTTGAATACCCTAGTACCATATATATATAAAATGAATTTTTCTACTGTTTTGAATTAACTTTATCAAGAAACGCACATAAAAGGCAAGGCAGTTCTTTATTTAATTATTTTCTCCTCCACCACTCCTAACTTGTGGAAAAGATGCGTTTTATAATTTGATGGGTTTGTAGTATTGACCGGGCAGATTAGAGGATAACTTATTCAATTCCCCGTTGCTCATTCTCACCTCGCTATTTCAAGAAACTCAATTGGTCAATACCAAACTCATGTCAATGAGATGTCTAAACCATTTTTTACGTTCAAAAGAACGTAAAAACTACATATTAAACTTTATGCAACGTGTCAACTCCTCAATTGCTGGAATGAAAAGGATTTAAATCCTTCAAAATAAATGTGGTACTGTTAAATAAATTTCATAAATTGTTTAACAATATTATAACACCATTTAAGTTGTTTATGTAAATCATCATTTACGTTTACATCTATCAAAAGTTAAACGAAAACTTAATT
The DNA here is from genome assembly GCA_033060915.1 of Euryodendron excelsum. Lineage (NCBI taxonomy): Eukaryota > Viridiplantae > Streptophyta > Magnoliopsida > Ericales > Pentaphylacaceae > Euryodendron > Euryodendron excelsum. The sequence continues at coordinate 28,433,424 of CM065392.1, forward strand.
CTGAAACTAACCAACAATTATACATGACTAAACTCATTTTTAGAGTAAAAATGAATCAATTCAAAGATTGCCTTATAAAAATTGGCAAAAATCCTTAGACAGAGTAGTTAATGTTCAATTTTGCTATCTGTCCTAAAATCTAAGTCCTCGCACCAAAATATACAAGTATATATATGTATGTATGTATACATCTCTCTCTCTCTAAGTCCAAACATTTTTTGTCACGTTCCCCCACATTGTTTTTAATTTTTTGTACATTTGTTTTGTGAAATGAACAAAAAAAATAAATAAATAATAACTTCACTCTATTCAAATAATTTCAGATTTCAGATGAACCTAAATCTTCACCATCTACAAAAATCTAAACAAGAAATTTTAGATAGTTGACAATAATTGCCAATGAATGAGGACAAGATTAAGCATGTAAAGTCTGATGCATGCATAGCACTATAGCAGCATAGTTATGCCACATCAATACACTCAATGGATTGTCGAAACGTCAATTTTGTTTTTAATAGTAGACTTAAGAAATTTATTTGATTTGGAATAAGGATATATTGCAACTGGCTTCTCTAGATGGAGATCCCTTAATTAGTTGGCTTAATAAGTTGCAGAAATCATTTAAATCTAGTTGGATATATCCATAATGAAAAATGGCATCAGAAACAACTCATTTACTGAATTGAATAGTTCAAAAAATCTTGAGCATGCATACAATTTTCTACCATTTAGCAGAACTTATTCTTCAAAACATTCTTTTAACACTAATTGGTTTGATCGAAGTCTCCTCTAATCATTTGGTCTGACCTAGATAAAGGACAATGGTTGCGTGAGGAATATAAACATAAAACCTTTGACAGAAAGCTTACAAACTTCCAACTCGTCAAGATTTTCTGAAAAGGTGGTCTAAAAATCTTCTGTTTCTGCTTTCATGAGTTACAAATGGCAAGATTTGCATTAGGGTTACATCCCCGTATTATAAAAAAGAAGACAGAGAGGAGGAGAAGGAGATCTCTTACATCCCCGAATTAGTAATGACGTTCTATAAACACACAGCAAACATAATAAAACAGAGGTCCCAAATCCTACCCCCAAAAATAAAATAAAACAAAATACACTTTGTTTTTTCCTTTCTTACGATAAACAACTAAAATATAGAACAATTTAGATTTCCAAAAGTTCATGCGGTTTCCATGTACTTTCCATAAAAATATTTTGGTTTTCTCCATCAATATGATATTGTCTTTTAATATTTTGCTCGTGATGTCATCATCACTGTGTTGTTCATTTGAACTGCAGATCTCTTATGTCCTGCGTCCCTAATCAGACATCTTTTTTTCTTGTTTTCTACACTTGACATATAACTTAACAAACTAGATTTCCTTAAACTTCATGGTCGTCTTCGATGCACTTAACGTACTAGAATTTTACCTACGTAAAAAACAAAGGAAAAAAGATAGAAGAAGAAGACGAAACGTAATAGGCTTCTGCTGTTTCATAGTCTCAATGCCGCTGTGTTGTTTCAGCTGCGATGCACGCTCTCGATTTCTTTTGATACTTCTCTTAAAACCAATGCAGTTGTTCCCATTCCCACAAAGGCTCATCGTCAAGAACCATATTCCAGTTATCTCTTCCCACGTCTTGAAAAGGATTAGCATGGTCTCCTAAGGAGGTTATCTCCGGTGAGCCTGTTCTCTCCATCCTTGGACGGTTCTGATCATGAGAAGTCGTCACCTCATCACCATGATGAGCTTGGTGTACCATTGCCTCTCCTGTCACTGCTGCTGATGGTCGTCTATCAAATTCATGCAAGTGTTTTGATTTTTTGTGCACTCGGCACAAACTAAACTCTTGTCTTAGCTGCACAAATATAAGGTCAAAATAAATAAGACTGCCGATAAGAGTCGCAGAAACCATGTTGTTCTTGTTCCTATTTTTATTAGGAAAATGTTATTCATCCAAATATTTGCACAAAAAAAATCTCAACCAAAATGGTATTGGTATTGGTATTTTTTTGTAACTAAGAGTTATCATAATGAGTATTTTATTCTGTTTTTTTTATTGTATAGCATTACTCCTTTTATTACTTTCAAGCATGGACAGAACCAGAAATTTTGTTAAGGGGGCTCATGGAAGACTTAATGTAAAATTTTTCAATTTTGTTGAAAAGCTAAGATAAACTACTTGAATTTAGTAAGGTCAAGGTAAAAGATTTGAATTTTGTTGAGGGTTAACGCAAATATTCTTGAATTTTAGAAATTTAGCTAAAATTTTTGAATTTATTGAGGCTAAGGAAAAAATTCTTGAATTTTAGAACGTTAACAGGCAAAAAAAAAAAAACTTAAAATTTTAGGAAGGCCAATCTACACTCTTATTATAAAAAGACTCAAAATTAATGAAGGCTATAGAATTTTATCAAAGTAGGAGAGCCCTCCATAGTCTATATGTAGGCCCGTCCCTACTTTCAAATATAATCTTATATACTTCACATGGTCTAGATCATAACCTCTAGGAAAGTATTATCTTTATCTTACTCAACATATTGGTGCAGTTAACTTGGTACAAAATAGGGCTGTTTATGGAGGATAGATGATAAGATAAAGATAATACTTTCCTCGAGGTTATGATCTAGACCATGTGAAGTATATAATTAAACTCCTATGCTAACTGGGGAGGCTTTGATTTTTCATCAAAATTATCACAAAATAGTAATGAAACTTCACCTATGTCATCATGGTCCAAAATTTCCAATTATAGCTATATATTAGCTATGATCCTAAATCTAGGACATAGCTAATTTTGTTAATTTGCTTGTTATGTTAAACTAAGTACAAATTAAAAGCTCTTATTGCACGCAAGTCACACCTTTGGTGTTGCACTACTTGATGAGGATGCTTCCACTTCAATGGCTCTATACTCATTCATCTTCCATTCAGTTTTTCTTCCAGTTGGAACTCTTCCTTTGTAGAAAACCATGGTTCTCTTCAAACCAATAACTCGGTTACGGGAAGAGTAAACATAACTAGGAGAGCCACTAGCTTTCCAATATCCTGTAGTTGTGAGCCGGTTTGGTCTTCCTCCACAAGCTTCTCTCTCTTGTCTAGGAACAAAGAAAAACCACTGCTCAGGGTCTCCAAGACACAGCTCTCCTGCGAATTCTGATTCCAAAACAATAACTTAAGAAAAGATCAAAACTTCGCTTCGTTAACATTACATTCCAGTCTTATAATGTTAATTTTGTTACCAGATTTCCTGACTTGTGCTTGATTAAATGTCAAGAAACTAAAGAAAAGAAAATGAAAACTCAGGATCTTAAAACCAATTGAGTAAAGTTGTGTTGCTTCACGTTTCCTAATTTTTTGGATTAAGAGTGACAGATTGTTGTAAGGTCATCTTTATCTGGACATCTTGATGAGATACCAAGCTATGTGAAAAATAAATAAAATACAAAGATATTCATGGCCTGATAATTGACGAAGGAAGAAACCAACTAAATTTTCTATCTTAAGAGCAGTCAAGTAATTGAATAAATGGATAAAAGAGAAGATGATATGATTAATTAAAAGTAAAACCAGGATTAAAAATCTGTTGAACCTGAAACCTCCACTAAACAATGCATTACAGAAGGTACGGAAAATACTTTTTAACATTGCAATAACTTCAACTGTGATTAAATGTTACGAAACAACAAAAAAAGAAAGAAAGAAAGAAAGAAAGGATGCTACGAAAAGCAATTTTAGTTGAAAATTTAACCATCTCTTGGAAACGCAGTTTAGAAATGATCAATTACAGACATACGTGGGAGATCCCATGGATTGAACTCGTATACGTAGAGGACCGGAATAACCCCGTTGATGTCTTGTCTGCTTCCTCCTAGCTTGTTGTGCAGATAGAATGAAATCAGCTCTTCTTCAGTTGGGTAGAATCTAAACCCTGGTGCCGGATCCTCCATTGCACCTCTCTCTCTCTCTCTCTCTCTCTCTCTCTCTCTCTCTCTCTCCCTCAACTATTTACTGTCTTCTATCTCTAATAGTTTCTAACTCGGCAGTCAAGTTTGTGTTTCATGTTGCGTATGTTTTTGTTTAGTATTTAAAGGGGTGGCCATGTTTACCGCGTGTAGGGTTAGGCAGAGAGAGAGAGATCCACTGAAATGAGAAAAGGTTTGGAGGCCAGCAGGCTACTATCCACTGAGGTTGCTTGGAAACTTCCACGGTAGAAAAATAAACTTAATCTGTTGCGCCTGTGTATGCATTCCAGGCTTCTCTCTTTGCGCCCTGGCTGGATTTCCTACGTTCAATTATCATGAACAAAACTTGCACTACACGTAACAGATACATCCAGCAAACGATACCAACCTCTTTGAATCTTTGATCTATATATATACCTAATGTATATATGTATACACCGTAGTGAAAGTGTACTGTGGCATTTAAAATCCGTAGCTTATCGATCCATGGTTAGGATGGTAAAAAGGAGGGAACCACGAATCTTATTAAGAGGAGGTCAAGGTAAAAATATATTGAATTTTAATAGGTAAAGGTAGAATTTTTTTTTTTTTTAATTTTGTGGGGGACCAGAGTAAAAAAATTGTTTTTTGAAAGGTTAGAATAAAATTTACTAAATTTTGGGGAGCCAATACACTATTTCTTTATCTTAAATACTCAAAATTTATAGGACTTATACAAAATTTTATCAAACTAGGAGGTACCATAGCCCCCATTGTCTTGGGGTAGTTCTGTCCCTATAAAAATGGCTTAGCATTATACATCAAGTGGAATAAGTGGTAAAACCAGGAGTTGGTTACAGTAGCATTACCTAATAATTTAGTCTCTCCGTGATTTCATATTGTAAGAGTTGGTTATTGAGATTAACAGGCAAGGTTTTAGGATAGGTTCCCGTTCTTACCTGAAGTGTTTTAATGATCAAAATATATGTAGAAGCTTTTTGTAGAAGTGAGCAGCAAAATGCGACACTGTTTATAAGTTTCATATTTTTAGATTGTACTTAAACTTTAAAAGGTACGTGTCGTGTTTTGATGTCTTGCTCGTGTAAAAAAAAAAAAAAACTATTCCAGTATATCAAAATTAAACTCTAAAATTATACTGTCTACCATCTAAACTGTTATAGTCATTGTTATTAATATTTTTTTCATCATAATTGTTGAGGTATATAGAATTAACACGTGTTACAGTGCAAGTTCATTCACACTACCGAAAGGTTTGCTTTGGTTGGCAATGCACTAATTTTTTTTTCCCACAAATCAAACGATTAATTCATGCAATTGATGGTTGGTTGTAGCCTAAATGGCATCTTCAATTGAGAGGATAAATTAATCCAAAAAAAGAATAAGACGGCAAGGAGGAGAGTTTCTTCATATCTTCCGGCAACTTAATGGGCTTGATAATCAGCTTATCCCAATTGTAATTCCTCCTGCTTTCAATCTACTGGACAAATTTCTGTGGGCTCAGCGGTGGTTTCCTCTTTCTTTATTTTATTATTTTTCTCACCTTCTCTTTCCTGCATATGAACCGAAGAATGTCTTTACTGTTTTTATTTTATTAGTTTTCCCACTTTCTCTTTCCTGCACATCAAACGAAGAATGTATTCCCAAACTTTAGACGGCGGCTTAAATGCTAATCTGGCACCTATTTATATTTTAATCTAGACGCGTGCCAGCTTGGTCATACTTTAATCACCAATTTTTTATGACTCAAATCTTTCGCTAACAGAAAATCCTATTATTCCATAAAATTTGTGTAAAAAATTCCACAGAATGATATGGCGTGAACATTCTCATAATTGAGGGTATTTTGTTTTGGACAAATAATAATATGTGCCATTTAGGGCATATTTTACATATAGGTTTGTTTAGATTCTCGTTACTGTCACAAGCCTACCAAGATGGCCCAAAAATAGGCCCATGAGGATGCAAAGGAGCCCACTAAGTCTAGAACATTCTAGGCAATTCTTGGGCATTCTATCACATGGGGCAATTTTGGTAAACATTCTAGATCTTTCTACACTTGTGTAAATACTAGAAGGGTGTGGGAGATTCTAGAACATGGGGGAGGCTTCCTTGAGAAGCTTTGTACATAAATATCTAGATATTTGTATAGATGATTCTAGAAGGGGAATCCCAACCGTTGGATCAAAACGATCCCCACCGTCCATTGAGGAGGTGGATAAGTATAAATAGGGAGTAGCCCCTCATTTGTAACCATCCAAGTTTCAAGTAATACAAAGCATTCTCCAAGTTCATACAAAGCTCTCTCTTTGTTCTCTTGTTGCTCTCTTTCTTAGCCTTGTTCTTTCGGTGTTCTTAAGGCTTACTTAGCATCTTTTAGAGCCAAAGGTGTCTAAGGCCGCACGGGTCAAGGTGTTCAAGATTCAAGCCCGTGACAGTTGGTATCAGAGCCAGGTTCGTGAAGGCTAAGCATGGCAACAACTGGTTCGGATGTCACCGAGCATGGAGGTGTTCATGAGAGGGATCCCCCTCCTCCTACCGGCAAAGGGCGGAAGGACAAGTCAAGGGACGCTTTGTCTTCCTTGGAGTCAAGGGTCATGCGGGTGGAGCTTGCCGTGGCCGATGGACGGGATAAGTTTGAGGAACTAGACCAAAGCATCGATGGACTCCACCGACGTGTCGAAGGGATCGACAATGGGCGTGAGGAGTTCCAAGGGGAGGTGCAAGGTGGCCTCAACACCATGGCGGAGCTTGTGAGGACCCAAATGGATGCTCTCAAGGAGATGGTCCAAGCTGAGATTGCCGCTATAAGGGAGGAAATGAAGGAGATCAAAAGTGATTGGTCCTTGTGCAAGATGGCTATCACACAAGGTACGGTTTCTCCCTCTCCCTCTCCTAAGGTTGACATTCCTAGGCCCAAGTCCTACAATGGGTCAAGGAATGCTAGAGAGTTAGATAATTTCTTGTGGAGCTTGGAGCAATATTTTGAAGCCACTAGCATAAGTGGTGATGACAAGAAGATAAAAACGGCCCCTCTCTTCCTCTCGGATGCGGCCACACTATGGTGGAGGCGGCGGCATGCGGATATGGAGCGTGGCTTATGCACTATAGCCACATGGGATGACTTCAAGAGGGAAATCAAGAAGCAATTCTATCCCGAAAATTCAGAGCATGAAGCAAAGGCCCGACTAAGGCGTCTTTCCTACAAAGGCACGGTGCGGGAATATGTGAGAGAGTTCTCCGAGCTATTATTGGAGATACCGGACATGTCCGAGAAGGAGTCTCTCTTCACTTTCATCGATGGGCTACAATCATGGGCTAAGATAGAAGTTCAACGGCGGGGACCCCAAGATCTTGCAACGGCCATCTCTATAGTGGAGTCCCTAACCGACTATAAGCAAGGTGAGTCCTCTTCTAAGCCCAAAAATCAAAAGTATAATAAAGGCAAAGGTGGGGGAGAGCCTGCAAGCCAAGCAAAGGAAGGTGGACACAAGCCATCCTCATCAAGTCATGGCAAGTTCAACAAAGACAAGAAGGGTGGTGATAAGCCCAAGTTTACATGCTTCCTTTGTGATGGAAATCACTTTGCCCGCGACTGTCCAAAGCGGGCTAAACTATCGGCTCTTATCCAAGAGGAGGAGGAGGACCGTCCCCAACGGGAGGAGACCAAGATGGGCTCTCTAAGGCTACTCAATGCAATCAAGGCCAAAGTGGACATGCCAAAGGCCGAGAAAAAGGGGCGCATGTACGTGGAAGCAAAGGTACGTGGTTTCAACACTCGTGCTTTAGTTGATACCGGTGCTTCTCACAATTTTATTGAAGTCAAGGAGGCCAAGAGACTAGGTCTCCAATTCAAGGAAGAGCAAGGTTGGCTAAAGGCCGTCAACTCGGAGGCACGGCCTATCTATGGAGTTGCTCGGGACGTGCGGCTACACATCGGAGATTGGTGTGGCCAAGTGGACTTCTCGGTGGTGCCAATGGATGACTACCCCATTGTGCTGGGGATGGAGTTCTTGGATGGGGTGCGGGCATTCCCCATCCCCTTCGCCGAGACCATGTGCATCATGGGCGAAGGTAATGCATGTATGGTGCCACTTGCTCGAGAGTCTACCTTGAAGGCCAAGACCCTGTCTGCCATGCAACTCTCTAAGGGACTTAAGAAGAATGAGCCAACATTTCTCGCAACCTTGAAGCTTAACGAAGACTCTTCTAGCACCATGGAAGGCATACCAAGTGAAGTAGTGGAGGTGCTTGAAGACTACAAGGATGTCATGCCCCCGGAGTTGCCAAAGAGACTTCCACCTAAGAGGGAGGTGGATCATGTCATAGAGTTGGAGGTAGGTGCAAAGATTCCGGCCATGGCACCTTACCGTATGGCTCCCCCAGAGTTGGAGGAATTAAGGAAGCAACTAAAGGACTTGTTGGATGCCGGCTTCATCCAACCGTCAAAGAGTCCTTATGGTGCACCGGTCTTGTTTCAACGGAAGCATGATGGGTCCCTCCGTCTTTGCATTGACTACCGGGCACTCAACAAGGTAACTATCAAGAATAAGTACCCCATCCCTCTCATCGCCGATTTGTTTGATAGGCTTGGTGGTGCAAGGTGGTTCACCAAGCTTGACTTAAGATCGGGGTACTATCAAGTGAGGATTGCCAAGGAGGACGTGGCCAAAACCGCTTGTATCACAAGGTATGGCTCCTTTGAATTTCTAGTCATGCCCTTTGGCCTTACAAATGCCCCTGCCACATTTTGCACCTTGATGAATCAAGTGTTGCAACCTTTCTTGGATCGATTTGTCGTAGTATATTTGGATGATATTGTCATCTATAGCTCATCTTTGGTGGAACATATGGATCATCTACGGCAAGTCTTCCAAGTTTTAAGGGAGAATGAACTATATGTGAAGAGGGAGAAGTGCACCTTCGCTCAACTGGAGGTAAACTTTCTTGGACATGTGATTGGAGGCGGGACTATACGCATGGATAAAGCCAAAGTTCAAGCCATCCAAGAATGGGAGCAGCCAAAGAAGGTGACCGAGCTACGATCTTTTCTTGGCCTTGCTAACTATTATCGACGGTTCATCCGAGGATATTCGGCTATGGCGGCATCTTTGACGGATCTTCTTAAGAAGAACCATCCCTGGGAGTGGACGGCTAGGTGTGAAGATGCCTTCCAAGCACTTAAGAAGGCCATCATGGAGGAACCCGTTCTAGCATTGCCCGACCACACCAAGCCATGGGAAGTACACACCGATGCCTCGGACTTCGCCATTGGAGGGGTGCTGATGCAAGAAGGCCACCCCATTGCTTTTGAAAGTCGCAAGCTTAATGACACCGAGAAGAGGTACACGGTGCAAGAAAAGGAGATGACCGCGGTGGTTCATTGCTTGCGCACGTGGAGGCACTACTTGCTCGGTTCCAAGTTCGTGGTCATGACGGATAACATTGCAACGAGTTACTTCTTGACTCAAAAGAAGTTAACTCCTAAGCAAGCACGGTGGCAAGACTTTCTTGCCGAATTTGACTACACCTTGGAATACAAGCCGGGCAAAGCAAACTTGGTGGCGGACGCACTAAGTAGAAAGGCCGAACTTGCCGCCATTAGCCGGCCCCAATGTCCATTGACGGATCGGATCAAGGAGGGGCTTCAACAAGATCAAGTGGCTAAGACCATTATCGATGGCGTCAAGCAAGGCAAGACAAGGCAATTTTGGCTTAAAGATGATCTTCTCTTTGCCAAAAGTAACCGGATCTATGTGCCCAAGTGGGGGATGCTACGGAAGGAGATTCTTAAGGAGTGTCATGACTCCAAATGGGCGGGACATCCGGGCGTTCGCCGCACATTGGCATTATTGGAGGATGCCTACTATTGGCCACGAATGCGGGACGATGTGGAGCTTTATGTGAAGACTTGTCTTGTGTGCCAACAAGACAAGGTGGAGCAAAGTCATCCCGCGGGCTTGCTAGAGCCCTTACCTATTCCGGATCGGCCTTGGGAGAGTGTTTCCATGGACTTCATCACTTGTCTTCCCAAGTCCGAAGGAAAAGGTACCATTATTGTGGTGGTCGACCGGTTTTCTAAGTATGCTACTTTCATACCGGCCACCAAGGATTGCACCGCGGAGGAAACAGCTCGGTTATTCTTGGCTCATGTGGTCAAGTATTGGGGAGTTCCAAAGATTATTGTTAGTGACCGGGACTCTCGCTTTACGGGGCGCTTTTGGACCGAGCTTTTCAAACTTCTTGGCACGGAGCTTAACTTCTCCACTAGCTTTCACCCACAAACCGATGGCCAAACCGAGAGGGTGAATGCTTTGCTGGAGCTATACTTGAGGCACTATGTAAGTGCCAACCAAAGGGATTGGGCCAAGTTGCTTGATGTTGCCCAATTCTCTTATAATCTACAAAGGAGCGAGGCAACCAACACTAGCCCGTTCGAGCTTGCTACGGGCCAACAACCTTTGACGCCTACCGCCGTTGCTACCGGGTATACGGGCAAAAGCCCTGGAGCTTATAAGTTTGCCAAGGGGTGGCATGAGAAAACCGACATGGCCAAGGCTTACTTGGCCAAGGCGGCCAAAAGGATGAAGAAGTGGGCAGACAAGAAGCGGCGGCCAAAGGAGTACCAAGAAGGCGACCTTGTCATGGTGAAACTCCTCACTCATCAAGCCAAAGCATACAAGGGGCTTCACAAAGGGCTAGCACGACGGTACGAGGGACCATTCCCGATTACCAAACGGGTCGGCAAGGTGTCCTACCAACTTGAGTTGCCTCCAAAGTTAAAGATTCATCCGGTCTTTCACGTAAGCCTTCTCAAGCCTTACCATGCTGATGTGGAAGACCCAAGCCGTGGTGAATCAAGTAGAGCTCCGACATCCATCACGGCGTCATTTGATAAAGAAGTGGAGACCATCCTTGCTCACCGAGTTATCCCAAGGAGGGGCGTGGCACCAAGCTCTATCGAGTACTTGGTCAAGTGGAAGGGGCAACCGGATAGCGAGGCAAGCTGGGAGCACGAGGAGTCCTTGTGGCAGTTCGTGGACAAGATTGCAGAATTCCAAGGAGCTGCGACGAGGGCGTCGCCAGATTAGGTGGGGGAGAATGTCACAAGCCCACCAAGATGGCCCAAAAATAGGCCCATGAGGATGCAAAGGAGCCCACTAAGTCTAGAACATTCTAGGCAATTCTTGGGCATTCTATCACATGGGGCAATTTTGGTAAACATTCTAGATCTTTCTACACTTGTGTAAATACTAGAAGGGTGTGGGAGATTCTAGAACATGGGGGAGGCTTCCTTGAGAAGCTTTGTACATAAATATCTAGATATTTGTATAGATGATTCTAGAAGGGGAATCCCAACCGTTGGATCAAAACGATCCCCACCGTCCATTGAGGAGGTGGATAAGTATAAATAGGGGGTAGCCCCTCATTTGTAACCATCCAAGTTTCAAGTAATACAAAGCATTCTCCAAGTTCATACAAAGCTCTCTCTTTGTTCTCTTGTTGCTCTCTTTCTTAGCCTTGTTCTTTCGGTGTTCTTAAGGCTTACTTAGCATCTTTTAGAGCCAAAGGTGTCTAAGGCCGCATGGGTCAAGGTGTTCGAGATTCAAGCCCGTGACATTACCCACTCGATTTCTGCTGCCATTCGATTTTGAGACATTGCCAAGAAGAAAGAGCTTTCATCTAGTTGTTGAAAGTGTTTTAAAAATTAAAAAAATATAATTTTTAATACTTTGTATAATTAAATAAAACATGTTTAAAATATATCCTATAGACATATGTTAGCAAGACCTTTTATTTTGCAGTAAAAGGCTTTTCTTTTTCAACTGCAACATTTTTTACAAAAATTCATACAGTTTGAATTTTTTGGTTCACTTATACATCTTACTTTTGGGTTTATGTGATATAATTAAGGGTCTTGCTAGGTTGGCAACGAAAAGGGCTTGGATCGGAGGACCTTTATCCCATTCTCGCTGCAATCCTTCCCTCCATGCTCGCCCCGTTTAACTTCTCCCGAAAGTCATCTTGCTGCATCCCACCTCTTTTATATTAGTAATTTTTTCAAACACATTATAGACAAAGTAAGGGATAAAATCATACAAATAAATAAAAAAATCACAATAATCGTATTTTAAAAAAAGATGTATATACAAATAAAAGAAAATTCATAATAATCGTATTTTAAAAAATATGCATATATCGGTAACTTTTCTAAACACATCATGAGCGGTGGGTTTCTTCGCAGGTTGTGAAGAAGGTCTTAGGCCTTAGATACCGATCTCTCTTTTTGTTTCTTTTGCTTCCATTATACCCATTTGTAGGACAATCGAGGTTAGCCATACTAGGGGTTAGCTGTTATGGGTGATAGGTACGGGTAGGTCCATCGACCTACTCCATTACATGTTTAGGGCTCTATTTACAACTGCAATCTCTACTTGACCCCAAGGTTGTATCCCTTTTGTCGATTTTCTCACTGAACTTATTACTAGAGCTAGAGTACCCCCGCCAGTAAATATCATGGTCCTTCCACTGATGCAGCCCATTGAATGATCTACCATCGAGTTGAGGATCAATTAGCTGACATTCAGAGGCGGATCCAGCAGACCCAGTAACAACAACAGGTCGGTCCAGGAGTTGAGCAGCCTTAGCAGAAGTAGCAAGCTTAGCAGGGCCCCACTCTTCAGACATTATCTCAGCTGATGGATCAACAGAGTGTGGTCATCAAGCAACAAACAACTGCTATAGTAGAGCTGTAGGTAGTGGTGGCGACTTTCCAGATTACTTAGATCAAGTATGCTTAGCAATTGACGGCCTTCCAAACCACTCACGTGGAGTTTAGAAAGGAGGTTAGGACCAAGCAACAACGTTAGGGTCAAGTCTTAGATAAGATTTTGTCATACCTACAGAGGCAGCAGGCCCCACCTCCCTGAGATGATGATGACTTTGGCTTCTATTAATTACAAATAAAGTTTAGATACCATTTGTATGAGCATGTTATATCATTTGTTGTTTCTAAAACTTTATTGTTCATAGTATGTCATTTTTTAGCCTCATTATATATATATATATATATATCTTATTACATTTTGATCTCTCTATATTTTATGGATTATTCTCAAGTATTACCTTATTTGGCAATCATTCAACTACTTGAGATCATTGGTAGAGGTTAAAGTATCTTGTGGTTCTGGCCTCTTTACTTTACTATCTTTAGCACGTCGTTCTATACTTTTCATGATCATCTCTTGTTATTCATGGTGGATGTGTTGATGACTTATCTATAAGATTATAGCATATTCATGAGATACAATCTTCGATTATTGGATATTTAAGGTTATGCATTTATTATACTTGAGTTTAATTGATAATTCATCCTTAATCTTGATACATTGTGAGATTTCATCATAAGTACACATAAGTGAGGGGATTACATGCTCTTGAGCACTAATCATGTCATATAGCATTTTATGGGTTTACTTGTGTATCCATAACCTTATATGAGTGAAGATCTTACCTTGTAAGCTTTAGAATTAGTTCCGTCTTTTCGAATGTTTACATTTACTCAAAGATAAAGTTCTTCAGTCTCACCTTTTTTAATAGCTTCGTTATATTTGAATTTGGTTCATATGCTAGATGTTGATTAACAATGTTGACACTTATATTCTTTTGAGAACTACTCATGTATGCCTTATAGATGATTTTAGGTCATCTTTTATCTCTTTGAGCCGCAGAGTTCTTTGTTGATTTCATTTCCTTGTAACCATTTACTTTGACTTTTTTAGTGTGTGATCTTGATTGAGATGTTATCATTGATAAGATATTCCTTTGAATTGAGAAACACAAGTTCTTCACTTATTTAAAAGCTCTTGAAAAAGAAGTACAGCTATGTTTTGTTGCAAATGCAAAAAAAAAAAAAAAAATGAAAGATTGAAAAAGGTAGCAAGAAAAATGCAAAGAAAAAAAGTAAATGGAAGCAATACAAGAAAAGAAAGAAGGAAAAGATTAAAAAAAAGGGTTGGTGAATCAAAGAGGCAAGAAAGTCTGTCAAATGAAAAGATTGAAAAAGTTAAAAAAAAAAAAGTATGTTCATTGATTATTACATGCCTTGATCACACATGTTTTGAACTATTTTATCTACTTCTTCCCCTTACCTCCTACTTGTTAAACCAATTGATAACCCTTGTAAAATCCTTCTTAATCCAAGCATACTTTTTATGAAATCTTATTAGAATGTAAGTCATTACTTGTCAACTATGATTAATTGATATTTAATTGTGAATGATCTTTCAAGAAGCTATGTCAAAGTTGATATACTTTCATTATTTTGTTCTTTACACTTGGTTTTCTCTTCTTGCATAATCTTATACTTATGCCTTTTAAGAGTATTCCTTTGTCAGGAACCATGTGCTTATTTGTTTGAGAGTGTATGACTCGTGAGAATTGGGATCGAGGCTTAAAGGTCTTTGAATATGTGAGTATGCTAAATATGAGCTATATGTTATGATTCTATCACACACTTACTTGAACCTCATGTTGGTATCCTTTTTTTTATAAACTCTTGCTTGCATTAGGATGAATGATATCTTTTGAGATTACTTTAGTATAATTATGCATTATCTTCATATTCAAATAAACCTTAGATTGTTGATCATGAATTGATATTTGTGAGTGTCATCACGGTAAGCCATCACGAGACATCACTCATTCACTAGAGGTAACCTAAGGGTTTAAAGGCTTGATGCATTGGCTAAATGCATTCGTGACTCCTACAAAAATGGAGATTATCTTTTATCTTTGATTTAGTGTTTTGACAGGGACTACCAAAAAGATAGGTGAGGGGTGGTGATTACACTCCAAAAGTCTAATTATTAGTCTCTAAATAGCTAGTTGTTAGCCTTAATCTAGTAGTATTTCATTATTTTTAGTTGTATTTTGATCCTAATCTCATTTTATGATTGTTTTATAAGTATCGGGCCTAAAAGGAACAAAATAGAGCATCAGAGGGCAAAAGGGTAAAAAGACCGTGAGAACGGCCCTTAAAGGCTTGCGCACGCTTCTCAATCGTGCGCACAGTCCACAAGGGCGTGCCCACGCTTTTGCATATACAAAGCCCAAAAAAGAGTCTCAATAGAACCGTTCAAAGTTATAGAGGTTCGATTTCACCATCCAAAGACTGTTCGCTAACTATGCGCACGATCACTTATACCGCGCACATGGTCGATGGCAGCCCTGTTTTATTTTCAGCCTATAAATTCATATTGTACTTAGGATTGGGGATCTAAGCCTTTTATGTAGTTTTATGTACGAATTCTACAGTTTAATGAAGTAGCTTAGGGCTTTATATTAGAGATAATTGCTTGTAATTTCATGTCCATTTCAAGTGTAATTCAACTTTTAGGGCTTTGTATTAGAGATAATTTCTTGTAATTTCACTTCCATTTCACGGGTAATTCAACTTTCATCATGATTTCAATTCAAGTATTCATTTCTTCCAAGTTTATGAGTAGCTAAACACCTAATTGGGTTCAATTGGAAAAATCAATCAAGAATTTCAAGGTTTCATTGAAGGTATCTTATGAATTAATTGACTAATCTTCCTAGATTCTTAATTCTAAGCAATTAATTATTGGATATCTTAAAACACTTGGATTATTGATTATGTTTGGTGATTTTACTTCATGATTTAGCAATTGAGAATTGAAATCATCCAAATCGATGATATTAGTCTAAGGCTTTCTATTAAATTATTGATTCTAGCATCAATTGTCATAGAACTCTTGTTTATCAAAAACTAAATCATTCGAATCAAACTCTCTTGATTGAGGAGTTTGACTTGAGTTATAAACCTCTTGAAAATCTTGAATGAATTGAGAAATCGAACAATTGAATCCAATTACCTTTTAAACTCCTTAATCGAGTTTCTATTTGCATTGATTAGTTTAGTCAAATCATCTACAATCCCAAACAATTTTTAGTTTACCTTTTTCTATAGAAGTAATTAACTTGATTGTAAGTGATTTGAGGGAAATTTCAGTTCGTTGTGTCGTGCTCTATACTTGATCCTGTTTCCAAAGGAAAAAATACAATATTTAAATCTTTGGATCAAATTACTTCACCACCATGCTCTTGCAAAACATCTTCGGAGGTGAACCACTTCTCAATAGTGAGATTCCATTATGAATCTAATGATGGCTTTGTTCTTTATTAGCTCTAGATCTCTGAGCAAATCTCACACTGGTTCAACCTTTACAGTCTGAACTAGGGGACTTCTTTTTCTTCAAAAAGAAAAAACAAAAAAGAGACATTTCGGTCTATTTCCTATTCTTGTCTCCCTTCTAAATAAAAAAATTTCATGATATAGAAACAAAAAAAATTTCTACATAATTTATTACAGAATGATGTGGGTGAATCATAACTATTCACTTTAAAAAAAAAAAATACTCATCATAATGACACTTAATTAATGTTAGGAATTTATATTAAAAAACATGCTTTGTTGACACACCTCCAGATGTGCTTCAATTGGAGTCACTCCGCAAGAGTACGGAGGTCGCACTTGTAGTAAAAACTAGAGGATCCGGTGTCGTTCTCTCCCAAGGGAATTCTGCAAATA